>BCNH02000001.1:6880856-6893849 GCA_001662345.2 Metrosideros polymorpha var. glaberrima | reverse complement strand
AAAAAATTACCACGTCAGCATCGGTGAGCCACATAAGCTAAAAATATTAATAAAATAAGGCCACGTCAGATTTTCGGTATGCTCGCCGGAGTTGGCACTTAAGTGTCCTACTTTTTTAAAAAAATAGTACTTAAGTTTACCTTTTAGAAATTGTGGCACTAAAGTGTCCTTCCGAGCCAAATTATGGCACTTCTAGTGTACTTTAACCCATCTTTTCAATTAAAGAGCTACCAGGGGGAGTTTCCAAACATTAAAAAAATGAGCATTATTTTCAATTTTTCATTAAATAAATGTTTACATGGTTGGGAGTGCGGCACTAATTGATGATCAAGTAGTCTTTCATTGGATTTTGTAGTCATTACTCTATTACATGGCATCGTATCAACATATGTTAAATAATAAAAGAATGCATATATATGGACACACAAATTTATAGTCATTACTCTATTTCTATTGAAGTTTAGAAAGAAATGTAACCCAAGCATCTTTACTCTTCAAGAGAGACACATTAGTCTGCTCTGGGCAGTTTGGGCAGTTCAGCTCCGCACTTGGAATTGGAAACACTGGTTCCAAAATTTGGAAATCGGGTATCGGTCTTGTTCCTAGCTTGAAACCGAACTGATGCTCACCCCTACGATTCTATCATCATTTTTCGACTGTTTTCTCTAAGATACTAAGGTCCTATTTGGTAACGTTTCTGATTCTTTGTATTTTTGTTCTTTTGTTTTCTGGAACAAAAATCTGTTTGATAAAGTTATTTAATTTTCTGTTCGCCGGAATAGAAATTGTTTTCGAAATAGATTTGGAACATAAACAAGAAATAAAAAAAAAGTAGCTTCTTTAGTTTACAAGACAATGAGATGAGATCGAACGAATGGTCCATGGATGATGATGGAAAGAGGCCTCCGCCACTATGAAAATCTTGAACATAAGATTGTTCCAAGACCAACTATTTCCTTCAGGCCCAACATGTCTATCTATTTGCTTTAGTTTTTGGGCTTTTATTATAGGATTGTTATTATACAATGACAAAATTCACTTTACGAGCTTCTTTAAATCCTGGAAAAATTCCGCACTCTCTCTCATTTTCATCATGATGACAACCATGATGACTTCATTGCTTTGTCGATATCAGGGGATTACTTCTTACCTTTGGTTTGATGATGATGCCACCAACTCGATTCAATCCGCTGATACTCTCTTTTGCTTCGTGCATACTATTTTGTAGGGTGATCGGTTTCACGGTGGGTTGGTTCTCACTCTGAAATCTGAAACTAGATCGAGTAGGGTCGGTTCACCGCTTGTAAATTAGGAACCGGCTCAACCGATCTTGGAACAAGACCAGAGCAGACCGATTGGTTTGGTCTAGTTCTAGGGGTTGATTTTGAAATCGGTAAAAAAAAATTGTTTCTTCTATTCCCTACATTTTAAACTCCAAAAGTTTGGTGTTGCCTTTTGCTTGCATTTTGTGATATTGCTTCCACCATCTAGGGGTGTAAGCAAAATTTTTGTTTCTTCTATTCCCTACATTTTAAACCTCAAAACTTTGTACAGTTATCAAATGTGCTCTTATGTTCAGAAACTCGTCTAAGGAATAAAAATAGAAAAAAACTATTTCTAAACAGAAATTGTTCCCAGGAACAGAAATGTTACCATATGCACCCTCATTGTTTTAGTTAATTTTCAAATTACCCCCCTTTCTCTTGAATTAATCTTTTTTTTATCATGTCAACCTAGAATATTAATCTTTTTTTCAAACCGCCTCTCTTATCATTTTTACAACATAAATGCCACTATCACTTCCTAACAAGATATCATATTCTCGTTCATCCTTGTCATTTTGCTCGTAAAAAGTCGTTAACTTTTTGGGTGAGGCTATTTTCACCTCTTATATGACTAAATCTTCCTCATTTTTACTAAAGAGATAAATTTCTTCTCAATCATTCAATTGCATTTTATAATAGTTGTCCCCAAATTATTTACTTTTATGGTGTTACCATTTCTATGTAAGATCTAGTTGCCACAATTAAAAGTATAGCATATTTTATTTTTTGTGGGTATCTCATATATATTAAAGGCACTATAATTTTAATTTTTTTTTACATCTGTAGAAATTAGTTGCATTGAAGACCAAATTTTCTAAGAAACCTAACTCTTTTCTACGTAGTCGAGCAAATTTTTGGATTTATTGTCAAGTAGATTTTAAAATTTTTTAGCATAAATAACTTTGTGAGACAGTCACATAATTATAAAATTTTATTTTTGTCCTACATATCACCATCAAACTCTTTCTTATCAGTTGCCTTTTCTATACATACACATATAATGGGAAGATCGGCTGAAATGAAAATAAACCCTCTTTAAAGATTTCCAAAACAAACTCACTGTACATTACCCAACGTCAAACTTTAAAAGGTGAATTTTAATTAAATCAAAGCTTTACATAGAATAAGAATTATTTTTTAAATGCTAGTGAAATTTCATTCATCTTGGATTGAGGAAAATTAATATCATAGTATTCTTAAAAAAATATCAAGGTGCTTCAATGTGCATAGCTTTTCCAAATCTATGTTCTCAATGTATTTCTAGATACTTTTATAACATTTTATATGCTCAGTATGAAAGTGTCTCATGAATAGTATGGAAAAAACACAAAATTTTGATATAGTAAATAAAAGAGACTTGATACTTTTTTAGACAAATGAAATTAAAAAGTAAAAAATTCACCAGGGAAGTAAACTAATGAGATCGGAGGGACAAAGAATATATAAGTTATTATGGGAGCAATAATGCAGAAGATATTAGTTTTATTTTCTAAATAGCAATAAGGTTTAATTTGACAGAGAATCGTAAAAAGGAAAATAACTAAGTTAAAGGTAGTTGTCAAAAAATATAAACCATTAAGGCCTATTTTGTCTATCTAGTAGAAAAAGGAGTAGATTTAAGGTATGTTTGGCAACACTCATGTTTATCTGATTCCTATTCTTTTTGTTTTCGGGAACAAAAAAGAACATAAATCTATTTGGTAAAGAAATGTTTTCGGAAACAGATTTGGAACGGAAACAAGAAAAAAAAATCTACATTTTTGTTTTCGAGAACAGAATTACAAAAAATCATTTATGCTCAGAAATTATTCCTGGAAATAGAATTGTTACCAAACATGCCCATAGTTTCCATGTTGGCATTTTTCGTCCACAATTTTAAGGGATTGACCAAATTTGAAAAGTTGAAACACTCGATTGACCAAAAAAAATAGTTCAGCTACTTGACCGGGAAAAGGGTAAAAATTCATGTACCCAAAGATAAGCATGTTGAACTCTGTCGTACTTCTAGCAAAATTAAGAGATACCTCTGAGGAGGTAAGGCCTGAGGGTGCCTCAATCGAATGGCATAGGCTAATTTGGTCTTTGCCTGATGCGCCCAAGTCTGCAGCAACTTTCGTGAGGTTGCAGACTCGAGATACGATGAAGAGGTGAAATGAAAAGGTGAAACTTGTGTTTTGTGCAATGCTTCCTCAAAGTCAAGAAGACATTCATTCTTTGATTGCCTTAAGCAAGTTTGGAGCCAGCTGCTCCTTCTGTTTAATACTACAGAGCTGTTGGACATTGGGATGTAGAGTTTAACTGGGTTTTATCGAGTTTTACAGGTAAATCGGTCAGGAGTGTGATCTTGAAGTTAGCTTGGAATGCGGCTTTGTACTTTTTATGGAAGGAGAGGACTGATGTTATCACAACAGTGTTCTTCCACAAACCAATAGAGTTCTTAGTAGGATTATGTATGAAAATCAAAGTTGCTCCTTGGCTTAAAGAGAGGTTCTACCCTGCTGCTTATGCTGCTCCTCTTTGTACAAACTGGGGCATTCAGTAGTCTTAGATGCTGCTGAAAGTAAGACTGCTAGTTCGTTTGTTGGATTGGTTTGAGTTTGCGTTTGTTTTGTAGACGTTATATTAGTAGTTGGCTTCTTTGGTTGCTCGATGAAGTCATAATTTTTATTTTCCGTTGATGAAGCCATAATTGATTGATGTGTAGGGTGTATTCCATTTGGAGAGGGACTGATCCACCCTTTATAAATGGTTTAGTGCAATTCAATAAAATTACCCAAAAAAGAAAAGAAAAGAAAAGAAAAGAAAATCAATAATTATAACCCTCTAAAAATTTGTTACTCTGAAACTATAGTCTTTTTCTAATAATGGGTATTTTTTTTTTCTATTGATTCTCTGTTAGCTGTTTTATTTTTTATTTTTTCATGTTCATTTATTTGTAAAGCATGTATATAGTTTTTTTTTTTTTGTGACGTTGGACAAGTTTTGTTCATCATCTATTATCATTTGTTCACCATATATAGATATCATGTCATGAAAAGGTATTTCTGCATTGTTCAGTTCTTGGTAAGCATCTTATTTAACATAATTTAATTAACATATATATCAATTAATTGTTATTATGGCTTGTCACATCATGTCATATTTTATTGATTTGTTAATATCATCTACTTGTGAAGTACGGAAAATATTTTGTTATAAATTTATACATAAAAATTAAAAATATCATCACTTATTACAACCTTAGTTATACCTTATTTTTGAAAACGCGTTCATGCAATAATTCCTCTACAAATATGTTCTTTTTCCTTCCATTAACTTTTTGTAATGATCCCTATATTATTGAACTCTTTCAAGAACTCATCATAATCCTTAACTGAAGAAATTGATATGGTTATCTAATGAACCCTATTGTGCACTGTCTTCCTTCTATTAAGTTTTTGAAGTGCTGGGTAACCATATATTTTGTTAAACTCTTTAAAAACTCGTCATAATTCCTCACTTAAAATTTTAACGAGATATCTTAAAGCGACTTTGAAATCTAAATTAGTAGATAAAGCTCGGACGTGAGCGTGCCACATGGTGCATGACGTGAACTTTACCTAGTTTTAAAAGTTAACCCAAAAACTACTGGCTAAAGCTCGTATGTTATTTATGAAATACATGTAGTATACATACTTTTTTTTTTCCTTTTATTAAATATTGTAATGGGTAAATGCCACCAAAAACTCCAAACTTTGCCTTATGTGATTTATTTACCCAAAACTTTTTTATGACACAAAAAACCCCAAACTTTACTCTCTGTGACACATTTATCCAAAAAATTTTCTAATCCAATGGCATTTTTGTCTTTTACATTTTTATTAAATAGAATATTTAAAAATATTTAAAAACAAAAAAAATGGGGGGTTGGGGCCTGGGCAGCAGGCCCTTGTCACTACCAACCCCATCGCTGGGGCCTTAGCAAGCGTCGCCCAGCCATAGGCGAGGGCTAGGCGATCCTTGTCCAACGCTGGCGGCCCTTGGCGAGGCTAGCTAGGGTCACCGAGGCCCTCACCAGCCTCGTCAAGGGCCGCCAGCGTTGGGTGAGGGCTGTCGGGCCTCGCTCTCAGTCAGCGAGGGTTGTCGGCCCTCACCAAGGCCCCGGTGACTGGGCCGGCGGTGGCAAGGGCCTACTGCCTAGGCCCCGATTTTTCTTTTTATAAATATTTTAAAATATTTTGAATATTCTATTTAATAAAAAAGTGAAAATAAAAAAATAAAAAAGTTTGGGGTAATTGTGTCTTTTTATTTCAGGTGGGGCAAATGTGTAATACAATTATAAGTTTGGGGGGTTTTTGGTGTCAAATAAAAAAGTTTAGGGTAAATGTGTTGCAGAGGCAAAGTTTGGGGTTTTTGGTGACACAAAAAAAGTTTGGGATAAATATGTCACAGAGGGCAAAGTTTGAGATTTTTTGTGGCTTTTTCCTTAATATTGTAAAGATGGTTATTCAATTAACTCTTTCAAAAACTTGCAATAACCCGTAATTATAAATATTAACAAATATATGCTAAAGTGACCTTGAAAACTAAATTCCTAGATAATACTCACCCGTACGCATGTCATGTAACGCACCTTTGCGCGAGTGTTATCCACTTATATGGGCCAAATTCCATAAAAAAAACCCCAAACTTTAGGTTCAGTCCCAAAAATACCCCGAACTTTTTTTTGTCTCGGAAAAAACCCCAAACTTTAGGTCAAGTCCCAAATCTGCCCCAAACTTTTTTGAAATTTTGTGATTTTTTTTTGGACAAAACAAAATCAGGGGTAGATTTGGGACTGGACTTAAAGTTTAGGGTTTTTTCTGAGACAAAAGAAAAGTTTGGGGCAGATTTGGGACTTGACCTAAAGTTTGGGGTTTTTTCCGAGACAAAAAAAAGTTCGAGGTATTTTTGAGACTTGACCTAAAGTTGGAGGTTTTTTAGGGAATTCGGCCCACTTATATGTATAATCTTAGACAATTTCGGCTTCGAGCAATACTGGATTCACTTAGACCGATCTAGAAGTGATGCCGTAAACTGCAATAGGGCCATGTTGAGGCTAACGCGGAAGCATGGACAAACAAAGGAATCCAAACAACAAATAATTGTCGAAATTAAACTTGAACTCGAGAGATTTATGTAGTTATTCGGTACACCTGCTTCATGGGAGGGAATTGGTGAGATGTATGAACCTCAAAAGCAGATAAGAATCGCTCGATTATACTCGTACTCAAGTGATTCTTGACCCCCAATGACACCCTAGTTCCTCATAAGAACTAACCTCACCAAAAAATAAAGGTGTTTTCTCTCTCACACAATGTTTCTAACAAGTTAGGATTAAAAGCAAAACCTAAAATATTACTCTTTCTAGGTCTGCTGATTGTGCTCCTTACAATATTTTTCTCTCTCACACAATGTTTCTAACAAGTTAGGACCACCAGTTACCGTCTTCGTCTTTCGCTCCCACGGTTTGGTTTCTGGGCCTATGCCAACGCTCTGGTTGTCCCCAAAACCTTATAGAACTCGTAATAATTATGAGTCGATGGAGTATACCACGAGCCCTAAATGATAGGCCATATTCAGCATCCAATTATAGTTTGTATCACTTAATATGTCAATATTTATTAATCGATTCTGAGTAATTATGGGAAAAATCCACTGCACTCTTTGCTCCATTTTGATCAAGGCCTTGCTGGCTAGAGGCTGTCTCTGTCAGGGGATTCAGGGCACGTGCGAGCGGCCGACGATGGAGTTGACCACCACCCGCCCATGAGCTGGCACCTTCAGGATCTCCAGCAAACCCTTCATGTTTTTTTTTTGTTATATATGACTTAGCTAACCTTATTCTCACTCACCTTACTTTCATATATTATTCTCCGGAGCCAATGGCAGCTCGCAACATTGTTGGTAGAGAGATGGAGACAGCGACTGACGTAGAACTCGTTAATCAAATCATATCTTTGCAGTGGTCTTGCCTCTCTGTTTCCCACAGAACCTCCATTGTTTCCCACATAAAGAGCATCTCCTGCCTCTCTGTTTGCTTTTAAGAATGGTTTATTCTATGCGGAAATGGTGTTATAGAAGCTTTGGAGAAATAAAAAACCTGCATGGTGTCCCTAGTTTTCTTGGCACTCTTCGCCGGGAAGGTAGGATGCAGATTCCAATTTGAAAAATATGATGGGGTTACTTACAAATAAAGGAAATACTAATGGGTTTCATAGTCTGTTTGGACCAAGAGTGAAAGATCATAGAGGGGTTAATATATATAAGTTCAGACATTATTCCTGGTTTAGAATATGCTTGTTCCTTGTATCTTGTGCTGGTTCTATCAGTATTGGGACATGCTGAGTTATGTATTCGTTTGGGTGAACAAGCATTGGAAAAGTTTATGATGGGGGTGGACACTAGTGTCGCTCTCTGCTAATGTTATTTCGAACAAAAGATGGCATCTATAGCTACTCTTCAGGATGACATGTATTCCGCAGACAAAGTGTACATAGTTTAGCCAAGTGTTGATTAGCATAGGGTCAGCCTAATGTGCCGGGAAAGTCTTTTACAATATAGGTAAGAGGTGATGAGATGGAAAGAAGATAAACTTATGTTTTGCGCATCTTGTCTACCCTAAGGAGAATTTCACGCATCAAAACATGACCCAATGCACATGATACCACTTATTATTTTCTTCCATGGACGTGAATGATTTGGTCAGAGCAACCTTTCGGACAAAAGACAGACTCCGAACCATCCTAATATCCTATGCCCCCACCACAAATTGCTAGGCTTACATGGTTTTTGTCCTCCTTATGCCCACCAATGCACCAAACGAATCGATACGATTAGGGAATGATAATCTCTTCATAATTGCATATCACATGCTCTGTGCAAGAACTAGTCACATCATATCTTCCGCTAACCAACCTTTAGAAGCGCTATTATTTGTCCCACCATAGATTAATTAGGTACGGGTTGAACTTGAACAGCCGAATTTGGAGTATCCTACTTTTAGGTAACAAATGCAATTAGACCACTAATCCCTTATGTTTAGCGTGGTCTCTGAACTTCATTTTGTTAATTGATTTGTGTTTTTTAACTTTGTAAAAATTGACCAACCTAATCCTTATGTTGTTAACATCGATACTACTGATTGAGATGGACACACCATACTGTTTAGTAGACATTGATTTCACATTTTGAAGTTTGATACATCCTTTCTTTGAAGAGAGAGGCAAAATTCTAATTTTTATTTTCGAAATTCTTCATAGAGTAAACGTCATAGATGATCAAAATCAACCCATGTGGTACATAAGATATCACATTGTCGTCCACTTAAAGAACCAACATCCTTGTCAACGTTAGCTCGTACCATTTGATGTGTGGTTGGGTACATTCATGTTTCTTGTCATCTTAAAAGTCTATTAACAGCCGCATTTTATCCTAACCTTGTGATACTTACTTTGATACTATCTATAACGACAACCGGGTTCATTCCATGAAGGCCCAACCTTAATTGACGATTGGTGTTGACTTATGAATCACTTTAGAGGGTCTCTTCTAACTGATATGAGGCTTGAGATGTCATATAACAATTTTAAAAGATTTAGGATTTAATGAAATCACAATAACAAAGTATAAGTACCGGCGGTATATGATCCCTCTGTCACTAGCCGATTTCCCACTCTCACTTCGCCCTAAGAAATGTTTTTGCCTCGCTTTTCTCATAAGAGGTCGACTAAATCTTGTTCATGCACGATTTAAAGAACATATGTTATCTATTGTGCGTATATATTCGTTTAAGATGAAAACAAGCACATATATTTCTTTACACGCAAATTGTGTGAGCATTTTTTTTCTAGAAAAAGGAGGAAAAAGAAAAGAAAAGAGAAACCACTGTCGATTTTTGTAGTTGTGAAAGACAAGTAAAAACTCGAAAGATAATTACTCAACTTCGAAATGTTACCAATTACTAAAAACACTCTTTTCGGGTAACTATCTCTTAAACATACCATCTCTTTAAATAATTAATCGGACATAAAATTCAGAAAATCAGTGAGAACTAATTCACAGGTCTGAAGAACAAGAGGTGAAGAAAGCAGACAGAGCTCAACGTCAAAACGAAGTGAATGCTGCGAAAGTAAATGCTCTTGCAGTGCCAAGTGAATGTGCATTTGCAACTTCTTGTCACCCTCTCTGATCTCAAGTGTACGTTAAAAAAAAGCTTGAATGGCATCATCAATTCCTTTCATTTTCTTAATTTAATCTCTTGTCCAACCTAATTATAATGCAACTTTACCAATAAACATAATAGAGATCTTGTCCCCCCTTGCTTTAATTCATAGTTGTATCCCCAATTGATTTATGCCCTACACGTGTATCTCGCTCAATTTCTCCCATTCAACCGACAACCCCATTAAAACAAAAATTAAAATAATCATCAAACAAGTCATGCAGTGTCTCAAAGAGGAGGAAATTTCCGTCATACCACACGATTGCGCACTCTCCTTCTACAATGCAACGCTGACTGAGGACTATATATAAGGATCCAAACTCTAGCCAAATCTATCAATCTCCAGTACAACAGCATCAGCCAAAAAAGAAAAAGCATCACTCATCACAAAGAGTAATGGCAAGATCTCTCCTTCTCTTCTTCATTCTGGCTGAGGCTTTTGTGGTTTTCGCAACGGCAGATTCGAAATCAGACTCTCAGGGTCCTTCTTTGACTCCAGCTGAACACGGCGCAACGTTAACCACGGCCCAAGAGATGACGAATCGGAAGTTCGGGACACATCAAATGGGACTCGAGATGGCCTTCGGAGGGCCGACTGCAAGCCCATCTCAAGCCCCAGATTGGAGCAAGGCGAGCTCTTCTGATCTGTCGCCGCCTCCGTCGGTCGAGCAAGAGCTCCATTTGGCGAAACAGCATCGTCACTCATCAGCGGATAAGTCCGTGGCCGGTGGTGGGCTCATACTCGGCGGCCTCGCCACAACGTTCTTGGTGGTGGTGTTCTGCTACATAAGAGCGACGGGAAGACATAAATCAGAGGCTGCTAGTAATGCGGCTGATGATGCCTAGATTTGCTTCCTCTGGATCTTATTTTGTACGTAAAATGCATATAGTTGGAGAGAATAGAAGCCCCCTTTGATGATTAATCTGTAAAGTGTTGATTAAATAGATATTTCCAATTTTTAGTCCTTCACAAAGTGCTTGTACCTTGCATGAAAGCTTCCCACTCTCTCTCTCTCTCTGAAACGATGAATCAAAGCTCCTTTGAACTTAGTGACGAAAATATGGTTACGGTCTGTTTCGCGTACACGAAGCCTCCAAAGAAAGTACTCAAGTGATCATATAAGATGGTGATGACTAGGAAACTGATTTTACGTATAGATCGTTCAAGAAAGCCTCTGCTGTATGTGTAAGAGTTGAAAGATCACAAACTCCCCCACTTAAAGTACCTGAGTCCTTGTAGCATCGGCTCATATAGCTTGCATATTTTGCCCCAATATTGTAGATATCTAAATTTTGACGACCCATCTAGGTATTTATTGCATAAAAAATTAGGGATCAATCATGACCCCTAAACAAAAAATATTAGTTAAATTGCATATAGATTTTAGGAGCATTTTAATCAAGCCCATTTAGTTGAGTTGGACCGGCGGCAGACGGGCTTAAGTGTATGGTCTTAAATGTAATTGACAAACTGGATTAAACTCATAAGGTGAAAAAATATGAACAAGTTCATTAACCCATAATTTACTTATCTTTCAGGTTTGGGAGGCGGGTAAGAATATTATCCTTGATAATTTAAAAAAGAAATATCGTGGGATGAATTAATGGGTAGGCTTACGACAAAGGAAGATTTCGGATGCGAATGCATTGGAAGTGTTCGGTAAACAAAACGCTACGGGCGCATCGAAGAAAGTGCGAATGGAAAGCAGTATTCAGTGCTAAAGGAGACGCACAATCGCAAGGGACTCGCTAATAAAATATACTCTCTTATCCAAGTGAGTGGGATGTGCAAGGAAAGGAACAAAAGAAAAGAGGAAATAAAAATAAAAAGAGAAAAAAGGACTCCGGTTCCAAAGGCTAGCTTTCTCTCCAAAGCGGAAATGGTTCCCAAGAGATTTTCAAAATACTGAAGCAAATACATTCACACACATTCACGTTTGACAAATCTTGATACCCTCTTTCATCCCATAAATTCCCCACTATATAAAAGAAGGAATAGTGGCACAAACAATCCCTAAAGTTTGACCATATGTGCAATGTGATCCTTGAACTTTTATTTTGTTTAATGTGGTTGATAAGCTTTAGCTCAATGTGCAATGTAGTTCCTAAACTTTCGATTTGTTCAATATGGTCCATAAACTTTTGGTACATGTTCAAGTAGTTCTTGAACTATATGAAAACGTTCAATGTTATTATTCCATTAATTTAAGTTCAAAGACAATATTGAAAATTTTCTTATAGTCCAGGTACTATATTAAACATGTATCAAAAGTTTGGGACCAAATTGAACAAATTGAAAGTTCAGAGATCATATTGCACATATGATCAAAGTTCAGAAATTATTTGTGTTATTTACCCTATAAAGAAAGATGACAAAACAAGGACAGACGGCGGCCACAATATAGAGGGCATACAAAAAGAGACGAGAGGGTTTAGAGAGTAAGACAAAGAAAACTCATCGCCAATTCTTCATCAACACTTCATCTTCATGCATGCACAAGTCTGGATTCTAGTGAAGCTGTGTCTCTGTGCTCCCACAACCTCACGTTGCCGCCCCCTCTACAAGCTGCCACGCACAACCGGTCGGTTCCTATGTGTAATGATCCGATTTCCTGTTTCAATTTATTGGAATCGGTGTGTATCGATCTTGGTTTCAGGGGTGGAACCGCCCACTTGAATCACATGGACTGGACAGACACATATATTTTCTAAATTTTAGGTTTTGAATCAAAACCTTAAATCCTTGCCTCATCTCGCTTTGATCGTTCCTCTCAACTCTCTCGCGTCTAACCTCATCTTGCCTCTCAATTGAGCTCTCGCCTCGGACCTTCTATCGCAGCATCACAGTCGCGGTTGGTCTGGCTCTGCTGCGTTCAGTCTCTCGCGACGACCCACAGCACCATCTACTGCAACGATGGCAAGGGCAATCTGCTGACAAAGTTAGTTAGAGGTCAGTCAAGTTTCGTTTCGTTTCACTCCGTTCTGATCCGTTCCCGTCAGGTCGCGAGATGTGAGGTGAAAGCGTTGCAAGAGGAAATTTGTTTGGTGGGGAGGTCGCAAGGCAGGCTCAGAAACGTTTGACGCAATTGATTTAATTTAGGCTCTGTTTGTTTAGCAGAAAATGAAACGTTTTAGAAAATATTTTCCAGAAAGTCATTTTTCAAAAAAATAACAATATTTTTTGGTGTTTGAATGCAATTTGAAAATGAACTCGAAATTATTTTCTGTCATTTGGTATGGAAAATTGGATTTGATTTTTATTAAAATTAAAATTAAAAAACTCAAAGCATGTAGATAGAGAGAGAAGAGAGAGGTTGGTCTCCACGGAAAATGATTTTCTTTTTTCAAAAAGAGAAAATCATTTTCCCCACTTTTGAATGTGTTTTTTATATTGACAAAAAATATTTTCCTGGGCTCATTTATTTT
>BCNH02000001.1:6832257-6854893 GCA_001662345.2 Metrosideros polymorpha var. glaberrima | reverse complement strand
TTTTTGGGCCTACCAGACATCTTTTTAATTGGTGGGGGCTGAGGAGGTTCTTTGTTGGTTTTCTCCCAAAATTTCTGTCCTCTGACAGCATACATCATGAATTGGTAAGCACTTAGGTATTTCTCCTTGTTGAAGCACTCAGCTAGGTAGTCACCCGGATCTTTCTTCCTGTAGTGTATTGCACAAATGGCATGACAACATGGAATTCCACTAACTTGCCAAGCTCCACAAGAACAAGTCTCCAAATGATTCAAGTAAACAATATATATGTCACCACTTTTCTTAATTTCGAATTCATCATCTCCATTCCATACCACCTCACAATACCTACTGGTAGTTGTATTCTGATGTAACTTCTGTATAATCCTTGGACCATAATTTCTTGTCCATTTAGCACATGCATCCCTCTGATTATGCATTCTATTAATAATCATAATTCTAATGTCCTCCAGCATACTCACGATGGCCTTGCACCTAGCTTCCACGCACCTACCATTGAAAGCTTCACTAAGATTATTATCAATAACATCACATTTTATGTTGGTGTCAAAGGAGGCTTTACACCAGTGTTTTGACTCAGTATGGAATAGATCATCATGGCCTTGTGGAGTCATTTCCTTCAATCTCTGTCTATGCACCTCAAAATCTAACATATTAGTACTCTTAGCACATTTCCAAAATTGCCTCATCAATTGCTTTCCTTTGTATTTTTTACCCCAATTAGAATATATGCGCCTTGCACACATCCTATGTTTTGCATTTAGCAAAAGTTCAGCTACTGAAGGGATGAAACCCTATCAAGTACAAAAAAAAAAGTAAAACATTAATGCTAATATTCATTACATACAGTGTCGCAAACAAATTAAAGATGAGTAATAATAGTATTGCATACCTTTTGTTGGTCACTTATTAAAGCCCAACCATTGCCATTATCCATGTTGAGGTCTTCCTTTAACAAGTTGATAAACCAGGTCTATGTGTCCTTATTCTCGATTCTTACAACTGCCCATGCCACTGGATACATTTGGTTGTTGGCATCCCTTCCTACAGCACACAACAACTCACCTTTAATCAAACCCCTCAAGAAACATCCATCTAGTCCAATGATATTTCAACATCCTGCCAAAAATCCTTTCCTGCAGGCATCAAAGCAAATGTAAGCCCTATCAAATAATGGTAGGGAATCTGGCAATGTCCTTTCAACTTTCATTTTAAATGTGCTTGTGGCGCTTACAGTGTAAAGCTCCCCCAAGTAGTCGTACATCTATGCATACTCCTTCTTATAATTGCCTTGGAGTTCCTTGAACGCTTTCAGCTTTGTTCTCCTGCATTAACCCAAAGTGACATTCACCCCCAACTATTCTCTAACTAGTCTCTTCAATTGAGGTGCATTGATTTTAGGCATTGTAGAAATGAGAACCATGAAGTATTTGGCTAAATAAGTACTGGAAACTCTCTTATTCTCGAAGGTGATACTGCATATATGCTCATCCATGTACTTTTTCAAATGAAATGATCCAGTATTACTGTCAAGAGCGCCATAAATCATCCAGTTACAATTGCTCTGAGTACACCTAGCTCTTACAAATCTACTAGTGTTCTTGGTGTANACTGGAAACTCTCTTATTCTCGAAGGTGATACTGCATATATGCTCATCCATGTACTTTTTCAAATGAAATGATCCAGTATTACAGTCAAGAGCGCCATAAATCATCCAGTTACAATTGCTCTGAGTACACCTAGCTCTTACAAATCTACTAGTGTTCTTGGTGTATTTAATTGCTCTTTGCTCAGCCACAGAGTACCTCAAAATTGCATCTTTGAACTCATTTGCATCCTCAAATGTCATGCCCACAACAAATACTGGATCCCTACCATTTCGATCATACGATGGAAACCTACTCTTACTCCTTGAAATAACATCACCTTCCTCCTCTTCACTCTCATCATCTAAACCTGAATGAAGACTTTCTTCCTCATCTGAATGATAATACTCTGTTTCGTACCCAAAGTCAACGTCTAATTGGGAATTACCAACTGCCTCAATGTTAGTTCCAATGTTGAGCCTATATCTCGTTGAAAGTTCCTTTAAATTTTTCCTTGCATCAACCAATTCAAAATCATCATTGTCACTCAAGTGTTCCATATCAACCAAATTGCATGCATCATCATCCTCCCCCTCATCCACATCAGACAAACCTCTATTTTCCATCTCAGCTCCTCCTATCTTAGCAATTGTCTCTTCATCATCGACATGCTCAACATACAATTCAATATTTTCATAACGTAAATAATGATATAATAGATCTATCACATCGGCATTATCCCATAAATACCTAAGAGTTACCCCATCTTCAAGAATGGTACTTCCGGGAACTCTATAAAAGAGTTTCTCTATTTTAGGCCCATCCAAAGCCTCAATAGCTTCAATTATATTGGACAATGAATTCTTACTTAAGTCTATTTCAACAACATCAGCCCTTCCACCTACATATTCCAAAGGTGGTCCAACTTGAAATTACCTCCAAAGAAAACAGTGACATAAACCTTGTTGCCGGCCAATGGACCTACAAGGGAACAAAAACAAATGGCACTTTCAATCGTTAAAATTTATTTAAAAACTACTACCTTACAAGGAAATGCATAGGATAAACAAGAACAAATGTAATTTGATAGGTTGAATTGGGAAAAAAAAAATCAGTTTTATGAAAGGATATTTTTTTTTTCAATTACATCTCAACTTACCGATCAAATAAGTCGTTCAGCATAGTCAGCACAGTGGAACATTTCTCGCACATTCAGCACAGAGTTTAGTAGGAAAACACATCGTCGATCGGCAATAGACAACCCTTGTAAATGAAGTTCACATAAGTGTTGAAATAATAGGACTATTCTATTCTATATCTGTACGAAAAAAAAATGATCAATCAGAATGTCATGAAAACTTTCGCCTTTTGTAGTCTTGAATGTGTAGAACCTAAAGTTAACTAGATTTCCATGTCAGTTGATCCACACGAACAGAAAGTGCTCCTAACAATACCTTTTTGACTTTATGAAGCAGTTTATTGATTCACAAGCAATTCACACTTTAGATGTTTCCTCCACAAATATTAGGAAAAAGGAAAAAATGTATTCTAAGTTAGAATGCTCACAATTTTGAAGTGCAAAATCCACAGTCATCTGCAATTGCTTGCATTTCTTTCGCTATTTTTGCAATCTATAGGCGTAGAATATCCTATATGTTCTGCACCCTGTTGGCCGTGTTCTTTCACCGGCAGTTTAAATGCAACAGACATAACCAAACTTTTTCCTAAGTGTCTTCTTTTATGAAGATGCAGCACTGCTTGCCGCTCAAGTAAAAGATCACAATTACCCTCACAACTGAATTTGTGAACGCCAGAACAAGCGAAACTATGCAAGACATTAAAGGATCACCCAATTTACTCGTATCGACACAAGAGCAAGGAAGTGATTATTGTGAGCAAGTAAGCATACTCGCCGTCACCGCTCGACTCGCCATCGCAGCTCCACTCGTTGTCGCCACACTCTCTCGACTCGCCATCACCGCGCTCGACTCCCCGTCACCACGCTCGACTCGCTGTCGCAGCTCCACTCACTGTTGCCGCACTCGACTCGCCGCTCGACTCGTCGTTACCATGCTCGACTCGCCGTTGCAGCTCCACTCGCTGTCGCCGCACTCGACTCGCCGCTACACTCACCGTCACCCCTCGATTTGTCGTTGACTCTCCCACCCAAAACTCGCTGCTCGACTGGTCGCTCGATTTGGGGCTTAGGTTTGAAGAAGCGGATACAGAGGGCAAACGTGATTTGGGAGAGGGGGCAAGTGAGGGGCAGAATAGAAACGACGTCGTATTGGCTTGTGGGCTAATGTAAGTTGAATTATTGGCCACGTAGGAGAGAGAAACGACACATCAGCATTTTCCGTCGCCAAAATTGACGGAACTAACGGAAATGACTTTTTGAAACATTTTAACGAGTTTTAGGACTTCTTTGAACCGTATGGACAAGTTTTAGGACTCAAACGCATTTTCCCTGTAAGTTTTAAGACTTATTGTGAACATATCCTTTTTTTTTTAACCCACGACCTTGTCCTACGACCGTGCAACCCCTTCACGTCCCCCTGCAGCACCGCCGCCACCAGCGCCCCTCCTGGCTGCTGTTCCACATGTGCTGCATTACTAATCCCGGGGATGGAGGTAGTGAAGGGGACGGTGATCGAGGGCTGGGCGTTTGGTGCACGATCAGTGTATAAAAACGAACTTGAGAGAAAAGAAAAGAACAAAGAACGAGACCATGAACAATTAAGAAAAGATTATAAAATCTATAAAATTACTTAAAATGTTGTCGTTTTAAGTGGAGTTGTACAATTCAGACGGCCGGTGCTAACTAGACCTCTAGGTCAGAATTTCCAGACCTAAATTGACCAGACGGATTACATCAAAAATTTGTCAAAAGATGCAAAACTACATTGACCAAATTGGTAGATTTAGAACTGAATTGACATATATACAATTGGTTTATGACTTTTTGGGTAAATTCTCCTATTTACTACTGGATTAGAGGCTTGTGAGCTAGTCTTAAGACGAGAAATTTGGGGGCATTTCCACATCATCCTTCTTAAAATTAACTGCTTCTCTTGAGTTCTCCAACAGTTGGAGTTTTTGGGGATAAGGACAACGTAAGTGTCATAATTTTCGTATGGCGCTCACGTAAGTGCCATAATTTTTTTTTTCCGACCATTTAAGTGCCAAAACTTTTATAAAAAAAAAAAAACGTTTACTTGAGTATCATAACTTTCAATCGATCACTTAAGTGTTCGCCCAAGTGTCAGAAATCCGACATGGCATAGCACTTATGATGAACGTTTATAAAAAATTATGGCATTCAAGTGATCGATTGAAAAGTTATATGGCACTTAAGTGATCGAGAGAAAAGTTATGGCGGTCAAGTGAGCACCATATGAAAGTTATAGCACTTGTGGTGTCCTTTTCCCGAGTTTGTGATTTTTTCATGATTTCTAAACTTTGTATGATTAACTTTCTCAATTCCAGCTTTCATCTCTTTATGAAGCCATAGTTATAGTGAGCTGTTGAGGCGCTATTAAGAATGTGTGCATGCAGTATATCTTTAACCTCAGCATCAGATTTTACCGAGTTGCCGCTCGAGGATTTATGAGAACCGTATTTTTTGTGCATTTTGCTATGATTTAGATTTTTTTTATGTTTAATCCTTGTGCTGCGAACTAGCCAGATAGTAACAGATCATGTTTTAAGCTTCGTCTTTCTTTAGTTTTCACTCTATATATGCTGTATAATCTGTATCGAGATGGAATACAAACATTTTCTTCCTTATTTCCTTTTGATATACCTTCTAGGTAGTAATCGGCCACTTAGTAATTTTCTGTTTATCCCGTAATTTTCTTTGTGAAAGTCCAAGTTTAATTATGTTAAATAGAAAACGAAACAAAAGACAATAATGGCATGAGTGTGATAATCAGGCTCGAGTTCGCGCTGAGTCGAGATGGACAACAACGACTCCCCTATAGTAAGTCAATCCTCATCGTCAGAACTGTTAGTTATGTTGTAAACTGTGGAAATTGGTTTTAAATCTAAATCTGGCTTGACTAGTTGCTTTTAGTTGGAACTCTTGGACATTTATGAAGATTCATGGCTCTATGGTTTTGTTGTAAAGGCCTCAAATTAGTGGACAAAGCAACAGTTAAGGAACTTGTAAATACCTCGAAATCATGACATATGCTTCAGAAAATGATATCCACAAAAGTAAAACAAAATTGAAGGGAAGCATTTGTCAACCCAGCAACAAGAAGAAAGCAACATAGAAGACAATGACTTGTCGGTCTTTTCCATTATTTTGAATGCTCACTTCTTAATTTTAACGACACACTTCCCGAACAAAGGAAACTGTCCATGCTCTAAAATCAAATAAGAATCGATGATTTGCCTGTTGAAATGATCCGAGTATGCTAGTTGCACCATCATTTACGGGCATCATTATCAAGCAAAAGTACCCTTCGAAGAAATGAAAAATATTGCTTACTTCAAGGAAAAGATCAGCTCCTTCGAAATGGTATGTCATCCTTGGAAATGTATAATTCCCACTAGGCAAGTTATAGCACAAATCAAAAGCCTCTGGTTTAGGAGGCATAGGATGCCAACCATAATTCCTCTGAAAAAATCGAGCTATCTCCTTTCTCACGGCATTGTAGGCAGTTCGGGCAAGCACTGTCTGTAAGGCTCCTGAGTCAAAAATAAACCCGCCTGTACGGTTTGGTTTCATGTGAAAAAAATCCTGAGCTATCCTTAGTCGCGTTCCTGCCACACTAATGCCCATGACATTAATTGCACACTTGGTTATGTTAGGGACCATGCGTGTCGTCAAAATTCTTCCTCTAATTTGAGCTTCGTCTCCAAAATGTAAGATCGCATGAGTGCCGGTTGGTGAACTCCATGTAGGCAGACAGTAGGACATACGCATTTTAGTCTCATTTCTATACTGCCAAAGGATAGACCGCGGCCCAAGGCCTAAGCCTAGAATTCCGACTATGATGTTATTTTGTCCAGCCTTTTCCCAATGAAATTTGTGGTTTTCAAGGCCACAACCGAATACGGTGTCTAGGAAACTTTTGACCGTCCCCCTACTGTCCTGGAAGCTAAAGGTGTCCAACCCAATTGCCCCTTTGCTATAGTAATCGAAGGATCCAAATCCAACGTACTTTTCTTCATATATGCACCAATCATCTTTACATAGTTTGGGATAACAACGAGGATCATCACAAGGTAAGGGCCGGTACGATAGCGATTCATTTCTCTTGAAGTTACCTTGCCTAATGTTGAAGCATTCGGTGCAACCTTCGCATTGCATCCATGTATTAGAACTACCCGTATCTGCCACCAAGTAGGAAGTATAAAAACGCGAGCCAGCAGTCAAAGACGTTACAAAATAACCAAGGTTAGGATTAGCAATTAGAGGTGGTAAGGTGTAAGGCTCATATTCAGTCGTTTGCTTCCACTCCGCTGAACTCAAAGAAGTGGCAGATTCAAGTTGATGGACACGAGCTCTAGATATCTTGGCAATTCTTGGTACCTTTCCTCGAGAGTAAGGTTTACGGGAAATAAAGTTTTATCAACTTGGTCTATTGGGATTAAGTTGATGCTGAAGCCATGGATTCGGGATGGGTTGTTGGTAATGGAAACACAAAAAACTAGGAATGCCACAAGAATCACTGGTGATGAAGTCATTCTATTTTTCTTTTTCTTTGGTTTTTGCGATCTGTGTGTGACTGCGTCTACTTTGGAATGGATTATATACGAATTCGGTACTGCTAAAATTCTATTTTTGTAACTCTCTATTAACAATGACGCCAAAAAGAAATGCATGAAACAACTCATGCATACCTACTAGACTAATTCGATATCTTTTAATCCCTTTGTCTAGCATTAAATGTTTGCATTTATTGCGTGATTTCCTTCCTTAATGTCTGAATTCTGTGAAGGATTTTGTCAAAAAGCGCCGAAGCACCCTCATTAAGAAGCATTGATTATGCTTTTCAAATTTGTGATTTCATTTATTTACAAATTTCAGTGTTTTCTAATATGCACTATAAGTTTTTCTTTCTATCTCTTGATTCTTACCAAGTGCCTAGTTGTTACCAGAACCCGTTAAGGATTTTAAACAAAATGAAAGAGCAAATTTAGTATTCGGGTTTGTTCTCTTTTCCTTCTGCAGGAACATAAATCTCAAGAATAAGCCCTGACCTTAACTATATGTTCAGAGAAAAGGGGGGAAAGTGGAGAGAATGGAAATTGGGGTTGGGGTGGAGAATGTTTTAAATTTCAAAGAATTTTTATAAAGTACACAGCCTTTGTGCTCTTTCTCGAATACAAGCCATATCTACTACCATATATCGAGTAGTTATAGTTTGGAAACGAGAAAATTACTAAAAAAAGTCATACACCTATTGCAATTATGTCAATTCAATCATAAACTTTTTGCAATAATACCAATTCCCATCTAACCAATTTTGACCAATCGGTGCTAATGTAGATACTGGCCAGTCGACCGACGCTGATGTGTCAATTTTTTAATATTTTTTATTCTCTTTTTCTCTTTTTTTCTTTTTTTCTCTCCCCCTTCTTCCTCCTCTAGCCGGTCGCCAGACCTTGGTGATCGGCCAGAGGCAACAGTCGGCGAGGATGACCTCGCTGGTTATCGGGTGAAGCTCGTCCCCGCCGCCACTAGCAAGGGCGAGGCTTGATCTCACCTAGCCAAGGTGAGGTTGAGCCTCGATCTAGCCCAGCCAAGGCAAGGTCGAGCCTCGCCTAGGTGAGGCTGAGCCTCACCGTGGCTAAGCGAGGTCAACCTTGCCGGCCGTTGCCTTTGGCTCGTTGTCGAGGTTCGATGATCAGTTGGAGGAAGAAAAAGGGGAGGAAAAAAAAAAGGAAAAAGGAAAAAAAATAAGAAAATTCGATAAAAAATAAAAAATTTATCAAAAAAAATTGGTATGTCAGTGTTGGTCGGCCGGCATCCACATCAGCACTGGCCAATGAAAATTGGCTGGATGGACTGAATTGACAAAAAAAAGTTTATAATTGAATTGGCACAATTACAATAGGTTTAGAACTTTTTTGATAATTTTCCCAAAAACTAATAGTAACAAATATGGGTTATATACAAAAACGAACACTCAAGATGTGCATTTAAATTATTTCCAAATTTTAAATGTTTGTGAGAGGGAAATGGAGGAAATATTTTGAATAAGAGGGGTTTTCACATCATTTTACTTTCCCTTTAGGTCTCCCAAACATATAAGGGACGATTTTATAGCGTCATCCGCAAAAACAAAACAGATTGGTTTATCCGTGCTCGTAGATTTTTGAAAGTGTTAGTAAATGTTCAAAATTGTTGGTACAACAATTAACAGTCACTCGAATTCCCGATAACTTGTTGACAGTTTCCAAATCACCAACTCATTTTTAGAATTTACCAATTTTTTTTTGTTTATCTTATCAATGCCTTAAATTTTCTAACTCTTAAATGTATATGTCAGCCTTTATTTGAGTGACCACCTAACTTTTTTACGATTAAATTATCGATTAATATTGGTTATCTACTCTCATTTCAGTTACTAACCAATTTTATCTCTTTCTTTCTTAATTTATATTTTTTTTATACTACAAATTGTTCTATAGGGTTAATAAATTTTTTTTGCCCTTGATTACCAACCCTTGAATCTACCAAGTTTTTAGAAAAAAAAAATTGCTAAATGTAATCAAAAGTTGGAAAAAAATTAAAAAAAAATAAATTGATAAGTAACTCAAATGAGAGTTGATAACCCAAAACTAGTTAGTAACTTAATTGGAATTATAAATTGAAAAGTCGCTCAAATAAGAGTATATAATTCAGTATACGAGTTGGTAAATTTAGAGTATGCATAAGAAAAACAAAAAAAAAAATTGTAAAAGATACTAAAAGTTGGAAACTTAAAAAAAAATCTAGTAAACTTTCGTGAGTAATTCAAATGAGAGTTGGCAATAAAAAATTAATTGGCAACTTCACAATGAAAAAAACGTTGGTAAGTCACTCTAATTATGGTTGGTAATTTCTAAAAATTATTGGTAAATTTGGAGGTTGGTAAATTGGGCAAATATGAGTTACTAACTAATTAGGAAAGTTGGTGAAGGTAAAAAAACAAATAATATTGATAAGTAAATCAATCTAGAGTTGTTAAATAAAAAATAGTTGGTAATTTAATCGGTGTAAAATTGGTAAATTAATATAAATTAGGTCATTAATCTCTAAGGAAAGATGACAAATTTAGAGATTTGGTCATTGAGGCAAATAAAAAATGGTAACTCAGTAGAAAAACTTATTAATTAGATAGGATAAAAAAAAAACTCTTCTAATCTTTGCCTTACTTTAGCCTTCACAATGTCTTCTATATTATAATCAGCATGAACAGAATACAAAAATGTATCCTTTCATGCGAGCATTTTCTCCCCCTTTTACTTTCTCGTTATACCCATCAGGTAATAATAGAGCCAATTAGTCATTTTACATTTCTTCTGCCATCATTCTCTTTGTCAAATAAAAAAAATCGATTATTTAAATAAAAAAATCAGATAACTGGTAACCCAAACTAGATGATGACTTGTAAGAAAAAAAGTTGATAAAATCACTTAGGTCAAAGTTAGTATTCTCATATAAGAGTTAACATTTATTCAAACTTAGGTGTGAATTAATTCATTGGTTAACCTTATATTTTTATTTCCAGCAAAATAAAGGGTTAGCAAATACGTAAACAGAATTAAATATGTTAATGATAGCAAAAATCAATTCAAGGTGGCTCAAATCGGTGGAATGCAAGATGTTCGAATTCAAGTCGACCCTCGACATCCTGTGGTTTCTCATGTTCAAACGAATTGGAGTAGACCTGAAATAAAATGGACGACACATTACATGAAACTAAGATCAGCCACACATGGGAAGATAATCGAAAATCGATTCGGTGCGACTCGAATGAAACCTGTCTACTGTTCGACAAAAAAAAAACTGCCTTTTTGGGCGACGACTACGAGCCGGCCCTTGATTCGAAGTTTGATATTTCCTTGATACCTTGCAATGAGCATGAATCAAGATGCTAAAATCTCATTTAGTGGTTTTCAAGCTACCGAACCAGTCATGAACCGATCCCAAAAAGCAAACCTCCGAGAATGTAATACTCATCTCCTTCGCTCAGATGGAAGAAACATGTGTGTTTGGAGACCTTCATGAAGTTCCAGCGCATTCTAACCAAGAATGAGTGCATATTCGCTCGCTGTTTTCGCGCGATTACGCGTTTGGTTCCCCTGTTTTGACCGAGAATCCGACCAGTCCATGTTTTGCCTTCAACAACCTCGATGTTTTCTCACCATCTTCACCGTCATGTTATAAGTGGAAATATCTCTTTGATTTTATTAGATTCCCATCATGTTGCTTTGTGGTCATTTTCTTTTTGACCCACGACCTTGTCCGACGACAGCATCCTTCCCACACGATTGCGCCTCCTTCTATAATGGAACACAGCCTGAAAACTATATATATGAGGACCAAAACTCTTGCCAAATCTGATGCACTTAGGGTTGGCGAACTCGGGTCGGCGAACTCGGAATTGGCTGAAATTTCATATGCTGCACGGAAACGGGCCGCTGGATGCAACTCACAGCTACATTAGTGATGCATGTCGTTTTTTGGACATTCGGGATCGTTTTTATAGGTTTTTAGGCGTTTTTTGTTATTTTAGGGGTATTTTAGTACTTTTTACGTTTCCTAATTTAATTAGATTTAGCACCCTATAAAAGGGATATTACGAATTTAGAAAGGCAGACTTTTTGATATTTTGATTTTGATTTTGATAATCGAATTTGAGAGAACAAATTGTTTCTCCTTTCTATTTCGATTCTTCTGTTTAGCCAATTTCTATTGCATTTCGGCATTATTTGGTATCAAAGCCCATGTTGTCTTGAATCAATGGTTGAACAGAATCGTGGTGGTTGTGGACGACGGGGTCGTGGTGGCCGGGGACGTGGAGTCGTTCCTGAAGCAGACGAACAGCCGCGTCTAAGAAACCTGTGAGACATAGAAATTGAAGAGCAGAGAAGGCGAATCCAGGATTTAGAACGACAACTTGTGCAGGTGGGGTTGGGCATTTAATCCGACGAAGGTGTGGAATCCGAGGACCCATCCGCTGATGAAGAGGAGGACGTCAACCCTTTTGGGGTTCTGAACCCGGGACGAAATCGGGGATTACGACCTAGAAATCAACCGTCTTTACCTAATATCGGAATGAAGATCAAGATTCCTAAGTTTGAAGGTAAGGCTCATCCTGATGAGTTTATTGATTGGTTGCATACAATCGAGAGGATCTTTGATAGTAAGGATCTGACTGAAGAGTAGAAAGCTAAATTAGTTGCTATAAGGCTACGGAAACATGCTTCGATATGGTGGGAGCATGTGAAGAAACAGCGTTCTAGAGAGGGGAAATCGAAAGTGGATCGCTGGGATAAGATGAAGAAGTTGCTGCAAAAAAAAAATTTCTACCTACTCATTAAAGGCAGGAGGCGTTTATTGAATATCATAGTGTTACGCAACGAGATTTAACCGTCGAGCAATATACCCATGAGTTTGATCGTCTGCAGATGCATTGTGATGTGGCTGAGGAAGACGAACAAACAATTGCACGATTTTTGGCAAGGTTGCGGACTGAAATTTCTAATGTCGTCCAATTACAACATTATTGGACCTATGAGGACGTGTACAGATTGGCCTTGAATGTGGAGGCGCAGTGTACAAGGAAGAGCAGCAGTTACAGATTTCAGAGTTGGTGATCGGGCAAAGATTTCCGTGGTAGAACAGGGAGTTCTTCAGCCAATTTGACACCAACAGCAGTTAAGGGTGCGAGCTCTAAACTGGGATCCAAAGAGGGACAGAGTAGTGCTGGAACTAGTAAGGGAGGGACTGCAGCCAAGCGATGCTTCAAGTGTCAGGGACTCGGGCATTTTGCTGTTAATTGTCTGAACCGACAAATTGTGACGCTTGTTGATAATCCAGTCTTTGATGAAGGTGCAGTTTATGATGAATCAGATGGAGAACAAGAGGATGCGGATGCAGATCATGAAGAGATTATCTACTCTGATTATGGTGAGTCCCTAGTCGTTAGAAGAATTTTAAATGTTGCTGAGGCAGAAGATGAATCATGGCTTAGGCATAATATTTTTCATACTAAGTGCACTAGCGGAGGAAAAATATGCAGCATAATAATAGATTAGGGAAGCTGCGAGAATGTGATGTCTACTACCATGGTAGAGAAGTTGGGGCTGAACACAGAAGATCATCCTCAACCATACAAGTTGTCATGGCTTAGGAAAGGGAACGAGGTGAAGGTGAGCAAGAGGTATCTTGTGCAGTTTTCGATTAGAAAAAGGTATAATGATGAAGTGTGGGGTGATGTGGTCCCAATGGATGCTTGTCATATTTTGTTGGGGAGGCCGTGGCAGTTCGACATAAAAGCACAGCATAATGGCTTAAAAAATACCCACACTTTTAAGAAGGATGGCCGGACCATTACCCTAGGTCCTACGGATTTGAGAAAGGAGGTAAAGAATAATATGTTGTCTCAATCAGAGGTCCAAGAAGAGGCAGTGAACGCATATGAGCTTTTTGCCGTTGTGGTGATGGAGCAGAATCCTGATAGTTCCGAAATTCCTACATCAGTTCTGCCCTTGCTTGAGGAGTTTGCTGATGTCGTATCGGAAGAGATGCCACCTGGGTTGCCACCCATGAAGGACATTCAACATTGTATCAATCTCATTCCATGAGCTATTATCCCCAATAAGGCAGTTTACAGAATGAGCCCTACAGAACATAAGGAGCTACAGAGGCAAGTGCAAGAGCTATTAGAGAAAGGCGCACAGTTCGAGAGAGCATGAGTCCCTGTGTAGTGCCGACTTTGTTGGTTCCTAAGAAAGCTGGATCATGGAGAATGTGCATAGATAGCAGAGTTGTCAACAAAATCACAGTTAAGTATCAATTCCCTATCCCACGATTTGATGATTTGATTGATTAGTTAAATGGTGCGACTATCTTTTCGAAGATAGACTTAAGGAGTGGTTACCATCAGATTAGTGTGCGCCCTGGAGATGAGTGGAAGACGGCGTTTAAAACTAGAGATGGTCTGTATGAGTGGATGGTGATGCCATTCGGATTATCTAATGCGCCGAGTACTTTTATGAGGCTAATGAATCAATTTTTTCATTCTTTTATTGGTCAATTTATTGTCGTTTATTTCGATGATATTTTGATTTATAGTGCTTCGATTGAACAACACTTGCAACACTTGAGAAGAGTATTTGAGGCCTTGAGGGAGCAGAAATTGTATGCCAACATCAAGAAGTGCCACTTTTTAACTGATCATGTGACCTTTTTGGGCTATATTGTGTCGAAAAATGGCATTCAGATGGATCCAGTTAAGATCGAGGCCATTACAAATTGGGAGACTCCGAGGAAAATTCATGAGGTACGCAGCTTTCATGGGCTAGCATCTTTTAATCGGAGGTTTGTTCGTGAATTTAGCACCATTGTTGCGCTTCTTACGGATTGTCTAAAGGGAGGCCGATTTGTGTGGACCAAAGAGGCAGATGCTGCGTTTCAATTGTTGAAGAAAAGGGTGACCAAAGCCCCAGTTTTAGTGCTTCTGGATTTTAATGAGGTTTTTTAGGTGCATTGTGATGCCTCAGGTGTTGGTATTGGGGGTGTCTTGAGCCAAAAAAAGTAAACATGTCACATTCTTCAATGAGAAGTTGAATGAAGCGAAGAAAATATACTCGACTTATGACAAGGAATTTTACGCCATAGTGGGAAGCTTAGAGCATTGGATGCATTATCTTATTTCGAAGGAATTTATTATGTATTCTAATCATAAGGCCTTGAAATATATTAATGGCCAGCATAAACTGAATGCTAGGCATGCAAAGTGGGTGGAGTTTCTTCAGGCTTTTAGTTTTGCCATTAAACATAAGGCCGGAATACTGAATAAGGTGGCAGATGCATTGAGCATAAGACATTCTCTGTTGTCTACGATGCAGGTAAGAGTTTTGGGCTTCGATTCTTTTAAGGATTTGTATGATGATGATCCCTATTTTGGAGATATTTGGAAGAAGTGCAAAATAGGGTCCTTTCGGCAGTTTCTGATTGTAGAGGGTTTTCTTTTCAAAGACAACAGGCTGTGTATTCCTCAATATTCGCTGAGGGAATCTATTATCACTGAGAGTCATGCAGGAGGTCTAGCTGGGCACTTTGGGATGGATAAGATGATGGCCTTGCTATATGAGCATTTTTATTGGCCTTGAATGGAGCATGATGTGGCTCGATTTGTAGAGAGGTGCAGGACATGTCATGTGGAAAAAACTAGAGGTATCAATGCTAGTTTATATATGCCTTTACTTGTCCCGGTTGCACCATGGGAGGATGTCGGCCTTGATTTCGTCTTGGGATTGCCTAGAACACAACGGAGTAAAAATTCCATAATGGTGGTTGTCGACAGATTTTCAAAGATGACGCACTTTATTCCTTGTAACAAGACCTTTGATGCTTCACAGGTCGCTCGTTTGTTTTTACAAGAGATTGTTAAGTTGTATGGGGTTCCGAAATCCATAACCTCCGATCGTGATGTGAAATTTGTGAGACACTTTTGGCGCACTCTTTGGAGACACATGGGCACTGGATTGCAGTTTAGTTCTTCTCATCATCCACAGATTGATGGGCAAACCGAAGTTGTCAATCGAAGCTTGGGAAACTTACTGCAAAGCTTGATTAGAGATAGCCCACGATAATGGGACTTGGTGTTACCTGAGGTAGAATTCGCCTACAACAGGTCACAAAATCGAACTACAGGGAAGAGCCCGTTCGAGATAGTCTATAGGCGTAATCCAATTACTCCTCTGGATCTCACTCCATTACTAGTTCACAAGTAGTTCAGTTTAGATGCAGATGAGCATGCCAAGCAGATCAAAGAGTTGCATTCACAGGTTCATGACCGAATCAACAAACAGAACATGATGTATAAGCAGTGGGTGGATAGGCGCAAAAAAAAGAGTTGTCTTCAAAGAGGGTGATCTAGTGTGGATTTACCTCAGAAAGGAGCGTTTTCCAGCTGGCAGGTTTGGTAAGTTGCAGCCTAGAACTGATGGACCGTTCAGGGTTCTTGAGCGAATTAATGATAATGCTTATAAAATTGAGCTACCGGGTGAGTATAATATATCGAAGACTTTTAACGTAGCAGATTTATCACCTTACCATGCAGATGAAAAAGAACCTGAGGAGATTGTTGTCAATGAAGACGAAGCAGATTCAAGGGCGAATCTTTTTCTTAGCAGGGGAGAATGATACACTTACGGTTGGCGAACTCGGGTCAGCGAACTCAGAATTGGCTGAAATTTCATATGCTGCATGGAAACGGGCTGCTAGACACAACTCGCCGCTTGCACGTCGTTTTTTGGGTATTCGGGATCGTTTTGATGGGTTTTTAGGCGTTTTTTTGTTATTTTATGGGTATTTTAGTACTTTTTATGTTTTCTAATTTAATTAGGTTTAGCACCCTATAAAAGAGATATTACAATTTCAGAAATGCAGACTTTTTGATATTTTGATATTGATTTTGATAATCGAATTTGAGAGAACAAATTGTTCCTCTTTTCTATTTCGATTTTTCTGTTTAGCCAATTTCTGTTGCGTTTCGGCATTAAAATCTATCAATCTCCACTACAACAGCATCGGTGGCCTCGCCACGACGTTCTTGGTGGCGGTGTTCTGCTACATAACAGCGACAGGAAGACATAAATCAGAGGCTGCTAGCAATGCGGCTGATAATGCCTAGATTTGCTTCCTCCGGATCTTATTTTGTACGTAGAATGCATATGGTTGGAAACAATACAAGCCACCTTATTGATTGATCTGTAAAGTGTTGATTAAATAGATATTTCCAACTTTTATTCCTTTACAAAGTGCTTGTACCTTGCGTGAAAGATTTCCATTCTCTCTCTCTCTCTCTCTCTCTCAAGCGTCTTGTGAAACGATGAATTAAAGCTCCTCTGAACTTAGTGATGAAAATATGGTTACGGTCTGTTTCGCGTACACCAAGCCTCCAAAGAAAGTACTCAAGTGATCATATAAGATGGTGATGATTTGGAAACTGATTTTACGTATAAATTATTCAAGAAAGCCTCTGCTATATGTGTAGGAGTTGAAAGATCACAAACTCCCTAGCTTAAAGGACTTGCGTCTTCGTTAGCATCGAGTCATACAGCCTGCCAATATTCCCCCAATATGAAGGGTGATTCAATCTGTTCCCGGCCCTTTTCATCCTAATAGTCTATTGGGAGTCGCACCTTATCCTAACTCTCACCCATTATAGACACTCCTCTCTCGTCAGATCGGCTTGGGTCTAAACTGTCCCCTATTTGTTGAAACAGACTCATTCCATGATATTATGTGTGTTATATTTCGGCAGTTCGCCCATGAGGACGTGTGTTCACCCATGATGGAATGTGTTTGAGAGGCACCGTTTAAAAGGTGGGAGCGGTTATCTTTTGATAACTTCCACCATCTCCTAATAAATAGAAACATACAAAAAAACTTACGTTCTCCCACCGAATGTTCTCCTCTCCATAAGATAAACACACAAAAGATTTCTATCGTTACTTTGAGAAGACTATCGACATTTTACGCTGTGGAACAAAAAAAAATTCCTAGTGACTATATTCGGACCTTTGTGGAGTTGTAGATTCGCTCATTACGCGTTGGTGATTCAACCTATATTCTTGTGTAATTCTCTTGTTGTGCATCAAAAGGTTGGTCGATTTCTTCTTGAAATTTTTTCTAACAACCTGGGATGGTCTAGCTAGTTCCATGTGAGCCAAGCTACAAAAGACTCAAAAGGAAAACTTCACGGTCTCTCTTATCTGAATTGGGGCTCGGGTATATCAAAGAATAAGCAGAGATGTGAAAATGTGAAATGATTTGAGTCTTGATTTTATCTACATGTTTTGACAGGGTATTACGTTAGACGGTGATCCAAGAGTTCAAACAGATAGTTATAAAATAAGTGGAAAAATCAAAGAAATAACCCTTTGATTTTATGAGATTCACATCATGTTGCTTTGTAGCATTTTCTTTTTGACCCACGACCTCGTCCGACGACAGCACCCTTCCCAGCCCCCTCCACGTCTCCCTGCAGCACCGTTGCCACCAGCGCCCCCGCCTGGCTGCTGTTCTACATGCGGTGCGCTGCTGATCCGGGGATGGAGGCAGTGAAGAGGACGGTGATCGAGCGCCGGGCGTTTGGTGCACGATCAGTGTGGAACACAAACTTGAGAGAAAAGAAAAAAAAAGTAATAAAATTTACAAAATTTCTCAACACATTATTGTTTTGAGTGGAGTCATACATGTCAGATCGCCAGCGGTGGTAAGTAGGACAGCCGGTGTTAACTGGACCTCCACGTGAGAATTTCCCAACCTTAATTGACAGGATGGACTACGTTGAAAAATTGTCAAAAGATTTAAACTACATTGACCAAATTGGTAAGTTTATGACTTTTTGGGTAATTTCTCCCGTTTACTATTGGATTAGAGGCTTGTGAGCTAGTCTTAATACAAGAGATTTGGTGGTATTTCCGCATCGTGCTTCTTAAAATTAAGTGCTTCTCTTGAGTTCGCAAAGGGTTGGAGTTTGTGACTTTTTCATGATTTTTAAACTTTGTATGATTAATTGCTCAATTCCAGCTTACATCTCTCTATGAAGCCATAGTCATAGTGAGCTGTTAAGAATGTGAGCACTATTAAGAATGTGTACATGCAAGATATCTTTAACCTCAGCATCAGATTTTACCAAGTTGACGCTCCAGGATTTTTGCGAGCTACATTTTTCGTTCATTTTGCTATGATTTAGATTCTTTATGTTTAATTCTTGTGCTGTGAACTAGCCAGATAGTAACAGATCATGTTCTAAGCTTCGTCTTTCTTTAGTTTCCACTCTATATAAGGTGTATAATCTGTATCGAGATGAAATACAAACATTTTCTTCCTTATTTCATTTTGATAGACCTTCTAGGTAATAGTCGGCCACTAAGGGCCCGCATGAAAACTATTCTTGTCAGAATTTTTTATTCTGGCAAGAATTCATTCTTTCGAGAATTAATTCTAGCAGAGTATGAGAATTTATATTTACTAAATGCACCCTCATTCTCATTCTACTTTTGGCAAGTTTACCAAACGGAACTCGGAGATCGGCGGCCGACGTTCGACGGTCGGTGTCCAGTGGCCAACGAGCGTGAGAAGGAAAATAAAAAGGGAAAAAACCACCAAAAACCCCAAACTTATGATTGTGTGACACATTTACCCCACTTGAAGTAAAAAGACGCATTTACCCCCAAACTTGTTTTTATTTTCACTTTTTTATTAAATAGAATATTCAAAATATTTAAAAATATTTAAAAAAAAAATTGGGGCCTGGGCGGCAAGCCCTTGCCGCCATCGGCTCCGTTGCCGGAGAGGGCCGGCGGGGGTCGCCGGGGCCTCAATGAGGGTCACGCGTGGCCCTCCACCTAGCGCTGGGTGAGGCTCGCCGGCCCTCGCCCAACGCTGGCGAGGCTTACCGGCCCTCGCCGAGGCCCCGACGACCCCCGTCGGCCCTCTCCGACGACGGGCCAGCGGCGGTAAGGGCCTGCCGCCCTTGCCCCCAACGCCCCTTTTTTTTCTTTTTTCTTGTTTTTTTAAATATTTTATTTAATAAAAATGTAAAAGAATAACTTCTGGTAAGAATTGATTCTGGCCCTAGAAAATCACTTCTTTACCAAACACAAATCTCATTCAGAAGTAAAAAAACTGTTCCAAAAATCATTTTTTATCAAATGCATTTCTGCTCCAGAATCACTTCTGGCAGAAAATTAAAAATTCTGGCAAGTTATCAAACGCACCCAAGTAATTTTCTGTCTATCCCGTCATTTTCTTAATGAAAGTTCAAGTTTAATTATGTAAAACAGAAAAGAAACCAACAGAGAATAATGGCGTGAATCTGCTAATAAGGCTTGAGTTCGCGCTGTCTAAATGAGCAACGGCGACTCTCCTACGGTAAGTCAATCCTCATCGTCAGGACTCTAAATTATGTTGTAAACTGCGGACATTAGTATGCATCATTTTCATTATTTTCAACCCTCTTCCAATAATTCATACAAGCTCCAAAAGAAAACTACATACAGCACTTTAACTCTGGGAAGAAGATTAGGTTTCATCGATTCTACTCCATTCTCCTACTCCAAAAACTTGCCTACACATAGCCACACTACTACACTATGGATCGACTACTTCACCAATCGATGAACCATCATTGTCAAAACCTAGGGAACTATTAAAGCCCCTGAGTGGTCCCACTAACTCCCCCTCGAAATTCATAAACCACGAGGTATACCAATGGGGAACCCACTCTTGAAGCCTTACATCGACCCATATGGTAGAACTGCATGACTATAATGCATGATCTTTAATGAACTAAGAAGTGATAATCGGGCATCATAACATGTTATATCATCCTCGTGCTCTGAGAGAATAATCTCATGCAATGTTGCTATTGATTTGCCATCGACATATCTTGATAATAAAGGTAATGCATTACTCATGCACTCGTCATATATGGAATTTTGTGTTGCGTTGAACTCGCATTGTTTTGTACCAGATTGAGGTGATTTTCTATTTTAGAATTAGAGATTTCATTTCACAGGCCTTGGTTCGTTCCTTTATTTTTATCATGTAGGATTGATCCCCACCGCCACCACTTTTTGAAGCTCTCAGGCAATACGATTGCACTTTTGAAGATGTGCTTGTACCCGATTTTGAAGTAATATATACAAACTTCAATGTTATTTTGGTCCTAATGTTGAAAACCTAATAAATTCACTCACTATAAACCGTCTGTTGACACTTGATTTTTGATCCTTTTTTTATTTTTCATAAAAATCACGAAAATCAAAGTTAGAAGCCTTGGCCATGACCTAGGAACCAAATTTGATGAAAAATAAAATTTCTTTAATTTTTCGATTTTTTTTACTTTAAATTGGGTCGAAATTTGAGAAAAATACCAAACGAGATCAGGAAAATATGAAAAAAATATTAATTCATCTCCTTTTTCTCTTAATTTTAATTTTGCACTATCAATTTTATAAAATTCCATTGGGAGTATACTTTTCCCCAATTTTGGGGGTGAATCTATACCCTAATCGGACCAAAAATTCAATTGAAGTATTTCTAGTCATTTTTGCACCTTGAGTCCTTCATGACATTTAATCTAGGGACTGTGAATTGTGTATTAGACAAGCCAATTTCACATTTTGGCATGAGACTCGCATTTTCCCCAAATTCGGGTACATTTTAGGATATTTTAAGTCCAATTTAGGAATTTTGATCAAAGAAGAAAAATCAATTTAAATTAGACCCTACCCTAAGAATAATCAGCCATGAGGAACACACTGGTAAGGTCAATTTCGTAAAACCAGGTCAGCAAGGCCCTGAATTTGACGAAAATCACCTTGACCCGATTTGAGTAATTTGGGGATTTTATGTTTAAACGCAACAATTAGTCCAAATTTCACGATAATTAGGTCCTATGCATTTCCTAGAAACATGAAGTGCCGTCAATTTGGTAAAAAAATGCTTAAATCGAGCTCGATTTTGAGTTTGGGATCAAATCGGGTCTCCCGGGTCAAGCAACCCGACCTGGCAGACCTGACACTATTCATCGTCTTCCCCAAGTCCTTAGCACGCACAGAGGAAGAGAAAAAAAATGCATAAAATGAAAGGAAACGAAAAAGCCAGCTGGAAGAAGGTTTCTAGAAGGGAATCTAAAAAATCCGTTAACGAGGCGAGTGTATAAAAGATTTCGGTTCTCACAATCGGAGGGGGGTTCGGTTCTGAAAATCGCACAGAGAGTTGCAGAGGGAGCGACGGAAGAGAGTGGGCAAGACCGCCGTCTTCATCAAGGATCCTCTCTCACCAAGCGACGGTCCGGGCTCCTCCATTTCCCGAATTCCACCACTGTCATCCACCTATCTCCAACCTCCCGACTCCATCCCCTCACCGGTATTCCAAGGGCACGCAGAGAGAGATATCGAAAAAGAAAAGAGAGAGCTGCAGAGAGCGATCGAGAGGAGAGTTCGAACTTGGGGGGGCGGGGGTAAATTCAGTTTTATGAAAAAATTCAGTTCAATTCTGAGAGAGGGGCGATGGGGGAGAGAGCTTGAAAATTGCAGAGAAAAGAGTTCGGAGAGGATTTCTGAGGTCCTCATCTCCGTCCGACGGCGATCCCGGAGCGCCAACGACGTCTCCTCACTGAGGAATCCGGTTCTGAAAAAAAAAAATTCGCGCGCAGAGGGAGAGTTGCAGAGGAGGCCGGATCCTGTTCGCCCAAAGTTCCCGACGCTCCCATCGTTGTCCTCGCCGTCCCTGAACGCCAGCGACATTGGCGACACCCTTTCACCACTAGAACCAGGTCCTCGTCAGAGATGCCTTGGGTTCGAGGCCCACCGAGTCAGTTTTTATCATTCCTTGTCGTTGATTTGAGTAGTTGTCTTAGCTCGCTTTGCTCTACTTGAAAACATTTTCGGATGGAAGTTCTACATTCTGTAGGCGAAGCGAGGTTTAGCTACTCGTGTTGATGTAGTAGCCGATGTTGGTACGATGATGGTCGCGAATAGCTGGCGTCGGAGGTGTGGCGGTCGTCGTCGGCAGTGGCGGCGTACACCGACAATCGGAGGGGATGAAGCTCCGACGAAACTCGAAGAGGTTCTGGAGAAGGAGCTCTCAGTGAAGGACTCGCGCGAAGAAGATGATCCAAGATGAAAACAACTAAAAAAAATTCATAAAAAATCAGAAAATAATAAATAAATGGAAAATTCCAGAAAATTCAGAAAATTCAAATAAATAGAAAAAGCCCCATCCAGAACTTTAGGGTCCAGGCCTGACCCTTTTTGGACCGGTTCCCTCTACACAATCCTGAAAAAAAAAAAAAAAAAC
>BCNH02000001.1:6813181-6832242 GCA_001662345.2 Metrosideros polymorpha var. glaberrima | reverse complement strand
AAAAAAAAAAACTTCGAAAAATCAAATTCGAGTCGAACAAACCATTAAGGTTTTACGATAGAATTTTAAATGTCATTTTATTTTTAGAAACGATGCATAGAATGTTGATTGCGCTTTTCAATTTGATTTCACTTGTTTGCGCATTTAATACGTTGACAGTCATTTGTTTTCCTAGCCCGATTACGATAAAATGTTAGGTAAAGATTGTTTGGATACTTTAATTGATAAATTGTTGAGTTTAGGTACCGAAAGGGCATTAGTTGGATAACTAGTGTAACCAAGTCCCCGAACCTAGAAAATCTCTATTTACGTAAAAATTCGAAGTGACACTCCTGCATCTCGATCGATTTCCAGCTAACTCCAAATAGACTAGTGGCGACTTCAAACAATAGAAATTTTTCATAAGAGCAGTTGCGACACTGTCTTCTAAGCCAAATTGAGATATTGAGAAAAGAGGAAAGCAAAATCATCAGAGAAGATCACAATACTTTGGAACTTCAAAATATTCTGGAATTTTTTGTAACTTCAAGTTTGTTTGTTCCCCTTTTTTCCTTTCTCCAAAATCGCACCTCTCCCTTAGTTGTGAGAGCAGACTCAAGGATGGAAGTTTTTAAACTCTTCCTTCTGAAACTGAAACGAAAAACCAAGTTGAGGAGAAAGATGAGTGTGTTTGGTTAAAGTATGTCAGAAATGTAATACAGAGAAAAAATTAAGATAAGTGATTTTTGATGAGCCGTTTCAATTTTTCAAGCATTTGTTAAAGTTTTTATGGACATGTGTCGCTTTTTAAATGGATCTGACTAGACTGATGCTTGCCACATAAGTTGATAATATGCTATTATGAGATCATTACATATTTTCTCCTTTTTGCTACGCTCCTTCTGGACGAAATAGTAATTGACATTCCGGTGTTGGGTAAGGTCTTACCATGGGCCCACTATTTGAGCTTTTCTTTACCAGCCTTTCATGTGGGTATATATGTCATTTGCTCTTCTATCTTTTACATTTTCCAAATATTGTCTTTAGGCCTAGCTGAACGTGGGCCTTTTGGTGGGTTCCCGAAAAAATATGGATCAAGAATTATTGTCACGATCCAATTAGATGTACAAAGGAGTTTACAAATTACTTAAACATGACAATTAGTAGGGGTGACCACCGTGGACCGCCCGAACCGGCTGTTTTGGTCCGTTCCTCAGAATATCGGTCCAGTTCCCGATTCCAAGGGGGATTGGACCAGACCGGACAGCCCAGATTAGGCCGATCCATATATATATTTACCGGTTCTGCTTATAAAAGTTGAAGCTCTCTTCATTCTTGCAGGTCCTGCAGAGAAGTTGCAGGGGCTCTTCTATCTTCAAGCGTTTTTTCGAACATTGAAAACATGGAAATGGGTCTAACACCCCTTCTTTGCTTTGAGAGTTTCTTTGATGTCTGTTCTAAGGTTTCAGTGCCCCCCACTAGGCATCGTCAACGCCTCCATATTCTGTGAATATAAGCTTTGACTAGCTCAAGCCATGCCTTTGCGCACAGACCTTATACATAACATTCACATTTCGATGCCGAGTTGGTAGAAAAAAGGGATGTGATCGCTGAAATAGAAATGCTGATTTCATATGTGGTTGAGTGTACTATGTGCGTCTCTCTCTTTGTCCTTCAGATTTACCAGTCCGGTCTTTGGTTCCGAAAATATAGGAACCAGGACCACCGGTTCGGTTCCCGGTTCCTAAGGAAACCGGACAACTCAGACCGTTCACACCTCTAACAATTAGGATCTAAATTGAATTTGACGAGTTCACATAGGGTGAGCGGTTCCATGTTCTGTCCAAATTCCATCTAGAACCTAAAACCTATTCATCGGAATCGATTTTTCAATTTTTGGAATCTAGAACCTACTTTACATATCTTGAAACTTACCATGTTACAAGTTCTAAGGTCGGTTCCAATATCCAAGTTCCACATGTATTTTTAGTTAAATTATTGCAGTGAATGAAACATCTAATAACCATCATTTGCTGCTACAATCCATTGACCACAACTCATATTTAGACACATAAAGAATATGAAACATTAACAAAATAAAATTCTTAATCATGGATATCATTGGAAATGGAAGCTTAGAACGGTGGTTCCAAATTAAACATTCATCATCGGATGTTATGGATTACTGTAGGATCGTGCGAAAACATAGAATAAGAAAAACACAAAGATCATAAATTTGGAATCTACCTGCCAAAACCGGTTCCCTAATTTTGGAACTTGAAACATATTTTGCATCTCCTAGAACCTAAAAGCAAATCGGTACCCATCGGTCCGGTTTTTCGATTCTCAATTCTACTTTAGAACCATGTTTACTTGTAGTTCAGCACATAACTGAGTTGAGATATGCTTTTTTGTGTTATTTTGTCTGAGTGTAATTTTCTAATTAAATTACCAAGTTGTGATCACGTAGCTTCTGCCATGGTTTGCCATGTTCGAGATTGGATTGGCCGATAGTGATGGTGCCAACATGGAGGGCCTAATATCCAAAAAAAACCTCAAACTTTAGGTGTTGGGACAATTATATCCAAAACTTTTTTGTCTCGTAAAAAATCCCAAACTTTTGTTTTTGTCCCATAAAAAACTCCTAAACTTTTGTTTTTGTCCCAAATTTACCACTATTATCTTTCCGTCTGAAATGGCCATTAGTGAACTTACGTGGAATGCCACGCCATTAATAAAATTCTCTTCAACAAACTGACATTAACAAATAATCCACAAAATGATGTCTTCTTAGATGAGCAATTAGGTTTGACTTTTCAATTACTCTCACTCTTTTTTGTATTGCCTCGTCTCCTTTCCATCTCGCTTGAATCTTCAATGGCGTTCACTTCTTTATCTCTCATGCTTGGAGAGCTCATGGTCGAGACGCTTGAATATCTCTCGATTGAGAAATTTTGAAATTTGTTGGTTAGATATTTTATATATTGGATAAGACAATGATTTTTTCATAAATTATTTTTGCTCTGACTTGCGCAAGAGATGGAGGACTCTGAGCACGAGAGATGGAGGAGTGAGCACCGTGGAAGATTCGAGCGAGATGAAAAGGAGATGAGACAATATAAAAAAGAGTAAAAGCAATTGGAAAGCCAAATTCTAATTACTCATCTAAGAAAACATCGTTTTGTGAATTATTTATCCATATCAGCTTGTTGAAGAGAATTTCATTAATGACGTGACATTTTACGTAAGTTCACTAACGACCATTTTAGACATAAAGTTAATTATGATAAATTTGGGACAAAAATAAAAGTTGGGGTTTTTTACAAAACAAAAAATTTTAAATATAATTGGGACAATACCTAAAGTTTGCGGTATTTTACGAGACAAAAAAAAAGTTTTGGATATAATTGTCCAAACACCTAAAGTTTAGGGTTTTTTTGGATATTCGGCCCAACATGGAGAGAGAAAAGTAGAGACAATTTAGGCCACGACCTTAGAATCTCAGGATGTGGCATGACCGGACACGTGACACACCCGATTGGCAATTAGCAAACGTGCATTCGCGTTGGTATGTGCCTCGTCGGCTAAAGTCATGTTAAAATATGATCATTGTTATTTCCTTACAGTATATAAAAAGTCCTTTAGTACTTTCCATTTCCTACACCCCAGGGTCATTTTAGTAATTTAATTTTAAATATGAGATATTAACGAATTATGCTTTGACTCATTAATTTTTTAAAAGATTTAATGTTATACGGCTGAAGCTTATTTTATATAATATGAACTAGACACTAACCTTGTGATGTATATGAAAAAGTAAGATCAGTTGTATTATACTATCTTAGTCGTTAACGGTGAGCCCATATCACATCCACCATCAGATCAGGTTTATTGCACATGCGCCCACCACATCTAACGGTGGATGTGAGCTTGACTCACTTGTCCCGGAGTGATTAATTAATGAAAAAAATATCAAATACTGTCATTATTTTTTTTTCTATTACCATTTTCAATCCTCTATTTCTGAAAATACCGCGGTGCGGCTCAGGGAAAAACCCCACAAACGAAACGATCAAATTGCCCTCCCTCCTAGAAAACACCAAGCACACGATCCCTAGCCCCCAATTCTCAATACCCAATGATTAAGGTGTACATTAACTTCTACACCAACAATGAACCTAACCACATTAAAAAAACTCAAAGTGTCACAGCATGGAAGTTCCAATTTTGTACATGCATACGGCGATCTTACGTACATCTTCCAGTTAATCAATAAAATTGTTCACTAGATGATTTGTATCTTTAGAGTGCGACCTATTAACTAACAAATTTTGAACTCGAACTCTAAATATTAACTAAATGAACTCATTGAAATCTTGTCGACTATGAATTGAGTTCAAGTGATTCTAGGGGGTAAATATAATCAAATTCGAGATTTAGTGATTGATAATTGAGTTAAGCAAGTCAAATTTAAACTTGAGCATACAAGATACTGCATTGACTATCGAGACCAAAAAGCTTACGAGTGCTTCTTTGTCTCCTGGTTGTTGGTCTCCCGCACCAAACATCAATCGCTCCCCCGATTTGAACCTCAACATATGATGACATGCTTCAATAAATTTAAGATTTCGACTTGCCTCTAATTCGTGCAATATATCATATGATTTATTTATTTATTTATTAAAAAAAGGAATTATTCAGCGAACAAGAATAATCGATGATGGAAGCAGGGAGAGGTTTGTCGTGCAGTGTGGTGAGGGCGTTCAACCACCAAGAAAAGTCAAATTTACTGTGCGAAATCTCTTGGAATGGTCATTATACGTTTCTAGACAATTACTTAGTAGGATTACACTTCACCAATTATTTTAATATGTTTCCACAATTTCTTCGCCGTTGCACAGTTATAGATGTCAGCGTTATAGCAAGTAGTTATTGTTGGATAGGTAATGACGCTGATTTTAGGCATTCTTAATTATGAATTTGTGTTCCTTATCATGCCGCAAATGAGATAATTACCAAAAAAGTCTTAAATCTATTATAAGGATGTCAATTCAGTCCTAAACTTTTTAATGACTTATCAATGTAGTCCTTCTTCTGGCCAATTTTGGCCGAAAATTTACTGATGTGGACACCGACTGTCTTACATAGCATGGCTGGTACTGACATGGATAAGTTTTGCAAATTTTTTAATTTTTTTGAATGAATCTTTTCTCCCTTTTCTTTTCTTTTCTTTTCTTTTCTTTTCTTTTTCTTTTTCTTTTTTTTCTTATTTCCCTCTGTGAGCCTATGGCCTCGGCGATAGCCAACAGAAAATCACCAACCCACAGTGATAAAAGAAAAGAAAAGAATTTAAAAATTTTAAAAATTTTAAAAATTATCCATGTCAACACTAATCGTGTCATGTAGACATCTACGTCAGTGATTTATGGCCAAACTTAATTGAAAAGATTACATTGGCAAATCATCAAATGGTTTAGGACTAAATTTGCCATTTGAAATATTTAGAATAGAATTAACATTCGTATAATAGGTGTGGGAGTTTTTTGGTATTTTTCCCTATCACAAACACAAGGGACTAATGTATTATGGAAACTTTTAATAAATAAAAATACTTGTAAGAAGTATTAATTATACTTTGAAAGTTGTGTACTTAAATATGGCATTCTAAGAAGATAATAAATTTGAATAGTCAGAGTTATTTAATGTGCGTTGACAATTGTTATTTCCATCTTCAAATCAGTATCCAAGGATCGCAAACACTTGTCGACAACACTCATTTATTATTTCTTGGCTCCACTAAGTACGAGCAAAAGGACTGCCATTACCTGCCTAAGACTTGAGCAAAGGGACACCCACTTTTGACCCCCTCTTGTTATTTTGGGAGGGCCTTTTTTTTATAACCCATTTTGACCCACATTTTAAATTTAAGCTCCTCCATAAATATAAGTTAAAATGTGGGTTGGCAACCCATATTGACAGCTCTACTTGAAACTCAATTTCATTTTTGGCGCATGGATTGGCGCATGGACCTTTCCCCCCTTTTACTCCCGAGTGCACAAAGGATGACATAAGGTACTAGGAACCTTTGGCCTTGTCAAAGAGGACATCCCGCTGTTCGACCATATTCATTCATTGAGCTAAGGAAGAAGTGGCGGATTAGGCCAAGGCAGCAGCAACAAGATGAGAGGAATCGGTTGTTCGATTAGTCAAAGGAAGGGGGCAATCGCGTGCGTTCACAATAAATAAAGGGTCATCGAACCCTTGCCATCTCGACTTCAACTCCAACTAGGAAACCAAATTTCCCGACTCCAACTCAGATTAGGAAATACATGTCGCATGTTCGCATTGGGCAACTAAGTCCAATTTGGACTTTCTTCGAGCCACACCAGAGAGTTGAACATGATGGGTCGGGTTTCCCCAAACTTATGGATCAAGATTCGTTTACGTGGGCTCAAACTCGAGATATAATTCTGAAAGAAGCGATGACTTCGCTTGCAATTAGACCACTTGATCTACTACCACTATGGTGTTAGGACAAAAAGTTAAGCTTTTAAAATAATTTATAGTGATCTTACAAAATCTTCTATATAGTAATAAAGCAGGAATGCCTAAGTTTAAGCTTGTTGGAAGGATTCCCATTAAACTTAACGTAGTATTAAAATAGGAGAAAAATATGCATTCAAATATCTCTAGGTCCCTTATTTACCTCTCCTGTTATATATATTCCACGACTAGTCATGGGCCAAAGTTCAAGTTACGCATGAAAAGAAAATGCTAAAGTGTTTAAAAATTTAACCATGCTTTTACGTAACAACTTATATTTTAATAATTTGTAGTGATTCCACACAATTTTGTAATAACCTTCCAAGCTCATTGAGGTCCTATAGACATCACGACTAATATGGCAAAATAAAGGGAAATACAACTATGGGGCGTCAAATACTTATTTTACTCCCATTTTCCTCGTGTCTAGGTTGTTGCAAAGGAAGATTGGTCATTTGTAACATCAAAACGAGTATGACACGTTTTTAACTTATGCGGACACGAGTGAGCCATGACCAGAGCGAATAATATAACATTGGCAATGGGCTCAACGAAGCTACCTATAATGTGATCACAAAGCCAAGACGGGGGATATTGGGTATTTGATTTGCTTCCTGCCCTAATCGCTCGTGTTTAATTAATTACGTCAACAGATAAGTCTATTGCGAAATCAAACTAATATAGAGTTTCAAACCGTGCTGGGCGAGCGAGCCATCGTAAAAAAAAAGGGACAATATCGCTAGCATTAGCCGAATGAGGCCACCTACAAGTCCAAATCGGATTTCCATCCCTCTCAAAGCATGATCAATTTGGATCCACTCGAGACATGGCACAGCTCTTGCACAACATGATCAAGACGTAAGGCTAAAGTCGAAAGAAAAGTAGGCAATTTCCGTGAAAAACACTTGATTGCATCGAAGACTTCCGAATCCCTACCCCCAAAGAAAGTTAATCCCTCCTCCACAAAAGACTAGATATGCCAATTTCACTAGCTGTGAAAAACAATGACAGGCGACTTCATGGTCAAGATAAGGTGGAATCAACCACTAAACCCGACTGTCTTGCTTTTGCTCCATCTGTCTTTTTTTTTAATGTAGACAAGAAGGACATTGGTGGGGGCCCCCCTCGTTGTCGATGATTACAAATGAAGCTTCCACTCAACTCCTAGCGAAAGCCCCATGTAAATGCAAGGAAAGTGAAAACGTGTGGCACGACTCCATCTCTTGGTCTAGCAGCCCCGCTCAAGACTTCACCCTGTCCCCATCCCCAACAATGAGCCATCACCCTTTCTAGAAATCAATAATTTTTTTTATAATTTCAATCGAATTGAACTGTCTCTTGACTCGTATCCGACTTTTAAAAAAGGAAGGAGCATGTTGGAGAAGGGGCTTCTCACAAGATACACGCCTTTCAGCATATAAAACCCCCTGCTCCACCACACACACACACAAACCAGACGCCCATGTGAGGAGTTTTCTTTAGGACAAGGAGAGAAGAGAGAAGAGAGAGATGGGTGTGTTCAAGCCTTCTCTGCTCCTTCTGTGGCTTCTGGTTGCGGCCTCTGCGTCCGACGTCGCGCAGCTCGTTGAATCGAGGACATTGCCGAGCCTCCCATCTCAGCAACATGGTAAGAACGCCCCCTCGGATTTCACCGTCGCGAAACCGTCCCTCGGTCCCCCACCCCCCCTTTCGAAATGGTTTCGTCCGTCCCCCTAATTGAATTCCGTCGTTATTTGATTCGTAGGGTACTCGAAGATCCTGGCGACGCTCGGAGTCGTTTGCAAGTGCTGCGACGGCGGCGGAGAGTGTACAGTTACATGGGAGGGGTCTTGCTCCAAGCTCCAATGCCTACCGTGGAAACTAGGCTGAAGCGCATGGCCCCCTTTTTTCGATCTCTCTCGTTGGTACATAGTTTGGACACATCCATTTGTAGAGTTGGACCGACCTCGTGTATAAAACACCTAAATTTTGATACAGCTAGAGATGTTCCGAGATAAATACCAAGACGCAATTTGATCGTGAATATGTGCAGAATTAGAGCAAGCTCCGATGAATTAATCGGAGATACTACGATTCGCTCGCTATTGTCATGATCAGTTTGCCTCTTTATAAATAGAAGCTACAGATTCGGCCTCTGTTTCTTAAACTGAATCCCCCTCCGGAAGAGTTCACAGGTAATTTCATTTACATATACTTGTCCGAATCGCTTCTTCATCATCGATTGTGGCGACCTAGTGGGGCGGGCTATTAGTTCGTGAATGCGAGGTCAAGAGGCCGAAATCATCTAGGGCGCTAGTGTGTGTGTATCTACTTTTCTGCAGATGGGGTCTGGACCTCTGATATCCAGGCTTCATCTCGTCCAAGCCTTACTAGGAATTGGGAGTCACTTGTTCAAGCTTTACCAACTGTGTGTAATGGGACTCGCAGGCGTCTTTCAGAGGCGTTCAGGTAACCGGACATCTCCGCTCGTGTCCTTACATTATTAAAAAAAAAACAAAAAATCGTCGAATTCATGTATTAAAATGGACAAGTACCCTCAGGATAGGCAGAATTTCTTTGTGATAAACGGCAGTTCCCTTGTTAATCTTGAGGTGGAACAAGGGACTGCCTGGATGATGCGGTATGAGTCGAGTGCTCTTAACAGAGTTGGCATGTCTGCGTTGATAGAGAAACGAGTTTTCTAGAGCTGCGAATCATGTGTGCGATCGCCGTGATAGCCGACCGAGACCCTTACCTTACGAGTCCGAGGTTGGAGGCTTGAGTGGAATCTCTAAAATTAGTGGGCACATGCGGTCGAGGCCTACAATGACGAACGAACTGGAAACAACCTGAGAAATTAAATCAACGATCAACGGAGGCTAAGGGCACCACAGATTTTCGTGGTCGGTCGATCGTCCTATGGCTACAGGCAGAGGAGTTGTTTCACTGTAATGATCAAGAGAACTACGAGTTGAACTCCCTACTATCAAAGTCCATTTACAGGAAACACTCCGAGAAACAGACATGAAGGGAAAGTGATCTCTTACAAAGAAAGGAAAGGCCAAATATTTTGATAAAATTTGATGTTCTCGGCAAACCGTTTCAGATTAGTCAATTATGGGGAAATTGTCCAATCGGTCCTAAACCAATTATATGAATGTTAATTCAGTTGTAAACATTCTAATTTTATCGATTTAGTCCTAAACATTTGGGCAAAATTTCAATATGGTCATTTTGGCCAACTTTTACTAGAAATCGCTGACGTGGCAGTATACCTCGATAGAAGCATGTAAGTAATATGGGGGAGACAAACGAGGCACGTTTTTTCGTATTTTTCTATCGGGAAAAAAAGAAGAACAGAAGTCTACGCGAGTTTCTTTGCCTAAGCCCAATAATGTTCACAACTTGATGCTGTGATCGGAGCTCACATCATAGAAAAGCTAAGCAAAAGATGGCAACATTACATTTAAATTACGGGGCATGACTAGTGCTTTTTTATACATCTTTCTGAATTTTCGGGCAAGTTGAGATCATTGGTCATTTTTGTTCGTATATTATATGATTGGGATTGGCCGCCTCACCTTCTAGAACGGGTTGGGACCTCCCTTTTGTCCTTATTAGGAAAGATATGAGTGGATTTGACCCCGTTCAAACTCTTCTCGGTCGAGGGAAATAATGAAAAAAACTATAGAATATACCGCAAACGCGTCCGTGGCTCTTCGATTGGGACGTTCACTGGTCGATGTGTGGTACGATTTGTATGCGCGTGGAAGAGAAATTGGGATATAGAAGTCAATGGGGGCAGAGGCATTGCACATCGAGGTCACATCGTATGCGCAAAAGAGAAACAACGTATCTAGAAGTAAAGACTAGTCATGCTAATTGACAATTTTACGCATTCGAACGTAACCATATTATGAGAAAAATCACTCAATCGGTTCTAAACTTGTTTAGTTGTAAGTATTTTAATTTGATCAATTTAGTCCTAAATCTTTGCGCAAAATTCTAATATAATCGTCTTGGCCAATTTTTTTTTTTTTTTGGATAAGTAGTACTAAACTCTTAGAATTTGTAAGGCAAATGTAATCAAATCATGAAGCTTTCAGACAGTGCAATCGTGTCTTATTTACGAAAGTTCAATTAAGTGCTTTCTTGAGCATTGTTTGTTTTGAATAACGGAAAAATTCAACGTGTGCACATGCAAGCTGATTTTGGTCACGGTCACTTACATAGGCCAAATATCTAGATTTTACTGATTCGTCTAGAAGATATTCCATGGGCCTTTAGATAGTCAAGCATCTGCGCTGTCCTGAGTTTTAAAAACAAATATCACGATTTTATTCTTGCATGTGTCTTGAGAATTTTCGAATGATATAACTTAAGATAACTGATAAAATTGAGTTAGCGATGGACGTATATTTCAGAATTCAGATTATCGAGGATGTAAGAAATTATCTGCTGGAAATTCTCCACGCATAAATAAGGAGGAAGGTTGTATTTATAGTGACTATTACCATCTCGTATAGTTGGACAATTTTCGAAATTAAGTGTACAAGTCTTAAAATCATGTGATTAGGACTTATGATTTCTAAGATAAAAAAAAAAGGTTAAGAAAGAATCCTCGCATCAAGATCATCAAGATCTTCTTTTTAGCAAGGGATACAAGCCAGAGTTGGAGAAGTGAACCCATTTCATACTTCAGGTATATTTATTTGAGTGAAAGAATTTTTCGGGAATTGTTTTCTAGACTTTCAAGCATTTAGATTGTTGAAAATTATCAGATAAAAAAATCCAATTACGATCAAAGAAAATATGCATGATTAAAGTTAGGAAAATAAATTCTCTAACCTGAAAAGGAGATAACATTTTTCAGGATAATAATTTCTCGGAAAGCATTTTCCTTTATCATAAAGTTTTCTCCGAACAAACACACATTTGGTATGGTTTGGATTTGATTTGAATTGTAATTTTTCCAAAGTCAATACCTTCTAGCTCCAAGTACTAGCAAGTGAATATAAAAGAAACTTGGGAAAATTACTCAATCAGTCATAAACCTATTGTACGAATGTCAGTTCAATTGTAAATTGTTCAATTTTGCTAATTTAATCCTAAACATTTGCTCGAAATTTCAATGTAGTCATTCCGATCAATTTTCGCCGGAAATAGCTGACGTGGAGTTCCAGTCGTCGCCACCGTCACATGAGCGATTTTTGGCGAGCATTGGTTGGAAGCAATACTTGTAACTTTACGCAAAGGTTTAGGACCAAATTGATAAAATCGAAAAGTTTGAGACTGAATAAGCATCTGCCGTGCAACATATTCAAGGCCGATTGAACAATTTCTCAGGGTTGATGACGATGTCGAGAGAGATTTGGGGTGGGAGAGTCTTGTCCCAGGCCGCACACCCCCACCACTTTCCTAACACTTGCAGGGCCCGGGAAAGAGTCAAGCTGCCGGGCTACGCACTTCATGGGGCAAGGGGACCCTCATCAATATGAGTTCATTCAAGCAATTATAAGGATGACATATGAATGAACTCGATGCACGCCACAGTTTTTCTGTACATTCACTATTTATGACTAACTCTCTGTATATTGCGCGCATCGCCAACCTCTCCTAAACCTCCGGCGCCTTACGTCATATACGTGCCTGAGCAGCAACAAAATCAACGGTGATATGTCTTTGAGAACTCTCACAGAATTCTAATTGCTCAAACATTGTCTTTTATCTAGTTGGCAAAACAATGCAGCGCCTGGATATGCCTATCTTTCCAGCAAAATTGTGATGTCACAGCGTCTATAGAAAGAGAATACAAACACAGTAATTCCAAGATCGTCAGATGATTTCAACCCATCTATACTCGTACCTTCTGTTTGCTCATGTTTCAGACTATGAAGATCGTCGCCCGCCCAGATTCCCACGACCTCTCTAGAAGCATAGTGAGAATGTTAGTTGCGCTCGTTTACAACTCATCTACCAGGAAAGCAATAAATTGCAGATGGTAGTCCTTAAAGAAGAGGATCTGCAATTCTGTATACGTGGCGTCATATGCAACTCAATCTCAAGGGAATTGCCGTCGCGATGGACATTTGCAATTACAATCCCTGGATGCCCTTGAAGGTACAAGTAGCAAGAGCAGTCGGGCCTCAGCTCATACAAGAGATATCACTACAATTAACAGCAAGATCTAGACAAACCTAGGACCTGTATATGTAAGCCCTCTTGGTTGTTCCTTATTTGGCATGTAATTCCCTCGCACTGAGATCACCTTTGTCATAATCGGAGATTACGCCACTTGGAGATGCAGATGCTTCGATGCTGACATTTGACAACGCATCCACCTCCTCATTCGACTTGCCACAGTCCTTTCCTTTTGCGTCGATGGCAATATAATCTGTCAAAGCCTTTTTTATGCCTAACCCACGTTGCTGAAGCTTGCCGCTGGCAATGAAAGGAGATCTCTCGCCCCTCATGGGGCTGAAGAGACGTGCTGGAGAGAAGCTTGGTGTGGAGAAAGCTGTTTTATACGGAGTGCCCGAGAGGGGCACTGTGTATGGGATCGGAATGCTCTTGTGCGCGATCAAACTTACCTTGGAGATTGTAGGGGCATTGTCTGAGTGCTTTGTCAAGTCGTCTACATAGAGTAAATCATCGATACGAGCCACAATGTTGAACGCCAAGCTTTCCAGTACTCTCGAATAGCTCTCCAGAATGGATTTTCCCACATCCTATAGTTGCAATGCAAAGTGGATCACTCTACTAATACATCTATTATGGAAACTAAACCTAGAACACTCAGGATATATTCCAGAGTAGGATTCTTTACTATTTTTAATTCAACACGTCATCACATATAAAAAATCCCAATAAAAAGATTACTTGGATCTATGTTGTCAGGGTTTTCTTATGATTTTTCACAAGGGAGTGAACTAATTGATAAAACCGAAAACCGTCTACAACAAATGAATGACAGAGTGCTAGATATATTACCTTGTCGTATTGAATCTTGCTCATGTCCAAGGTGGTCTGAGGCAAGCCAGGGAACCATTGCCTCAAGCAAAGCAGGAGGCTTTCTGCTCTGTCCGAAAGAAATTCTCTCTTGTCTGCGTCGACCATAAGCTCCTTTACCAATCCCCACGATGACTTTGAATTAGATCTGCTGGTGCTATTGACAGGTTTTGAATGAGTTCTTTTTCGCCAGACATATATTGAGGCCTCGACACGGTTGGCAATTTCTATAGCTTGATGTTCTGATGTAAGGTCGAGGCAATCTAGCAGACATTCAGGAGAAAACTGATCCGAGGTAATGTAGCGATAAATAATATCACCTAAGCACGCTCGTCCATTCTGTAATCGGTTGAAGAACTCTTAGAGACTAGGTAAGTTGCATTCATACGCCACATATATACGTGACTGTTATATATGCTTCATACCTTAGGAAGAGTTTCCAAGTATGATTCGGGGACTTCCATATCGGCTAAGGCAATGCTATTGATTGCCATGGCAGCTTTTAATATCTGGTTGGTGCAATCACGTTTGTGTTGTAAATGCTTTCGAGAATCTTCACTGAGACCTCCAGGATGGACTCGAGGTACGGGAAGCCACCATTTTTCCTCTTGGCGCTGGAGGGCTTGTCGGAAAGAGGACGATCCATTGGCCTCCAATGCTAAAATCCCTTGATCCACATACCAAAACTCTGCATCTTCAAAGCTGTCTAATATTTCCTGATAAAGACAAGTCATAATTCTCAGTTTCCTTTCCCTGACTAAAAAACATAGACCACTTAACCACTTGGAAGAAACCTTACAAGAAGCATATTGTCTAGCTTTCGGAGGGCCGGGAGATTCACATAAAGATCGGACCTTGGTCTGCATGTCATGACCTAAAACACAGAGACAAAGAATCGGAGAAATGACTATTGAGAAACCTCAAATCCAATTGGTCCCTCAATTTTGATCAATTTCTTTATAATCCACCAGTAAGTAGTATGATATCATCTTACCAAGTTGTTCACCTGAAGTGAAGCAAGCAATAACAAATGTCAAAGTGTTCATGAATTGAGACTATTTTACACTGTACGATTCTATAGCAACGATTGTTGCTGTCATTTGCCATTTTTCCTTAACCACAGAGATCTAAGAGCAAATGTTATTAACAACGACAGTGATTCTTATGCCTGCGGAACATCGAAGCAGCTAAAACCAAAGAAATCATCCCCATCATAGCAGAGTGGAGAATTCTAGCACTAATCAAGACTTAGAACTCACTAGAGAAATGGGATGGCAAGAAACAAGCTTTTATTTGTCAAAGGATGCAATTTCATAGGTGCAATTTAACAAGCAAATGGCCTTACCTCGAGCTTGCTTCCATCTGGGAATGTCTGCCACGTCGGAGTGAACTCGACAATGTGATCGCTGACACAAAGAAGCCATTCCATCTCTCTACGCCACATTGCTTTCTTTTCCAGAGGCATAGGTTCTAACCTCCAAAGTTGCCCAAACAGGGTGGCTTCACGAATGAAGTTACAAAACAAAAGATCAATCATCAGCAAGAGCGCCATCGGAAAAATTCTCTCACGATGCACTTACAATCACACCATGGATTGGAGCACACAGTGAGAGATGCATATACGAAAACTAGATTCACTGTTATTTCTTTCAAACGACCATATGTCCTTCAATCAGCAATGCAGGTAGAAAAACCACTTTCCACAACAAGCTGGACCGATCAAATTCAATTTTTAGGCCAATACGCCACGGCAATGAACAAGAAGTTGGTAACAAATTCCAAATAGGCAAAACATACCACAAAGATTAGTAATGGCATTTGATATGGCCAATGCTGTACAGACCCCATTTCCGGAACCCGACATGTCCTCTCCAAGAAGCAATTTTGAGAATCTTTCCTTCATCATCTCAACCTCTGCATCCCCCATTAACCAAATAGTAATCAGTAATAACATTTAAAATAAACTTACAATTAATAATATACATTTCAGTTTTGGTTTTGTCTCGGTTCAAACCTGATATTGCAGAGCCATGTTTCTCCAACTTGCCATCACTGGAGTGGAATTTCTCTGCATCTTCCACAACGCCATTCTCAGTGGCACAGTCTGATGCCGGAGCTTTGTCCGCCGACCAATGCAATACAGGAGGCGGTGAAAACGACACCTCGGAGCTGCTATGACTTTGCTCTTCATCCCCGGTCACTTCCGATGTCAAAAAAGCAGAGCTTGAACTGCTCTCACGCCTCTCTTCCTCGATCAAATCCGCAAAAATCCCAACTTCACCAACATTCTCGCCAAACCCATCTCTCCTTCCCTCAGTGCCTTCGCTCTTGACACTCAAACCCTCCATTCCAGGACTCTCTTCTTCTTCTTCAATACGACCCGGGGAAGCATAAAATACAGAGTTGTTCGCTATCATGCCATTGTAGCGAAGCCTCCTCGAGCACGACCCCCTTGAGAAGCGACCCCAGAAATGCCGAAGAAACTTTGAGACCCAGAGGCTGAGAGAAGAAGGAGAGTTGGAGGTATGGAACTGCTTGGGTCTTGGCAGAGGTAGGCAAAGCTTGAGTTGGTGTTGAGTGGGAGGGTTTTTGCGTTCAGTTCCTTCTCTATCTTCTTGTTGGTCGAAAGCGCCACCCATGAGATTACAAAGACATTTGTCTGGTAAAAATAAAAATAAAAATAAAAAGTTGGAGAGAAAGTAATTTATAAAGGCAAGGACAAAAGAAAATTCAGGGTTTCTCTTTCTTTTTTGGTTGGGGGAGCTTTGCTTATTTATGTTGGCAAGAGGCGACGGGGGGGGTGTCATGATTAGTGAAGCTTGGTTCAAACACTATGACTCTCATGATGAGGGTCATATGAAATGGATTGATGGAGGAGCCTATGCTTGGTCCCCTTTAGATGCTTCTAAATCAATCATCATTTCCATTTCTTTAGATTACCAAAATTTCCGCTTTCGAGCAAGGCGACGTCGAGAATTCTCTAAATGGGATCGCAACTGAGTACATAACTTGAAATTGGATGTCGAGAATTTTGAAATCGTTACCAAAGTAAAGGGTAAAAGACACCAAAAATTCCAAAATATGTCAATTGCGACATATTTATCACAAACTTTTTTGTGATACCAAAAACCTCAAACTTATACAATGTAACACATTTACTCCAAACTTCTTTTTGTGACACTAAAAATTCCAAACTTATATCTGTATGACACATTTACTCCAAAAAATTGATGTCACGAAAAAAAATTTGAGATAAATGTGTCACATATGTATAAGTTTGAAATTTTTTGTATCACGGAAAAAAAAAAGTTTAAGATAAATGTGTTACATGGGTACAAATTTGAGGTTTTCTGGGTCACAAAAAAAAGTTTAAGATAGATGTGTTACGGTGGGCAAAGTTTGAAGTTTTTTGTGAGCTTTTTCCAAAAAAAAAAACCATCCCAAACATCCGTAATGTCGGCCCTCTTTCTTTGATTAAACTAGGCCTCTAAATCAAGGGCAATATTATTCAAGAACATGACAATTTAGTAATCTGGGGAAATCGTGGAAGCAACGGATCTGCTTTAAAATGATGTCTTGAAATGAAATTGGTGGCGTTTTCAACTTGGAGGACGCCCTGTTTGGTCCGCCACAACATTTATTAACTTTGGTCGCGTGAGATTTTAAAATGTGCTCTCTCTCTCTCTCTCTCAATATTATTTTGGTCCGGCAATTACTTGTGCTACGCTTTTGTCGGCTCCACCTTTATCTATTTTCTTTTTCAGGCCAATCTCCACCTCCATCAATTATGAAAGCACCGAAATAAAAGGTCAATTGTTTAGTTAAGAATGCAAGCACCACATACTCTCAAATTGCAAATCTTATGGGGCTGAAATCATTTTCGAGACGTAAGATTGTGAGAGCATTCAATACTCTACTTTTATCTTCCTCACTTTTTACAATGAAACTGTACTCCCATTTATGGATTATTTACCAATTTGTCATTTTACTTCACAAACTATCTCACTCCTAAAACACTTGACCCCCGAGGCTTGCTTAGGGGGTCATCGCCAATCTCAAATCGAAGGGTGACGATGGTCACCGCGACAACTCAAAGCTCAATCACGGTCGAGATCAATCATACGACCTCAATCCATTGGCAATGGCCGTCATGGCCGAGCTCTACTACAGAACTTGCATGGCTGGCCAGCCTCTCGTAGAGGCTCGTGGCCAATTACGGCCCTCATGAGCTCGAGGCTGAACTCACATGGCCTCATTGATTGCGTGACGCGGGCCTAGGCTAAGCTCGTGTGGCCTTGCCATTGCGATCCGCGAGCGACCTCCCCACAAATTGAGATATGGATGCGAAGCGAGGGGCATGGGCGGCAAGCGAGGGTGAGGGTGAGGCGATGGTATCGGCATCGGGGTTTGGAGCGGGGGTTCGACACTGTGCAGGTGGCTCTTGACATTACTATATTATGTTGTTGTGTATGAGAAAAGAGTAATGACAAGGGAAGAGAGTGAGAGAGGGGCTTCAGTGTAAATTTTGGGTGCAAGTTTGGAGAGATGCAAAATGTAGGTTTCGAAATACGAGGAGAATGCTATGTACGAAAAGTTAAGTTAAGGTTGGATTTTGCAATTATTTCTATAAACTACATTCTTGTTAATCTCATGCTCGGAAATTGTGGGACTTTAGCAGTTCGTTGCACAGGCAAATTGATAAATAATGGCATAACAAAAATTTCTTTTGAACGAGGTAAATCAGTGTGATGCGAGAATGCACGAGAGTTCATGAAAGAATAAGCGATGGTGATGACTCTAAAATTTAAGTTAGGTTTGAGGTGATGACTCTAAAATTTCAGCACTTTTGATTTTAACATTTAGGATAAGGAGCAAAAATTTTATTCAAGGTCATGTTAACATAGTGCCTTAGGGAGACAATAATTCAAAATAGTTCAATTTTCAATATGATAATTGCCATAATACGAGAACACTAGGTATATATCAAATTGTAAAATTTCCTTAATTGGTTTTTTTTTTTGGCAAGAATCTTAATTAGTTCCTTAAGAAGTGCCCTGAGGTACTCTATAATAAATAAATAAAAAAATTCTTTCTAATATTGAACATGTGGAGCCATTGACTAAATGAAAAAATCTTTTTTTTTTTTAAGATATTCATTCCAATATATTCACCATGCCATTCCATTCTTTTTTAAAATTTCATTTCCTCGTTCCATTTTATTTTTCCATACCGAACGTAACATTAGTACTCAAATACATATAATTGTTCTTGTTTATTTATTCTTCTTCTTCTTTTTCAGAGCTCCAATAAATATTTTTGACTCTTTTGAAATTGCACATCGCTTGGAGTGACCTAAAAAGATGCATTTTGCCTCCCCTTCAAGCAAATATTTCATGAACTCGGTACATATACTAAACTCAATTTGAACTATCATATTCGGTGATTCCAATTCGATTTGATATATACAGCGCAGTCATATAATAATTTCTACTCCCCTTTAAAGTTCAGACTTCATAGCACTATTGACAGAAAAAAAAAAAAAAAAAAGAGGG
>BCNH02000001.1:6780010-6811370 GCA_001662345.2 Metrosideros polymorpha var. glaberrima | reverse complement strand
GTGTCTGATCATTGTGTTGGTTGCTCCAACTGACACGAAAACGACGGCAATCTTCTCTCCTAACTTCTGATAGCCTATGATGTGGACTGCTGATTTGAAGCAACGAAAGAGTGGAGCCAAAGCTTACAACTTCAGGCACTTCACTAGACAATGACAAGAGACAAACGTTGTTTGACATTTACGTGCTCTTTCAGGCTTACGTTATGATTCAAATGTAAAAATATGAAAGGCGTGGAGATCAGAGGGAATGAAAGCGACAGAGGCAAAGTTCATGTGGGGTTTTAGTCTGTAGGCATACGGCGTGGAATTTCGTTCTATGGAAACAATCTCATATGAGTGATACGATTTCTAAAATTGAATCAGTCTTTTTATCGATTCGAATTCACACATGATCATTCATGAAAAAAGATTGCTTGAATGAAACTTTACATGAATTGAGTTTATATTAAAAATGCAATTGCATTACCTCTTCGTGTCCATATCAAAAGGACTAAAAGGAGAATATATGAGAGAAAAATGATGGCAAAACTATTAAAGAATTAAACTAGGAATTAGGGGATTATGGATATCGATGTGCATCGTCTCATTTTCCTCGAACGTCGAGTGATATCCTACATAAACGATTTGTTGGGCTCTTTTTTCGATAACAGTTTAAGGTTTTTAGTTTTAAAAAAAGGGTTTGCCTGACCCGTTATTAGAGCACGGGCCGATCCATTTCCAATCTCAGTACTCTCTCTCTCTCTCTCTCGTCTTTTTGCATGTTTCTTTCTCAAGTTGTCTAATTTGATATGGTTATATTCACATGTCGTGTTGTGCGTGTAAGGACTGATTTTATATGCAAAGGGGAGATGAAGTCGTATGTTATATATTCGGTGTTGACTACTTTCTTGGTAGTTTAAATCATTTGAAAGAACGATTTGTCTTACTGAGAACTAGAATAAATGGGTCTAGTAAGACTAAAATTCTTTCTGTTTCTCCACTCTTATTTTGTCATGATCCCCCGTGTGGCAGTCAGAAAATTGGAACTGACCCACCAAAGTATTCTATACAAGCAGTGATCTTGCTTTCTTCTTCTTATGTGATGAAAACATTGAAATGTCAGAGCTTGGAAAGATTGGAAAAGTTGTCCAGAAAGTTCTGAATCAATGCACTTTTGTCAATTGAGTCATAAACATTTTAATTGTGCCAATTGAATCATAAACCTTTTCAAGTTTTGCCAATGTAGTTCATTCAGTCAATTTTGACCAGAAATCGCTAACATGGATACCGGCCGTCCGACATGACACATCTGACACTAACATAGACAATTTTTAATAATATTTTTTTAATTTTTTTATATTGTATTTTCTTTTCTTTTCTTTCTTTCTTTTTATTTTTCCTTCTTCCTCCGTCAGTCACGGGGATTCGGCGATGGCCAGTGACCGGCCAAAGGCAACTACTTTGCCTCGCCAAAGGCCAATGAGGACCGGCCTCTGGCAAGGGCGACATTGGATATCAGTATCATAAGTGTCCAGCCCAACTACATTGGACTATGCTTCCAAATAGTACAATCCACTGCGGGCTTCATCAAATAATTCGGCCCAATTGTAAGCCCAATGGATCCGACCCAACGCTAAGGAATGAGGTTCCGAAGGCCAGTGAGGGCCGGCCTCTGGCAAGGGCGACATTGGATATCAGTATCATCAGTGTCCAGCCCAACTACATTGGACTATGCTTCCAAATAGTACAATCCATTGCGGGCTTCACCAAATAATTCGGTCCGATTGTAAGCCCAATGGATCCGAGCCAACGCTAAGGAATGAGGTTTGACCTAGAAATGGTCTTTTTTTATGTGCAAGTCCAAATGAAAAAAACAAGATTATTAGGAGGACAAGGAAAGGGAAATAAGGGCAGATCAAAACATTCTTCCAGCACCATAGAACCGGGCCATAACTGAGAGAAGGGAGGTAAGCAAGGTTTTCTAGAATATCGATTTTAGATCAGAGAAGTTTATTTCCAAGCAGCAACTTTCCCAATCAGAATAAATGAGAGAAAATTAAAATCTCCAATGAACTTGGGTTTTTAATGTATCGTGATAGATACAAAGCATACTAATGTTTTGGCAATCTATGGTTAATATAATCCGGAAAAAACGCATATGTTATACGTCTTTATGGGGCATCGTTCCAAATGAGTCGAGTAGATATTCCCGACGTCTTTATGGGGCATCGTTCCAAATGAGTCGAGTAGATATTCCCGATTAATTATCTAATATCCGGCGCGGTTTTACTAACACCTTTACACAGGAACTTTAATAGAAGAATCTTCCAAATTATTGATTGGCGACCGAGTTATGGCACCGAAATTAGATCAAGAGAAGAAAACCGCAGATGGAGGCACACAAAGAAAAAGGTTTGCTAGGCTTGATGTATCATCATATTGTAGCCCTAATGTGACAAATAGGTGAAAAAAAAGTTTGTGCCGGTCGACATCGGATTCCACGAGAAGAAAAAGGAAGTCATGTTGAGATTTCTTTTTGGGGCGCTGTATAAAAGCCAGCTTTGTAGGGAGGGGACTGATCTTAACATGACAAGCTCAACTGTGATACCCGGTTTGGTACGTAGGGATTCGGTAATCGGAATAAGAATAAAAATTATTGCAAGATCTGGCGAAGGTAGCATTTGCCAGCCCAGGTGAGGGCGACCCTCGCCCAACGCTGGTGGAGGGAAAAGGGAAGAGAAAAAAGTAAAAAGAAAAGGAAGAAAAAAGAGAAAAAGTAAAATAGGGAAAATAGAAAAAATAGAAAAAATAATGAAATATTATTTAAAATAGTTCATGTCAACGCCGGCCGTGCCACATAGGATCACCGGCATCAACATTAGTGAAATCCAGCCAAAATTGACCAGATAGACTCAATTGGTAAAATTTGAAAAAGTTTATGATTCAATTGGCAAAATTAAAAGGTTTAGAAATGAATTTGCAAAAATGCAATAGGCTCAGGACTTTTTGGACAATTTTTCCTATTAATTTTATATGCAAAGGGAAGATGAAGTCATATGTTACATAGCTTTAGAAGGTGGAACCCCAAATCGAGCAGATCTAGAGATGGAGTTGTGAATTCGTCAAGAACTTGGAGTCCACCGAAAGCTGGAATTTTTAAGATAAATATTGACATATCCTATGAACCTGGGGAGACCAAGTGTTCTGTGGCATGTGTATGTTGAGATTCCACCAGGAAATTTGTTGGATGGAGTTACACGTGAGATGGCTGCGTCTTCAGCATCCATGGCAGAGGCTCAAGCTCTGTTTCAAGCCCTAAATCAGTTCCTCTCTCTTAGATACGAAGAAGTTGTGGTAGAGACTAACAACTTGGAATTGGCCAACGCTTTAAAGTGTTCAGAGTTATTCACGTGGGAAGGTCACGCCCTTATCATGAAGTGTAGGGACATGTTACTTTCCTTCTCCAATATTCAGGTGGTCCACTGCTATAGAGACGTCAATTTAGTTGTGGATTGGATCACTAGAGCCCACAGAAGGAATTCTTTACCTTTCAATTGGGTTGTATTATTAGGAATCGACGCACAATCACACGAGAAAGAGTAAAAGTTGAGAGAATGAGAAATTAAGATACAAAATTTTATCCTGATTTACCTTTAAACTAGAGTTACATCCAGCAAAGGAAAGATAAAGATTGATTAACATTGAAATGTCAAAGCTTGAAAACATTGATTAAATTGTCTAAAAAGTTCTAAATTTATTGCACATTTATCAATTCAGTACTAAACCTTTTAATTATGCCAATTAAGTTCAAAACATTTTTTACATTTCGTCAATATAGTCAATTTGGCCAATTTTAGCTGGAAATGGCTGTCCGGTCATCCAATGTGGCACAATCGGTGCTAACATGAATAATTTTTAATAATCTTTTTCTTTTTCTTTTTCTTTTTCTTTTTCTTTTTCCTTCACTCTGTTGCCAAGACTGGGCAATGGCCGATGACCGGCCAAAGGCAACTACCAGCGTGGGCCACCCTCGCATATAAATATAAAAAAAATCAATAAAATGTTAAAATATTATTTAAATTTATTTACATCAGTATCGATTGTACCACATAAAACGGATGGAACAGCGAATTATAGCCAAAATTGGCCAAATGGACTATATTAGCGAAACGTGAAAAATTTTAGGACTCAATTGGCATAATTAAAAAGTTCGGTACTAAATTGGTAAAAATGTATTTAGTTTTCCTAGAAACATTGGATATTAGTATCATCAATGTCCAGCCCAACTACATTGGACTATGCTTCCAAATAGTATAATCCACTTCGGGCTTCACCAAATAATTCGGCCCGATTGTAAGCCCAATGGATCCGAGCCAACGCTAAGGAATGAGGTTTGACCTAGATATGGTCTTTTTTATATGCAAGTCCAATTGAAAAAAAAAAAAAACCAGATTATGAGGAGGACAAGGAAAGGGAAATAAGGGCAGATCAAAACATTCTTTGAGCACCATTGAACCGGGCCATGACTGAGAGAAGGGAGGAGGTAAGCAAGGTTTGCTAGAATATCGAATTTACATCAGAGAAGTTTATTTCCTAGCAGCAACTTTCCCAATCAGAATAAATGAGAGAAAATTAAAATCTCCAATGAATTTGTGTTTTTAATGTAACGTGACATATGCTAAGCATGCTAATGTTTTGGCAATCTATGGTTGATATAGTCCGGAAAAAACGCATATGTTATATTTCTTTGTGGGGCATCGTTCCAAATGAATTGCTCTATTCACGATTAATTATCTATTGTGCTGCATCGTATTACTAACACCCTTACACAGGAACTTTAATGGAAGAATCTTGCAAGTGATTGATTGGCGACCGAGGTATGGCATCGAAATTTGATCAAGAGGAGAAGACCGCAGATGGAGGCACACAAAGAAAAAGGTTTACAGGGCTTGATGTGTCATCATATTCTAACCCTAAAGTGACAAATAGGTGTAAAAAAAGTCGGCATCCCATTCCACAAGTCAACTATGATATCCCGTTTGGTATGTAGGGATTAGGTAATCGGAATAAGATAAAGAGGAATCGGAACGAGAATAAAAATTATTGCATTTGGTGACACATCGGAATTGCAATTTGTCTTTTAGTGGCTTGAATTTTAGGAATGAGATAATGGGGATTCCATTCCCCTTCCGGTGGTTTCGTTCCCGATATCCAAACATGTCGTAAATGGAAAATTCATAATGTGAGTGAAAGTAAATCTCACGTTGGGGATTTGCTAATATATTTATTCTCTTTAGAATTTGTTTTGCTCAGGTGTTTAAGTGAAATTAAGTTCCTCTAGACTTGTTAATGACAGTGCTAAGTATGGATTAAACTTGGAGTCTCACGGTACTCATGAGCAAAATCCCCATTGTGTTAACTGCTCGACCAACCCCTCAGAATTGGATTTCACGATATTCATCCAAAGAAAAGTATCCCAAGAAAACTTTCGAATTGCTCGGTATGCATCCAAATGGTATGATGGGAACTTAAGAGGGAGCGAATTGAAATGGGACTAAGGTCCACACTCCAATTCCTCACCTTAAACCGTTTGGCAAATTCAGCTGAAACACTCTCCGAAATTAGGGATTTCTAATACGAAATAGAAAGACCTGAATTTTGGAGAGATTCCTCATAAACTTTGGCTATAGCCTGATCGGCAATGACAACGTCATCACCTTGTGGCAGTTTCAATTGTGAATGGGATTACTTTAACATCGCTACACCATACTATGTAAGCCTATATATCTAGGGATTGTTACTTTAACATGACCACGGTTCAGTAGAGTCCATTTTTCGCCGGTACTCGTAAATGTTCGATACATAAGCTTTTGTAACATGTTCGATATATAAGCATATACATGTTTCGGCATTTTATAAAAATGGCGAGCGCTACCCAAAAGCATGAAACCATAGCTAGAAGAAATACATTAATTTCATATGTGAGTATATTCTGTATCAATATGATCTGGTAATCTGGTATCACCCGACAAATAAAGGCAATCATTCACTAGTAGGAAAATTGGAAAAAAAAGAAAAAGAAAAAGAAAAGGAAAAAGAAAAAAGAAGGCTGGAATAATAGATTAAAGAGAAGCACTTAAGATTGATCCTCTTCCTCAAGAGACCTCCTGTTAAAGGTGAATGAAGGTGACAATCAATTCTTGTTGAAGCTGGGATCTTTGACGACGGTCACAGGACAAGGGGCATGATTGGTCACGTAGCTGGTCACACTCCCTAATATTATCCTGCATTTAGAATCACCACCAACCCATTTATTATGCCTTGCTCTATCTTTGATCATTACATTCAACAACGACCAAAAAGAAAAAACGAAAATCTGATCTACTTAGTATAATCAAGAGATTGTTTTGTCTTGTTCGATGCGTGTCAAATTAGTTTTGCATAAACAATTTATGTTGTTCCACCAGATAAAATTACCGGTAGATGTGTAGTATCTTAATACGATGTTCACGGAAAAGGATTTTTCAATTTTAGTTAGACAAAAGAATGATGTGATAAACTTATTTAGGCGGGAGCAACCAAGCCTGTTCAATCTAGAAACGGGACTGAACCGGCCTTACCCGACTTGTTCATAGTCGGTTCTAGAAAGAACCGGTCCGATTCTCGCTTCCGAATCCTATGATCAACCTTTCACATATTACAGCAAAATGGACAGTCGTATGTAATTAGCGAAAGTAATTGTCAAGAAGTAGTCTTATAAGTTTCTTGGATATTAAGCTTCAGTTTAAATATATTTTTTCTATAACTATATCGAAATTCATTTCGAATTAAAACAATTTTTCTTTCTTCCTATCTTCATTGAGAGAGAGAGAGAGAGAGAGAGAGAGATATGCCTTTTGAGGGTGCCAAGTCCCCTGCTTCCCATGACCAGAGAGTCCAGCTTCAGATCGCCAATCGCCTGAAGCAGCTTCTCTCTCGCATCCCCCCAGTACAGCTTCGTCACGATCTTCACCTACAAACCCCACAACCCATCATCACAATCGACAATCCGATCAAATTCGACGAAGAGGAAATCATTTGCTCGAGAACCCGATCACCCCGCGTTCGAACTCGATGCACAGAGGATTTTACCTCCTTCTGTCGCGAGGCCGTGTCGAGCGTGTCCAAAACTTCCATGTCGGTCTGGACATCGTACTTCTTCATGACCTCCGGCTCTCGGAACTCCGACAACGGAATCAGAGCTGCAACACAACCCACGGTCGAACCGAAAAAATTCAGATATTTATGGAAAAGAACTCTAACCGCGAAGTCCGTGACATGAACACCTACGTGCACCGGATTTAGACCAGAGCTGCTCGCGGGACTCGCCGACGGAGCTGGTCTTGATGTGGATGACGTAGAGGGTGTCGCCCTTGTCGGCGAGGTTGTCGATGGCCCATTGCAGGGCGCACTTGCTGCTCTTGGAGAAATCCATGGCCACGCCGATCTGTCGATCTCTCCCCATTTTTCTTGATCTGCTCTGAGCCTGTTCTTGACGGATGCTAAAAGGAAAAGGAGGGCCAAGAAGAAACGCGAACGGAGCGTGAAGGGTTAAGGAGTAAAGGCAAGAATGTTGTGCTTTAGCGACGGGTTCTTGGGCTTTAATGATGCTTTGACACGAAGCTTGATTAGGAAGGGAGTGCCCTTTTATAGATGGATGGATAGATGAAGGAGGGAGGCAAGAATGACAAATTTGCATATATTCGCGAGTCAGACTTTTCTACAAATTATAATAGAAGAATAATTCAACATTGAGTTACTATTTAGTATTTAGAGAAATTAATGCATTTATGGATGTTAGATGATATTTTATATTTATTTCCACCCCTTCTATGACTAAATCTACCCAATTTTACCCTAAAAGATAGAATTGCCCTTAATTAATTAATTGCGATTTAAAATGGTGGCACCAAATTTAATTACTTTCTCTTTTTTTTAGCTTTTCTTTTTCTATGTAGGATTTAGTTACCAAAAATACAAAATCCCCATGTATTTTAAAAGGCACTATATTTTATTAATTGTTAGATTCTACTTCGATAAAAAATTAGTTTTGTCGAAAAGAGAAATTTTCAAGAAACCTAGTTCTTTTCTACATTGTCGATTTATGGATAAATTGTCAAGTAGAATCTATAAATAACTTCACATAGACAATTTTTTAGCACAATCATTTGTTTATAAATTTTCACTTTTGTTGTGCATATCACCATCAAATCATGTTTTATCAGTCTTCTTATATATATAATGGGAAGATTAGATGAAGCAAAAAAAAAATTCTTTGAATATTTTCCGATGTGAAACTTTAAAGATGAAATTTAATTAAATCAAAACATCGCATAAATTTCTTTTTTTAAATGTCAGTGAAATATCATCATTTTGGATGAACAAAAATTAATATCATCTATAAAATGTTTATGAAAAGATATCAAGATGTCTTGTTGTGCATAATATTTTTAGTGTATTCCTAGATATTTCTATAACGTCTTACATGCGTTGTGTAAAAATTTCTTGTCAATAGTAAGGAAAAAAGACAAACTCTTTGATGCACTTAGTAAAGAGACTTGATATATATTTTAGACTAGTGAAATTAAAAATAAAAAATTCACAAAAAAAGTGAGCTTTTGAGATAAGAGAGTCAGAGAATACATAAGTAATTATAAGAGCAATGATGAAAAAGAGACTTGTAAGTTTTTTACTATATCAAAATATTTGTCTTTTTTCCTTACTATTGTCGAGATACTTTTACACAGAGCATGTAAAATGTTATAGGAATATCTAGAAATTTATTTAAAATATTATATAATACACTAAAAAAAACATGCGAAATGCTTAATTATGACAACTAAATCCTACATAGAAATAGAAAAAAAGGAAAAAAAAGAGAGTAAAGAACAGCATAAGTGCCATAACTTTCGTACAGCACTTACTTGAATGTCATAACTTTTTTTTCGATCACTTAAATGCCACATCGAAAGAAAATCGATCATATGATTTCCATTTTCGGCAAATTGTCCTACGTGAATTTTTTATTTAATTTTCCATTTCAACGTGGATTCTTTTTTTTTTCTTTTCTTTTCATTTTTTCTTTGCATTTTTTTTGCTGTGCCAACGACCGTCACCAGTTGCGAAGGCCCTAAGTGAGGCCATCGGCGGCCGCAAGCAAGGGTCGCCTCGCCCACTGTCAGCGAGGCTGCGAAGGCCGTTGCCAGTGGCTAGCAGGGCCGTTGCTGGCGACTAGCAAGGCCGCAAAGGCAATTGCCAACAAGGGTTCAAAGGCCCTCGAGCGAGGACGCCTCTCGTCCACCACCGGCAAGGCCGCAAAGGCCCTCACCACGACTAGCGGGGATGTGAATGCCTCGCCCAAAGCCATTGCAACCTCACCAACCGTGGGCAAAGACACAAAGGCCTCGCCAAATTTGGGTGAGGCCACGATGACCCCTCTAGCCACAAGCAAGGCTTTTGCAGTAAAAAATTCAAGAAAATAATATATAAAAAAATCCAAAAATTGTCCACGTCAAATTTTCCAACGTCCACGTCAGATTTCTAGTAAGAAAAATTGCTGATAGCATTTAAGTGATCGATTTTTCAAATTTATGACATTTAAGTAAGTGCCAAAAAATTATGGTGCTCAAGTAAGTACTGTACGAAAATTATGTCACTCCTGCTATTTTATCCCAAAAAATAAGAAGGAATGGGGCATCACTTTGCAATTGAATGATATTTTGTCTTTTTAGTGTAAATGTGGTGGATTTAGTCACATAAGAAGTGAAAATAATGTCACCCTTTCCATAGAAGTACTTTAAATTTTGTATTGAATATCTCAAGTATATTACTTCTTAATATTATTTAAATCCTATACAATTGTTACTTACAAAAGAAAAAAAAATATTGTTAAATGAGGAGTTACAAATAAACTGATGAAATAATGATGAGAGTGAAAGGAGGAAAAGATAATAATGTGTTCATTAATGTTAGGGATATAAAACTTGTCATGAAAATGTAATTGAGTCCTAAAACTTTCAAAAAGTGCAATCAAATCCTAAAACTTGTCAAATTGGTGCAATCAACTCCTTTCACTAACTCCATCTAATTTGGCTAATAGAAAATGTTGATATTGCTTTTTTGTTATTTTCTCTCTCCTACGTGGCGCTAACTTGGCTAAAATGTGAAACATAAAACTAAACCAACGTCATCTTGGTTCAAATATGATTTTTAACCTAAATTTTATTTACATTAAACTGAAAAGAAAGCTAACTTAAAAATAAATGTTGAGGCAATGGTCAGCGAGAGTCGCTAGGCCCTAGCTAGTGGCTAATAACCCTTGCCAATCGAAGGCGAGGGCTTAATCTGGGCAACGATCGTCGAATCTTGGTGAGGGTTGGCCAGATCTGGCGACCCTCAGCCAAATCTAGATCCCAATCTAGGGGAGGACCACAACCCTCGCTCCTGCAAGCCCTCGCTTGTGGTCTGCAAAGGTCGCCGACCACTAGCCAAGTCCTAGTGACCTCCGGCAGCCATTACCCCACCATCAACTACACTTTTTGGCAATAGTGGGGAGGCAACGGAGAGGGCCTCACTTGGTTTTCCTTCTTCTTCTTTTTAAAGTCCTTAAACTTATCATGAAAGTGCAATTAAGTCTTAAAAATTGTAATCAAATCTTATAACTTGTTAAATTGGTACAATCAAATCCTTTTATGAACTCCGTCCAATTTGGCTAACAGAAAATACTGACGTGAGTTTTTTTATTATTTTCTCTCTCCTATGTAGTGCAGATGTAGCTAAAACATAAAGTATAAGGCTAAAGCGACGTCATTTTTGTTCAAATCTGATATTTTAACAAAATTTTATTTATCTTAGACTAGAAAAGGCTAAATTCAAAGTGCACTTATTCATAGATGTTAAGAAGGGTTCTAAATTGCCATCTAGGCAAAATGGCCAAAATGTGGCGTAAAGCTTTACTCTTGCTCCATTTGCTTCTATTTTCATGTTATACTATTAGCATGCTGTGTTGGTGTACCAGCGTGAATTTATTTATTATTTCATGCGATACTTCATCTAAATAAAGGATAAACTCTTAGTTCGTATTATATATAAATGTAAAGTATAGGAATTCGACAACCGTCAGAAAATTCACAATTTGTCGTTATTATATGACTTAGGAATATTTATATGTAATCAAAAACATAATTGCATTATTGACAGAAAATAATGAAAGTCTTTCAAGAAAACCCTTAATAGGAAGAATCACATAAGTATTAGGATTTCCAATAAATGCTAATTTGAAACATATAAACTCATTGAACAAAACTCATGGTTTTGAATGAAGTCAAGCATAAATCCTAGTCGGAAGCAAAATGAGGGGAGAAATTGATCGATCCTTTGCAAATTATAGTTTTATGAATCACTCTTAGAGGCAATCTTATAAGAAGAGCTTGCTATTATATATTTATGTAGATATAGAAAAAGGGTCCATAAAATGGTGGGTCATTGACATTTCTATTGTGTGTCCGCATAAGAGATTTGGAACGGTCGCGTGCAAGAAATTTCGTCAGTCCTACTCGATAGTCCGCACCTTATTCGCGTGATCAATCGCACAACAGCTAGTAATTGGAATTGGAGGCACATCCCTTCATGGGAAGGGGAAGGTCACGAGGTCGATTCCGAACATTGGACTAGGCGAGACATGAGAAGTTGCTCCAATAAGAGCGCCTCAAGGCAAACATCGTACCTAATGAAACAAAAGTAGTTAGAAATTCGGAATGAAAATATTAACGGACTCAATTTCCGAATAATGCAAATGGCGAAATTAGAATCCACGTTATGAAATATGAACTTCAATGATTCAAATATTCCGTCGAGACATCTTTATTGTGTCTAGTACAAGCTCAATACATTCATGGCATATCTAGCAGCATAGGGTGGCATGCCCTAATTATTAACATCAATGTTGGTTACTCTACTGTGATTTTCACATTTAATTCGTGATACACAATTGAAAGGGTGCAATCAAATGCATAATTCTATTAGGAGGTCATACGATTTTACGTGATTGTGGATGCCATCTGTTTTCAAATGCAATTCGTACTTTATTTCTAAATTACTCGACAAAAATTATTTGCAGATTATTTCAAGCTTTTCTACTATAGCGATAGTTGAACTTTTCATAATTTAGTAACCTTAAAAAAATCGTTGGACATTAATTTGGTTTGATCAAAGCGTTGGAACTTTGAAAACGAGAATATTATTACCTAACGTTCCATGGATACAATTCTATGCATCGCGGGAGAGGTACTGTGCATCCCAAGTAGTTGTCAAACTCAAATCCATTTGGGAGATCCCTTGCGAGAAATTTTAGGGGTACTAAGACTTTCAAACGAATTTTTGCTTACTAAGTAATTTGGCATGATTGCTCGAGCCTTGAGGATGATCATGATTAAATTTAGGAAAAGATTATGTTGCCAAACTTTTCAAATCAACACGACTGGTTAAGGCGTTGAGAGATTTCAAGCGCAAGATTTGGAAGTCGCCCATTCAAATACCACCAACTGCATATAAACTGCTCCAAATCAGGCCCTTTCGCACAATCTAAAGGAACAAACATTAAAAAAAAAAAACTTGAGATCAGTACTTAAATTTATCATATTCAGCATCCAACAAGAGGTATCATAGTAGTTTATAAATCTACTCGAGGACATCATCCATATGTAATTGCAAATTTATCTGGAATTAAAAGTGGATGATGTTCATATTTGTAACCCTCCAATAAGGAACAACGAAGAAGGCGCTTGTTTCGTCATATATATATACCTCGTGGTTGAAAGTAGAGATGGCTGTGGCCTTGTGAGATGGGTGTGACTATGAGCAAAACCCGATTGCGTGCATCCTTTCTGTGATGGACCTAGACAAAGTCCTCGAAGCAAAAGCCTCCCAACCAAGTGTCTTAGGATAACCTAACAGTTCACCATAACCTAACAGTTCACCACGACCGATCACATTATCGTCCCACCAACGCGTCAACATCATCGGACAAACGATAAGTCGAACCATCTGTGATCATCCTACACGAAGCCATCCATCTCGAGAACGGCAGAAGACCGATATCGTTGAATGTTGAAGTTTCTTATGTGCGTAGCGAAATCGAGCTTTGAACAAGTATAACTCCATCGTGCCTCTTGGACCACGTAACCACACGTGACGAAAGTCTCGATCTCGATCTCGGTCTCGATCTCAACCCATCATTCTCTCTCAGCCTTTCGTTTTGGTTTAAAGATCAGACATCGGATCGTTCCACTTCCAGCCATCGGTCTTCGAGTCCGAGTCCGAATTTTGTTCACACGTTGCGTAGCTAGGCTGCCTCCGATTCAAAATGCATATAAATGTCTGGAGATAAGTTGGAATCGAAACAAAGATAGAGAACCCAAAAAGGGGGGAGTGACGAAGCTGCTAGGAAACTTCCTAAGACCTCTCACTAATAAAAGCCACATTGCACACTAGATATAGAATTACAGAGGGGGAAATTGTGCAGGCAATGTAGGTGCATCAAAAGAAGAAGTGCAAATATGTCTTGACTACATTGATCACCGGTGCTCTTTTTGGTATGTACGCATAAATTTGGGTACGATGAGCCTACGAAAGTCTTGGATGCGACCGGTGCATATGCATCAAACGGAGAAGAACCCGTGTTTATTTAGGTACCATAAGATCGAGGGATATGATGGATCCAATCCATATAAACTCGAATTCTAACGATAGTTTCTCTATGAAAGGAATTTTTTCTTCTCTCAAAGCTCAAATTATACGATGGTTACTATACCGGTGTATGGCATAAGAGACCAACAATCAATTTAATTTAAGAGTCAAATCTTATAATGCTTTTATGTATTGTCAATAAAAAAAATTATTATTAGTTAGATTATAAAAGGTGATTAACTTACGACATACGAAAACTAATATTTCTTCTTATTTTCGTTAGGCGTAAGAGGAGTTAATACATTATTAACTCTGTAAATCCTTTTCATTTCAAGGATTATAAGTCAATTATTTCCTGCATCAAAAATTTGAAAGAGAAGAACAAAAAGGAATAGGCCGATGTTAGTTTGGGCCTGTAAAGCCCAACTCATACCAATTCGCTGGTCTTTCTCGTCAGGTCATGGCCTGGACAATTGGGCTCCAAACTTGATGAATCCAATCAAGTCCATTTCTCGGCCCATTTATCATCCTAACCTAAAAATCAGCCCCGACAAATGGCCATCACGCCCAATAGCCCACCATATCAAGCCCCAACATACACATTCATTTCTCGTGGTTCGACTAATCTCCATGAATACACGCACATCACGCTACCCACAAGCATCAAACAAAGGCTTCACCTATTCGACCACGAGACCTGCGCGCACGCCTTCAAATCAACCGCTTAACCACTCAGCCAATTCCTCGTAGAGTTAGTGTCAGTGCTAAATCTATACATAAAACCTTAATGAATGTTTCAATATGAATAGAACCGATATAAAAAGAGCGCAAGAGTCAGCACGTCGAGATCCACATGAATCTCGAGTTCAATTAAGATCAAAAGGATCGAAAATATTCTCTCCTTCAAACTACGACATCAAAGAGTGAACTCTGGACTTACTAAGCATTTCACTAATATCCCGAATAGGGCGCAATCTAATAAAATTTTAATTTCGAGAGAAGTGAGCTAATTATGAAACTAATTCTAGGTGGATGCGTTGGAAGTTATTATTTGTGTAGATGGCAGAGTAGATCCATTTCTGACTGTGCCAGTAGAGCCATATTCCGTCCGTACAGCAGAGGTGATTAAAGGTTGGGCCCCTCATCATTTGGTCGATAACACTATAATTATCAATTTAGCAGATCAAATACCAATAACCTTTTGAGAAATTCGTTTCTCTTTTTTTTATATTTTTTTTTTATATATTTGCATCTTGCTGGATTGTCTTGTCAGAGAGCTGCTCGCCGAGGTGGCAAGGGGCGAGGAGTGGTTGGTCAAAGAGGGGAACGGTGGGGACAGATTGTCAAACTTCTGGCCAAAGGAATCTGCGAAACCTCTGGATGGACAGTGCCGACAAAGCTTTTGGGACCATCCCCATGCCAGTGAGTTTTGCAAGTGCCCCGCTAATTAAGGCGACATTGTTCTTCCTTCCCCATTCCTCGAATGCTGTTTTCTTCTTTAGCCCCACACCCCACTTTTTGATTAACTCCTAATGATGATTCTCATTGGACATGCTTACATAGTTGCATGGGCCTTAGAAATAATGAAGAGTCTTGTGTCTTTATGGGTTTGCTTCATTTGTAGCTAAATTCGTGTTAATGGAACTTATTATGTAGACGACGCCTCTGGGTTGCTACATGGAACGTCCAATGTGTGCATTGCATGTACGTAACAATTGTATCAACTTCGTACCTTAGCACAAGATAGAAACTGCTTCATCAAAATCGAGAAATCGTCTACACAATTGCCAATGTGAATGTTGCACTCCTCTTTAATGTAAATCATGAAGGTCTCCATACATCTAAATGAAGTTTTGCGGCAATTCTATTTCGTTTGATCCTTATACTTAATTGCATTTTTTCGCAAAGATGCTCGCGATATTTAAATGCGTGCTCGCACACCCGCACAAAGAGAGTGTGTGTGTGTGTGTTTTGTTAAGTGATTAGGGCAATGTGATCTGTGTAGTTTTTAATAAACCGTGGGTGCATTTCTCTTTTGCAAAGTTGGATTAAATGAGTTATGTGATCTTTTGTTTTTTCATAATCTAGGGGCACAAGCGTGGAGACTTGGCCATCTAAAGGCTCATGGAACACTTTGCAGCTTTCATAAGACCCTCATTAACTGGTTAAGTCTAGACCTTTGATCTGTGCAGATGACCCCAACATAGATTAGTTTGTATGTAGTTGGCGAGACTCAAACGGATAACCTCCGCCTCCTGAGCTGAAAGTCCTTCAATACCCACAACCAATTGCGCCAATCTTAGGGTTGAGTGATGTGACTTAACATGGGCCCTTATGTTAATCATCAATGCATCAACAATTTAGAAAGGGTAAACGTAAAATGTAAGCTATCCCTAATTGAATTCATAGGATCTCCACTTCCATTTGGGAAATATATTCTTTCTTATCTAGCAGTGTCATCATCCACCAAGCATCACATCTCTAGAATTTGACTAAAGACATACCTCTATGTCCCATCCATGGAACATACGAACATACTAAATAGAAACCTAAGATCATCATGCTTGTGACACGGTCCTGAGGTTCCATACGCTCGACGGACCGTGTATCGACCAAGAGGGACGGGCGACCCTCTCCAGAATTCTCTAGAACATTCCCGAGGGAGGGCAATCTTGTAATTATGTCATATTCTAGAGTCTTCTGTAATCAATGCGGGTAGACGGTAGTTGGGAGGATGTAGTCTTTACCCTCCGTAGTTATTACGGGTGGATAGTAGTTGGGGAGATCCAATCTCCACCGTTAGATCAAGAAGAGATCTACGGATACGGCTGAACCCGAACTTGTATATAAGGGGGGACTCCTCCCCTCTCATTGGTATCTCATTCCTTACAAGCAATACAATCCAGAGCTTCTCTCTCTAGAGTTTCTCTCTCTAAGATCTTTGTGAGCGAGTGAGTGTGGGAAAGGCTGACTTGGGAAGCAATTTCCTAAGGCCGCACGGGTGAAGGGAACGCTAGATCGATCGACCCGTGACACTTGCATGATGCACACACATTGTACTAAGTCTAGCTGCAATTCCTTTGAAACGTGCATGCACGCAACCTGCCGTCCTCCAAAGCCAACATGCCGTCCTCGAGCCAAGCTGTAGGTGCACCGCAATTGGAAATCATTGGAGCTTGTGGATAGGGAAACGCCTCATCATTGCCCTAGCTGGGCTGACACGCACCTCCCTTATGTCAAAGGTAATCATATTGGAAAAGCATGAGCTTAGTATGATTAAATAGATTAATGTAGTCGTGCCCGTAGAGTGGAAATATCCATTTGCGACGAACTTAAGGAACCGTTATAGAATAGGATAATTGCAAAAGAATAAATAAATGAAAGGTGGGGTAAAGGTAAACTGCAATCACATTAGTTGACGGAGATTATAGCAATCTTTCCCTAATATGTTTCCTACGTCGTCGTATATTACGAAATCGCAATCTTAATCGGATTTCTTTATTCAATTTGAGTGTGGCCTACACCAATCACGTTAGGAAAACCTTGGTCGTGATCAAAGTTGTTTCAGGCCATATATAAAAGAAAGACCTGGCGTGTACGGATCCTTCGCCGGAAGTGTCGAAATTAACTCAGTTTTGTCCAATAAAGTCACGACATATTACATGAGGAGAAGCTAGAAGCTAGGGTTTGGATGTTGAAATATACGATACATAAGTTAATAGCAGCATGTACCGCGCATCATTTGCTCTTCGATGACGAATCAATATCTCGAGAGATAAAATTTGGATCGGTTCTCATGAATGTGACTTCTCTCTCTAGGGGGTTTATATGTGGTATATAGGCAGCAGGCACCACATTTGGTTTACTTTAGTCCATAATAAATTAAGTTATCTCAATCACCCAACATACCAAGTTTGCTGAATTTAGCAATTGGGACCAGTCGATCAATGATAGACTAAGTCGAGTAAAGGGAAAATTGTCCAATCAGTCCTAAACTTACTATATAGATGTCAATTCGGTCATAAAGACTACATCGGAATTTCGGGCAAAAATTTAGGACGAAATTGGAAATTTTGAAAAAATTAGAACTAAATTAGCATCCATATTGTAGGTTTAGGACTAATTAGACAATTTCCCCTTCATATAAGAATTTCATATGCATATTGCTAGATACTATCTCTTCCTTTCAAGTAGACAAGTTGCGTAACGTACTTATACTATATTACTTAACACTTTTGGTAGGGAAAAATTAGGAGAGAATTTCAAAATCCGAACCCTAAAAACCCGCGTTACGATACCATGTTATACTAATGGTTTTTCTTGAAACTTTAATCTGTTAGGAAACGGGTAAACAATGTATTTATCATAGATTATTAATCGACACTTTCAATTTCCCGACACTATCTAGCTGTGGAAGAAGACCTTTGATCTTTTTATAAATGTCTAGTAGAATGTCTTTAGTTAGTTCTGGGCAAGGGGCCAATCTAATCTTAAAGAGATAGCTTTTCGGATTCTAATCTTCTAAAGTGGCTTCTAGTGTGGTATCTATCACATTTTGGGATTCACAGATCAAACAAAAAACCATCATCCTTTCCATCTCAGCTCAGTACTGACCGAACCCATCTTTATTTTACTTTATTCTTCACATATAACCTTTAAATTTTTAGATCTGTATGATTTAGGAGGGCTTTTGGGTGGACGAATTGTTAATTTCAAAAGCAAATTTGTTGTAGTTTTAAGGTCTTCCCAACAGATCGATTGTCTTCACTTGCCCAAAAAGAAACTTCCACTAGAAGTTACTACAATATGTTACTATGAATTTGCCACATCATCACTCCATACATCAATTGAAATTGAAATAGTTTGTCTCTCGACATTAATATATTTCCGAAATGTGTCGCTAATATTCGATCTTAGCATTCTAGATAGAGATGTTGATTCTTGATACAAGACAAGAACACAACTCGAAACTCAAATTTACTAGAAAAAAATTGAACCCAACACAACATTAACATTGCCAACTCTAAATCAATACGAACTCGACGCATTCTGATTCAACTTAATAAAGAGCAATTAGTTATTATATGGGGTTAATATCACATGTGACAAATTTTTCCTAAATTAATTCTTGGATAATCAAAAATTTCAAATTGGTACATTTGTGATAAATTTACCATAAACTAATTTTTTAACCACAAAAAACCTCAAACCGGTACACTTCTGACAAATTTATCTCGAAATTATTTTTTTTAAAATAATAATAACAACTTAGTCTACGTTTTTCCAATTAGCTCATTTTCTAGCGACAAGGTTTGGTTCATCTTTTCCGAAAAATCCAGAAAATTAGAGTAAATTTGTCACAGATGTGCTAGTTTATGGGTTTTTATGGTCAAAAAATTAATTTATCGTAAATTTCTCGCAGGTGTAATAGTTTGAGATTTTTCTTGATAAAAAAACTAATTTTGAATAAATTTATCATAAATATATCAATTTGAGATTTTTCATGATAATAATCCTTATTATAAAAGAACGAATATATGATTGACACCCATAAAACGGCACCCCAACTTCTAGGGGAGTTTTGAAAAAGAAAAAGAAAAACTTCTAGGGGGGAGCTTTTAGTTGATAAAGACTAGGCCAAAGCACTTACATGTGGTTCGTACTATGGTCAAAAAGATGAGGAGGTGACGTCATAACCTCTCTCTTTCGGCGGAAAAGATTGAGATTAACAATTTGCGGAAACCGGAATCGAGCATCGGGCAATCAAATCAGTCTGACGGAGAAGTGAGAAGCTCCTCCTTTTCACACAAGGAAACACTCGTTCGCCTCCACTGTCCTTTCATAGAAAAACATCAGAGGATGTCGAAAGGTCTCCACTATGCCTACTCATCGCCGTTCTTCCTCTTTGTGGCTTTATAATTCCTTCGAATCGAAGCCATGTTGTCATCTTGTCTTGATGTCCCTTGCCCCCATTGCGAGTGCTTCCTTTCCACGCTGTAGATCGTTTTCCTCATTTCTAAATTTTTCCCTTTTTCGAAGAAGAAATTGACATCCCGGGCTTTTCGAATTTACGTCTCGGACGGAAGATTCATATCTTTTTCTTTTTCTTTTTTTCAGTGGAGGTGGCTTAGTGGTTAAGGATTGAATTTGTCGGTGCGGATTATCAAGTGGTACGGATTCGATTTGTCACTCCATCGAATACAGGAAATTCCAAATTTTGACCATTCATCTAGGTATTGGTGAGCGTTTTACCTAATGCGTTATATTAATGAGGTGTTTTCGAGAGTCTAAAGTGTACTGATAAAGATGAGCCTTACAAAATTTGTCAAGACCCATTATTCAAGGCAGAGAACTTTCTTGAAATGTAGTTTTCTTATAATAAAAAAAAATCAAAGTGTATTGATAAGTATTTTTGGTATTTTGAGAAGACTGAGCTACTGTCCTTTAAGACCAGGGCAAGACATGGCACTTATTAATTAAACCTTCCATAAAAATACATAAGGTTTTGAGAGATGTATAGGAGGGAGAGTAGCTAGAGTACAGACTTAGAGCAAGTGGGCTTTGATTTTTTATTTTTTGTTTTTTGTTCAATTGCTTTGATTCTCTTTACCTACTCTCTTTTTCCATTTTTTTTTAAATTTTCTAATGTACTCTTATAATAATAGTATTTTATGTGTCTATTTAAAGTTCTTTTATTTTATCACATTGATTTTTTATTGGTTATTTTTGGAATTTTTATCTTTAACTTACTCTCATAATGTTGGTTCATATATAAGTTTAATTATTTTTCCATTATTTGATTTTACTTTTCTTTCTTTTCTTTTCTTTTCTTTTCTTTTCTTTTCTTTTCTTTTTTTGTTACCTTGATTTTTATGTTGCAATCTACAAATATGTTACATTTAAGGATATGATTCCACTCGAAATCACCCAATTTTATTATATATCTATTATTTAGTTAACACTGATTATATATTCATCGTTTCAAATTTAACTTTCTTTAGTATGTTTCAAATCCCATTAGATTTTTCGCTTATCTATAATATGGATGGAGTAGAAAGAAATACTTTAGCAAACCAATATCTATTTGCATAGGTATATAATATATATGAAAAATTATTTATTGGTGAGTGAAGGATTCATCAGTATATCATTCCATTTATTAGTCGTTCACAAGGTTTTAAATTCAATATATTTGAGGCTCGCGAGCTAACTTTTGTAGGAAAGAACGTTCTTCGCAATGGTTTATTATTGGTTTTTGTAGTGAGGGCTCACCCTTCCTTAAGTCTTGCTGGCCACGTAATAGATAGCAATTATGACTCTAAACGAACATTCGATTGTTATGAAACTCCTATTATAATAAATTAAACCCCAATTAGAATTGCAATAGCAAATCGGCCCTTTCCTCATGCACAAAACAGGTACATCTACTATCTATTTTGAGACTTTTATGAAATGGCTTGCTTTACTATGATTCTCACGTTAAATTTATTGTGCTATCCTTATTATTTTTAGAAAATAGCCTAAACATAAGTTGATTTTCTGCGGTGAAGCGTTCGATATATTTCTAGTCTATTTATGATAAAGTGATTGGGTGGTGAATAGTGATGAGATGATGCGTTCCTTTGAGAACTTCAATGACTTTTTTTTTTCCAAACAAATTTTTTTGTCAATATTTGTTTATTTGTCTTCACCCTATCCCAAAACCATTATTTGTATCCAGTATTTTATTGTAAATAAATGGAAGAAATAGTAAAGATGAGTAAAAGATGATGTTTTGTTGAGGTCTTCTGATGAGTTTTAATTTTTTCTTCGAAACTCACATTTCCGTGGATACTTTATTTTCCAAATGAACTCAAGTCAATAAATAAATAAATAATAAATAGTAAAGGGAGAACGTGGGTGCTCGAGAGTTTCTTAGTTACGTAATTTTTTCCTCAATCCACACTTTGCTTTATTTATTTTTTAATTTCTCACTCTTGATTTAGCATTAATTGTGACCTAACCGTATAGTAATATTTTGAAAATGCAGCATAAGTGAATTCGCAATGTTGACATGGTTATTACAATTCTAAATTTTAAATTGAATAAAAACCGCCAATCTAAACATTCATGAAATTAAAGTCTGTCATACATCACACAAGTCTTCATCCATAGGATCCAACTACCTGGATCAATCGAAAGTTTGACTTAAAAATCGTACTAGAATGATTTGTAAAAGTGGAGTTTCCACTCACGATCCACGTAACAAGCTACATAATGACTTTTTCGCACGTCCTAATGTTTTTTAGTTTTGTTATTTCAAAATTCTTCATCGCAAGTTGCCTTTTCTACTTTCGAAATGAATTCTAATACAAAAGGTATATATTGATGAATAAACTTAACGGTTCCGGTGCACATTGAAGTGATTGGACTAATTGGGTGACGTGGGCACTTTGAAGATTTTTCATAATTTTTTATTTTGAATTTTGGAGTTGGTAATTTTCAGTGGGCGCCATGAGTGCTGAGATTCAATTTTTTTCTATTTTGCATTGATCAAAGTAACCTCACCCTTTTTCAAAAATTTTTTTTTTTTTTGGGGGTACTTCCTTTGCGGCAAAATAATGAGAGGCGGATAGCTCTGTCGTTTATGGAGAAATGAAGTCGAGGGCAAAGGAGTGGCGTCCACGAGGAGGGCATCTCTAACGTGTGTACGAGAGGAAGCGCCGTCCAGCGCCGGCTGTTCAGTCGGGCCGAAAACGACACGCCGTTGGAAAAAAAAAGAAGCTGCAGTCCGGAGGACAACGACAGCCGTTAAAACAAACGGAAAGAGGCTGTCTTTTTGACCGAGAACAGGTAAGACAGTTGAGCTACCGACTGACAATACGTTAATGAATGCCACGTCAGAGATTCTTTTCTTGCTCTAGCCGCTCTCTACGACTCAATCGCCGCTCAATTCAGATCCCCCGATCTCAAAGTGATGAGAGGATGCAGAGCAAGTACACGTTTCATTGGGGTTCCCATTGCACGTCCCTACTCATCCCACAACGAAGCATGTCCTAGGCATAATTCATTGAGAAAATACCACATAAGGACCTGAATATACTCATTTTCTTAATTAATGATCTGAAGTAGATTATGCTTTAAATAAAGACATAAAGTACCTTTATTTTCTCAAATAAATATTTGATTTAAATGCATTTTCGTCATTTTACTTCTTCTTTTTTTTAAATTCTTTTTCCTATTGTTTTCTCTTCTTTTTCTTTCCTTTTCACGTCCATGGCTTGAGGGGTTGCCTAGCCACCATCGCCTCGACTAGGGCAGGCAACCCTCGCCGAAACTGGGAGAAGGTCGCGACCCTCTCCTAGGTCTGGCCGAGGGCCGCCAGACCTACACAAGGGCTAGTGACCCCACCAACTATGGCCACTGCCCCATCGGCGTTGGGGTGGTAGCCAACAGGCCATGAACGTGAAAGAGAGAGAGAGAGAGAGAGAGAGAGAGAAAAGGGAGAAAAGAAAAAAACAAAACAAAAAGAATCAAAAAGTAAAATGATGAAAATGCCCTTGAGTCAGGCTCTTATTTGAAAAAATGAAGATATTTCAAAACTTTATTTAAAACAAGGTACACTTCAAGCCCTTATTTGAAATTTTCCATAATTCACTCGTGAAGATGACTTTGATTATATAAAGTAGGAACCCATGGAGGTTTACGTGAGAGCTTGACACTACAATTTTTCTTAGAATCTGCATGAAAAAATTTCTGGAATAGAATTTCTATTCCAAAAATAGGTTTGGAACAGAAATATGTTTGGTAACACAATTTCATTTTTCTATTTGTTCCAAGAATAGGTTTGAAATAGAAATCAGAAGTTAAAATTTTTTACTTCTTGATTTTTGGAATAGAAATAGAAAATCTCTCTCTCTCTCTCTCTCTCTCTCTCTCTCTCTCCGCCATCATCGGCAGCCTAGCCCCACCGCCGTTCGTGGCCATTAGGGAAATATAATGTTATCAAACGAATTTATGTTCCGAAAATATAAATCATCAAACGCATTTCTCTACTTAAAATTTGATTTTTTGAACAAAAATAGAAAAATCCATTTCTTTCTAGAAATTTTGTCATTCGCACCCTTAGTATGCGAAAATTGGTTTGAAATGTCATTTGCTCTACAAAAGACCGAAGTGTACTTCGTATAATCCATTTTGTAAAAAAAAAAGACTCCCCAAATCGAATACGATGGTGAAGACATGAATCATCCTCTTCATTACATCAGCAACGCAATATCTCATAAGGCACTTAATCCTAGGATTAGAACTTAGTTGAAAGGTGAGCGAGAATGGCATGAAAGGCTTGTACACAAATTAAGGGAGATTTGCTATTATGAATAGTAAACTTAGTGGAGCAAATGAACTGAATCGCACATCAATAGACCGGATGTCACTAAGTAATATAGGTCGACATTAACGAGACTGTCAATGATTTAAGCGAGGGTTTATGACATCTCAAGTCCCACTTTATATGGAGGATGACTTGTGACTTGAATTGTAAGTGCAGTCTACCCCAAATGATCTACACATTGTTTGGTCACTATGAGTACTTTTGGTGACTTGGGCCATCGAGGACATGGTCAGGTCATACACAGTGCATGTGCAGTTCTCACACTTGATTGGTCACGGAATAGAAGTGAGAAATTTACCCTCATAAATGTGATCAGACATGGAAGTCACCTAGAATATAGACATATGGCGATGGTCCCACAAAATCTCACACCTAATGCTCCTAAAACAAGAATCACGGTGCCGAATATGCACTCAACCATAGGCAATGATACCACAAAATCTCACACCTAATACCCCTAAAACAAGAATCACGGTGCCGAATATGCACTCAACCATAGGCAGTGATACAATGTAAGAATGTCCAATGCAAAAACTTAAGCTGATAAATGGAGGGAGACCACGTGAAAATAAAGCGCATATAAACCCCATAGTTAAGAGATGTGGGATATTTCAACAACACCTCATCACATGCAAACCGGATTAAAAATGACACGTGAAATTTGAGGAGCACGAGAAATAAATCGGGGCAAAGCCTAACTTTGATACCATGTAAAAATGCTCCACCCAAAAACTTAAGTTGTTAGAAGTAGGTGTAATTTAATATTTAAATATTCTAACAGCAAAGATGAAGATGTTATTAAAGTGGTGGCCTTAGTATTTTAACTTAAGGGCACGAGATAAGGATTTTGACAAAATTTACACCAAGGGACGAGAAAATTTGATTTTACATGAAAAATTTAAAGGATATAGCGACGATCATAAAAACTACCCTAAGGTCCAACCCTATATGAGTTTGTCCCTAATCTTTTGATAGAATTTTCTCACATGATTAGCTCTAAAAAGGGGGACATCACAACTTTTTTATAAGGTATTATGCAAATGCTTTTCAATTACAACAGCTTACATAAACTTTTTTAAAAAAAGTTTTATCTACCTTTTAAATGACAAATTGAAATCAGGTGCTACCAGACATGAATTTCAGAGTACTTCACAACACAACTAACAATATAGCAAAGTTACAATACATAATTGCAGCTATCTCAATCAGACTAGGAATCGCAAATGAATTATACAAATTTGAACGTCATATCTTTCTAGCAAGTCAGTTTGGTATAGTGGTGATGTATTTGTGTTATGTTTTAATTGTGTTGTGATGTGTCGTAGCTGCATGTTTCATTATACATGTTTTGAAATTGAGTGTGGTAACTTTTTACAATTTATCGTGAGTTACGAGTTATTTACCAAAATCCTAAGTGCTACATCTCTTTCTACACTTGGAGCCGCTATAAAAAAAGATGCACCAAACAATCTCTTAGTAAAAATAAAATTTAAGAAGAAAAAAATTTTAAAAAAGAAAAGATTAAAGAGATCTTTACCCTATGTTACCTTAACTATAACTGGCCCAATTTACCAATTTTTCACCTTAATTTCTATCTTCAGTGTTGCGTGCTTCTTTCTCGTTTCGACATTACAATGTTATAAATAAAAATTACTCATTTCTCTTTTGTTGGGTTTTCACAATACAAATTTAAAAGTTTGCATTTTGTATCTCACTAATCCAAAAAGGTAATCTTAAGATTAAATGCTTGCACGTAAGCTACTTGTTCATCGGATCAATTCTTGATTGGAAAATTCCAGGTTACATTGACAACACAATACATAAGTGTAACATCCTAAACTTTACGACTGCAAGTACATATTTGGTGAACCGAAGATAACTTCGAATAGGACAACTTTTGTACTATCGGGCATTTGGTGCAACACAATATCATGATATGTCTGGATATAATCCTAATATTAATAAGAGCAAATCCCACAGAGCGGGGGATTTACCTAAACATGAAATACATAGGTAAATTATCAAAAAAGTCCTAAATCTATTGCACTTGTACTAATTTAATCTTAAACCTTTAAATTGTGCAAATTTATTCCTAAGCCTTTTGACGATTTGCCAATGTAGTCATTCAACCAATTTTGACCCAAAAAGGTTGACATGACGATCAAGTCAGCACTAGCTGTCCTATCTAGCGCGACAGTTTTTTTTTTTCTTTCCTTTTCATCGGTGGCCGATCTCAGGCGATGGCTAGAGACTAACCATAGGCAGCGGCCCTTGCTCGGTGGCCAACAAGGGTAGCTGGGCCCTCGCCGGCAGCAATAAAGGCAAGAAAAAAGAATTTTAAAAAATTGCAAAAGTTGTCAATGTTAGTGCCAGTGGTATCACATAGGACGGTCAGTATTCACATCAATGATTTCCGATCAAAATTGGTCGAATTGACTATATTAGCAAATTGTCAAAATGTTTAACACTAAATTAACCAAATTAAAATGTTTATGACTAAATTGGCACAAGTGGAATATGTTTATTACTTTTTTTGATAATTTTTCCGAAAGTATACTATCATGGAAAAATTTAGAAGCGGGCGTGACTTGTCGGGCGATGTTATTGTGGTGATGCTTTTCTACTAATAGTAACGATAAAAAAAAGAACCTGAATTCAGAGGCATCAATTGTTAAATTGCATTATTATGATAGGGCATTTGAAATTTGAATTTCAACATATTACGAAAAACAGTACGAACATGATCTGGTCTGAAAAAGAGCAAAGCCACGTGTACAGCTACGATTGAATGGTCGGACCTGACCTTCTCCTTATTGGCGTTAGACATGATCCGATTTCTGGTAGCAATTGCAGGAAATATCTACCTTTAATGTACAAAATCTCGTCCGTCGAATTAATTTTGAAAAATGTAACCGGTGGCATGTTAAAATGGCAACTAACAACTAAGCAAGATTACTTAAGTAAGACTCTAAATTTAATGTTAACGATACGAACTTGCTTAAATCTAGTCCTTTTATACCTTTTTTTTGTTTTGTTGAGGTCCTTTTATACCTTAGCAATCATCTATCATAAATCCCATCATCACTCAAAACGCATTTCCTTGCCGCCCCCACGCAGTCACGCACCACTTACTCTTAGTATATGGTTACCAAAATTTAACAGGAGTAACATACCTTATTCGTGTCGTAAAAGCAAAACAGTATTAGTAAGTCACATCTTGTTTTTATTGGATATAAAATAAAAAAGTCATGCTCATCCAAACAAGACTGCTAGAACAAAGGCGGGAAAACCAATCTTTTGCTGAATTATAAAAAAAATAAAATGTACAAACAAAAGCATTAGCAACTCATTGGCTAGTTAATCATTTTTGGTTAAGGAAAATGTAAATCCTCAATGCATATTAGAGAATACTGGGAAGAGACAAAAGTTGTTAAGATTGCTTACCCCACAGTTATTTAATTGGGTGATTCCACATAATTAATCCTCAATTTGAGTAAAGAAGAATCTTTGATTTCACATGATTGCTCTACATCACTGTGAGTTGAGCTATCAATTGATGCATTGGCTCTAAGATTCAATTTAGTTGTTATGTTATAACAATCATAGATACCTAAATGTGTATTTTAGTAAATTTGTGGGTGGAAACCGAATTAAAAAATAAATAAAATCTCTTGGCGTTATAGATTAGTACTCAGCACACATCTTGAGAGTAGACAGAGTGGTTGTCTTCCTTCTTTGAAAGGCAACTTGAAATGGATAAAATCTTTATTGAATTTACATCAATAACCTTCTGTGTTATTATTATTATTATTATTTTAATTTGCGAACGCACAGTTTTAAGACGAAGAAGTAAGACAAAAGATTGTGAGTATTAGATCTAGACTAGAGCCAAGGCTTGTACTACAAATGTCGGATACTAAATTTAAATTTTTTATTTATTGATAGAACTAGAAGTGATGAGCGCGCTACGCACATATGAAGCGGACAAAGTGGATAGGTACTAAATAAAATGGATGAAGTGGGTGATTACTCAATGTAAGTCGAAAACAAATTTTTTTTTTTTTTTTGCGAGGTGACAGAGCACTTAATAACTTAGTCAACAATTTGGAATTAATCCCACTATAGTTTTCTCTTATTTTCTCTCAACATAACCATTCTCCCTTTCTTCAATTTTCTCTTAACCTAAAACAATCTTTGCATAGTGTAATCTAGATTCTTGAACCACAAGCGTAACCCCAAAACGATAAAGGAAGTAAGTATCAACCCTCAACTCTTTGCTGAATTAGAGATAATTATAGATGTGAGGGTCTATAATGATAAATTAGGGGTAAATGTCAAAATTCGAAAAATTACTCGATATATCGTATAGATGGTATAGATAGAATTAAAATCCGAAAAATGGAGGGGCTGTCGAGACAGTCGAAGCTGTAAAATGTACACTTATCGGGTTTTTGTTTGTACAAGATAAATATATTTGGCTGGACGTAAGCAACGAAATAAGGGATTGGAGTGGAACAAAATTAAAACCCAACGTAGACAATGAATATTTTTCAATGGAAAAACGAAAATAAAATTAAAATAAAAAAGAAGAAAATTGGTCGTTGTCGCTCTGGATTGGAACTTGGATGCTTTTGGAGATTCAGATATCTTCTTTAGGGGGGGAGGGCTGCACCGCAATAGCTGGTGGGGTGCATTTTCCCGCTTTGCCTTTATTTTGGCCCCACTCGCATATGTATGAACATGCCACCGGTCAAAACTCTAGAACGTAAAAACACCATCGCGCACGCTCAATTATTATTCTTATCATTATTTTATAGCTCTTGAACTCGGACGAGTACATCGATTAGCTCGAGATCCATGAAGCACCCTGCAAATTTCATAAACCGTTCAAATCTCGACGGTTGAGTATTGCAGGTGGCCCCGACACAGAGCAGCTTGCGCGTGGCTTGTGAGACTTGAACCGGGGCGATCTCTAATCCATGGTTCGAAAATTTCCCGTCATCCCAGTTGCCAGACCAACTGTGTCAACTATATTTCAATCAACTATAGAACTCGTGGCCCATTAAGTCAGAGGCGCGGACCGATTAGCCGAAGGTCTGTGGAATACCCTGCGAAATTCACGGGCTGATTAAGTCCCGATGTTTGACCTATGTGGGTGGCCTCGACAAAGTAGTTTGTACGCAGTTGGTGAGATTTGAATAGGTGATATTCCGGTTCATGAGTTGGAAAATCCCACGTCTTTGTACCGGGCCAACCGATCGCATGTCGAACAGCATAATTCAAGTTGATTCGCGATAAACAATCCAAGCATTCGGATCATTTTTCACGATTCGACTCAATTGATTCTGCTCGTCACATCATCGATATAATAAAGACGATGGAATGTGTGGTTGATCGTCAGGCGTTGCTTAGGCCAAAAGAAAAAGAGGAGGAGATGCAGAAGTGCGGAGAGTAATAATGTTATTGCCAATTGCCGATCCCTTAGCAGCAAAGCATGGGACACGGAGCTGCCAAATGGAGCTCGGGGTGGGTACAGATGTGCGGTCTACCGCTTGGCGAGTGACGGACGGCGGTGCGTGCGCTGGGGTCGCTCTCGGGCCGGGGCCCACCGCCGCCGTGATTTGCCGCGTTCTCGCCTGCACCTCGGAAGTCTCTGCTATTTTTGGTTATTTATTAATTTAGGCATAAATTTTAGGAAAAATTCCAATTAAGAACCCAAAATGCCTTTTTTATTTTTAATAAGGGTATAAAGTGGATTCTATTTCAATTAATAGCTTGAAGTGACTAAAAAGTTTCAAATAAAAACCTAATGTAAGGACATTTTTGTCCTTTTACTTTATTGATTAAATAAAATAAAATATTAAAAAAACGAAAAAAAAAAAAGAATTGGGGAAGAAGGCAAGGGGCGACTGTCCTGTTGCCGATTGAAAAGGGCCGGCGAGGGTCGCTGGCCCTCAACAACCCTCTCCAATCGAGGCACGCCTAGCTCGGGGTGGAGGGTCGACGACAGGGTGGCGACAACAAGGGGCGGCACCAACCCTTGCCTTCTTTCCCAAATTTTTTTTTTCATTTTTTAAATATTTTTATTTTATTTAATCAATAAAGTGAAAAGATAAAATTGCCCTTAAATTAGGCCATTATTTGAGATTTTTTTGCTATTTCATGCCCTTAATTAAAACATTGTCCACTTTAAATCCTTATTTGAGACTTTTTGGTCACTTCAAGCCCTTATTTGAAAAAACGAGAGCATTTCGAGCTCTTAATTGAAATTTTTTCCTAAATTTTATAATGTGGTTTGGGTGTCGGGAGAAAAGAATTAAAAGTAATTTATAATGGATTAAGATATTCTTTTTGTGTGTTTGAAATCTAAATTAAAAATAAGGATATGGTTGGAAAAAGAAAGGAAAGCCCGTTTAATAGAAACACCGACCCTTTTGCGTTCGATTGGATCCGGAGGAATTTAAAACAACGATTATCGTTAGGTTAACTATTCGGCGTGTGTCGTTTATTTAATTACAATCGAGTAAATTATTTCTCACATTGACGATGAACCTAATGAAAAATCATCTGATGAACTCATAATAATAGAGCCATACCAATTTGTCTTACTTTTCCATTCAAACGAAATAGCATCTATAGAATATTTCATTTTCCCTTGCAATTCTCTCTATCAAACACAATGTAAGGCTAAGACGAGTTGAAATAGTGATGATTTTAATCACTTATTGATTGTACCGATAAATTTTTTGCTTTGTTTGTTTTGTGAAAAAAAAATGAATGATTCGAAATAAGTTTTCCTTAAAATAACTGCTTGTATTGCTCGAAATAATTAGTCGACAGAAAATGTTTTCTCCATTGACAATAATTTTCGTGAATGATGAAAATATTTTTCGTTCGTTAATTTTTATAAGTGATCATTTTCAGAAAAATGTTTTCAGTCAACTAATTATTCACCGCGATTAAAAATGCCCCCTTCATCTCGTTGATGTTCTAATCATGCTGTTCCATTCTTTCGAATCTCTACGACGGGAATAATTTTTGGTAAAATTTCCAAGAATTAGTATCCCCTCTCTCTCCCCCGTTTCTCTCTATCCGTGCACGCATTTAAGGTGTAAATTGATTTTTACCCGATAATTTACAGATTAAATAATATATTACCTGAAATAATATTATAAGCTATTAGCATGAAATATATCAGCTGGAAATATTTATATGTCGTGGCAACGTATTTGGAAAATACGATAAGATATAATATGCGATTGGGACGATTTAATGATCCGGGGG
>BCNH02000001.1:6721027-6779997 GCA_001662345.2 Metrosideros polymorpha var. glaberrima | reverse complement strand
GGGGGTTAGTTCATGCCATTGTTCACTTCACTTCACTTCACTGGGACTGTACTTACTTTTTTCTTTTGGGGACCCTTTTTCTTTTTATTTTCAAAAGCGAAAAGAAGATATATTCAAACCCCCCGGAGGGCCCTACACCCTCACAGGCCCCAACCCACCCCTCTCGCCAGCCCCGGGCCCCACCCATCTTACCTGGCCGCAACTCCGCAACCGCGCCCCACGCACACGAAAAAAGAAAAAGAAAACCCCCCTCCCTCCTCCACCACGCGCGTGGCCTCCCCGCCCCGGTCTCCCGCGCGTGGGATTTTGACTAGAAAAGCATTCCTCAAAGGGACGTTCTGTCTCCCCCGCACTCTCGTCACTCCACAGAACATGCGACTCACTCGCCTTATAATTGAGCCCCCACCTCCCTCTCTCTCTTCCAGTTTCTGCCTTCCTCTTCATAGCGGGAGTTTCTCTTCAAATCTCTCTCTCTCTCTCTCTCAAACTCTGCAAACCTTCGCCTGCAAGCAAACCCTCACTGTGTTCGTCTGCTCGCTCTCTTCCATGGCGGAGAGCATAGACGACGGCGAGTTCTGGCTCCCTCCCCAGTTCCTCTCCGACGCCGACGACCTCCTCGTCTTTCCGGAGCGGCGCTTCTCCTCCGCCCCCAGGAGCGCCGTCGCAGCCCATGAGGCCGCGGCGGCGTTCCCGTCCTTCGAGCTGGCGCGCGGGCTCGGCCGGTCGCCGGATCTCGGCTCTCCGGTGGAGTCCGTGGTGGGGTCGACGGAGGACTGGAGCGACGAGGAGGAGCACATCGCCGATTTGACTCGTAAGATGGCTCAGTCGACCCTCGAAGACGATTTCGAGCACTCGAAGGTGCGAGAGAAGAGAGCTCTTGACTTCCTCCTTTTTTTTATTTTTCCCTCTTTTCCATTTTCGGCGCAGTCTCTGATTAGGGTTTTTTTTTTTTGGCTTTGCTTGTTCAGGGTTTGTTCTTGTCGGGCTCGCCCAAATCGACGCTGTGCGGGCTCCGAAGCGGTTGCGGGTGCGGCCAGGGCTCGAGCCACGGGAGCCCGAACGGCCCGTCGCAGCCCGCTTCGCCTCCGGGCACGCTGAATCTCCTCCGCGAGGCCGCCGGCAGAGTCGCTCACCTGGGAATCAGCGACGAGGAGCTCTATGGCCTCAACCTCCTCGCTAAGCACCACAAATACGACCCCGCGCCCTACTCTTTCCCGTCCATCTCGCAGCCCCAGACCTTTCAGGCCGCCACGCCGGTAAGTTCAAATTCTACGAGCAGGTTCACGGGGCTTTTTGTCTTGAACGTCTTGTGCCGTCGCTAATGTTTTCTTTTCGTTGTTTCGCGGGCAGTTCCAGCACGTGAAGACGATGGCTCAAACTCCGTTCCAAGGTGCGAGGAACGACGATTTTGCGGGCGTGGGGAATGGGCGGTTTGTCGGCGCGGCGGCCACCGCGTGGCCGACTCTGCAACAGGCGCATCGACAGTCGGAGCTCCGGAGCCACCACGTTCACGGGTTGGGTAGGAGAGCTGTGTTTCTCGGATCTGCTGGGCTTAAGAGAGAATCGGCGGGGACAGGCGTGTTCTTGCCTCGACGGGCAGGCCCTGAGCCTGAACCTCGCAAGAAGACAGGTCAGAAATAGATCCCTTCGCTCTCTCTGGTCGTCCTTTGATGTGATTTGTCATGTTTTCCTTAGTTCGCTTTCATTCTGTTCTCCACTGGCGTGGGAGTTTGACTGGTTCCGTGTGGATTTCGTGAGGGAGCGTGTGTGGGCAGAGGAGGAATTAACTCCTGTAGTTAGTGCAATTTTTTCACCCACCCATGTTCTGTTTTTTGTCGTTTTGGCTGACTAGTTCGATCTTTGCTCGTGCTTGTGGGTGTTGCTGCATCAGGTTCGACGGTGTTGATCCCTGCAAAAGTAGTGCAGGCCCTGAACCTGAACTTGGACGACGCAGGCTCTCAACCCCAGCTCCAGTCTCGCGTTAACGTCTGTTTCACTCCTGATAGTGGTAAGTCTTCGTCATTCGTGCTTCCGCGGTCCCTTGAAGCTCACTCTGCTCGAGCCGCGACGTGTCGTTAAGTGTGTGATTTGCCAAGACCCAAATGCAAGTTTGCCGAGATTTGCACTCGTTAACAGCAAAAAATGGTCCTTTTCACACGAGTCTGTTCTTTTTGTTCTGTGCGAATCTTGGTCCGTTTCTTTTAGCGAAATCTTTACCGAGTATTTCTTTGAGCCAGATGGAGCCTGGAGATTCAGAAGCCACCGGCCTCATCATGTCCAACAGAGAGGCAATCACCATCAACATCACCGGCGGCAACCGGCGATGAGCCATGAGATCCGGCTTCCTCAGGAGTGGACTTACTAACAGCCGCATCTGACCAAATGCTCTGCTTAACCAGGGTCTCCATAGGGTAAAGAAGAAAGATTTAGGCTATTACTACAGTTTTTTAGCGGTTAAAGAAAGAAAAGAAAGAAGATTTAGTCGGGTACCATTGAAAGAGAAGGGTGAAGCGAGTTCTTTTTGAAGGTGGGGTTAGGGTTTGTAGTGGGGGGGAAGGAGAAGAAGAGAACAATAAATTGTCGGCATCGAAGGGAAGTGAAGGACGCAGCAGTAGCAGCACCAAGCACACAACACAATCATGGCCAGCTTGTTGGGATGTCTTGGGCTCGGAGGACGAGGTTGCGGTGGATGGGAGGGAGAATTCCCTTCCGTTGTCGTGCCTCCTTGGTTTGGCCTTCTGGGTAATAAGCGATGTGCTTTTTTTTTTTTTTAATTTAGTGGAAAGGAGTGAAAGATTTGTTTTTTATTTGTTTTTGTTTTTAGCTTTTCTAATATTGGAATGGAGTGAAAAGAGGATTGAAGTTGGAGGGTCGATCCATGTTTTTGGAAAAAGAGGAGTTTTCTGGGATTTTGTTCCAGACAGCCTGTCCACCTCCTCATATATAATTCTATTCTATTCTATTCTATAATAATAATGATGATAATTTGTTTTATTTTTATTTTAATTGAATGTTTGCTACCTTTTTATGTGGTTCATGGATCTGCGGTTGGTCTTTACCCCGGAGACATTAATGTAAGTGGGGGAGCTGAAGTTGCCTTTTGCTTCTATGGATTCTTAGCGAAACTCCCACTCCTTATTTTTGAACTTTTTAAATGAAAACTAAGGTTTTTCCAAGTAAATTATGAATAGTTGGACAGGTTTATTTACTCGCCTTGACTTAGGTAATCGAGTTTCGGGCAGTTCGGTTTATTTTTAAATGAGACATTGGGTAAGTGGATAGATGGTGGGGGGTCTCTCGACGAAGTTGCAATTCTGCCACATGATTATGGGTTATTTATTTATAGTATGCAATTTGGATTTAGGGAGAACATGTCTGGGGTATGCCCTGTGCCATAACTTAGGAAGAAAGTAGCTTATGAACATATGACTAGCGTGCGGGCTCATGTCATTGGACCACTTCAATAGATTTTTGTTGTCACAAAAAAAAAGTTTAAGATAAATGTGTAACAATGGACAAAGTTTAAGGTTTTAATGTGACTTTTGCCCAAATTTATTTTACACACCCATATTTAAGAATCTTGGTTCCTAATTAAACGCACATCCAACTTGGAACTTGTACCTTCCGTAGCCAGCGAGGTGGTGGGTCGAACTCTTGAAGATTTATTACTAGGCATGGTTTGGAGCGCTACTTAGTTTTTAAGTTTGAATCTCTCAATAGCTTTTTCATCGGAAAAATTGTCAAAAAAGTCACAAACTTATTGCATTTTTGCTAATTTAGTTCTAAATATTTTAATTTTGCCAATTCAACTCTAAACCTTTTGCATTTGTGCCAATTTAGTCATAAATATTTTGCATTTGTGTCAATTCAGTCTTAAGCTGTTGGTCGGCATTATATGGCGTGTCGATCGGCCAAAATAATAATTTTTAATATTTTAATTAAAATTTTCCTTTTTTTTTCTTCCTTGGCCTTGCTATTGTAGGTTTTGGTTTGGCATGCAAGGGTCGTGGCCCTCACTTGGCGTCACCCAGATCTGGGCGACGCCATAGGGCTATGGGTGAGGGCAGCCCCTCACCAGATTGGACGAGGTCACCCTTGCCCAAATCTGGGCGAGGCAGCCTCGCCTGCGATGCCGAGTGAGGGCCGCAACCCTCGCCGGTAGCCAGTGAGGGCTTCGCGGCCCTCGCCCAGTGGCAAGCGAGCTCCGATGACCCTCACCAGCCAAACTAGCAACGGAGGAAGCCAAACTAGCAAGGAGGAAGAAGGAAGAAAAAAGAAAAAAATTAATTAAAAAATTTGAAAATATTAAATATTTAAAAAATAATAAAATTATATTATTTTGGCTAGTCGACACATCACGTCACGCCAACCGGCCAAAGAGAATTGAATTGGCACAAATGCAAAAGGTTTATGACTCAATTGGCAAATTTAAAAGGTTTAGAACTAAATTGGCACAAATGTAAAAGGTTTAGGACTGAATTAGCAAGCTTAAAAGATTTAAAACTGAATTGACAAAAATACAATAGATTTGGAACTTTTTTGACAATTTTTCCCTTTTCGATATTGGCAAAAATTCTAGCTTGCTAGTGCATTGGTTTGGCTTGTGACATGCAATTGAGGCCTTATTTCAACTAGCATTTGGTGGGACAGGTGATGAGGGGCTCGCTCGAAGTGCGCAACAATCATGGGTTAAATTGAACATTTGAATCACGGGTCTAGGTCTTTTGTGGCGAAGTCGAGCAAGGTATGCGACGTTGATCATCGTTGACCCTTTTTAATCCAAACAAAGTCAAATTATTACGTTACCCTAAGACGCCCAAATCTCAAGAATCTTGGTCTTACATAGCCACACATCTGTCTTGTAACTTCTACCTTTCGTAACCACTGAGGGAGTGAACGAATCAGTTAACTCCTTAGCTTCAAATTTGAATGTCCTAATTTGTTTTCCGATCTTAGTAAATGTTAGTTCAAGTGTGCATTGGTTTGGCTTGCGACAAGTGTAGGAATAACATCGGCTTTGCATTTGGTGGTGCGACGAAGATGGGGGGCCGGCTTAAATTGAACACTCCGATCGCGGCTCTAGACCTTCTGTGGCTACGTCTAGAAAGGTTATCAATGTCGAAGATAGATGGCCCTTCCGAAACCTTTTTATTTGGACAAAACAAGACATGTCATTGTACCACTGTACCATTCTATCGACCATTCCATGCAAGGTAGAAGATATCTGCAATTTACTTTGCAAGCGCGCAACGTGATCATGTTTTGATGGACCAATATCACTATGACATCAATGTCTAGTTAGGGCGGAGGAGGAAGATAAACAGAGCAAGGGCTGCGGCTTTCGGGAGGATGTTCTCATGTCGGCACCTTTTGGCTGCCGGGTGGTGGGGACCAGCCGCGTCGCTGGCAGCCACCGAGGCTGGCGGCGGCGATGTGACCCCATGATGCGCATGACACGATGGGTGGGCGAGAACATGGGAAGGCGGTTTGAGGATCGTGTGGTGTTGGGGGGCAATGACGGTCGGTTGGGATGACGTGTCATGTAGTGGGCGAAATGTCGAGAGGCGCATGAGCTTGACTCGGTCGCACTCACACCAACTCAAACGGCACACGTTCTTTTGATTCCCGTCCCTTTTCCTTTTGATTCTCTCCCACAAGTTGTTTGTTCCCTTTCTCATTCTCGCCGGCTCTCCGGCCGACTTCCCACCCCACCACCCAACAAAATAGAAAAGAAAAGAAAAGAAAAGAAAAGAAAAGAAAAGAAAAATAAAAATAGAGAAAGTCAAAATTAGATTCCGTCATTGGCATTGGCAAAAGGCACTGATTGAGCGGTCACATGCATCGATTAGGTTTTTGTTTGGATAACAAAGACTGTTCAATTCTTTTGACTCCACTCAGTCCCTGTGAACGTTCGTGAATGGCTTTGTTCACGTGCGTGGAGTGAGACTTCAAATTGAACGTGGGTTTTAAGTTGTTTTGAATAACGTACGTTGAAACACAAGATCTATCACATCTAATTAATTGCTCCATGCTTCGTTAGCCATTCTGTCATAAGCTTATTTTACATCTGTCCATTGTTCTAAACTTTGTTTTTTTAATTTGGTTAATTTTGATCGAAAATCGCAAACATGGGCACTGGTCGTCCTACGTGATACTGACGTTGGCTGTCCTAATTGAAATGGTCGGCACTGAGATAGATGATTTTTTGCAATTTTTTAAAATATTCGTTGAATTTTATCTTTTTTTCTCTTTTCCTTTCTTTTAACTATGTTTCTACCAACCGGCTTTCCTTTTAAAGTTGCTTCTTAAAACATAGTTTACCAAACAATATTTACATTTTCCCAAAACTTCTTAGGCTAAACTGTTTTACATTTTCCCAAAGCCTTTTAGGAAAGCTGAACCAAATGCAACCCCATTTCTTTTGAGATCATTTTTACCACATCTCTTGGTAGAGCCTTTGTAAAGGGATCAACTAGATTTTTTCTTGACCTCACATAGGCAATTGCTATGGTACCATCCTGAATCAATTGCCTCACATAGTCATGTTTTAGACTGATTCGTCTAGACTTACCATTATAAGTGCTACTATAAGCTTTTGCTAAAGTAGCATGACTGTCACAATGAATAGAAATATAAGGCATAGGACTAGGCCATAATTTGATGTCCAACAACAAATGCTTAATCCATTCAGCCTCTTTCCAGTTGTTGCTAAAACAATGAATTCATATTCCATTGTTGAGTGAGTTATGCAGGTTCATTTCTTACTCGCTCAAGATACAGCCCATCTACCTAACATGTAAATCCATCAAGAAGTGGATTGTTTATTTCCCGCACTTGTAATCCAACTAACATAGGTGTATCCTTCTAATACAACCAAATAATAATTATTAAACAATCCCAAATATTTAGTTCTCTTATGATAACAATAAATATGGTAAGAACATTCCAATATTCTACACTTGGATTACTAGTATATCAACTCAACTTACACACGGAAAATGCAATATCGGGTTTAGTACAATGCATTGCATACATTAAAGACCCTATAACACTCACATATTCAAGTTCTACTACTGCTCTACCGGCATTGTAATTTAATTTAATACTGGAATCAAATGGAGTATTCACTTCTTTGAAACCAAGATGTTTAAATTTGTTTAACAATTTTTCAACATATCGCTTTGGCTCAAAGAATAACCCCCACTATGTTTTTTTAACTTTAATACCCAAGATAAAATCTACTTCACCCAAATCTCTTATTTTAAAAATTAAAGTTAGATACTTCTTAGTCTCAATGATTCCAGTCATATTGGTTCAAAAAATAAGCATATCATCAACGTATAAGCAAATTAAAACACCAATCTTTAGTGAATTTAGAATATATATACTTATCGGCACTATTATGCTTAAAACCATTAGACAATATGACTGAATCAAAATTTTCATGCCACTACTTAGGGCTTGCTTAATCCCATAAAGAGATTTAACCAATTTACATAATTTCTTTACATTTTCAGGAAGAATAAAACCCTTTGATTGTTCCATGTAAATTTTCTCATTTAAATCTCCATTTAGGAAAGCAGTTTTAACATCCATTTGATGAACACAAAGATCATAAATGGATACTAAAGCAAAGAGAATTCGAATAGATGCTATATGTGCTACATGATCATATGTATTAAAATAATCTATTCATTCTTTTAGTCTATACCCCTCAGCCACTAATCTAGCCTTTAAGGCTTGGATAGAGCTATCAGAATTATATTTTCTCCTAAAAACTCATTTGCACCTAATAGGGTTAGATCTTTTTGGTAAATCTGCTAATACTCAAGCATTATTGGACATAATTGAGTCAATTTCATCATTTATAGCTTCTGTCCGAAAAGAAGCATCTTTGGAAGACATAATATTACTAAAACTTTGAGAATCATCTTCTAGATTTAATACTAAAGGATATTTATTTACCACATTAATATTCCTTTCTCCTTCAAAAAGAAAAATATGATAAATAAAATCTGAACCTAAATCTTTCAATTTTCTTATTTTAGTGCTTCTCCTAGGTTCAGTCATGTCTTTAGAGTCATTTGTTTCTTTCTCATGAGAATTTACTTGTGAGAATCATCTTATAGATTTAATACTAAAGGATATTTATTTACCACATTAATATTCCTCTCTCCTTCAACAAGAAAAATATGAGTAATAAAATCTGGACCTAAATTTTTCAATTTTCTTGCTGTAATGCTTCTCCTAGGTTCAATCATGTTTTTAGAGTCATTTCTTTCTTTCTCATGAGAATTTACTTGTGATTCTATAGGTTTTGAATTATTTGTTTTTTGTAATTGAACATTATATTCGATAATTTCAAAACCTGTATAAGTTTTTTTTTTCTCAAATATTTCAACATCTTTTGTTTCTACAATGACATTGGACTCTAAATCAAGAAGCCTATGTAAGCTTTATTGTTTTCATCATATCCAAGAAAGACACTTTTAATGGCTCTAAGATCAAGTTTCGTTCTCTTAGGATCTGGTACTCTATGATATGCTAAACACCCCCACATTAGGATATGCCAAGTTTGACTTTCTACCTATCATAAGGGCTTTTCTTCCTTTTGATCTCTCTCAGCCGATCCACCCTTGCACACATCATCATCTTCTGAGGAAGCTTTTCGCCTTGATGCTGGGTTGAAATCCTAGATCGAGCTCGCTTGTATCCATCAGGAAACACATAAGAAGGAATCTGCCTTCTGCAAACATGAGAAACATATATCTCCATCCTCGGTTTCCAGACATATACATATTTACGGAGTGGCTAAATTCATCGTCCCACATATGTCAAACTGCCGACCTTCCTGAACTTTCTCGCCCTGTTTCCTCTGCGAACCCAAGTAAAAGTCGCGTGTGCACATTGCTTCGACATACTCGTGAGGGCATGGATGGCATTGCAACTTCCCATATGTGTCCCGTTCAATCATCAAAGTCAACTGCCTGAGCCTTGATTCCACCCAGCCTTTCCAAGAACGCGAGTCATCTGCATCTGCAGCAATTACGTCAACCTGCAAATATATATATATATATATTTGTAGCTTTCGAAGAACACATAAGGCTCTAATGGTGCGCTCCACTGAGACTTATTCAATTCTATCTCCTCACATATCTTGTTGCCAAATTGGAACTGTCCCACCATAACACACGCAGAGTACTAGTTGAGACATTATAGCTAGAATTCATACAAGGATATGCAGGTGTTATGATAGGCATATGATTGGTCCTGTCACTAGGATTTCTACGTGGATCCCAGACAGAAAAGCCAAGTTCATCCTCTTCATTTGGGCATAACATGACAGGATTCGGCCAATGCCACTGCGTTTGAACTCTGAAAAACCATGAAACTAGCATACTAGGGATCGCGTTAGGGTAAAGCCGGCACACACTAGCTACAAGTAATGCCCCAGTTGACGCCACCGAGAAATCCAGTCACGTTGGAATAGACGCCACGCCTTTTTGCCCAAAACTTTAGACAGTGGAGTGTAGTCCGAAAATTCTCGACATTTGGAACAAGCTTTAGAATTTGATCTGCAACCCATTAAGACTTCGAGCAGTAGGTTCATCGACATCATACAGAACAGATACTTGGGAGATGTCAAAATCATCTGGCACAACCAGTAGCGAAATGCTTGCATAAAGAAGGTCGATTGATATCCCATCATACTTAAATTTCATTACAGGAACATGAGCATCGGGAACTGGCTGTAATCCCGTCACTTCTTCCATCGGTGCCAGGATGTAATGCAATATGAAGAAGAAATCCTCCTCTCGATTTACATAGGATGGCCCAACACACAAAGTGTCTATGTCGGCACCAGGGCCAACCCAAGCCCATAAGAACCCAAAATAAAAGTAACAGCATTTGCATCCTCCACCATTTGATCCGAGTACCCGCATAGACGAGTTAGTTGCTTCACCCAATCTTTTACAATCTGCCCCAATCCGATGGAGAACCATTTGTCTCTTCAAAGCTTCCTCTTCGCTCTCATAGAGTCCAGTATCGACCAAAAAAACTGCTCCAACTCCATGCTTCTCTGAATATCGGCCTCGATTGGCCCCAACACCAAAATTGGTTTCTCAAAATTGTTGGGAAAAAGATGATCGATCGGGAAAAAATGGAATCGGACTTGGAGGCGTGAATACACCGTCTTTAAGAAATTATTTGCCCCATAACGTTGCTAATCGTTACTGGCAAAAATCATTTAGGATACAACAAAATCTCCAACGAGAATACCATATAGCAATATTGGTATTTCTTTAAGAACTCTAAAAAGAAACAATTGAAGAATTAGAGCGCGCATGACAAAATTTCTGTTCCAGAAGTTAATTTCTAGGAAGAAATTGATTTTTCTATTCCTGTTTCAGAAATCAATTTCTAAGAAAAGAAATGTGTTTGATAACGACACAAAATTTCTATTTCTGTAATAGAAATTCGTTTGATAACAATATAAAATTTATATTTCTCGACGGCCGGCATCCGGTGACGGGCGGAAGGTGGTGGGGGCGATCTGTGGGTGGTGACAACGATTGGTGGGAGGTGGCGGCGATTGGCGACGGAAGGTGGTGGGGGCAACCGGTGGCGGTCGGTGGCCACCGACGAGTAGCAAGTGGCGGTGGGCGGTGATGGGTGGTGAGGGCGGCGACGGGTGACAGCGGTCGGTGGGCAAGTGGTGAATGGCCAATGGCGGGGGAGCGAGCGAGCAAGCGGCGGGTGGCGACAACGAAGAGTCATGAGAGAGAGGAGAGCAAGTTGTAAAGAGAGAGAGGAGGGAGAAAATTTTTGATTTTTGATTTCTGTTTCAGAAATCAAGAAATTGAAAATTTTAACTTATGGTTTCTGTTTCAGAATGATTTCTGGAACAAAAAGTTGTTCCAGAAATAAAAAAATGAAGTTGCGTTACCAAACGGATTTCTGTTTCAAACTTGTTCCAAAATGATTTTTAGAATAGAAATTATGAAATAGAAGTGTTGTCATGCGCACCCTTAATGGCTGTATTTTTACAAAGAAAACGAAAAAAGGATGGGAAAAATATCAAAACATAAACATTGAACATATAAGAGGAAAACTTATGTTTGAACAATATGACCTTTGCAAGGTGGTATCCTGTTGAAATAACCGCCATGTGGGACATGGCACCTTTTAATTTGTTTTACAAAAAAACTAAAAAAAAAAAAACTAGTGTTAAAACAATCGAAAATGAAGTGGTGTTGAAAAGTGATGGAGGTGACCACGATGGCAACCACCAACATAATTGTTAAAGTATGTATCGAGTTTGAACCCGTGAACAAAACTCGATCCGCTAGTGTGTACAATGGAAACCCACATTTCCTGTTCGGCGAGAGTCCAGGTTGGATATTCCTATTTGTCTGGATACTAAATTGGTTTGAAGAGTGGTCGGCCAAGAAAGAAAAAAAGAAAAAAGGAAACTCAACGGTGAGCACTTTTCTTTGACTGAACTTCCCTATTTCAGTCAGCCACTATGCACGTCCTTTACTCGCGTGTAAATATATTGTTGGATTTCTTGCGCCGTTGTTCATAAAGAAGTGGCAGAGTGGGTCTTCGTGAAATTAGTACGAGAAGAATTGTTGAAGCGCCGTTTCGTTGAGTGCTTGGAGTGGGCGTTCTTCGTGGAATTGCACCAAGATTTCAAGTGTTGAAGCCGATTAAATCTTAGAGTAAAATTTATGTAATTTCTTCATGAGATTGATAAATTATTTGGTGAGGAATTATAGGGCTAAATACTGTATGAGTTATTGGGTGTAATTATGGCTTGAGAAACACTTGGATGTTCGCAAGTTATCCCGATTTCCTTTGAGGGGGTGTGCCAAATTTATGCTAATAATTATGGATAACTACTTGAGGAAAACCTAGGTGTTTGTGCTTAAGTACAAGTTTGATGCTAATGTTAGAATCCGACAGTAAAGAGTTTTGATCGAAAAGAAGACTGGGTAAAATGATCAAGCATGTGTAGACTGACAGTAGCATGGAGTTTTGCTTGGAGTTGTTAAACGAATTCTGCATGAATGAAGGCATAGTGAGACACAGTACTAGTGCCAATAAACTACAACAAGTTGTAGAGTTGATAAGTAGAATATTACTAGAGACGGCTCATAAAATGCTATCTAGTACTGATATGATTAGTATATTCCTAAATGATGCGTTTAGTATGACGAACTACCTGATGAATAGATCCCTATCAATTGCGATTAGATGTTAGACTCTTGAAGAAGTGTGGGCAGGTAACGTTGCTGATTTTTTCGTTATTAGGATATTTGGTTGCCCATGTTGTGTTCGAGTTAGTGATAGTAAGCTTGATGAGAGGGCAAAAAAGTACATGTTCCTAGGTTATGCGCAAGGTGAGTAGGGTTATCGATTGTGGTGCTCAAAATTAGATTCATATGTTGTTAGCAAAGAAGTTGCATTTGACGAGTCTCCAGTACTTCGAGCTAGGAGTGTTATTAACAGTGCTTATACGGATTTGAACGGTGTTCATTTTGAAGTGGAGATGCAACCAGAAACTCCAGAGGTAGCGGATATTAGCAGGGTAATTGACATTGATGATGCTTATAGTGAGGTGGAGCATGTATAGCCAATGGTTGTTGTAACTGATGAAATTAACAAGGTATGTGTTCAATCTTTTGACAAATACGTATACAATGGTGGTGTTGCTTTATTTGTGGTAAAGACGGTTGTGTCTAAAAATTCTTGTGGGGCAGGTAAAGGTGCAGGTGCTGTTGGTGTTTTGATGAGTTCCACGATTATAGCGGAGTTCAAGTGCGGTTTGGACTTGAAAGATGTTTGTGGCGATTGAGCCCATTGGGGGTTATGGGAGAGTAGTAGTGAAATTCAAATTTTTAGCGAAACGATTGTGACTTGGCATAAACATCGAGCCAAGATGAAGATTGTTAAAATATATCTCAAGTTTGAGCCCATGAATGAAACCCGATCCGCGACTGTGTACAACGGAAACCCGTATTTCCTGTTCAACGAGAGTCCAAGTTGGATATTCCTATTTTGTCTGGATAATAAACTGGTTTGAAGAGGGTTCGGCCAAGAAAAGAAAAAGGAAAGTCAATGGTGAGCTCTTTTCATTGCTAGAACTTCCCAATTTTAGTCAGCCATTGTGCGCGTCCTTTGGATTTCTCGCGCTGTTGTTGATAAAGAAGTGGCAGAGTGGGTCTTCATGAAATTTGTCCAAGAAGAGTCGTGAAGTGCCGTTTTGTCGATTGCTTGGAGTGGGTTTTCTTTGTGAAATTGCACAAAATATTTACGTGTTGAAGCCGATTAAATCTTAGAATAAGATTTGTGTAATTCCTTCACGAGATTGATATATTATTTCGTGAGAAATTGTGGGGCTAAACACTGTGTGTGATATTGGGTGTAATTAGGGTTTGGAAAACACTAAGAGTGTTTGAGTGACTCGAATGTGGTTGTGATCTCCGTTGTATTGCTTGATGTATAGTAGAATTCATTGTTAGTCTCTTCATGAATGTAGGTTACCACAATTGAACCACGTAAATTTGTGTCCGATTTATTTTTTTGTTCTGTCTATTTTATTGTTCGATCGCTTTCTTCCGTTTAATAGTATTCATGGTCAATTATTTTAATTCAATTCTCTTCTAAGTTTCATACAATATCAATTGGTTTAATTTATTCGTTGGAGAACGTTCAATGACGGATGGATTTAGAAGAACCAAGAATGAAAACAAACTCAAGCTTTGCATTAAATTCCTTAAAACTAAACAGGTGATCGATAAAATCTTGAATGTTCTCTTTCTGTGCGATAAGCAAAAAGAGTGGAGAGGAGCAACAAGTGTAGCTATCCACTTTGGGTGTTACCATAAGGATCTTACACTCTCTACGAAATGTCCGATTTAGGTCAAAACTACTTAGTTAATCTGTGAGTGTATGAGCCCCTCCCGACAGCTACATCCGTTTGCTAAAAATCGGGAAGTCTCTTCGGTTTTCATATACGATAACATATGCAAACTGACTAGAGATTTGCTCCTTACATGTTATCTCTCTGTCTCTCCCTTTGATGTTATAATATCTTCTTCTATTAAGGCTTGAATGTAGGCCAAAAACTAGGCATGTGAGAATATTTTAGATATGAAGGAATAGAAGATTTGCATAAAATTGGGTCGACTTGGCTCCGGTTTTTTTGTCTAACTAACCAAGCCTGGGTGGTTAAGGTAGCTCTAAAAGTTGACTATACACCCTCTCAAGCGTGGGACTTGGATCACATCTCAATCTTAAAGCAAATTGAGACACGTACACCCATTACACGTGGGATTTGAATACTTTAATGTGTACGATTGACCTGAAGATTTGAACAAATGAAACGGTTCGAGTAAGAAATAAATTACTTCAATAAGACCTGAACATGAGCCATCACGTGGTCCGGTGGTGTGCCTACTTCGTGGAGATAAATCGATGAAATGATTTCATTTTAAGAGGCAAAGAGGAGATTCCAATCGCTCATCAGACGCTTATACTCAAGTGTCTCCCAATCCTAGATACAACCAAACCCTCAAAAATTAATCAATACAAAAGGAGTTTTTTTTTTTTTCATATTTTCAACTCTCTTAAATGACGGCTCTCGACAGTTCTTTAGTGTTTTTTTTTTTCCAAGATCTGTGAAAAATTAACTTCAAAACGGAGTTTTAGAAAGCACGTATGGATCGGGTTCATATCGGGGGGCCAAGCGGTCGCCAAAAGAGGCATGGGCGCCCAAGTGCTATAGCTACTGGGTATTGTTCGAGTGCCTGAACCTAGTTGGTATGGCCACTGCTTGGCCAGGCGCAAGGCGAGCTGTCGTTCTCCATATTTATTCGGCTGTCCGTCCCCGTCTTTGAGCCCTCGCAAATACTCTGAGTGCCCCAAAAATCACGAGCAAATTAGCATATACAAACTCATCTACTGTAGCATTTAGGCACCTCCCGAATCTCAATTTGGAGTTTGGGCAAAGAAAAAAAACAAGAATCTCAATTTGGGGATAAACCCATATTTTCAATTTGCCATCAAAAGAAGCCACAGCATCCTATTTTTGGTATTCAATTTTCAACCACCTTCTGCATCCGCATGACGAGAGGGTAGTTGGGACCAATTCTGAATCTAGATAAATATTCAAGTAGATGCTAGGTTTGTAAAGAAATTATTGTACTTAGAAGTAACTAACTCCTCTTGGCAACAACTGACTCCTCTAAATTCACGTATTAAATCACTCCTGTAATATTATAGTTGGTCAAGTCTAATTACCCATAAATGGAAAAGGTCTTTATATGCACATTATTACAATGAAGGTTAATACTTCAACATATTATATAAGGGGAGAAATTACTAACAAGCGACAAGCAACCACACTTAAACTTTAGCAGCAACGCCGGCGGCAGAGGAACAAGCTGCGGCCGCTTTATTCGCTGTCGCCAGAGCCCGACTCTTGACTAGAAAGAAGCCGAAACTGTGGCCGATCACAGCCACGATAAAGACCCCGACGTTGAAGGACATGAGGGAGAGCATCACCATATAGGCCAAGGCCACCTTCAGCCCATATATGGCGGCCTGCATCGCGCCGCCCACGATCGGGTTCGTGCTGGTCTTAATGTCGGGAGAGATGGACAAAACCTCCACTGCCAAGGCCAAGAGGAAGACGAAGAAGAGAGCTAGAACATACATGCCGAGCCGCTCCGCCGGCCAACCGGAGAAGAGGATGATGGCGTCCTTGCCCCAGTAGAAGCTCATTTGCATCATCATCTTCATGTTCATGCCGTCGTAGCCGCTCGAGGATGAGTTGCTCATCGACATTGAACTAGGAGTCATGTTCATTCTTCCATGATCGCCCTGAGACATTTTGCTCAGCTGAGAGAGAGAGAGAGAGAGAGAGAGAGAGAGAGAGAGAGAGAGAGGAGTTAGGAACTTAGGAGAAAGTAACAAGGCGCCTTTTGTGCTTGGTAAAGTTTTGCTTGGTTGGAGTTAAAGATGATGCATATAAAGGAGATATAACCAATGAAGAGGTGGTGGCCGAGGTGGGTGACGAGGATTGAGGGTCACTTGATCAGTTTTTAAAGCATCGATTCATCGCTTTTTGGTGAATATAGAAAAAGTAGTTTTTTTTTTCAATATTTTTGTAATTGATTTGATAATGCATTTGGGGGTCTTAAGACTACTTTGGCCTTGTGAAATCGGGTATAAACGTAATCTATGAGATAAATAAGGAACATGGAAAATAAACAAACAGAATAGTCATAATTAAAAATTGTTAAGGAGTGCTATGGAGTATTGTTTAGTGGGGAAGTGCAAAAAAAAAAAAAATCATAAATTTATTGCACCTATACCAATTCAGTTATGAACTTTATAATTTGATCAACATAGTCCTAAACCTTTTCACAATTTGTTAATTTAGTCATTTTGCCCAATTCTGACAAGAAATCACTAACATGAATACTGGATGTCCTATGTGGCACGATCGACGCTGTTGCGGATAATTTTCATAATTTTTTAAAAAAAATTCTGAATTTCTTTACAATTTTTTTTTTATTTCTTTCTTTTCCTTTATTTTCTTTTGAGGCCGAAGAGAGTCACGGCCCTTGCCTAGTGGCAAAGCCGTCGCTTGACTTCATAAAAAAAGAAAAAAATAGGAAAAGAAAGAAAGCAATTGAAAAGAGAAAAAAAAAATTAAACATAACTTAAAAAATTATAAAATTGTCCACATTAGTATCGATCGTTCTACCTAGCACTGCTGACACCCATGTTAGCGATTTTTTATCAAAATTAGTCGGAAAGACTAAATTGGCAAATCAACAAAATGTTTAGGACTAAATTAGCTAAATTAAAAGGTTTAAGATTGAAGTAACACAAATACAATATATTTAGAATTTTTTTGATAATTTTTTCATTGTTTAACCAACTGATATAGAAATATTTATAACTTTCAATATTGTGTGTTATACGTATAACTATTAATCATTTAATATGCTTAACAAGCGTCCGAAGGTAATCGTTAAGCCTCTTTATAATCAAAGATCCGTGTTGTATGTCAGAGGTTTGTCCAAGACGGGAAAAGAAAAGGAATAAAAATTACTAAGGGACCATGGCATACGTATTGATTGATGGTTGACCGTGATGGTGATTTGCTAGCACGCTCAATCCCATACTAAGGTGTTCAGGTCGAGGATTACGTAATACGTATGGGTCGACACAAATAGAATTTGCTCAAAGCATTGAATATTCAACTGTGGAGCTTCAAAAGAAACTCTTTAGTAATCAACGTTTTGAACCTCGTAAAGGAAAACTATTAGATACTCCTAGCCTAAGTTAGCCCACTTTATATGGATCGTAAGAGCTTGTGGAACCGATATGATTTAATGACTCATGTGAATTTAGCTCCCAAAATCCTTAAAAAAAGAAGAAAAACACCGAAGCAAACCAAATCAGAAGTCGCAGGTGAAGACAAAGGAGGGGAGACATAGTAAATTACGATCTGTCGTCCTATCATGCATGAACCAGCTACAGTTTTGTTCTGTTTATGTAATAAGTTTTTTATCTTTTGGCTAAGTGCTGGTTGTTTTTTTTTTTATGTCATTAACTTTATATTCTACGTGTTGTCAATCTGTCATGACAACTGCGGAGTTGTAGGGGCACACCTGCTCTCTCTGCGGACGCTGTTGTCCGATAACGATGGGGACTTGTTCATTTTCGAGTTAATTAACGAATTTATAATCTTTATTGGCAGGCGACTTTCATTCTTGTCCCTGTACTCCTGCTTCGCTGACTCTTCGGCTTTGATGTTTGGGAAATAAATTGATATGAGGGAAGGGAAATTTGAATGGAAAACGGAGAATAACAATTCTCAATTTTCTTGCTAATGGAGTCGATTCCAAACATGGACGTCCACGTATGTTTCTTTCATGATGCGTGGATGTGCATGTCGTATTGGAAGTACCGTTACCATTTGAAGTTGCGCAAGGAGACAGGGACAAAGGTCAAGAGAGAAGTCTTGAGGAGGTCGTGACGGATGGATAAAGGTAAGGCTTGCCAATCATTCTGGATATCGTAGTTATACAGGAATGTATGCACTACTATATATCTGGCTTTTCTGAGTAGTATGGTTGGCAAACTAATCATACTATTGGATGATTTTGGTCAATTTAACAAATTCATGCGTCCCACGTTTTTAGATTAAATTTTTTAATATGATTAAAGCCGACAGAGTTTTGAGCTAGGGAGATTGTGAAATGTAATCCAAGATCCAATTGTATCTAAATTCACGGAAAAATTGTTAAAAAAGTCATAAACCTATTGCACTTTTATCAATTTAGTCATAAGTCTTTTAAGTTTGCCAATTCAATTCTAAACTTTTTGCATTTATGCAAATTCAATCCTTTTGGTCAGTCGGTGCTGATGTGGACAATTTTTAATGATATTTTAATATTTTATGATATTTTTTTCTTTGTTTTTTTTTTCTCCCTTCTCAGGCGAGGGTTGCCCTCGCGACGTCGGGCAAGGGTTGCCCTTCGCCAGATGGGGTGAGGGCGACCCTCACTCGATGCCACGAGGGTGATCCTTGCCAGCCCATGCGACGGTGACCCTCGCCTGAGGAGGGAGAAAGAAAAAATAAAAATAAAAAGAAAAAGAAAAGAAAAGAAGGAAAATAGAAAAATAAAAAGGATAAAATAAAAAAAATATTAGTAAAAATTGTCCACGTCAGCGTCGGCCGGCCAGAAGGACTGAATTGATATAAATACAAAAGGTTTATGATTAGATTGACAAATTTAAAAGGTTTAGAATTGAATTAGCAAAAGTGCAATAAGTTTGGAACTTTTTCTGACAAATTTTCCCTACATTCACTTAAAAACTAAAGTTATCTCGATTGTTATGAAGGATATTAGTTTTATTTGAAGTGGGTTTCTTTCTTCTTCATATTCGCACCTCACACGAGAACTTTATGATATACATGGAATGTCAATACACAAATTGGGAGCCATTTTTTTTTTTTGGGTCGAAATTGGGAACCATTCACTCAACTGCACGTTGCTCTGACAACGTTGTTGGGATGCGTTGCAAGAGCCCAATGCCCGATCACCATGAGGAAATTACCAAGAAGAGTACAAATTTGAGCCTACAACGAATTTAGTTGGACCGACTCTCACTGCCAAAGACATAAATCACAAAGCGAGCCGACTAATTATGTCAACAGTTTGGAAAAAAACATATATTATTTATATCATGCCACATCAACTCTATATGCCAGGTGGGTCTTATTTACTAATATTTATCTTTGGCAAACATGGGAGAAATACAATTTCCCTTGTGCTGGTCTTGTTTCTTCTTCAATAAACAGGTTCCCAAACTTATCCAGGGAAAATTGTATATATTTCCATTGAGAGGTATTTTTGCATTTGGAGATCTTTTTTGTTTGCATAATTCCTTTTGTCGTCTGAGAACATACTGGATATGGAGTACGGTTGCCATTGAAATAGCAACCGTGCTTTTCCATTTTTAGCTCGTGTATCTGGAGAACTTAGGGGAAATGTTGCCTAAATTTCTTTGAAAATAAAAGACGCAAGTGACAATGTAAATTTTTCTTGCTACTAAATGGGATAGGACCACTACCCTTTAGGTTGGTTACATAAAGCGTAAGTGCATTACTCAATTTGGATAGTTGTTGTTGTTGGGAAAATCTCCTATGACATTTAAAGTTGACAAAATAATCTGTCTATATCAATATCTGATAAATGCAGATGTTTGATGGATGAACTAATACAAGGAGGGCTTTATCACTGATGATAGAACCTGAAGTACAAAGTGAAAGACTAATGATGGTTGGATGGACCTTAATGGAGGTGAACAAGTTATATAACGGGAAGTTCATGGGGACTTGGAGGTACCGTGACAAGATGAACAATTTATATTGTCTTGATTATACTTAGGAAGATGAAGGGAAAGGTAGTACGTAAGTCAACTACTATCAAGAAGCTTTGATAGACTCACATGTCGCTGATAGAAGCAGTTTCTTATATCCCTTGAGAAGAACTTGCATGTCACATGATTATACATTATAATGTGAAGACCCATATTTTCCGTTGACTAAAAATCTAAGTCTCAAGGAATATTGATAGCAAGCCGTAGCCTGGAACTCCGAAAAATGATACGCAAAGAAGAATCCAATAAGTTGTCAATCAATTTGGTGGAAAAGATTATTTCCTAATATGGGCAACTCTATTCATGGAAGTCACACTATTGTTAGAAAGATTTGATTGTGTGGGCAACCATATCTCTTGGTGATTGTGTTGTTTATCTTCGATGGCTAAGTTGTTCATCTTGAAGATTATCCAACGGTTAGCTTGGATCTTGAAGCCTATAAAAGAAGATTAACACATGTTGAAGATGACACGAATTGCGAGAACGACTACAAACCGCGAGAGCTTTATCTTTGATAAACTTATACTCTTGTTATTGAGTGAAGTGTTCATTTACCGAGAGTGTGATCTTCTAGCATTGGGTAGAAGTAGCACAAGCTACGTTGTGATTTCTCAAAGAATTACTAATGGATTCTAGGTTGTTGGTAGCTATTAGTCCAGGAGTGTGGACGTAGGTTTGGTCCAAGCCGAACCGCCAAAAGATTTGTGTGCAACTCTTCTATCTTTTCATATTAATTTGATAGAAGCATGTTGCACTTGATATCATTAGCTTACTCTTGCATATATTAAATTGTTATTGTACATATCAAACTTGATGTTAATAATTTCGCAAAATTTATCAAGTTTTAGTTATCAACCTATTCACTACCCCTCTAGATTGTAGAGTTAGCCATAACAATGGTATGTTATTTGACGACTGTATGTTCGTGTAGGTACGAATATGGCTTGGATGCCACTACAACATAGGTTTTCTCCCAAGTATATTCTAGATGTAAGTTCTTTCATAAAGGTCTTAATAAATCACACAAGGGATGATGAAAAAGCTTGTCATCCATGTCATTGATGTATGAATTTTATTGATTGCAAGATATTGGAAAAACCTCCTATGATATTTTGAAATTGACAAAACCATATGTTTCATATCAAATAATAGATAAATGCAGCTGTTGTCTTGTCTCATATTGAGTAAATTCAAGGAAAGCTCTATCACCACTGATAGAACCTCAAGTATGAAGTAAAAGGTTGATAATAACTAGATGGGCCTTAATGAAGGTGAACTAGTCAGAGAACATGAAGTTCATAAGGACTTGAAGGTATTGTGACAAGGTGAACAACTTATGCAGTCGTAGTCATACTTCGGAAGATAAAGTGCAAGGCAACATGCAAGTCAACCACTAGTGGGAAGTCTTGATAGACTCACGCATTGCTAATAGAAGCAGATGCCTATGTCATTTGAGAAGGATGCGCATATTATGTAAATTCACATTATGATTTAAAGATCCATATATCCCATTGTATCAATCTAAGTCTTAAGAAATATTGACAACAAACCACATGCCTGGAACTCCAAACAAAGATATATGGAAGAGAATACAATAGTTATTAATTGAATTGCTAGAAAGGATTATTTCCTAAGATGGACAACTCTAGTTGTGGAAATCACACTATCGCTAGGAAGATTTGATTGTATGGGCAACCAAATTTTCGTGATTGTATTGATAATCTTCAATGGATAAATTGATCATCTTGAAGATCTTGAAGACTATATAAGAAGATTAGCACACTCTGAAGACTATATATAGCAGTTCATCTTTACTAAGAGTGATTCATTTATTATAATCTCTTTTGAGAAGTGTATGAGCTTCATAGTAGTACTTGAGATTCGGTAGTGAGATTTACCAGCTTTGGTTAGAAGCAACACTGGCTATGTTGTAACCTCTCAAAGAATTACTAGTGAAATCCAGCCTATTAGTGGTTGTTAGTTTGGGAGAGTGGGTTTAGGCTTGATCTAAGCCAAACTACTATAAAATTTGTGTGTAACTCATCTTTCTTTTTTTATTTCCATATTTGTTTCATTGAAGCATATTGTACTTGAAATTATCCGCGTACTCTTGCATATATTAAATAGTTCATGCGTATATTAAACTTGATTTTAATAATTCCAATAAATTTTCAAGGTTTTGATTATCAACCTATTCAACCCTCTCTAAGTTTTGACCAAAAAAAAAAAAAACCCTCTATAAGTTGCATAGTTAGCCATAACATGAGATGCTTCTCTTTGTTTATGATATTAATAGGTCTTCAAAAGCTGGACTCATGATGGTGAAAGTAAGAGTTTTAGTAACATGATCGGTGCTGATTTTTGAAGGAGTCTAGCTTTCTTGGAAAACTAGGAGATGATGGAGAAGATAGGGAAATATTGCATGACTTGCATCTCGTTAGGAAAATAGAGAGTAAAAATCAATAAGAAGAAATCGAGACACAATATTTTATCCTAATTTACTTTTAAACTAAAGCTATATCTGATAAATGATTCCACTATAAATAGTATATCGCACATCTCAATTACAACGTTCAATTACAAAAGAAAGAGAGTACATATAGATAGTAGCTATTCATGGACTAGGCCAAAACTATCAATAAAATATGGATTTAAATTATAAAAGCTCTTTGGCGGCTTGAGGACGCTGCCCCCGCGACCACTACCGAGGCGGGCCCCTTGGACCTCTGCCTGCTTTTCTATTGACGGGGAGCATAAACCACACCCAAACACATCCAACCTTAGTTTACCCAACATCAAATGAATAAGCATTAGAACAAGCCCTTTGCATGGGAATGGGCATCTAATGTTGTAACTTAGATGATTGATTGTTCAAGAATGCATAACGTGAAGTATATCTAGATGACATGACTAATAAGTAATTCTGTTCTTAGATGTTATCTAATAGTATGTCAATTGCTACTTTTGTTTTGTTCTAATAAACATGATCAATTGTGTCATGGATCACATAATTTGAAGATGATGGTCTCTTTTTGGTGTATCAGGGTATGATCGAACGATTGCTACGCTATAATGTTTATCTTTTTGGATTTGGTTATGTTTCTCGATGAAAGACTTGTTGCATTATTTGTGGTATGGATTTGGAATGTTTATGGGATCCTTTGTCAATGCTAGTGCTACTTGTAAAGATATTCAAGGGTTGTTTATTTTTCTAGACGGTTTGTAATGTTTATGCATTTGTTGGTGGGTTTTAGTGATGTAGGTGAATAGTCTGTTGTGAGACTAACTTGAGATAATTTGTTGATAATAGGTGTTACAGGTTGAGAAATTAAAAAGTACCATAGGAGATGTTCCCTCTATCTAGCGACCAAATTTTCTAGTCACTAGTGCCTTGAGTTTTTGTAGTGATAATATTTTATACATACATAAGATATGTGAAAAAAAGAAAGGTTAATATTATGAAAAATCTCAAATTGGTACACCCGTGACAAATTTACCAAAAACTTAATTTTTAAAAAAATAATAACTTAGTTGACGTTTCTTCAATTAGTTCATTTTTTAGCGATAGAGCTCGATTTATCTTCTCCGATAAACTCTAAAATTTGAGGTAAATTTGTTACATGTGTACCGGTCTGGATTTTTTTGTGGTAAAAAAATTAGTTTAGGGTAAACTTATCACATGTATACTAGTTTGAGATTTTTCTTGATAAAAAAATTAGTTTGCGATAAATTTGTTACATGGGTACCAATTTAGAATTTTTCATGGTAATAATCCAAAAATGAATTAGATTAATGGAAATTTATGTTTGACTTTTTGGCGAAAATGACAAAAAAGTATTTCCATATCAAAATGAAAAAGAAAAAAAATATTATAATTCACATTAATTAAAGATGTTTAATATCAAATAAAAGTCAAGTTTCAACTATCAAATTTAACAACTAGAATAAAAAGCACTAAACAATGTAAAAGTATTTATGCTTAAGTCATGTAAAACATACTATTTGCTTGAAATTTTGTGTTCTGACACTACTACGACTTAATGTATCCACTTAACCAAACACATAGCACGTGTTGGGGGTTAAAAATACAACCTAAAGGGGGTAAATAGGATGTTTGAGTACTATGGAAATATTTGTGGAATATAACAAGTTCAACTTCAAATATCAACGGAAACATCGGCTCAAACATGTGCAGGTGTTGTTGTTTAACAGATAGTGATGATGACAAACAAGTGGTGCTAATAGTGAAGAGGTAGAAGATATTGTAAGCAAATATATAGTGGTTCGACTTTATCCTCAAGTCTACATTCACTCTTAAGACTACAGCCACAAGTCGAGTTGGATTGCACTAGTAATTTTCTCAACACGTTACAATTAGCAATCATTGGTCCTATTACATGATAGATCACATTATCAAGACTCAATTGCTGCTCTTACTTTTGTACACTTAACCTCTCACACGATTACTCTACGTCAAGATCATCATAGTGAAGATCTTTCAAAGAGAACGAAGAAACATTAATAAGGAATAACAGCTTAGAGCAAATATTCAGATTCTACATTGTGCTCTCTAACATTTTAACCTAGAAGCTCTTCTCTTAAATAGCCATCTTTAATCTTCCCATTGGAGATGCTTTGGAAGGTCTTCTAGTTGTTAGAGATCCGTTAGTGCTGTTGTCTAGTGAGTAGAACTGTCCATACAGTTCTTATCCTGAACATTTGCAGGTTTTCTAGAGATAGGTTTGGAGCTATTGTTCCCACGCTAACCACTTTGACAATTCTGACATACGTCTGCTTCCTGTTTCCTGATGACTTCTTGATCTTCTGTTGTGCAGATCCACCCTTCAATGACTATAATCTCTAATGAACATCCTCATGTGCTCGTTAAACATCACCATTGACATGATGTCTCAGCTCCAATACAAACATTGTCACAAGCTAATCTTTTAGTCCGTTAGTGCTGTTTACATAAAATCTTCAAGGCACTTCATGATTATCATCCAATGGATCATACCATGGATATCATTTTGTCCTTAAAGATCATTACAAATATCTGCTCTCAACTGATCTTTGTTTTAGTCTTTTCAAGAATATTGGCAATCTCGATTCTACATAATGTTTAGTTTGAGTCATAGACACTACAACCAGCATGGTTGTGCCGCTGGCCTAAAGTCCAGGTTAATGGAAGCAGACAACACAGTAGAACCACCAGCAATGGTAGTTGAATTCACTTCGGCAGCCAGCTTGTGGAAGGGAACAAGACAATCATAATTTTGTCACCCCAGAGAATTCTCTATTCACAAATATGGAAAATAAACATGAGGGTGTGCATTTATTTTTCCCAGATTTTGAATATCGCTTAGTTTGGTAACGTTTATGTTCTTGGGAACAATTTTTGTTCATAAATAATTTTTTCTATTTCTGTTCCCGAGAAGAGTTTCTGAGCATAAGAATGTGTATGGTAATTGCACAAAATTTATATTCCCGGAATAGAAAAAAAATAAAAATACGTTTGGTACAACCCTAAAAATTTATATTCAAATTATTATGATTTGGTAACTTTGCTTGTCAGTAGTGATTGGCAATTGGCGCCAGCAGGTGGTGCTGATCGGCAATTAGCCATCGAAGGTGGCGGCGATTGGTGGCCATGGGGATCGACGATCAACCACCGAAGGCGGCAGCCGGTGGTGACCGGCCAACAATGGGTGGATTCATGGGTGTAAAGACGAGTATTAGGTTAAACTGAGCTTGTTTCTCTAAAATGATATTATTTATCATTTTGTTCCTGATAACAAAAAAGAAGATTTTTTTTACTTATTGTTTCTGTTTCAAATCTATTCCCGAGAATAATTTTTGTTTCGGGGAACAGAAAAATTAACTGATGTTGCCAAATATATTTCTGTTTTTTTTTATATTTAAATTTATGTTCCAGAGAAAAAAAAAACACAAAAACAAAAACGACAATAGCTGTGGAGTCGCAAAGTTCAACTTCAAAAGATTAGAAACAAGAAGACATTTGAAGAAGAGGTCAAGGAAGTTGAGTTGCACAGTGATTACTCCGAAGGTGAGAACAGAGGAGCGACTAAAACACTAACCCGCCATAAATGCACAAATCAGGCAATTTCTGTTGCCCCTTCCTTCTATCCACGCCTCAAAGGCACAAATAAGAGAATAGAGGAGCGACCAAAACACAAACACGCGCACTTGCAAGTGCCAAGGGAGGGCTGGAGTTGAGTCGCATAGTCACGTGAGAGAGAGAGCGTAGGAAGCTGATGCACTGTGCCACCAATTGCGAGAGAGGGCCGGAAGTGAGGCCGCGACTATGATGCCACGATAGAGGGCCGAAGGTGAGAGCTCAGCTGAAAGAGTGAGAAGCAACTGAGAGCGAGAGAGTTGAGAGGAGTGGATCATGTGACTGTCATAAGGAATTAGGGTTTTCAATTCGGATGGGCGGTTCTATACCTGAAATTGGGAATTGGACCAATTTCCGATTCTTTTGCATACTCTACCTGAAAGAACCGGCTTGGCCTCCAGTTTCCTGGTCAATTAATTCGACCGCCGGGTCAATACATTGAACATTTTACAAACAAAGTCAGAGCATTGGCTCTTGACTAGTCTGGGCTATTGACAAAAACCTGATTGGGCCATGGTCCAGTTCTCAATCAAACCGGTTGAATAGGCTTCCTAGGCCCAGGTTCGAAAACACCGATAAAAATTAACTGAGACATTGAGAGAAGAAGCACTTGGGAGTAGATGATCCACATCCCTATTTATGGCTTTAGCGCGCAACAGGCAGTTGACAAACCTGTTAAGATGTGTAAAGGCCCACACGAATTTTCCCATGAATTAGATCCGGAGAATTACATCGGAAGTTCTGAAATTTATCATAATAACAACGCATTTGATTCTTAAAATTCTCATGGCGTTCATTTAATTCCTTAACTTGAATAGTCCTTGCATGTGAATTAGGGGTGTCAACGGTTCGGTTTTTTCAGGAGAACCGAACTGAACCGTTAGAGTATGCGGCTGAACCGAACCAAATAGCAAACCAAACTGATTATGAATCGATTTCGGTTTGGGTTTGTTTGGTTTTCGGATTTGATTTCTGACACCCCTAATGTGAAATAACAGTTAGTTGTGTTTTCTGTTAGTTTCTTTTGTGTTTGCTTCTATGTTAAATCTTTTGTAAGCTCTAAATGTTCCACGTCTATCCTTGTGTGTTCTCTTTGGCATCAAGCCATAAACATAAACTTTTAACACACACACAAAAGGAGTTCTTCATCAATGACGCATCAGAATGCAAATTATCTTGATCAAAAGATCATGTGAAGTATCATTCAAGCTCTCATCGCATTATTTCATCCGTACGGGTTAAAAAAATAAGATGTGGGCAAGATCAGCCGGCTTCTAACCTGGACCTCACTCGTGGTCCCACTTACCGAACAGCCGGCTCCGGAAAATCAAGAAACCCACCGCGTGCCCGCTGACTGCGGCCAAGAATATGCCGCCGTTGTACGACACAACTGCGAGCATCACCATGTAGCTCACTGCCGAACGCACCATGTAAAGCCCGGTCTTGAAAAGGCACGCCCCAACTTTGGTCTTGCCCGGCTTGGTGAACTCAAAGCGAAGGAGGAATTCGACGAGGAGAGCGAGGCAGAAGACGAAGATGATGGCCAATGCGTACATGGCGGGGTCGCTCCCGGGCCAGTGGTCGAAGAGGATGACCGTGTTATGTCCCCAGTAGAAGCTCGTGTGCCTTGCCGTCAGCCGGTTCACGTGATGGATGTGCGTGTTGTTGAGCTCGCTGTTGTGTGACGTTATTCTGTCCGCCATAGCCGTTTCTGCCACTGAGTTCTCTTGCTCTTGGTGGGGATGAAGTAATGTGGAGCATGGAGGTTTTAAAACCCTTGGACAGCTTGACAGACAATGTGGGATTCTCACTATATCTTCCCGTTAGGTTGTATTCGCCTTCTTTTGCCTTTTTGCTTTTGTGAATTTCATTTTCTTGTTTTTTTTTTTTTATAGAAAATTTGATCCAACATGTTACTTAAATATTAAACCACGTTTGCATATAATTTTTACATTTTATATGCTATTAGAGGTTTAAATCTTTTCAGATTCTTTATTTATCTTTTCATGTATATTTTACGTTCAAATAATATTTACTATGCTTCAATCTTAAGCCAAATCAAAGCTCAATTGTGATAGGAGTGCTATAACATTCAAATATTGAATTATGTCTTCAAATAACATTTCTGATAGTAATGTCCCAAAAGTATGCAAAAGTAAGAGACAGCCAAGCAGTTCATGCAAATGATTTACCGCTACCAGTTATCCGCTACGAGAGATTGTTCGCGGTTGGTGATGTAGAGTATTGAATTTGTTTGCCTAGTGCCTAATCCACACGAGTGTTTTCTTGTTTCCAAATTCTCGAACTCCACATTTGGCAAAAAATTAAAAAAATTGGGCGATCTCGGAAAATATGTTTTTGTTACTCCCAGAATGAACTTCTTGCTTTTCTGGACCATATAATAAATATATTGAATGATCGAGAAGATCCCTTACACAAATTATGTCGGGAGGTGTTTGAATTGCGTGTGGGAATGGATATGTGTTTTTCCTCTTTTTGGAGTATATATGTTCCATGCCTTAGCAAAAATAATAAAATAAAAACATGTATTAAATGTTCTGATGAGTCGTGTCCAAGCGATTCCATTGGAGGAGACAGCCAGACAGGCATAAAGTTTGACACTTTAGCTTTAGCTCTGCCGAGACAGCATTCTAATTCCACAATTTCCGAATGAAGCTTTTGTCGTGCTTTCGAATTTCTTCCCCTTTCATCAAGTCGATCCATAACGAAAGATGACAATTGATGATCATCTCAAGGCAGCATAATCTGTCTAGAATAAGGTTGCCAGAAAAATCATGTGTATAATCAATTCGAACATAAAACATTGAAGAGAGAAGTTCACTCCTGGAGCAACACCGTAAGTTGACCAACTCAGACAACTATGACATGAGAATGTGATTTCTGAATAACGGATCTGACTTAGGTGGAAAAATTTTCTTTAACAATTAACCGATGAGAGTCTCGGTTGGAGCAAGTTTCATCCAACCCGCATTGGAGGAAGACATGGCTCAATCATAACATGTGCATGAAAATAGGGATAAAGACACTACAAGTGTCACAACTTTTACACGGTACTCACCTAAGCGCCATAATTTTTTTATTCGAGCACTTGAGTGCTCTAACTTTTAGAAAACGCTCACTTAAGTGTCATAATTATCAATCGATCACTTGGTGCCATAATATTTCAAAAATGTTCACCCAAGAGGCGGAAATTTGATGTGGCATGACACTTATGGTGACCCATTTTATAAAGCTATTGCACTCAACTAATCAATTGAAAAGTTATGTGAGATTTAAGTGATAAAAAAAAATATGACACTCGAGTGAGTACTATACATAAGTTATGACATTCAAGTGATCGGAAAAAAAAGTGTGTTACTCCACTGAACGCTGTACGAAAATTATGACACTTACCGTGTTCTTTTTCCTATGAAAAGAATTTGGGTATGCAAGTTAGAATTCTCTAGTGGATATGTCCGCAAGTGACCCCAATGAGTAGCGTGCATTTAGGGTATATGTGAATTTCGCTCTTGGGATCAAGATCTTCGAAAATCTAGACTTCCACCTCCTCGTAAAGGAGAATGAATCTTTTTATCCAAAGATCAGACAAATAAACGAGTCCTGATCCGAAGACCTTCAGAGTGTGTGTGATCCTAATGCATCATAGCACTTAAATCACATACGTTCCATATGAGACACAACGATATCAAAGGCTTACGTGGATTGGGCTCGTCTGCAATGAGCTCATATAAATATATTTCTCAAAGATATAGACACTCGGCCGAAACCTGGACATTTTTTCATCAATAGGCCTGGACAGGCCCAAGTTGGTTGCACGCCCTTTGCTTCTCCCCAGTTTTTCACTGTGTACGAGAATGAAACGATGGTTATGCTCGCGTCCCATTCACGGACAAGACTCGAAAGCACAAGCACATCGCCAGATCTCGTAATCAGGAATCTCCCGTGGATTTTCGATTGTTTACAGAAGAGGTAACAAATTATTATGGAGGGCCTTTGCCGCCTATCTTGCAATTGGACGAGCTTTATAGATGTATTTTTTATTATTTTAATATGCTTGTGCTTGTATGTATAAGTACTATAATTGATATAATATATTTTTCTTGTCCCATTTTCAATGATATCTGTTAATCATTTTATATTCAAGGATTTTCAGGTCTAGACGAAAATTCAAATGTAACTTGCTAAGGTCCGAGTTTGCCACGCGTGAAAGCAAAGAGGAAGATTGTGGAAGCTCGTAGACATGACAAGACGCATCTCCACTCTAGTACAGAGACCAAGAAAAGCCTCGAAACTTCAAACGACACCAGAAGCTCCCTCACGTCAAATTCCATCTCTCTCTCTCTCTCTCTATATATATATATATTAAGCAATCCACATCCAGCGGCCGTCCTGCAGCAAGCAGATACGCAGATAACAGAAAAACTCTCTGAAAAGAAGCACCGAGGGTTGTTTACTTCATAAGCCCACAAAACCGACGACAATGTCTCTGATCCCAAGCATTTTCGGCGGCCGATGGGACCCCTTCTCGATGGACGTCTGGTCACCCAACTTCACGTCCAACGATGAGCTGTCGACCTTCGCGAACCTGCAGGTCGACTGGAAGGAGACGCCGGAAGCCCACGTGTTCAAAGCCGACCTGCCGGGCCTCAAGAAGGAGGAGGTGAAGGTGGAGATGGAAGAGGGAAGAGTTCTTCAGATCAGCGGAGAGAGGAGCGTCGAGAAGGAGGACAAGGGCGAGAAATGGCACCGGGTCGAGAGAGGCCGGGGCAAGTTCCTGCGGAGGTTCCGGCTGCCGGAGGACGCCAAGGCGGACGAGGTGAAAGCGTCGATGGAGAACGGCGTCCTGACCGTAACTGTCCCCAAGCTGCTGGAGAAGAAGCCGGAGGTGAAGTCCGTCCAGATCACCGGCTGAGAAGGTTGGGTCACGTTGGATCGAGCGGCTTATAATCCGATCACGGTGCGAGGGAGAAGATACGAGTCCGAGAGAAAGTTTGTGTCATGAGTCGTTTTGTACGTTGTTGTGTGTGTCCAGTGTGCTGTCTCAAGCCGTTTGGCCGAGATCGAGGATTGTAATACGGTCAGTGCGCTAATAAAATTTGTTACTATTGCATGTAAACGATGTTTTTATTCTGTTTTCCAAACGACGAGAACCATTAATGATACATCGTCCGACCAAACAGAATAGGCCCACTGATGCGGCTTCAGGACAATTGTTTGCACCTCTGCCGTTGGTCACGCCAAGACACTGGATAATCGCGGAAAAAGGGCATCAGGAGCATAACTTTTTGTACAGTCCTCATTTGAGTGATGTATTTTTTTTTTTTTCGATCACTTTAATATCATAAGCTTCTATAAAATGTTTATTTGACTGCCGTTGAAGCTCGAGATAATATAATCTTGTTGGGAGCGCGCAACAAAAATTCGATACCTTCACTTGAGAGATCACCAAGAGGGAGTCCAAATTCGAACCCGTCAACGTATTCAATTGGATCTATCTTTATTCAAAAGTTTAAATCAATGAATTATGCGTCAACTAGGATATATTAATTGTGAGATTTTGTGGGCCACTATCAATTGTTTTAAAAACTTAAGCTATTAGATGAAAGCATAATTTAATATATAAGTATTTTATCACTTTCCCTCACGCTTAGTCGGGTCATTTTGACTAAAACTAAGCGTGGACATATTTAATAAGAGATGAGCCAACTAGTATGTATTAACTGTGAGATTTTGTAGAAACACTATCAGCTGTTCTAAAAGCTTAAGCTATTAAATGAAATTATGATTTAATATTTAAGTATTCTATTATTTTCCCTCACGCTTAGTCTAGTTATTTTGACTAAAATCAAGCATGGACATATTTAATAAGGGAGGCAAATGAGGCATATAAAGATTTGAACGCAAGACCTTCTGTTATGATATTATGTGAAATTTTTTGGGACCATGCCAACTGTTAAAAAAGCTTAAGCTATTAAATGAAGACGCGATTTAATATTTAAGTATTCTGTTATTAATTGTTCAATACCACACCACTTATCTAATGTGGGACTTTTCAAACACAACTCACACATACATCTTAACAAATTTGTCTGGATAAAGTTGCAAGAAAATTCATAAATATATTCAATACAAATGTAAAACATTGAAGAAAATCTGTTGGAAAATTCAACTCAAAGGCTTAAGATGACATTTGGAGAGAGATCGGATGTATATAAAGAGCATATAAACTCCGTAATCAAGCATCATATGTATTTGGATTTATTTTTTGGAATTTGACTTTGTTTCCTTTCATTTATAAGTTGAGCAACCTAGACAACTATGACATGAGAATATGAATTCTAAATAATAGATCGAACTTAAGCAAAACAATTTATCATGCGTGCCAACTGGGTGTCATGTGTGAACCCAAAGAATTAAGGTTTCTCGATCAAATTCTCCGATCTAATTCCAAACCCAAAATAAGGAATCAGATTAGTAATAGCTGGCTCCAAAAATTTAAAACCCAAAATAGGACTAGAATCAATCGAGTAAGGTCGGTTTGGTTTGGTTTTAGGGTCTACCCTTGATCAGTGATCACCCCTAATTTTGTGAGCCATAATCATGAAGGTTGAGAGTTCAGTGGGGAGATTGTGGGGTGCGATTGGGATTGGGATCAATAGTATGGGTTTAATGAAAGTGTGAGGAATTAACGCACAATCTCATGAAATAGAAAGTTAAAGTCAAGAAAAAGAAAAATCGAAACGCAATGTTTTTATCCTGATTCATCCTTAAACAAGAGCTACATTCAGCAGATGATTTAATTATAATTAGCAAATCGCACCTCTCAATTACTGTCACGCCTCGACTCTCGAGCGTGCGACCATCCCGTTTCATCTCTTCTCTTGAGTCATTAAATGCGATGTCCCAAGATGCGTCGGTGACCCATTCATTTTATCTTTTGAATTACGCATATGAAAATGAATAACAATACCCGACAGCAGGGATAGAAGGAAAAACAGCATAACAAATAGCATTACAAAAACACGTCTTTTTATTTATGAATATGTTAACTTTAGGAAGTCTATAGTTACAAGCTCTTACTTACGGGCCACTTTCTACACGATCAACAAAAAGAGACTGGGGGTCGAGTTAACCTATCTCCTCTACACGAGAGCACCTCGAACCACACCTGCCAACTTTTCGATCTATGATCTTGAAAAACGGTTAACAACAACGAGTGAGATAAAAATTTCAACAAGGTAACAACCTAAGCCTCGCGTAGGGTGCTGATTCACTCAGAGCATATCATATACATGCAACTCGATGTCGACGGCAGATCAATAGCGAGCGACCCTCGCTCTAAACAATCTATATCAGGTTCGGTGACTCTCACCAATCAACAGACAATTCACAGGCATTCTTACCTTGCCTTGGCACATGCACATGCCCTGCATGTTATTAGTTATAATAGTACTCTAAAAATAATGCATCAGCCAAGGCAATCAGAACACGCAGCACTATCCCTCATGCACAATACATCCAGGTGTATTCTAATTTTAAGTTAAGACCCACGGATTAGTCCGCGCAAGACTCCCGTCAAGACCCATAGATCAGACCGCGCAAGGCCCCTACCAAGACACACTGATCAGTCTGAGCAAGGCATTACCAAGACCCATGGATTTCTTCACGCAAGGTACCTTCGGCATGACCGGGCATCGCCCCAAAATCATCAGGCACGGCAACGTCCCCTCCCTATAGGCAGACGGCATTCCCGAAGGAGAATCGGTTCAGCCTTCACCGCAATCCGTCATCCGATAGATCTTCATCGTCCTAGCCTTGCGGAACCCGATCTTGCCCTGCTAGGACTTCGATCACACGGGCATCATCCCCAATCACCATTGAAGGTCCGTACACTTTGTGATCACACGAGCATATAGGCATTCAAATCTCATTTCTTCTTTTCTTTTTGTCAATGTACTCACAATACGTGCTCATGCCAGATGTCATGCTTATTGCTATTTTCACACGAAAAATGCAATAAATAAATCACACGTGATCACATGAACATGCTTTTCATGCCAAACTTCACGTGCCTCACTTTTCAAATCAAATAATTGGTTCCAAAGCATAACGCTCAACATTTCAACACGGCACCACAATAATTCTCATTTTCATGCCAAAATACATTCTTTTCTACAATAAACTCACAAAGCATATTACTCTTATTTTTTCAAGGCAAATTTTCATTTTAAAAACTTACCAAGCATATATAGAAAATTTAACCCAATCATGGTTAATTAACCTAACCATGGTTAACTAACAAAACTATGGTTAATTAACCAAACTATGGTTAACTAACTTAACTAAGGTCAACTAACCTAATCAAGGTTAACTTAACCCAACCATGATTTAACTTAACCCAACCATGGTTAAAAGTCTAATTGCACCTTAAACTGATCCTAAGTGCAATTAACAACCTATTTAAGGATTATGGAGTTAATTTACAATTTAACGGCGACGGCTACTACGGTGACGACGGTTGTAACAACGCGAAGACGATGGTGGCGGCGGCTCGGCGACGGCGTGTAAACGGAAAATGGGTATTAACGGCAACTTGACTCGGTGAGGCGTGCGGACGGTGGTTCGGTACGGGCTCGATGTGGCGGCACGGCTTGGCGACGGCAGCCTAAACATCGGCGACAAGGGCATGGCTTCATGGTACGTCTTGGGTAGCGTGGCGGCAAGGTGAACAGTATGAAACAAGAAGGAAAAAAAGGTGAAAATGGGGGAGAGAGGAGGGAGCTACGAATTTTGAGAGGAAAGAGAGAGTGAAAGAGAGAAAGAGAGAGTTGTCTTGCCCTTATCTTATCCAAGATTGCATCATTGAAATTTTCAAAAATATCTCACTTGTCTTCTTGCAAATCAAGACAATTTGATCCAATTAAATGAGACAAGGAAAGAAAGGGATAAGGAGAGAGCAAAGGGGGGAGCATTTGGCCACAAAGAAGAAGAAGTCTTCTTGCAAACCTTTAACGTTATTGTCTTAAGCCCATTAATGCAACTTCAAAATATCTCACTTTTAAGAAGGGCAAAAGGGTAATTTCCACCCTAGGCACTATTCATTCAGCACTATTCACGGGCTGCACTATTCACGTGGGCTTGTCTTGAATTTTTGCGGGCCCAATGGGCTTAATATCCAATGGGTTCTTCATTTTGGGCCAAAATGGGCTGTCGGGGGCAAAACGGTCATTTTCTATTATTGGACCTCTTGAAATCTGAAAATAATAAAAAATAGGCCCGTTGGTTTGTGCCACGTCCGAAACGTTTCTCCGATCCTTAATTTTTGGCTTACCGTTTCTTTTCTGACAATTTAGGGTTTACCGATAAATTTTGAAATATCGGAAACAGAATGTCCAATACTCTTCATCATACTATAATTCGTGGTTCAATTCCATCGACTATAGACATTATGAAATAACATTTCCAAATGTTATTCTCTGTGCATTAAATAGGCGAGCCGAAATCAGGATGTCACAATTACTGCGTTCAATTACAAGAGAAAAAAAGTATATATATATATGTAGTAGCTATTCATGGGTCCAAGTCTAAACTACCAATAAATATAGGCTTAAACTATAAAAGCTCTCTGGCGGCTTGGGGGCGCTGTCCTTGCAACCCCTGCCGGGGCGAGCCTTGCCCAGGTGACTAGCCACCGACAAAAAGAAAAGTGAAAGAAAAAAAGAAGGGAAAATAAGGAAAAATATATAAAAAATAGAAAAGTATAAAAAAAAAATGTTAGTGTCAACACTAGCCGTGCCACGTAGGTGACTGACGTTCATGTCGGTAATTTCCATCCTAAATTGGCAGGATGAACTAAATTGGTACCATTATGAAAAAGGTTTAGGACTAAATTAGTCCAATTAAAAGGTTTATGACTGAATTAGTATCAATGTAATAGATTTATGACTTTTTTTTTTACTTATCCCGTGCTAATTCTATCCTAAACCTTTTGATGATTTGTTAATGTAGTCTTTTCAACCAATTTTGGCGTGAAAACACTGATGTGGCGATTCAGTCAGTGTTAATCATTCTATATGGCGTGGGTGGCACTGACGTGGACAATTTTTTTTTTAAAGTTTTTTTTTTTCCTTTTTTCTTCTTCTTTTTTCCCTTTTTATGAGCAATCTCAAAACCTTCTGTTTGTTTCGGATATAGGAAGGAAACAATGCAATTTGTTCTTTTGCTATGGACCAAGTATGCAGTTTGATATGTTCGACTAATTCATATTATTTCTTAAGTGTACATTTGCCATTTTCGTTCGGCTAACTTGTCGATTTGCTAATTGGCCAAGACTTAAATATTATTCTAGTTTCCAGATTGGAAAAAAATTTATATGTACACAATAGTACAATTTGAGCATCTATAAATTTGCTGTTCTCTCTTTCACGAATCTTTGGTAATTCTGTTTTTCTTCTTTGGGAGTTTTAACGGTTTTGTAATGTTTCATTTATCTCCCAATGATCATGTGCATGTCGTTTATGTTGCTTTTGTCCTTTTTCATCTGGTAGTTTCATTAAGGCACTTCTATTTTTCTGAAATTATCTTTCATTGATAAGTAGTAGACAAATTAATCAAGAAGATTCTTAATGCCTTATGTTAATCATTGCATATTTGTTTCTTCTTTCTCAACCTATTTTGTCTAAATTTCTTCTTTAATAACATTTGAATAGTTCAAATGTTTAGCTATAAGCACATTTTCTCTAAAGATGATGACTATTTGCTTAATTATAAGAAAATATACGAGATCTTTCTCGGTGTGGCAAGGGTATAGAATATCTACATTGGAGATGCAACATGCAAAATGTTACACTTTGACATCAAGCGACACAATATTCTTTTCTATTAAAATTTCACTTTGAATGTTTTTGACTTTGGGCTTGCAATACTTCATCCCTTGGGCCACAACATAGTGTCATTGATAGATACAAGAGGAACATTGAGATATAGGGCTCTCGAGCTATTTTATAAGGACAATGGTGGTGTCTCTTATAAAGCGAATGTTTATAGTTTTGGGATGTTGATAATGGAAATGGTTGGTAGGAGGAGAAATGTAAATGCAAATATTGGGGAGAAGGACACTAGGAGTACCATAAGTTTTGTATGGAGATCATTTGAGTACCATAACTTTTTTTTGTTTACTTGAGTGCCATAACTTTTTAAAAATGCCCACTTGAGTGCCATCGGTGCCAGAAATCCGACATGGACGCCGGAAGAATTATTTTATTATTATTTTAATATATATATTTTTATTTTACCTTTTCTTTTCATTTTTTTTCATTTTTTTTTCGGGCCGGCAAGGGTCACCGGCGACCCTCGCCGGCCGCAAAAGCTTCACCCAGACTGGGCAAGGGCCGCCTCGCCCATGGCCGGCGAGGCCATGAAGGCCTCGGGCAAGACTTTTGCTGCCTTGTCGGCTGTGGGCGAGGCGACCTCGCCCAGATTCGGCGAGGGCCTTTGCCAGCTTGCTTGCACTTGCTTGCAATCGGTGAGGCCGCGAAGGCCTTGGGCGAGGCCATCGCGGCCTCATCGATCGCAGGCGAGGGCCTTCGCCCACGACCACAATTGAGCAAGGCTGGCGAGGGTCGCCGGTGACCCTCGCCGGCCTGCGGAAAAAAAGGCAAACAAATTGAAAAGAAAAAGTAAAAAAAATTAAAATAATAATAAAATACTCCTTCCAGCGTTCACATATGATTTCCGGTGTCGATGACACTCAAGTAAGCATTTTAAAAAAGTTATGGCACTCAAGTGATTTCCGTATAAAACTTATGACACTCCTGATGTCCTTCTCCCCAAATATTGAAATGGAACAATTAGAAAAGAAAAGAGAGATAACTTGAAAGTTGATTATAGTTGCCATTGGGTGTATAACATTAATCACTAATGATCTACCATCAACAAACTAAGTACCTAGACATGCTTGAAGAAGATATCGATAAACTGTGATCGGCCCCAAAGCCACTTTTGTATCTGTCTGAGAGAAGAGTTGATGATGTTGACATTACAATCAAACTCGAATCATTCTCAACTTCATCAAGTGTCCCTATAATTATTTAATAATACCAACTTCAGAATAACAACGAAATTATGAAATCGTGTATCGTCTGATTATCTTTTCTCTAATAGTAGTGGCATAATTGATCATGTGATTTGTGAACCTAGATGTTTATTCCTATATTTTGTAGAAAAATTGTCTAAGGGCTATCTACTTACATTTCTTGTTTCCTGATTACTCTTGATATGACAGTAGGGGTGAGCATTGGTTCAAGTTTGACCTTGGATCGACCTTGGACTGGCCAGGTTGGGCTGATTCTGATTCGGTTCCCAATGGGATAGGGCTGGTCCCTGGTCCTAGGGCCACTAAAACCTTGACTATGTGGATTGGTTCTTGGTCATGAGGCTTTAGGGTTGGTACAACCGGGACTAACCTTATAATTTTTTTCCAAACCCTAGATATATAACCTAAAGTGCCCATCCCCTCCTCTTCTTTCGCCTGTTTCCTCTCCCTTCTTCCGATTCTCACTCTCACTCTCTCCCTCAATCTCAAATTCTTCTCGACCTTTAAGCAGTTTGATCTCTCTCTCTCTCTCTAGCAACAATTCTCTCCCTACTCATTTATTTTTCGCTGTGCCAATCATCAGCAATGAAGACTCAAGGGTTTGAACAATTTATATCGATCATTGTTCACAATCAACATCTGCATCTCAAAGACAAGTACCTCCATACTCGATTCTAAGAGAAAAGAAGGCTGAGAATGTTAACTTGAATGGCCACATTCATTTTGCATCTTCGTCAACAATCACAATAACGATTTATTTTTGTTAATGTTTGATGCTTCAACATGAAAATCATTAACTTGATCAAACATCTTAACATTTGAAAAAACAATAACAAAACAGGGCTTGTAACTAGGGTACCATTAGAATCTCCCTTCTCATGCTATAAACAATGATGATACATTTGTGGATCTAATCGCGTGGCATTATGGGTTCTTAATTTAACTCACACAGGTGAATTTGGCGATCCGCTTTGACTCTAGCAGAATTAAAGACTTATTCAAGAATGAGAAATGCCACATATTATTGATCATTCAGTGAAGTGTGAGCACATTTTTATTCTAATTTCAGCAGCTCTGAAATTTTAAAGAATACGTTTGTCCTTTTTAAAGAATACAAAAAAAGAATTGGTTGTCCTGAGTTGACCTTGGAATTGGACCGGACCCACAGGGTCAATCCAGTCCTTGGTCTCAGGCTCAACAAGGTCTGTCCTCGATCCCAAAAATTGGGGATCAATACTGTGTGGGTTGGTACCTGGGTTATCTACTGGACCGGCACAACTCAAACCATGCTCACCTCTAATTTCATGCATTTAACTCTCGAAATTTATAACTTTTGGCCCAATTGAGTTCTTTTGTTGATGGAAGCATGGATTTAAAGTGTATCGAACTTACAAGTTTTAGGACATAAATTAATGAAATGAAAATTTTAGAGCTTAAAGTGCATGAAATTGACAAGTTTCGGGACATGCCTGTTAGAGTCCAAATATTCAGGCGTGTTTGACGAACTGGTCCAGAATCTAGATCGTTGGGCCTTATGGTATGTCTTTCGTTCTTATATGTTTGTTTTTAGTCACATCCAACTTGCCCACCTAAATCATCAATAGTGGAGGACCCCATCACCAAATTATATGATCACCCGATCCTCTCAATTCTCATCCACTCCCGAAACAAACCCCCCTGCGCAAAAGGATCAGTTACACCAAAGAGATGGGGGAGCCACGTGTGTCCCACGTGCTCATTCTTCCGTTCCCGGCGCAGGGCCACATCAAGCCCATGGTCCGCCTCGCGAAGCTCCTCGCCGCCGCAGGCCTCCGCATCACCTTCCTTAACACCCACCACAACCACCGACGCATCGTCCCCAGCAGCCCCTGCCTTCTCCCTCCTCCCTCCTCCCTCCTCCGCTTTGAGTCCATCTCTGACGGCTTGCCCGACGACCACCCACGAAGCTTGGTACAGTTGGAAGAACAACTCCTCTCGATCAAGACGGTGATGAAAGCTCACTTGAGGGAGTTTCTGCTTTCCGAAAGCTCAGAGCCTCCGGTGACCTGCATCATAGCGGACGGGATCATGTCGATTGGCATTGATGTCGCGGAGGAGCTCAACATTCCGGCAATCTCGTTCCGGACATTCAGTGCTTGCTGCTTGTGGACTTACTTCTGCATTCCCATCTTCGTCCATGAGGGCAAGCTTCCATTTCCGGGTAATTCAAATAAAAAGGCCAAGGGTGTCCTTTATCAATTTATTCTTTTGGAGCTCGTTTGTTCTTGTCTCCTAACGAAAATATAGATGAGTGGAAAAATTACTAAAACAGTTCTAAATCTATTATAAGTGTGCCAATTCAGTCATAAACTTTTTTTTTTGCATTGAGTTTTAAACCTTTTGCATTTGTGTCAATTCAATCCATTTGGCCGGCTAGTGATGACGTGGTGAACTGGCCAGCCAAAATAATAATATTTTAATATTTTTCTTTTTTTCTTCCTTCTTCCTTATTAGCCTTTTGGTTGGCTAGTGAGCTGGTCGGCGAGGGTCACCGGAGCTTGCTAGCCACTAATCCTCGCCCAGATCTGGACAAGGATAGCCTCACCATGGCCTTGAGAGCCATCGACTCGCTGGTCGATTGACTCGTCGCGCAACCTTGCTCCTTGCCGCTACCTTGTTTGTGATGGCTTTGTGATTTTAACATTGATTTTAGACGAAAATATGGCTTAGATTTCATAGCTAGAGTCAATACCCTTGATGCATATAACCTGTTTGATAAAAAGTCTCTTAGATGTAATCTAGAAATTGCTCATGATGTGCCCTCACCCACGGTTGTGCCTTGCGAGCTATCGACTCGTCGGCCGAGGGCGAAGGTGGCCTTGTGCGCCTTGTCTAGATTTGGGCAAGGCTGGGCAAGGGCTTCGCGGCCCTCGCCCAATGGCTGGCAAGCTCTAGCGACCCTTGCTGGCCATACCAAAAGGTCAAGAAGGAATAAGGAAGAAAAAAAATTAATTAAAAAAATCGAAAAAATATTAAAAATCGAAAAAATATTAAAATATTATTATTTTGGCCAATCGGCATGCCACGTCAACGCTGGCCGGCAAAATGGATTGAATTGGCACAAATACAAAAGGTTTAGGACTCAATTGACACAAAAAAAAGATTTAGGATTGAATTAGCACAATTGTAATAAATTTATGACTGTTTCGGTAATTTGCTTGTTGCAAGTTGAAGAGGGTCATTTGACAATCTAGATAAAGAATACTGGATCTAAGGATACATGTGTGTGATCTGTTCTGTTCACGTGTGTTGAGATTCTTGAGCTTCGTAATTAAATTGTAATTGAACATATAATTATCTAATGGATTTAATTTTTGAAAAGTCATTACTTTTGAGAAAAGTAGTCACGTGGAAGTGGTGACAAATAAATGCAAATGAAAAATGAGTAGCAATCCAAGGAAACGCATTGCTCGCTTTGAGAAGAGTTGCTGGCCGACCCTCTAATCTTTCCAAGGAAATACAATTCTTTTAAAAGGAAAATACCAAAAAACTATCTCGAATTTCCACTACGAGTATCCTTTTGCATCTTCTATTTTCAAAGTTAACACATTTAGATTCTTAGTTTTTCGCATATGCCCCACAATCCCTCGCACGACAAACCTGCTTTTACCAACTTGCCATTTTTCCCCTACCATACCCAGGCACTTTGCTATGGCTACAATTCACCTCGAAATCCTAGACCCGTTTCTAAATGCTCATCCTAGCAGCAGCCGCCCTTGCCGGCGCACCGCGTGCCACCTATTATGACCGCATGCTTCGCTGCTCATTGGAGCCGCCAATTGAGCATCGACCTCGAACCAACGTTGTCAGCCTGTTTCAGGCCATGGACGACCATGGTGGCCCATGACCTTGAATCGAGGTTGCAGGCCACGCTGAGGGCATGGATGTCCATGGCCCAGGCATGGCACGCGAAGAGAGAGCAAGAGGGCCAACCGCGCTGCGGGGGAGACGTGCGTGTTCGGTAGAGGGGCTAAAGTTGGCTATTGGCGGTGGGAAGACTAGGGTTCTTGGGTTGGTGGATTTACGGATAGTGGAGCTGAGCTTGCTTTTTTCTTTGGTCAAGGATGCAGAGATATATTTCTGATAACAGAGGTACAAAGCGGCAAAGTTACAAAATTTGAAGTGTGTACTATGTATTTGGAGCATCAAGATAGGAAATTTCCAAACTTTAGCTACTAGTCCCGTGATCTACTCCTTTAATTTAAATCTTTTTGACAAAATTTGGCAGATGATGACCTGGACAAGGAGTTCCATGGCGTGCCGGGAGCTGAAGGCCTTTTGCGACGGAGAGACCTACCAAGTATTTGCAGATCACAGATTGATAGCAACCTGTATCGCTATTTTATTGACGAAACCATTGCCATGACCCGAGCTTGTGCTCTCATACTCAACACATTCGATGCCCTCGAAGCCCCAATGCTCTCTCATCTCGCCACCATTTTTTCCAATATCTACACGGTCGGGCCTCTCCACGCCCTGGCCATCGAATCTGATGTTGGGCCTTTTTCGGGACGTTCTGAATCTATAGGCAGTCTTTGGATCGAGGACCGAAGTTGCATGATGTGGCTCGACTTGCAAGCATCGAGATCAGTTGTCTATGTGTCGTTCGGGAGCTTGGTGAAGATCACGATCGACCAGTTGATGGAGTTTTGGCATGGCCTGGTCAATTGCGGCAGACCGTTTTTGTGGGTCTTAAGGGAGGACGCGATTCTGGGAGAGAAAGAGGAGAGTGTGAGATCACTACTTTCAGAACTAAAAGTTACGAGCGAAAGACGATGCGTTGTGGATTGGGCGCCGCAAGAGGAGGTGCTCACCCACCCTGCCGTGGGGGGTTTCTTGACGCACAGCGGATGGAACTCGACCTTGGAGAGCATAGCGGCAGGAATCCCCATGATTTGTTGGCCTCAAATGGGAGATCAACAAATTAATAGTAGGTGGGTGAGTGAAGTATGGAAAATTGGGATTGACATGAAGGATACTTGTGATAGATGGACGGTCGAGACAGCGGTCAGAATATTGATGAAGGACAAGAAAGAGGAGATCGTGAATTCGATGGCTAGGATTTCGGCATTGAGTTCGGATAGTGTCGGCCCAGAGGGATCTTCGTCGAAGAACTTGGAAAGACTAATTGAAAATATAAGGAAGATGGGTCCAACAAATTGAATTATTAGAATATAATTCAATGTGAACCTCCCAAACTGCGCATTGTTCAATTTGATAAGGGAACGATGCTTTATATAATGTTTGTAGAGCTCTTTAGGGGGTTCAACTATTAAACATTTCAATCCCAATAGTCCCATAATGTTCATTGCTTGTACCGTTATTTGATAAAACTAAGTAGATCATTTTGTCATGACATTTTAATTATTATTTCTTTTTAACAAACGATCCTACGATCTGTGTGTGCACTTAGCATTGAGGTCTTGCATGCTTGAATCGACTAGGATACTACTTATGATTGAGGATTCCACACACCGCACAATCCTTTGAGCTGGGCCAACGGCCCGGACCGCCACAGTTAGACCACCTACTCTTTTTTTGTGGTAGACATGACTCCCTCAAATTTCATAACTAGGAAGAGAGCCTCTGTTTGCTTATTTTAGGATAAGATCGTCACCAATGACAGTATACACTGCATCTAAAGAATACTAGTAGCATATTCGTGCGTTGCACAACATGAAATTTCTCAGTTGTGTAAAATTGAAATGTATTTTAGTATAAACTATTCATTAAGTTGTATCATATTTCTTATGAATTCTTCTTAACAAAATAAAGTCAGAATACTCAGTTTATTAATGTAAAATATAGGAACTCGGTAACAATTAGAAAATTCTGTGCTTTTTAATTGTCGTTGTTATATGACACAGGGAAATTTTATACGTAAGTAACAACATTACCGAAATAATGAGAGAAAATAATAAAAATTTTCAAGAAAAATCGTAATAGGAAGAGTTACAAAAAATGTTAAAATTTTCAGTAATTGCTAATTTGAAACATTAAAATGAATGGTTTTTTTTTCCGTTGGATAAAACTCATGGTATTTTCTCGTGACCCTTCTAGAGGGAAAATTATCCAAAAAGTCCAAAATCTATTACACTTTTGCCAATTCAATCTTAAATATTTTAATTATACTAGTTGAGTTCTAAACCTTTTTACGTTTTGCCAATTTAGTTTATCCAGCCAATTCTGGTCGGAAATAGACGTGGACACCGGCCGTCCTACGTAGCACGGCCAACACGGACGTGAACAATTTTTAATAATATCTTACTACTTTTTTCTACTTTTTATTTTATTTGTCCTTTTTTTCCTTTTCTTTTCTTTCTTACAACTGCCACACGTGAGGGCCAGCAACCCTCATCTTGGCTACGTAGCATTATGGCCCTCGCCGACCAGATGCAAGGGCGTTGAGCCCTCACCTAGTCTGGTGAGGGCCATGACCCTCACTTGTTGCCGGTGAGGGCGTTGCGGCCCTCACTTGGATCTGGGCATGTGGCGCCCCAGAATGTCATGCGTGACACGAATCTTTTTAGATATATCTTTTAATTAGATTAATAACATGCGGAAGCAAATGTACACCTTTCAAACATTCATCACAATAAAGACTCACAGAGATGGTCATATAAAGCATATCGATTTATATTAAACATATGCATTTTACTTACATAAAACACCATATCTTTTATTACAACTCAACCCATATTCTGAGACTAACAACAACAACAAAAATGAACGAAAGTCCTGGGAGTGTAAGGGTCATCCTTCTTCACACTGGTCCTACTCCAAAAATCATTTTGTACAAAAGACAGGGTCAACACTATGGGTCAATAACATCACCCTCTGATGTGTCACCAATGTCATCACCATCGAAACCTCTTAGCGGGCCAACCAACTTGCCATCAAGGTTAAGGTACTAGGCGATGAAACGATGGGGAACCCACTCCATAAAACCCACATCAATGCACATTGTCAAACTACACTTAGTATAAAACTGTTTTAAGCTCGGGAATATATATGCTCTCATAATTAGCCTCATAGTTCATTGGAGCTCCAAAACGGACTGGTGGTGAAGAGTCCATATCTACACATCTGAAAATAAAAAGTGATTCTAAGTCCATAAAGTGAAATTTCTAGTTTTAAGTTAGTAAATCAGCTTACCACTCAATCCTAATACAAAAACAAACTCGACTCGGCATCTCGACACATGGGGCATCCCAACATACAGGACATCTTCGCCATATAAATTAGGGGTGAAGAAATTATATTATTCTCATGCACACGGTGATAAACAAGCATTTACATGCATTTCTGTACACATACTTACATTCTTGCTCGTTCACACACACACACTCACGTTAAAATACATTAGCCAAATGACCAATTAAAGAATAGCACATGATCGCACCCATACTTTCAAACTCTGAAAACATTTAGTTGTAGAAAACTTGTCAGATTTAGTAAGTTCTGAAAGTTGTTTAGAGGAAAAAGTTCTGAAAATGGTTCTAAGACAAGATTTTGAAAATGGTTCTGACACAAGGTTGCGAAGACAGTTCTATCACTAAGTTTTGAAGACAGTTCTGAGACAAGTGACTGAAAATGGTTTTGACGCAAAGTTCTGAAGACAGCTCTGATGCTAAGTTTTGACATAAAAAGCATATATGACTTTTGAAAATATTTTCAGATGTAATTTCAAATATAAAAACAGTTCAGACATAGTTTCAAATGTAAAAACAGTTCAGACATAGTTTCATATGTAAAAACGTATCAGACTTCTGAAAACAGTCTCAGACATAGTTTCACTTTAGAGGTTGGAAACGAATCTCTTCAGAAACAGACTTTAGAGGTAGAAAACTAAACATTTAAAGCATTATTTGTGCATGCAACATATTGTCACCTCACATAGAATAGCTCAAACATTGAACAAACATGTAACTACCCTTTAACACAAATCTGAACATCATTTTTAGCATAAGTTAGCCACAACCAAAATCACATACAACAATCAACCAAGTCCAAAGTGTTAAGTAGATTAAGCCAACTAAATGCCTAGAATTTCACTTACCTTGAGCGCGACTCGAATATCTGAAATTCTAATCACCTTGAAAATAAACAACAAGAATGAAAATTAACAACTCTAAATCTCTTAACAAAACTAGCTTTGAGAAAACGAAGATAAATTTCTACTAAATCATCTTAATTTTTTCTCTTGAAAGATGTAGCCCTTTGCTTTCAGTTTCAGAATTGAAGGTAGAAAATAATTTCTCTTTGTAGTTTGATAGTAATAAAGAAAGTATGGCTACGAGAAGTAGTTTTGCTTGTGAATTATCAAGGTTGTTATGAAAATTTTGAGAGAAAAATCTAAGTGTAAGTTTGCATGAGAAGAAGTGCTACGTGGGGTAATCTCATCCATTTTTACAATTACTTTGCTAAGTGTTGTAAATATAACAAACAAGGGTGGTTTACCTAATTTTAGAAGTAATGATTACCTAGTCTATGAATAAGTGTCTTCATTTCATGAAGACAAGTGTTCTCCCATGCAAAAATAAAAGATACAAGTGACATTGCTTGTTGTTTAACAAAATTGAATTTAAAGGATTTTGGAGAACCTCTCATGTTTCGGCTAATCAAATTGATGGGCCATCAACTAAAATGATTAGATAAATCATTATGGAAAATTCTAAAATTAAGAACATATGAGTTAATATATTAACAAGAAAAATCGATGTTTGTTGTGGATAAGTTCTGAAAATACTTGAATTCACTAAAATCAATCGTAATAATACCGCGTGTTAGGGAAATCTAAATCCCATAAACTTAAAATCACCAAAGTCATTAAACGTATAATTCAAGGAATGTTCGACGCCTAATATAATGATAGTTCATTAATACCATTCTCACTACTAACGTGTACGTTGATGTTTATATATATAATTACAACACGATGAACTCGGAATAGTTACAATCGCGAAAAAATCATCCTCTGCATTTTTCGTGCCTCGCAAACTTAGCGATCCACTAAGATTTCTACGTGCTAACTCAAATTACACACTAAATGATACTTAGTTTTGTAACCTAAGTATTATTATCGAATACAAAAATTCGGAATGTCACTTGCCTCGTTTAGTCGAGAGTGTCGTGGCCTTTGTCGACCAACAAGCAAGGGTGTAAGTCCTCGCTTGTGGCTGTTGAGTGCAGCAATGCCCTTACCTAGCCCAAGCAAGGGTCACTGGCCCTCATGGGCAACAGTTGTGAAAAAACAAAGAAAATTAAAAAAAAAGAAAAAAAGGACAAATAATAAAAATTTGAAAATTATTAAAATATTATTAAAATTGTCTACATTAGAATTTTTTGGTCACAATTGGCCGGATGGACTCAATTGACAAAATGTACAAAGGTTTAGGACTCAAGTGATAGAATTAAAAAGTTTATGACTGAATTGGCAAAAGTGCAATTTTTTAAAGACTTTTTGGACAATTTTAACCCCCATCAACCTTGAGGGAGTTTAATGGATTGCTATGTGCATCTAATCCTCTTGCAAGGTGGCGCTTAAGCTTTGTATGGGCTCTCATAAACCCTAACAATCTCAATTTGGTTTCTTATTTATTATTTATAGAGATAATGACACAAATGATCATTGAACTTTGGTCCAATGTGCACCTAAACTTTAAATTTGTTCATTGTAGTCATTGAACTTTAGCCTTGTCACGCCTTGGCCCTCCAGCGTACGACTATCCCGATATATCTCTTCTCTTATGTCATTAAAAATGCAACGTCTTAGGACGCATCGTTAACCCTATGAAGTGTATATGTACAAGCCCTTACTACGGCGACTTCCTATAGAGACCATAAAAAAATACTGGAGTCAGGTTAATTTATCTCCGCTATACAACAAGGTTACATCAAAAATCGGCTCTCCAAACTCGACCTAGAGGTAATACTCGAGAGGAGGCTCGGGACCACTCTCCTCATCTGGATTGGTGTTCGGATCTTCCACAACGCTATCGGGAACCTCGACGTTTATCAGATCCCAAACTTCTTCGCATGCTTTACCTCCACCCGGCCCATCAAAACCCTTTAATGGGTCAAAGAGGGCGTCACCGTGGCATACAAACTATGCCCTAAAACAGTGAGGCATCATGTGCATCAATCCCTCATCGACCCAAACCATCATAACATGAAGCTCATAGCTGTAGTCTTTACCATGGACCAGATACGGTGTTATCACGAGACTCTAGTCTGTAGGAAACCCGAACCGCACTGGATGTCTATCCATACTATAGGTCTAAAAAGCGATTAACAACAACAAATGAAATACAATCTCAACAAGTTAACAACTTAAGCCTCGTGTAGGGTGTTGATTCACTTAGAGCATACCCTAAACATGCGACCTAACATCGATGGCAGATCAATAGTGAGCAACTCTCGCTCTACTTAATCTATAATAGGTTCGAGTGACTTAACTCAATCAACAGACAAATCACAGGCATTCTTACCTCGCATTGGCACATACCATACATGATATTGGTTATGACATTCTATAAACAATATATCAGACTATGCATAACATCAAAACACATAATACCATTTCTCACACCTAATGCATCCAAGTGTGGTCCAATTTTATGCCTAGTGATTACGTCTGCTCTCGAGTACGGCACAACCTGAAGGTTGGAGATCTTCCGGCATGACCGGGCATCATCCCGCCTCGTCGGGTACGGCAATGTCTCCTCTTGGTCAATCAAGGTGTGGCCCCACCCTGACTTCTCATGCAGGCAGATGGCATTCTATAAAGGAGAATCGGTTCGATCTCTACCGCAATCCGTTATCCGAACCTTCACTAGGCATTCGATAATATCATTGATAAAATCGGACATCGTCCCCAATCACCATTGAGGGTCTGTACACTTTGTGATCACACGAGCATACAGGCATACAAATCTCATTTCTTCTTTCTTCTAACTAATGTACTCATGATACATGCTCATGCCATGATTCGTGCTCATACGTCACACTTATTACCATTTTTCCACGTAAAAATGCAATAAATAAACCACACGTGATCACACAAACATGCTTTTCATGTCAAACTTCACGTGCTTAATTTTTCAAGCCTCCTAGATTATTCCAATGCATAAAACTTAGTATCTAAGCACGACACCACACCAATCACCAAATATATGCCAAAAATACATTATTTTCGACTAGAAAATCATAATTCATAAAACAATCATCTTTCCAAGGTAATCTTCACCTTAAAACATATCAAAGTATACAAATTAATAACTAACCCAACCATTGTTAACTAACTCAACCATAATTAATTAAGTCAACCATAGTTAACTAACTTAACCATAGTTATCTAAACCAACCATAGTTAACTAATCTAACCCTAAGTGCAATTAACAATCTAATCAAGGATTAGGGAGTTAACTCACCGTTTAACGGTGGCGGCGATGACAGCGACGGAGGTGGTGGTGGTGGCTCGGCGATGGCATGTGGATGGAAAAAAAATGGGTATGGACGGTGGCTCGGCTTGGTGCGGCGGTGGCTTGGCTTGGCTTGGATGATGGCGATGGCGGACGGCAAGGCGTGGCATGGTTCCACAGTGGCAAGGATGCGGCTCAAGTTCGGCACAGCGACGAATGGCGGCGGCAAAGTGGGCGGCAAAGTGAAGGTGGTGAAGGTGGTGGCTGAATTTCAAGAGAGGGAAAGAAAGGGAGATAGTGCAAGTGAGCAAGAGAGAAATGGGTGAGTGAAGAGAGAGAGAGAGAGAGAGAGTTGTCTTGCTATTTTTTTTTTCTTACCAAGATTGGATTATTGTCTTCTCATTAATGCAATTCCTAAAATATCTTACTTTGCTCTTGAATTCAAGACAACTTAAGACCAAATAATTGAGGAAAGAAAAAAGAAAGAGAGAGGGGTAAGGGGATTCGGCCAAGGGGGAAAGAGAGAGAAAGAGAAGACCATTGCAAGCCTTAATGAGTCTTGTCTTTAATCCATTAATATTTGTCCCTAAAGTTCAAGTTTTCTAGAAGGGGGCAAAATAGTAATTTCTACCCTCGGCACTATTCATATGGCTTGCACTATTCACATGGCTTGGGCTTACATTTTAATGGGCTTAATGGGCTAGATATCCAATGGACTCTTTATTTGGGTAAAAAATGAGCTTTCGGGGGTAAAACGGCAATTTCCTTTCATATGACTTCTTGGTGGCCGAATTTCATAGGTAGTAGGCCCGTCGGTTCATATCAAGTCCGTAACGTCTCTTTGGTTCTCAATTTTTGGCTTACTATCACTTATCTGAAAATTTATGATTTTTCAATAAATTTTGATATATTGATAACGAAACGTCCAATATTTTTCGTTGGATTAGAATTCGTGGTTAAAATCCATTGAATTTAATCTTAACACATTGGTCGAGATTTGGGATATCACAAGCCCAATTTTCAATATGGTACATAAACTTTTAATTTGTTCAATGTGATCCTTGAACTTTTGATACATGTTCAAACTAGTCCCTAGAGTAGATGAAAATGTTCAATATTATTTCTGAACTTAAATTATTGGAAGGACAACATGGAATATTTTCATGTAATCCAAGGATTAGTTTGAACATGTACTAAAAGTATATAGACCATATTAAACAAACTAAAAGTTCATGGACCAAATTGTACATTAAGCTAAAGTTCTAGATCATATTGAACAAATTGAATGTTGAGGCACCATATTGCACATCGGGCTAAAGTTTATAGACCATTTGTGTCATTTTTCCTTATTTATAGTATAAGATTAGACTCACCACCAACATATTCTAGGTCGGTTAGAAGCCGGATAAGGCGCATGATATCGCCTTACTTTTGTGAACCAAAGAGTTCGAATTTAGAGATTTAGTTGAGCTAATATTATCTATTGCCCATTACTAATATCTTTTTTTTTTTTTTCTCTTTTAGGAAACCTTTGTTTCATCAATTTTTTATTTTACCTAATTGTGCAAATCGAAATGTCCATGCAAAGGTACACAACCCATAAAACATAGAGATCAATAATGTGATATCCCTAATTTTCGACTAATGTACTAAAATTGAATTCGATGGATTTTAACCACGAATTTTAATTTGATGAAGAGTATTGAACGTTACGTAATCAAGATATCAAAATTTATCAGTAAACCCTAAATTTTCGGATAAGTGACTGTAAGCAAAAAATTGAGAACCAAAGAGACATTATGGACTAGGCATGAACCAACAGGCCTATGAAATTCGTCTACCAAGAGACTCTATAAAAGGAAATTACTATTTTGCCCTAAAAAGCCCATTTTTAGCCCAAATAAAAAGCCCATTGGATATCAAGCCCATCAAGTCCTTTAAATTCAAGTCCAAGCCCATGTGAATAGTGCCAAGCCCACATGAATAGTTCCAAGAGGGGAAATTATCAAAATACCCATTCTAGAAACTTGGACTTTAAGGGACAAAAATTTATGGGCATAAGACAAGCTAATTTAAGGCTTGGACATGTAAGTATTTCTCTTCTTTTCCTTCATTGTGGCAGCCCCCTCATCCTCTCTCTCTCTTTCTCTCTCTCTCTCTTCTTTCTTTTCTTCCATTATTGATCTTGGATTTTAAGAGCCAAAGTTGATAAATTTTGAGGTTGCATTAAAGATGGGCAATAATGCATTGGACTTTCAAGACAAGGCAATTCTTTTTCTTTTTCATTTTCACTCTCTTGCTCACTCTCACTTTCTCTCTAAATTCGTCCATTCTTTCCCTCTCCTCCATTGTCTCATTTTTTCCTTCTTGTTTCACACTTCTCACCTTGCCGCCGTGCCGTCCAAGCCATGCCATGCCCTTGCTGCACCCTTGCCACTATTTGGATCGTTTTGCCACCGCCACTAAGCCACGCCACACCAAACCACTGAGCTGTGCCGCGCTGCGCAAAATCCAAGCCACACCCGTGTCGAGCTACCGTTTGCCATGCCTAGCCTTGCCGCGCCTTTGCCAATCGTCGTCGTCGCTTCTGCCGTTAAACTAGTGAGTTAACTCTCTAATCATTGGTTAGGTTGTTAATTACGCTTTGGGTTAGATTAAGTGAGGTTTAGGATTCATTATTGGTGGATTAGTTGATAAGTTATCTTGATAAGTGATAAATGAGGATGATGAGTTATCTTGATAGGTGATAAGTGATGGTAATAAGTTATCACAAAGGTGATAAGTGATGGTGATATGTTATCAAGAAAAGTGATAAGTGAAAGTGATAACCCATCAAGAAAATGTGATATGCTATAATCAAAGGGATGATAAGCTATAACATTTAGATGATAAGCTATCACCAAATTGGTGATAAGCCACCGGCTTTTGAGTGATAAGCTATCACCAAATGGGTGATAAGCTATCGAGGATTAGATGATAGGTTATCACGATTAGTTGATAAGTCATTGATTAATGTGTTTTGTGCTTGTGATATGTGGTAGTTCTATGCATCCTTTTGTGTTGTTTGAATGATAGGTTGCCTTAGAAAGATGGTTGCCTCTTGGACTATGGTTTTCTAGTTGAAAAGAATGCATTTTTGACATATAAATTATGATTCATGAGGTGTTGTGCTTGGATGCTAAGTCTTGTATGTTGGAATAATCTATGAGGCTTGAAAAATGAAGCACGCGAAGTTTGATGGGAAAAACATGTTTGTGTGATCACATGTGATTTATTTATTGTATTTTTACGTGTGAGAATTGCAATAAGTTTAACGTATGAGCACGAATATGGTATGATCACGTATCATAGTTGTATTGGCTAAAAGAAAGAAGAAATGAGATTTACATGTATTAGTGTGCTCGTGTGATCACAAAGTGTACGAACCCCTAATGGTGTTTGGGGATGAAGCCCGATTTATCAAATGCCCAGCGAGATCGGATGATGGATCATGGTAGAGGTAGGATTGATTCTCCTTTATGGAATGTTGTCCATCTCCAGGGGAGGTTGTGATGCTGCCGTGCCCGATGGGGCGAGACTATACTCGGTCATGCCGGAAGACCGCCAACTTTCGGGTTATGCTGTGCCCGAGAACGAGCGTAATCATTAGGCATAAAATTGGAACACACTTGGATGCATTGTGTATGAGAAATTGTGATATGTGTTCTGATGATGTGCCTTAGCTGATACATTATTTATAGAATGCTATAACTGATAATATGTATGGTATGTGCCAAAGCGAGGTAAGAATGTCTACGATTTGCTGGTTAATCGGTATTGAGTTGAGTAGCTCGAACCTGTTGTAGTTAAAGTAAAGCGAGAATTGATTGCTATTAATCCATTATCAATAATAAGTTACATGTTGAGGGTATGCTTTAAGCGAATAGCACCCTACATGAGATTTAGGTTGTTAACTTACTAAAATTTTATCTCACTCATTGTTGTTAACCACTTTTCAAGATCGTAGATTGGAAGGTCGACAGGTGTGGTTCAAGGTGCCATCGCGTAGAGAAGTTTAAGTTAACCCGACCCCGATACCTTTTTGGTGGTCTCGATAGGAAGCGCCCCGTAATGAGGGCTTGTATGTATAAACTTCATAGGGTTAACAAGTTTTTAAACAAAGTATGCTTTGATAGTGATTGCATTTCTGTTTTTCCTGCTATCCTTGTTGTTATGATTGTTTAGGTGTTTGTTAATTGCGTCCAATTGCGTTAATCAAATGATAAAATGAACGAGTCGACGACGCGTCCTGGAACGTCGCATTCAAATGACCTTAGAGAAGTGACAGGGATTGTCGCGCGCTCAAGAGCCGGAGCGTGACAAATAATAAGAATAATAGTAACAATAATAAGAAGGAGAGACAACTCAAGCCATATCACTTAAAGTTATAATGCCTTGGGACAGGACTCTTGTCAGCTATGCATAAAAAGTAAACGTGTACTTATCTAAAAAGAGAAAATCTCCCAATTTATTTGAGGAGAAATGAAATCTAGATGAAGTACATTAAAACTAGTAAGATAAAAATAAACTCGTCCAAAAATAGATAAAAAAAACTAATCCTATCATAAAATGTGAGAAAGTTGTTGTATTTGCACGTTCTCTTCTTCACAAATCACATATCATAATTAAAAAATCAAAGAAAAATCACATATTGCATGTTAGTAATTTTAGATTCCATCTTCAACAAAAAAATCACAAAAATATATATAGGGGAGCATTTAGGGAAATATTTATTTTCACATTTACATCATATAAATATATTCATTATCTCAGTATTTTATTGCATTTTAAATTTCATTATGTTAAGTTTTATATCATGTTTAATATCTGATTTTAGGAAAATAATTTATTTAATAGATACTTTTTCATGGCATATCACTTTTGCATATTCACTTTCCTTTCATGCTTTAGTTTATTTTAGGAAACCTGAATAAATGCTTTTGGACTTTCCATTTATCCACTCAAAAGGATCGTAACCCGAGGCGTAACAAGGAGGTTATGCTTAATTATTACCCGAGACGGCTTGGGTTGATTTCTTTTCTTTCATGTCGCCAAGGACGGATCGGTTTGAATTTACTTATTTATTTATCATGTGTTTACTTTCTTTCTTTTTTTGTTACCGAGTGTTTGAGTGCATTGGTTGTGCATCAATGCATGATCATTTAAGCTTACATGTTTACGATATATAATCAGTTAAGGTTGCATGTCAAAGGTTTTCCTCAAAGAAAAGGTGTCAATAATGGGTGTTGATTTAATCTAGTGTAACCAAGTCCTTATACCTAAATTCTCTGATTCGCAATGGTAAAACGATCATCCGTGATTTATAGAGCTCCTAACTTGCTTTGTAAATAGTTTAGTGGCGACCTAAGACAATCATGAACTAATGAGAGAAATCAAGTTGAGATTGGTAGGGCTTAGAAAAGTCTGCGCGAAGCATAGGCACACCTTGCGAAAGGATTATTTGCTGCCTAGTATCTATTTCCTCCCTCAGGGTTCACTTCGAGAGGCTCGTGACAAGAATTAATGAACTTAATCAAATGAAACCGATTTGCCATAGCAAAGCGCGACATATTCCTAGTTACCTTTTTTGGGCCAACATATTATTAATCTAAACATTATATGCATTCTTAGGGAGTAAGTGCGAAAAAAGGACTTAAGGTTTTGGCAGTTGGTAAATTTAGGACTTAAGGATTTAAAAATGTCACAATTAGATCTCGACCTCACGGTTGGCAGAATTCATGCGTCGGAAATGAAACGTGGCAAATGATCAAATATTCCACTTGACGGCCTCGTTGATATTCTGACGCCCAAATTTCACTGACGGTGAGCTTGAGACCTAGCTGGGAAAATTACTAAAAAAATTACTTCATCTATTGCACCTGTGCCAACCTAAACCTTTCAATTATGCAAATTGAGTCATAAACCTTTTGATAATTTACCAATGTAGACCATCCGGGTTAATTTTGGCTGAAAATTGCTGACGTGAACGCCGACTGTCTTATGTGGCATGGTCGGTATTGACGTAGATAATTTTTACAATTTTATATTATTCTTTTGAATTTATATTATATTTTAAATTTTTCTTTTCTTTCTATTTTTTTTCCCTTCTTCCTCCACCAATTGCTGGGCCTCAGTGATGGCAAGCGGTTGGCCAAAGGCGACGATTGGCGACGGCGGCAAGGGTTGCCCTCGCAGGCCTTAGGCGAGGTCACCCTCCGTGGGGTTTGGTGAGGGGCGACCTCGCCGGCCTCAGGTGAGGCTCAGTGAAGGAAGAAGGGTAAAAAAGAGAGAAAGAAAATAAAAAAACTATAATAAAAAATAAAAAAATGTAAAAATTGTCTACGTTAATGCCAACCATGCTACATAGGATGGAAGACGTCTATGTAAGTGATTTTCAGCCGAAATAGATGGACTACATTAACAAATTGTCAAAAAGTTTAGGACTCAATTGGCACAATTAACATATTTTGGACAGAATTAGCACAAGTGCAAAGATTTAGGGCTTTCTTGGCAAATTGCCCAACCTAATTGAGCCTTTTTGGAAACCTTCATCCTCAATCGACCAAAATAAAACCTTGAGTTCTTCATTGACTAACGGCCAAGACGTAAAGTCCAGTTTCTGCACTTTATCTCACATTCTTAGTATATCTACACTATTCATAACGAAGTTGTAGGAGGCCTTTTCCTTCCTAACTTTTTTATAATGGGCTACAGCTTTTCCTTTTTAACTTTGATCTTTGCTTCTTTATCTGTTGTTAATATCTCACCGTTGCTAAAGCGAAAACGATGAGCCGAAATGCTTTTATTATCTCAGAGAAAAAGTATGACTATGAGAGCAAAAGATCCACGCCCAGATATGGAACTAGAATTTAAACTTTTTACTAACGTTGAGTACTAAGTTCAATAAAAAAAAAAAAAGTGTTCTCCGCAAGACACAATACTCCCCACGGTATTCGTAGACTTGGTATGATATGACGGTATCTTATGAATCAACAAAAATTATACTAATGCTCATTTTTCCTCTTTCTCTTGGCTCGGATGGACCAAAGCTAATACGTACTTCTTGGCAAAAAAACTACCAACATCTCGCTTACCATTTGATAGCATGTCAATGTTATCATATCGATATGTGATGCCACATTCAGTTTATAATTTCATATTGATTTCGTTGACATTTTATTGTTCACATTAGGTTACGTGATAACTGTCCATTTAATTACATTAGGTTATGTGACGACCACCCTGGATAACTCTTGATGGAAGAGTTATTTGCGAAAGGGTGTGAATGGAATATAAATAGGTCGTCTAAGCTAAACCCCTAATTTAGATACACACCATTGACGTTTGAGAGGGGGCAATTGACTAGAAGTGCCATTCTGATCTTTCAAGACTCCGTGAATCCGGTTCTTGATCGAATTCATCAATGACTAGAGGTTAGTATAGTTTTTCACGGTTCAACATATGATCTTGGTTATGCATGGTTTTTGTTCATCCATGTGCAATCAGGATCCTTCATCCCTTCATTTTTTCTACCATTTGGTATCAAAGCATGTGTTATCTCTGCCTTGATGATTTATCGTGGGGTTTTGAGTGAAATAAAATTGGGGGATTTTTTGGCTGGAGGGAGAAATTGCCGTTTCCGGCCAAATTCTAGTGACCCACCACTCAGCTTCGGACTAGTACGGTCATACCACCATGGGTAAGAATAGCCATAAGTTAATTCGACATTAGGATGATCGCAAGAGGCAAATTGAGTGGTAGAAGTTGCGGTAATTAGGGTTTTGCGTCAGATGAAATTTTGCTTAATTTTGGCCAATTTCTTGGCTGTTTTCGTCGATCCTTGGACCAAAGTGGTCGTGCCAGTGTGGTCTTCAAAACCCCCATCTTTATTTTGGTCTAAGATGGGCTGTAGGAGGAGACCCAAGAGGTGGAAGGCACAGAGGAAACGAGGAGACATTGAACTCGCGCGTGGATGCCACGCACGTGCTGCAGTTATAGGTGCGTGGAATCCACGCGCCATGCGCACGGAAGTTGCAGGCGTGTGCACAGCACGCGTTCGAGGGGCAGTTACGAGCGCGTTCACAGTGTTCGCGCGGAGGAAAAGGCACGTGCTTGGCACGTCCGCGCCCGATGTATTTACGTTTCTGCGTCTGCCCCTCAGTTGCCATTTTTGAAATAATGATTCTTCCCTTGCTTGCTCGTTTTTACGTCATTCAGTTAATTCCCAATTTTGCCCCCATTCAGTTTATTCACGTTTGTGCCCTTGGCGATTCTCTTAATTTATAGTCATTGCCATTTGCCGCATGATTTTACGGATTTTCCCTTGCATGCAATTTATGAATAATTTGTGCAAGAAATTAAATGTCTAGTGATCCATATATAATTTTATTTAATTAGAGATTAGCCAGAACATCTCTAATTATTTAAAACTATATATATTAAGAGCCTTTAAATCACATATAAAAATGGACATTATTTGTAATTAATTGTATCGATATAATAAAAAATTTCCCACATGAAATTTATTATATTAATATGATTAATTATGATGAAATAGCATGTTATTTTTCTTAATTTACCCCTAAGGATTAAGAAAAGGAATATAATATGATAGTTTCTTCATAAAGTAATTATGAATCTATTTAAATTAGAAACTTAGCCCACATGCATTTTTTTTTTTTATGTTACTTGATACATATCTTATTACATGTTTTATCAATTGCAAAACTTCCTCAATTTTATGACATAAGCCTGTTTGTTTATTATGCAGTTTTACCACATGTGAATTTCTTTGATTTTAATGTTCCCGAATCAAAAGGTGGCAACTATAAAGTTTGAAAGGAATCGATTCTTCTTCAATTGGGGTGCATGGATATTGATTATGTTATTCGGAAAGATAAAAGGGTGAATGGTAACCATTCTAGAGTAGAATTTCTATTCCAAAATCACTTCTAGAGCAGAAATGCGTTTGTTAACGCAATTTTATTATTCTACTTCTAAAGCACTTTTTTATCTTCTAAAGTAGAAATGCGTTTATTAAAATATTTTTTTTTTCCAAAACTCATTTTTTCTTCTAGTTTGAGTTTTGAGTCTAAAAAAAGAAGTAATTTTTTTTTACCTCTACTCCAGAATGAGTTTTGCCAATTAAGTCCTAAACATTTTGTATTTGTACTAATTCAGTCTATTTGGCCGGCCGGCGCTAACGTGACGTGGCGCGCTAGCCGGCTAAAATAATAATATTTTAATATTTTTA
>BCNH02000001.1:6653669-6719927 GCA_001662345.2 Metrosideros polymorpha var. glaberrima | reverse complement strand
TTATAAAAAAATATTAAAATATTATTATTTCTCCTCTGGAAGAAAAATTTTCTATTGTTTTATCATACACATTTATGCTTTAGAGCAAAAGTAAAAAAATCAATTTCTGGCCAGAAGTTCATTTCTAGAGTAGAATGGTTACCATTCACCCATTTAAGTGCAAAAATCTAATTTTGGCACTTAAGTGATCCAAAAAAAGCTTTCGCACTAAAGTGCGCACTATATACAAGTTTTGGCACTTCTGGTGTGCTTTTGCCATTTTGCCAAAATTTCTCCTAGTATTCGTGTTTCAGTTGCTTAGTATAACAATGCCAAAGCATTGTTAGAGGCTATTGATGTGCAATTTGAGTCTTCAGAAAAGACGCATGCTATGACCCTAATTATGAAGTTTTCATCGTTAAAGCTCATAAGTGTTACTGTGTTAGGGATGTGCATGAGAACATCATAAAGATGAAGGACATTGTGGCTAAACTGAGGAACCTTAAGGTTGAGATCTTTGAATCCTTTCTTGTATACTACATTCTGAACACTCTTCTACTATAGTATGCACCTTATAAGATCTTTTACAACACACATAAGAATAAATGGTCAATTAATAAACTCTTGACCATGTGTGTTCAAGAGGAAGAAAGGTTGCCTATGGAATTGGGAGGAAGTGCTCATTTGGCAACACAAGAAAAATATATGGGGCAAGGCAAGTAGAAATGAAAAGGTAAAATACCTCCCTATGCTAACATTAAGAAGGAATCCAAATGCTTCTTTTGTAAAAGGAAGGAGCATATAAAGAATGATTGTGTCATATTTAAGGCTTGGCTCGAGAAGAAAGGTATTCCAATCTCATGTGTTTGTTATGAATCTAATATGATTGATGTGAGTCACAACACTTGGTGGATTAATTCTGGTTCAACAATCAACATTTCGAATTCATTGCAGGGTTTTCAAAACCATCGGAAACCAGTGGGAAGTGAGCAATGCATTTATTCAAGAAATAAGATGCGTTTGCATGTGGAAGATATTGGAACATGCAGATCAGTTCTCAATAGTGGTTTTGTTTTGAATTTGGGAAGGGCCTTTTATATTCCTAGTTTTTCTAGGAATTTAACTTCAATTTCAAGACTATTACCAATAGGTTATTCCTTTAACTTTTAAGATTTGACCTTCAGTTTGTCATTTAAATCTAAAATTGTTGGGAATGATATTTTGTCTAATGGTCTTTTCCAATTAATTTGCAAGACAATGCATTTTATAATGTGATGCATGTTCATGATAGTGTTGGTATGAAACAATGTATTGTGAATGAAGATTCCTCTATGTTGTGGCACTAGAAATGGAGACTGTTATTGATAAAAGAGTGATTATTATTTCTGAGATCAAAAGATAAGTACTTATAGGCTTAGGGTTAAGCCTAGTACAATTACATATTTAGCCCCAACTTGTTAATACTCTAAAATAATAAACCCAACACTCCCCATCAAGTTGGAGTGTACATATTAAATAGGCCTAACTTATGACAAATATATGAAACTTGTTCACATCAAAGAGGCTTTGTGAAAATGTTTGCTAGTTGCTCTTCAGAATGTGTATGCACCAGTCGTATGTCTCCATAGTTCACCTTCTCTCGAACAAAATGACAATCCACCTCTATATGCTTCGTTCACTCATGAAACACTGGATTGCTAGCAATATGAATAGTAGACTGATTATCGCAATGAAGAGTAGATGATTCGGTGATAGGCAGTCCGATCTCAACTAACAATATACGAATCCATTGAAGTTCACCTGTAACATTAGCCATAGCACGATACTCGGCCTCAACACTAGATCGAGAAATCATAAACTGCTTCTTACTTTTCCACGACACAAGAATACCACCAAGGAAGACACAGTATCCCGAAGTAGATCAACGATCCATAGGGCAACCAGCTTAATCTGCATCAGAATATCCTGTCACCTCCAAAGACTTAGGGTTAGAATAACCAGCTATATGAAGATGACCCTGATTATGGAACACAAGTCCACAACCTGGAGCTTCCTTCAAATATTGAACAATTTGTAGAGCGGCTTACCAATGAGTAGTATGAGGAGAGCTCATAAATTAACTCACCACACTAACAGCAAATGAAATATCTGGATGAGTAATGGTAAGATAATTCAACTTGCCTATTAATCGACGATACTTCTCTGGATCATGAAGAAGTTCTCCATGTTCCTTATCAAGTCTCACTCTAAGGTCCATAGGTGCATCACCAAGTTTAGCATCATGTAAGCCAACCTCCTTAAGAATGTCAAGAGTATATTTTTACTGGGAGAGAACAATACTGCCATTAGCATAGGCAACTTCAATGCCAAAGAAATATCGAAGACGACCTAAGTCTATAGTGTTAAACTCTTTTTGTAGAAACTACTTGAGTCGTTATATACCTTCAACATTACTTCCAGTGACAATAATATCATCAACATAGACAACAAGAATAACACACCCTTTTGAAGATGACATACTAAATATTGTGTGATCCACACTGCACCGATACATGCTAAAAGAGATAACCACATCACTGAAGTGACCAAACTAAGCATGAGGAGATTGCTTAAGTCCATAAAGAGCTTTTTGTAATCGACATACCTTCTCCTTTTGAGCAACAAACTCAGGTGGTTGCTCCATATATACTTCTTCGTGAAGATCTCCATGAAGAACTGCATTTTTTACATCAAGCTGATGAAGAGTCCACTGAGATGATGCAGCCAAGGAAATAACAATGCGGACAGAAGGAATTTTGGTCATAGAAAAAAAAGTTTTATCATAATCAATGTCATAAGTTTGAGTATAACCCTTTGCCACAAGACGCGCTTTTAAGCGTTCAACTGAACCATCGAGATGTTGTTTAACAACAAAGATCCAACGACAACCCACCATATGTTTATTAGCTAGCAATGGAACCAGCTCCCAAGTTTTATTATGATGTAATGCAGCCATCTCCTCTTCCATAGCATAAGCCCAACCTGGATGGGCTAAAGCCTCCTGCACACTACTCGGTACTGACATAGATGCAAGGGATGACACAAAGGTAGACATATAAGGGCTTAAGTTATGATAAGAGCAAAATGAGAAAGAGGATATCGAGACCGAGTACGGTGAACAATAGGTGAACTGACAGAAAATGGTAGAAGAGGATCAAAAGCCTGGACTTGAGGTGGTGGTGGTGGTGGGACGCTTGTTGGTGGAGAGGTATGGTCCCAAACAAGTCGAGGACCACGTGTATAAACTTGAAGAGGAATCGGTACTGGTAATCCTGAATCTGGTGGAACATCATTAGAAGAAACAGGCGGAGGCTTCGACTATGACATAGGTGCTGATGGTGGCAAAAGATCCACAGTTAATGGTGCTTGAGGTTGAACATCACCAAAGAATGCTTGATCCTCAAAGAAAGTCACATCAGCAAAGATATACTTCTGACGACGAGTAGGACTATAACAGACATACCCCTTTTGAGTACGGGAGTAACCCACGAATACACATTTTTCAGCACGAGGTAACAACTTGTCCAACCAAGGGGACAAAGAATGAACAAAACAGATACATCCAAAAATACGAGGACGAACAAATCACAAAGGACGATCAGGATGAAGAAGAGTATAAGGGATAGCTCCTTTCAACATAGAGGATGGAAGACTATTAATAAGATGACATACTATAAGAAGAGCATAGCTCTAGAAGAACTTAGGCATATGAGTGTGAAGAAGTAGATAACATGCAACATCCAACAAATGACGGTTTTTACATTCAGCAACTCCATTTTGTTGTGGAGTGTGAACGTAAGAGTTATTGTGATATCCCGAAATTTAGACTTTATGGATTAATCGACGGACGATTATCGATTCAAATTGGAAAAAGTGTACAATCAAATTTTTTGACGTTTTCACATTATCAAGGCAATAAATTAGAATTTGATGGATGTTATATCATGAATTCAAATCCGATGAAAGGTTTTGGACGTTCCATTTTCGATAATTCAAAGTTTATCGATAAATCCTGAATTTTCACAGAAGAGTCGGTAAGCCGAAAATTAAGAAACGAAGAGACGTTTCGAGCTTAGCATGAACCAACGGGCCTACTTTATATTATTTTTGGATTTCAAGAAAGCCTATAAGGGGAAATGACCATTTTGCCCCCGAAAGCCTATTTTAGGCCCAATTAAAGAGCCCATTGGATTTTTGACCTATTGGGCATGCAAAAATTCAAGCCAAGCCCATGTGAATAGTGTCAAGCCCAAGTAAATAGTGCAGCCCGTGAATAGTGTCGAATGAATAGTGCCAAGGGTGGAAATTACCCTTTTTGCCCTTTTTGAAAATGAGATATTTTGATGATCTCTTAATGGATTTAAGACAAAGCAAATTAAAGCTTTTTGTCTTGTTTTTCTTTATGCTTCCCCCCTTGTCCTTTCCTTTTCTTTTCTTTCCTTGTCTTATTTAATGGTCTTGATGTTGTCTTGAATTACAAGAAGCCAAAGGAAGATATTTTTTTTGGAAAGTGCAATGATGTTATCTTGAATGAGATAATTGCAAGACAACTCTCTCTCTCTTTCTCTCTTTCTTTCCTCTCAAAATTTGTAGCTCCCTCCTCTCTCCCCCATTTTCACCATTTTTCCTTCTTGTTTCACACCGTTAACCTTGCCGCCGTGCTACCCAAGACGTGCCTTGAAGTCATGCCCTTGCTGCCGACGTTTAAGTCGCTGTCGCCAAGCCGTGCTGTCACGCCGAGCCCGTATCGAACCATCGTCTGCACGCCGCGCCGAGTCGAGCCGCCGTTAATACCCATTTTCCATCTACGCGCTGTCGCCGAGCCGCCACCACCATCGTCTTCGTGTCGCCGCCGCCGTCGCCATAGTAGCCATCGCTGTTAAACGGTGAATTAACTCCTTAATCCTTGAATAGGTTGTTAATTGCACTTAGGGTTAGTTTAAGGTACAATTAGACTTTTAATCATGGTTGGGTTAAGTTAATCTTGGTTAGGTTAGTTGACCTTGGTTAGGTTAGTTAACTATAGTTAGGTTAATTAACCATAGTTGGGTTAGTTAACCATGATTATGTTAATTAACTATGATTAGGTTAATTAACCACGGTTGAGTTAAATTTTCTATATATGCTTGGTAAGTTTTTAAGATGAAAATTGCCTTGGAAAAATAAGAGTAATATGCTTTGTGAGTTTATAGTAGAAAAGAATGTATTTTGGTATGAAAATGAGAATTGTTGTGGTGCTTTGTTGAAATGCTGAGTGTTATGCTTTGGAACCAAGTATTTGATTCGAAAAGTGAGGCACGTGGAGTTTGGCATGAAAAGCATGTTCGTGTGATCACGTGTGATTTATTTATTGCATTTTGCGTGTGAAAATAGCAATGAGCATGACATATGGCATGAGCACGTATCGTGAGTACATTGACAAAAAGAAAAGAAGAAATGAGATTTGAATGCCTGTATGCTCTTGTGATCACAAAGTGTACGGATCCTCAATGGTGATTGGCGATGATGCCCGTGTGATCGAAGTTCTAGCAGGGCAGGATCGAGTTCCATAGGGCTAGGACGATGAAGATCTATCGGATGCCTGACTGGGTCGGATGACGGATTGCGGTGGAGGCCGGACCGATTCTCCTTCGGGAATGCCGTCTGCCTATGGGGAGGGGACGTTGCTGCGCCTGATGATTTTGGGGCGATGCCTGGTCATGCCGGAGGTACCTTGCATGGAGAAATCCATGGGTCTTGGTAGTGCCTTGCTCAGACTGATTTGTGTGTCTTGGCAGGGGCCTTGTGCGGTCTGATCTGTGGATCTTGGCAGGAGTCTTGTGCGGACTAATCCATGAGTCTTGACATAAAATTGGAATACGCCTGGATGTATTATGCATGAGGGATAGTGCTGCGTATTCTGATTGCCTTGGCTGATGCATTATTTTTAGAGTGCTATTATAACTGATAACATGCAGGGCGTGTGCATGTGCCAAGGCAAGGTAAGAATGCTTGTAAATTGTCTATTAATTAGTGAGAGTCATCGAATCTGATATAGATTGTTTAGAGCGAGGGTCACTCGCTATTGATCTGCCGTTGACGTCGAGTTGCATGTTTAGGGTATGCTCTGAGTGAATTGGCACCCTGCGCGAGGCTTAGGTTGTTACCTTACTGAGATTTTTATCTCACTCGTTGTTGTTAACCATTTTTCAGGACCATAGATTGGAAGGTTGGCAGGTGCGGTTCGAGATGCTCTCGTGTAGAGAAGATAGGTTAACTCGACCCCCGGTCCCTTTTTGTTGGTTGTGTAGGAAGTGGCCCGTAAGTAAGAGCTTGTAACTATAGACTTTATAGGGTTAACATGTTCATAAATAAAAAGGCGTGTTTTTGTAATGTTGTTTGTTATACTATTTTTCTTTCTATCCTTGCTGTCGGGTGTTGTTATTTGTTTCTGCATGCGCAATTCAAAAGATAAAATGAATGGGTCGTCGACGCGTCCTGAGACGTCGCATTTAATGACCCAAGAGAAGAGATGAAATGGGATGGTCACGCGCTCGAGAGTCGGGGCGTGACAGCTATGATGTAAAATACCATGAGACTTGAGAAAATGAGTGAAGGTAGAAGAAGAAAAATATTCACAAACATTGTCTATACATAAACACTTAACAAAATAATTATATTGAGTACAGACTTTATTATAAAACTAGCGAAAAGAATGAAAAACTTAAATACGATCTTTTATTAAATATAACCAGGTTGTATGAGTACAATCGTTAGTGAAAGTGACAAAATAACGAAGACCAAATGAAGACTCTCGACTACGACCCCACACATTGGAGTGAACTAATTTGAATGGTTGGGAAGCACGACTCGAAACACGAGGGGAAATGGACACATGATGGTGTTTACCCAATTGACAGGTTTCCCATTTAAACTGAAAAACTGAATTAGACATAAAAGGAAAACGTCAGAGTACGTTTGCTGATGGGTGACCAAGGCAATAGTGTAATCGATAAGGATCATGCATAGCTTGATTCTGAATTGTTGTAGTAGCAGCAATAATCTCAGGGTTTAGTATGTACAATCCACCAACCTCACGCCCACCACCTATTCAGCGTCCAGTCTTCCGATCCCGAAGAACACACGAAGAAAAGATAATATCGCAGTCAAAATCACTAGTAATAGAACTGATAGATAATAGACTATAAAGGAAGTTTGGAATATGGTAAACAAGTGGTAATGAGACAGATGAACTCAATGATACACAACATGTACCAATTACTTTGGATTGAGAATCATCCGCTAAGGTAATTGACGTAGAAGGAACAAACGAGGTGGACGTGAGGAGATAAGAATCACTAGTCATATGATGAGTGGCACTTGAATCAATAACCTAAGGATAAGGAGCAGTTGTACAGGACAGTAGACAGGTAGGATCATTATGCTGTGCTAAAGTAGCAGTAGGACCAAAGACAACATCATTCGTACTCTGACCAACTTATCATATTCTTGATGAATTAAGTTTATTATAGCTTGTCCAGAAGAAGATTTAGGTGAGGGAATCCAAGACTTAGTATCAATAGAGGTATGTAAACCTCGCAGTTTAGGATGGAGGTCATAATAATAATCGATCGTATGCCTAGAAAGTTGGCAATGAATACAAAACCGGTTTCCTCGACCACCACCTTGAACTCCTCTAGAAGCATTATTACTACCACCACGAACAACACCTCGACTTTGAAAACCACGACCACGGTAAGAACTGTCAGAATTCTATTGTCCATGACCATGAATACGACTACGAGTCCCTTGACTTCCACGAGCCATCATAGCACTACTCTTTGACGTTGCTGAAGTCTTGGGACTGGAAGTGTAACGAGTAGCCCGAGAATACACTTCTTCAATGGAGGGGAGAGTGCTTTGAGAGGCAATCTGTTGACGAAGGGCATTGTGATCTAGACCAAGACCTTGGAGAAAGAGTATGGTCATTATGTTTGTTTCGCGTTGTTGCATTTCAATAATTGTGGTAGCCGGTGGAAAATAAAACTTGAGTTGCTGATACAAAGATGCAAAACGAGCATCGTATTCAGCCAACTCAGCATCACCAATTTTGGCTTCAAATAAAGCCTCTCACATATCACACACTTGACTTATATTATTCTATCCAGAGTATAGTAAAGCTCACTTCGTCCATACCTGACAGGCTGTTGCACAATCTATGAAAAGATGGCGAACAGATTCAGCCATACTCCCCTATAATAGTGTATGCAAAGTAGCATCAACGAACTTCCATTCTTCTAGACTAGCTGAATCTTGAGGTGGTTCTTCTTCAAGCCATCTAGACTGATGATTAGCATAAATAAAGGTCGAAATGGCCATTGACCAAAAATGATAGTTAGTACCATCCAACTTGACCAAGGTATTGTGCAAACCTTTCATACTGTGATAGGGATCAAAAGATTCTGAACTCAAAGGAGCACTAGACGAAACCAACTCCGAAACAATAGACGGAAAACTTGATGAATTAGTAGACATCTCTACAAACCACTAATCAATATGAAAATTCATGTCAAGGTATCACTAGTAACTTGACCCTCTTATAATCAAATACCACACGCATCACCTATCAATGAAAACAGCAAATTCAACTCTACAAATCACTTCCGAACTTTCAAATTACTAATGATACCAGTAGCTTCACACAAATTTAGCCACTCCAATTCAACCAATAATCACATATCTCACTCCAAATTCCAGCATCCACTCCAAATTCAGTTCAAATTTAGCAACACACTAATTCAGCCACACCAAACTTAAAACAATAATAGTAGTCCATGACACTTGAGCCTCAGAAATCAACTACCATTCTTGAAGAACTACCACTGAATGATGCTGATTTATGGGCTCTCTAGGCTAAATAAACTTCGATAGCACCAAAGCAAGGCTCATTGGCCTAGAAAGAAACAGATCAGGGGTCGCCAGACCCTGGACAACGTCAGGCAACGTCGGGTTAAGGGCGTCGAACCTAAATTTGGGGTCGCAGGATCTCGGGAAGATTATTGGGCCCAAAGCTGGGCTCACCAGACCCCTGGGAGACATTAGGCGATGTCGTCCCTAGAATCACTGGGCCTGTGCAACACTAGCCTGGGATCGCCTAGCTTAGGTGATGCCTAGTTGAGGTCAAATTTGAGGTTGCCAGTGAGATCTACAGTAATTGACGTAAATTCTTCACCCGCCAAACTCGAGGATGAGTGTACAGTACTCACAAGAAGCAAAACCCTTGCTCTGATACCATGTTATTGATAAAATAGTGATTATTATTTAAGATCCAAAGATAAGTACTTATAGTCTTAGGGTTAAGCCTAGTACAATTACATATTTAGCCCCAACTTGCTAATACTCTAAAACAATAAACCCAATAGGGACATATCTCCATAGATATAACTAAACGATTAGTAAATGTTGGAGTACTTAGCACTTTGAATTTTACTGATTGTGACGCTTGCGTGGACTGCATAAAGGGAAAGCAGACTAACAAGACAAAGAAAGGTGCCATGAGGGGTACGGAAATATTAGAAATCATACTTACATCAATTTGTAGTGCGGATATGGACTCGTATGGTCAGAAGTACTTCATCTCTTTCATAGACAATTACTCACATTAAATGTACCTATACCCGCTTCATAATAAGCACGAAGTGTTAGATGCCTTTAAGGTATTTAAAATCGAAGTAGAGAAACAATGTAGTAAGCAAATTAAGATCATTAGATGAAATAGAGGAGGTGAATATTATGGTAAATACATTGAAGATGGACAAGCATTTGGTCCATTTGTGAAGTTTCTTCAAGAGCATGGGATAGTGGCTCAATACACCATGCCTGGTTCTCCAGATCAAAATGGTGTCGAAGAAAGAAAAAATTGAACTTTATTGAACATGGTGTGGAGTATGCTTAGTAGCTCTAAACTTCCTAAGTCCTTGTGGACTTAAGCTCTCAAGACGACAATGTACATATTAAATTGAGTTCCAACCAAGACTATCCCAAGGACGCATTTTGAGTTATTCAAAGGTTGGAAATTGAGTTGGCGACATGTACGCGTTTTGGGATGCATGTTTGAAGTGAGAGTCTATAATCCACAAGAAAAGAAGTTAGACCCAAGGACTATAAGTGAGTATTTCATTGGATTTGCCGAAAAGCCCAAGGGGTGTAGGTTTTATTATCCATCTGACACCACTAGGATTGTGAAATCGAAAAACACTAGGTTTTTTTGAAAATGACTTTATTAGTGGGAGCGATCATTTCTGGGACCTTATTCTTGAGAAAGATCATACATATACTCAACCTTCCACTCAAGCAATAGATTGGTTGTGTTGGAGAAACATTCCCAAGACAGTTTTGATGATTCCTAAACTATCCCTAGTGTATTATCTAATCTTAGGGATTCAGATGTTCGAGATAATTTTTGTGGACCAAGTGAACATGGCGGAATCCATCAGGTGGAAAATCACGAAATGTCTCTGAGTAGTAAATGGAAACGGTACTAGCAGACAAAACGATCAGTTGGAGCGGATGTTTATCGAAGCTGATGTAGGATGTGGATGCTGATGTCTGTGGATAGAACATGAAGATATTCGTTGAAGATTATAGCTGTTGAAGGTTGGAGCCGCACAACAAAAGATCAGGAAGAACATCGGAAAATATAGCACGTGACTGGCAACACTGTTAGAAGTAGTCAGCATAGGAGTAGTAGCCGCAGTACCTATTTTTGGTAACTTGCAATTGTTCTTAAAAAGAAGCTGTATGGGCAGCTCTCTTCTAGGACAGTAGGATCGACGAATCTATAACAGCTAGAAGACCCTTTAGAACATCTCCAATTACTAGTTTGAAAATGTCTATAAAAGAGAAGTCCTTTCATGTAGCTGAAATTAGAGTTGCATCACCGAGCCAAAATATTTGCTTAAGCTGCTCTTCCTGTTGATATTGCTTTCTGTTTTCTATAAGAAATCTTCACTACGATAATCTTTACGTAGAGAGAGTTTGCAAGAAAACAAGTATACGCTTGAGTGCAGTGGCTATATCCTGATAGTGTGATCTATCAAGTGTAAATGATCAGCATTTGCCGTTTGAAACTTGTTGAGCAAATCTCTAGTGCAGTCCAGCCTATCTTATGGCTGTTAGTCTTAATAGTGGATATAGGCTTCATTGTAAGCCAAACCACTGTAATTTTTTGTGTGCAGCTGTTTCTCTTGATCTTTGCTTCTTACAGCACATCTATTGCATACAACATCTGAAATAGCTGCTTGATCTGATTTTTATTTACTGTATCATATTTTCGCAAGAAGAGCAAAAGATTTTCAAAACAACCTATTCACCCCCTCTCTAGGTTGTATTGTTAGCCCCAACATGTTGTTTATATCGCCCATTCAGTTCAATCAGCTGTTGAACAACCAATCATTAAAGCTTCACAACCTATTGATATTGATATAGTAGATCCAGTTGTTCAATATTCTCCTCTGGAGAATGTTGATGCAACAAAAGATTTACTAGAATGAAGAAACTAGCAATTTCTAGTGATTACATTGTGAATCTACAAGAAGTTAACTATAATGTTGGAGCTAAGAATGATCTTGAAATGTTTTTACAAGCCATGAGTTGTGATGAATCCAATTTGTGATACAATGCCATGAAGGAAGAGATCTATGACATCTAACGGAGTCTAGACTTTGGCTAAGTTGCCTTATGGTAAGAACGCCATTGGTTGTAAATGGGTCTTCAAAACTAAGAAGGATTCATTGGACAACATTGAGAGATATAAAGTTAGACTTGTTACCAAAGGATTCACTCTAAAGGAAGGAATCGATTACACGGAGACATTTTCTCTTATATCTAAAAAAGAGTTTCTTTGTATAATTTTGGCATTGGTTGTCCATTTTGACATGAAATTGCATCAAATGGATGTGAAAACGGCGTCCCTCAATGGGGAACTAGAGGAAGAGGTTTGCATGAAACAATCAGAAGGATTCTCCTCTAATAAATGTGAGCATTTAGTGTGCAAGCTTAAGAAATCTATATATGGCTTGAAACAAGCATCTCGCCAATGATACTTAAGGTTCTATAATGTCATCTCTTCATTCAATTTTTTAGAGAATGTCATGGATCAATGTATATACCAGAAGTTTCAATGGGAGCAAAATTTGTTTTCTTGTCCTATATGTGGATGCCATTTTACTTGCAATCAATGATAAGGGGTTGCTACATAAGGTGAAACAATTTCTCTCTAAAAGTTTTGACATGAAAGATATGTTTGAGGCATATTATGTTATTAGCATTAAGATCCATGGGGATAGAGCTCAAGGCATTTTAGGCTGTCTCAAGAAACCTGTATTAATAAAGTCTTAGAGAGATTTCGGATGAATGATTGTTCACCAAGTAAAATACCCATTGTGAAGGGTGACAGGTGCAATTTGAACCAGTGCCCAAAGAACGATATTAAAAGGGAACAAATGAACAACATTCCACATGCTTCTCCTTTTGGAAGCTTGATTGTACTCGATCTAACATAACTTTTACTGTGGGAATGTTGGAAAGATATCAGAGTAATCCAGCTATTGACCACTGGAGAGTTGCAAAGAAGGTGATGAGGTACCTTCAAGGAACAAAATGTTACGTGCTTATGTATAGGCGGATGTCGCGACCTAAATTTTGGAAAAACCTAGGTTAATGGATTGCCAAGTTAATTAAATTAACTAACCTAGTTCGAACCCTCCCAAGTCCTACCAAATCATAACTTAAGGCTCGATATTAATGTGCAAAAGATTTAAAATAGAGTTGTCACTAATCATTTATGGTAGGCTGATTAGAAACTTAAATAAAGTATAGGGAGATATACTTTATTTCTACGAACCAGAGACTAAGTGAGTTCGGGGACTTGATTACGCTAATATTTCTATTAACGCCCTTTCGGTACCCATTTTTCATGAAAATTCCTTGATTGGCAATGTAGATTAATTTTTTTGGGGTTTTCTCCTATTGAATGCAATGTTAATGCAACCATATTCTAAAATGAAATGTATTTAATTAAATGATCTAAGTCTAATGATATAAAATTAAATGACATGCATTTATGATCCTAAACTTACCTTTTCTAGTTGACAAGCAAAAATGTCATGTGACTATACTATATGACATGCAAGTTATTTAATTAATCCTAATGATTAAGATTAAATAATAAATGAGCCTAGACATTTAGTTCTATATGAATGCACCTAAAAACTATATTAAATGAACCTAGACTAATGACATTGCAAAGATGACATGCATATGATGAGTATTTGAGGTATTTTTTTTTTTTATGATTGATTACATTAAACAAGAATGAATAATTTAAACAGAAATAATTAACCTTGCTCATAATATACCTTTAATTTCGATTTTTGATTTCACAGCATTTCCCTGAATTGGGGCCAGAAAGTGAATTAATTTATAGAATAACCATTGTCCCTAGATACATAGGGTAGATTCTGAAATTCTATTTTGGAATTATCAACCCAATCCTCCAAATTGTGGACGTGATGTATAATTTTCATGCGCGGGCACGATCATTCTCCTGAATTGGAGTAAGATGTTACCCTATTGAGCATTTTCTTTGGGACATAGGCACGATGGGAGCATATATTATGAGCAAGATTAGTTATTAATGTGCAAATTATCTCATAAATATAAAAAGGAAACAATCGCAACAAAATATATATTAAGAAAATCAAATTTCCTAAGATAATGTGTCTAATAATGTCGCATTATCTCTAACACGATATTATCTGAAAATTCACATCTTTTTAAATTAGGAAACACAATCAAGAGAAAACATCAAATTAATAGAATTATTCAAAATGAAGCAATCAAATCAAAAACTACTTTATTCAAAAATTTCCAAGTTCGGGATCAATCGGAGGATCTCGAACGAACTCGCGGATAGCTTGCGACCAAGGGCTCTAGGGATGCTAGCGGGAGCAGGCTGTGCACGATGGTGATGCTCTCGGTAAGGGGCTCTTTAGTTGTGTCACAAGGTTTCGCAAATTGATGCCTCACGAAATGCTGCAGATTGAAATGTATTGGTTCAAAGTGAAATTATTATTATTATTCACTCAAGGGCACCAAAACTCTCCATCGCCACTGGACCTCTCTCTGAAGGTCCATTGAATTTGACTTTGCAATTCACGACCAACTTGACTTGCTTAGGTTGTGTATTGCTTTTCCCCAAATTGGACGCCACGCCAATAGCACTTCGATGAGCCAAGAACGAATCAGCCACGGACAAAGACACCAACGAGAGGCAATCAACACGACGAGGCTGCTGAGTAATGCCAAGCCTTTGCTATGGGGATCACTGGACAGCTGTATTGGGCACAAGAAAATCTGCACAAGAAAGGTTAAAACGTAGTAACCAAGGGATTGCGTCGTTGGGGATCTGATTTGTCGTGTAATTGCTAAACGCTGGTTCGAGAGTCACGACAACTGCTACTCATCATCTCGGGTCAGGAAATAGCAACAAGTCCTCGTCGTTTGAGAAACAACAGCCATCGGCGTCGGGATCGGCAGGGCGTTGCTAGTAGCAGCAAGCAGCGACGGTCGCTGCGGGAAGGGAAGCACCGGCGCCAAAGAAGGCCTCAGGCAAGGATGGGTTCTCGACCGAGAGCTCTTCCTCTCTCTTTCTCACATGAGTCTCCCTACGAATTTTCTGAATGAATTCCTCAACCCTCCGCCCCCGCCTGATCGCTCTATTCGTGTGTCTATATATATTGCTCCTCAGAGAATAATGCTATGACCGAGGGTTTAGTGGAGCGAATCATGAATTTTTATTTCTTTCCCTGATCTCCTTCTTTTATTTCTCTGCGCATGTTGAACGAATATGCCCAATTCCTTTTTTTTTTTTTTATCAAATTTTCCTTCTTTTCTTTAATAGCGAAAATCAACTTCGCTCCTTTTCCACGTGACCAAAAGATTTTCATGATATCTCTTCTTAATTATGCCTCAATATCCCCTAAGTTGGATGTATTACATGAATAGTACACATGTCAATCTCGACCACTTCAAGGGGAATAATGGGTTTGGTTGAGTTGTTAATTCACATGGGCTAGATCCAATTAATTCCATCAATTTTAGAACCTCCCACTTAAGTCTGTCCGCCGCTAGTCCAATTAAAATGAATGTTATGTATGCAGAAAATTTAGATAAAGTCTATATGAAAATGATTTAAGTATTTTTGGTAGGGACTGGGGTCGATCCCTAATTTTTAATGCAAGTGAATTAACAAAATAAATTCTAAAAAAGATTCTAAAAATGGGAAGTCAAAATTTAGGTGTCAACAGCGGATTGATAGATTGGAGGTAGTTGGTATTCAGATTCGAACTTCGCTGGTTGCGTTGATTCTTGAAAATCAACATAATGATACATATTTATGTTTGTTGGTGGAGTCGTGTCATGGAGAAGTGTGAAGTGGACTTTAACTACTACTTCCACTATGGAGGCCGAGTTCCTTTCTTGCTTTGAGGCCACCTCACATGGTGTATAGTGAAAGAGTTTCATTTCAGGGCTTAGAGTTATGGATTCCATTGTTAGGCCATTAAGGATATTTTGCGAGAATTCAGCTGCGATTTTCATGGCTAAAAACCATGGGAGTGGTAGTCAAAACAAGCACGTTGATGTCGAGTATTTAGCCCTAAGGGAACATGTTAAAGAGAACAAAGTTATCATAGAAGACATTCGCACTGGATTGATGTTAGCTGATCCTTTAACTAAAGGCATGCCACCGATAAGTTATAAGGATCATGTGGTTAGGATGGAAATTGGTCCTATAAGATCAATTTTATTCGTATTGATGAATTTTGTGAAACTTTTATTCAGTTATGATGTTTTTACACATTAATTTATTATGAGACTAACAATCATATTTTGACCTAAAATAAACATAAGGTTTATTCATTAAGTTATGATATCACATATGGGCTGATAAGGTGTATTATGATACATAGAAGATAATACTCGTTCTAAGAGGACTTATTGTAAGAATTGCTTTTTTTTTTTTACTTAGTCAAAGGGTGGGGCCCATAAGAAAAGAAAAAAAGAAGAGGAAAAGTGAACTTCAACTTATATAACGGGAATAGAATGCATGAATAGAGGAAAGGGAAAGAAAAAAAGAAAAAAAAGAAAGAACAAGGAAGGTAAAAAAGAGAAAATGATCTCCACAGACTCATGTTAGATACCTCACCAAGCCGGAATTACTTTGATTTGCAATGCCAAATAAGTGCTTGCGTCCTTCATTCTTCCAATCAGAGAAATTTTTTGAATTAGAGCTTATATTCGAATTTATGTGAAATTTGAGTTGCGATGTTCGATTTTGTAGTTATTGGATATCTTTGCTTCGGAACAAAACAATTCGAATTAGGCTCGGTCAACTAGAATGTGTATTATCCATATAGAGGATCTTCCAATCAAGACGATCCATCGACCTGAGACAAAGAGAAAAGTCTATCTATTTTATTTAGTTATTCCATTAAACTTAAACTGATGATTCGTTATTGGAGCAGCTAGCAATAACCATTTCATCCGACATGTGTAGTTTTGATTTTCCAATGGATTTATGTCTTTCATTAATGGAATTTTTTTGATGTAGTGAGTAATAGCTCCGGTTATTCACTGTTCAAAAATTCTTGTTTAGGCAGTTCATACCATCCATACATAGTGTTTTGATATAAGATTTCAATTCTTTTGTATTTCAGCAGTAGCATATTGTTCCGTAGAGCTAAGGTCAAAATAGGGAAGAAAGAGGTGTTTCCACTACTCTACCACTCAGTCAATTCTGTTCCACTTAATCCCTATTACATGACCACATATTTTTCCGGCTAAGTAATAGGAAACCTTTCTATTGTTCCATGAATTCGATTTTCATTTCATTCATGAAAAGCCATCTTTTTCTCAACAATGTCTTTGTCATTTGATCCAACAGCCTTCCATTAGATAGGAATATATTTGAGAAATACTGATAACTCTCGGATGGAGTATTAGAACGGGAAAATCCATTAGATAATGAACTCTTGGTTCTAAGCCATCTCTGGCAACGAATCAACAATTCGAAATGCTTTTCTTGCTTTTTCTGGATAAGCCAGCATTTATATATAGATGTAGGGGGATCTATTTGGGAAGTAAGAAGCCCCTTTGACATCTCTTCATCTGTAAAGAATTCTCGATGTGAAAACACAGAGACAAAGGGCTGATATTTGAATAGGAAAAAGAGTGGATCTGCAAGGTCCCAAATGAATTGGCTTATTCGAAAAAAGCCTTGTTCTTTGGAAGATCTATCTCGTGTCTAGTACTACATGGTTCCACTTTGCAAGAACTCCGAATCATTCTCTTGAAACTCCTCCTTTTCATCATAAATGATCCATTTGCCTTGAAATGACCTGGCCCAATAGGGAAATCCTAATGAATTGGGCCTTTCAATACAATCAAATAGAAAGCCCCAAGGGGGCCATATTCTAGGAGCCTAAACTATGTGATTGAATAAGTCATCCTCTATCTGTTGTGAGTTGAGAACTCCTTCTCCTTCCCCTTCTTCAAACTTCAATTCGTATTTTTCATAGAGTAATCTCTTATCAATGATAGAATAAGATCCATTTTGCATCATATCTAAGGGATTCCTTAGTTTGGGTTGAAGAAGTAAGTTGAGGAATTATGGGAGAATGATAGTTTAGGGATTGTGGAGCTATAGGGTTTTATGAAACTTGAGTTGGACTTATGGTTTGCATGAAACGAATTTTCAAAATTGTGCACGCGTGGTGAACAATAGCGACCAACAGCCTTCCATGTCGACTTTCGTTAATTTCCGACTAGTTTTTGGGTTGGCCAAGCTATAGGTTTTATAGTACCTCGAACGATCTTTCTTTTAACTATAAGTTCGCTTGAAACAAAGTTTGATGGAGAGAGTTACGGCATGACCAAATTTGATGTGCAAGTTAGGCGTTACGGACGACTTTGAATAATCGCTTTGGGCGAGTGATTTGTTGGGGCATGTGAGTTGTTTTATTAGCGTCTAAGCTTAATTTAGCCGAGTTGTAGTTGAGGTAGCATTTTACTAGATTGTAACGTTATTTCTCATTTAATTGATAGGATTGCAAGTTCGATAGTTCAAGTAATTTTTGTTGTTTGGTCATAGGCGTTCCCAAGCGAGTGGTGTTATCTCTTTTTCGAGTTTGTAAACTCATCTTTTGAAAGAGATATGAATTAGATATATTATGAGTTCTAAAAGAGAATGTTGGTTGCATAAAAATACGAATCGGGCATTTACTACTTTTTGATTATTTGTGAATGGTTTGAGAAACGTATTATGAAATGTGTTTCGAAATGTTGCTGGTTTATGAAATAAATTTTGAAATGATGTGAGAATTGTTTGGTGGAAATATATATTCTATTTGATAAATTGAGTTGTGAAAAGTGATTTGATTCGGGTTGTAAAATCGGTTTATGAGATGAGTATTAAAATGATTTGGGAAATGTTTTACAAGAAGTATTTCTAGTGGATGAGTTGAATTGCGAAAGGTTATGTGTTTGGTTTGTGAAATGTATTCTAGATTGATTTTGTGGAAAGAATTACTATGTGAAAGGCTAAATGGTTTGATTTGTGAAATCGATTTTGACACGGACTGATAAAGACTAAGTGCTACACGATAATGTGGTTCTCGTGGGAGCCACTTCTAGAGCCTTGTACTGTTGAGATGTGTCAGTCAAGGGCTAAGTTTTACAAGGTGATGCGATTCTTGTGAGAGCCATCTTTAGAGCCTTAAGTTAGAAATTGAGCATGAAAATTGGTTATTGACATGTGATTCAAGACTGGTCAATGGAATGGATCATTAACTTGTGATTTGATGAATTTGATTATTGAACTAGATCAATGATAACTATTTGATATTCTGGACAAATGTGTATTTATGATATGTATCCGGTTGTGTAAGAACGATATAACTCATTCTTATCTTGTATGTGTATTATATACTGAAATTGAGATAAGTGGTTTTGGTATTGTTTGGTAAAGTGCATAGTATATGCTCAATATGCTTAGAAAAGATATGTACTACTCACTAGGCTGTTATTGCTTATTCCTTTCATCTTTCATGTTTTTTCAAGTTTCTCGTTTGGTGGCTGATAGTTCGAGAGCTCTATTGCTATGACTTTAGTTAGTTGGTTCTTTGGTTATGTGAGGCTGCATCATTTGGGTGAAAGGACGGCCGTGTCATTGCCCCTATTCCTGTAGGATTCAGGGTGTGATACTTATCGCCATGATTCATGTTCTTTATTTTCAGCATGAAGTTTTTGTGGATTTAGTACAAAATTTTGTTTGATGGAATATTGGGATCAAGTGGGAGAATGTTATCATATCGATATGTGATTCCACATTCAGTTTATAATTGTCCACATTAATTTCATTGATGTTCTATTGTCCGCATTATATTACGTGATAACTGTCTATTTAATCACATTGGATTATGTAATGACCGCCCTTGATAACTCTTGATGGAAGAGTTATCAGTAAAGGGGTGTGACTGGAGTATAAAAAGGTCATCTAAGCCAAACTCCCTAATTAAGAAACACACCATTGATGTTTGAGAGGTGGCAATTGGCTAGAAGTGCATATTCCGATCTTTCAAGACTCCATGAATCCGGTTCTTGATCGAACTTCATCAAAGGCTTGATATTAGTATAGTTTTTCACATTTCCGCATACGATCCTAGTTATGCCGGTTTTTGTCCATCCATGTGTAATCAAGATCCTTCATCCCTTAGGTTTTTCTAAAGGTTGAAAATCATTTATGGAGTAAAATGTGTTTCGTCGAAATGACATTCCAATGTCTTATATTGGATGACACAGACCTTGTTAAGTTATTTATAAGACCCAAGTCACACTCAAAGGTTCACCATGTCCGTGTAGTTATAATTAAGTATTCCTTTTAGGTTGTCGACCCACTTTCAAATTGGCTAAATTATTGGAAATCATATCAAAGATAGATTCTGTTCAGTAGATGTGTGGTTCATGCATTGAGTAGACCCATACACCGACTTAATGAGGGTACGAAGTGATAGCTAGGGTGAGATGGCTCAAACAAGATCTGGCTTCTGGCAGGCTCCTAAGATGGTGCAAACGTTAGAAATGAATCTGATCAGACATTGAGTAGGAGGAGTATTGCAGGTGGTATGGAGTAATACTAACGAGGACATCACTTATTGGATAAAAACTACTCTTTTAAATTATTCATAAGGTGCAATCTAAAATGACCACAATCTTGTGTGGTTAAGCTTGGATATTCCATTTAGGGGCTTGTGTCATATAGAACAGGCGGTGTGGTTGTAATTTGATTATGTGGTATATTAGACATTCTTCTATGCACATCTTTTTATCATGTAATGATGCAATTTTCCATATTTTGCACCAAAAAGAAAAATGTGTCTTTCAGAGAGCACTGCACATGGAATTTAAACTTTTTAGTAACGTTAAGCACATGGTATAAGATTATTATTTCTACTTTGTCTTGATACATTTGGTTTGGAGGGTCGCGATCCAATATCATCCAATGTCCCATGTATTATTCAGAACTATGTAAGTTGTAATTTCCAATTGATCCATGAAAAGAAAAGGTCGACCACTCAAATCATATAGAATAAGAGGAAATGTACTAAAATGAAAAGAAAAAGGAAAAAGGTTTAGCTACAGTCGTGAAGCAGTGTCCGCCTGATTAGATGTTAATCGTTCTTGAATTTTTTAATCAGCCATGTGTGATTTTAATATGAACAAAGCATTTCTTTTGTAAGGGAATTGGTTACATGACATGTGCTGAGAGTACGTACTGACGTATTGCAGTGAGGATGGAAATGGGTACCGAACGCCTAGTTAGTTTTTCTGCGCATCTAGGAAATAGACCATGATGAGTATATTGTGAACAAGCATCTTAGGTCCGCGAGAAGGCCTCCCAAATGGCACTACATGAGCGATGTCCGGCGACCTGAAGATCCATAGAACACTCTGCAAGCCATATGAATCGATTAATTTTGGACCTTTGATTTGGGTAGATGGTCCCCACTTAGGGCAACTGCATTCAAACAAATAACCTCCGGTTCATGAGCTGAAAGTCCCTTTTGACACCCTGATGAATTACGTCAATCTCCTATCCTTTCGACATACGGTAAATGAACCGAGTAGATTTGGCGTAAAAAATCCAAATATTTTAAACTAGTGTAAGAGGATCCCTTCCCATCTTAAGATGATATATTGAGGGAACATGTCACGTCTCTTCTTAAATTGGAATTTGAATAATGTTTGATTTTAAACCTCCACATCAGCAAGTGAGGATGGCGTGTATATATATTTTTTACTCATCCATTTATAAATCGGCACGTGTCCAAGTTGCAATCTCAACAGATGACATGGAATAAAATAAAAAGGAAAAATTACAAATAAGGGTCTCAAGTGAGATTATTTTCTCAAAAAGGACTCAAAGTGAATGTTATTTTAAATAAAGGCAAAAAATGACCAAGTAGGTCTCCAATAAATGCCTAAGCTCGCCAGCCAACTAAAATTTTGCGGGTTGACAGGCACTTGATTTTTCCGGCGACCAGAATAGGGCAATTTTGTCCAAAACAAAATAAAAAAAAACTAATTATCACAAGTTACTGCTTATCTTCTTTGGAGTTACTGTTTATCATCTTCAACCTCGCGATCGCTCGGCCATACTCCTCCGGCACACGTTCATTGCTGCCCACTATTGCCTAGACATTGGGTAGCGTTTGCTGTAGCTGTTGGCCATGGTGGCCGCAAGCTTCAAGGTCAGATGTGGCTTCGAAGCTTGCGACTGCCATGGCTGCTCGAGCTTGACGCTTGACCAGATGGTGTTCTTGCTTTCTCCTCTAATGCCAAACTCGTGAGACAATTCTGCTTCAAGATCCTTTCGGTACAAATAGTGCTCGACGATTGAGGAAGATGAGAATGAAAATTGAAGACACTAAACTATGGAGATCTCGAGAGAAAAAAATGAAGGAGTTTAGGGAGGCTCAACCAGTTACTACAAAATCAAGCGCGACTGAAGAAGGATGAACCACAGTCAAACGAAGGCGTGGCCAGAGAGGGAGGCCCTGGCTGTCGCGAGCGTCGAAGTCGAAACTCGAAGCCAAATGCCAAATGTATGGCACCAACCTTCGCCGGCGAACTAGGATGGTCGCTGTTGGGGCTAGATCTATCACCTAGAGGGGGGTGAATAGGTGTATTTAAAGAATCTTGATATAAAATGTGGAATTAAAAGGATCAAGATAGAAATGATGAAGAATGAGACAAAGTCTAAATCGTGTGTAGTATAGTCTCAGATGTTGTAAACAAGAGATAAGAGATAGAGAAATTTGCACATGAATCTTATAGTGGTTTGACTTAGTTCAAGTTTACATCAACTCTCCACGCTAACAGCCTACTGGCTGAATTCCAATAATGAATCAATGAAAGATTACACCGAGTGATACTTCTCATATGATAGATCACACTATCTCACACAATAACTCTTTTCTAAACCTCTCAAAGATTATAACTTTAATGCTCACGAGAGACAAGTGTGTATGACTGAATCTCTCTTTGAACTTTGAAATTTTTAGACTCTTGATCTCTCTCATCTTCGTGACTTCAACCTCCTTATAAACACCTCCATATCCAAACTAGCCGTTGGACATCTTTTGAGGATCATTCTCCAATTATCTCATTGGATCCGAATGCTTCAAGGGATTGTGTAGCCATTGAGTGAGATAAAATCAAAATCTCCATTGATTCAGTCGCCCATACAATCTGAATCTAGGTTTCCATAAGTAGAGTTCTTCATTTGGAAAGCTCGTCTTGTCTTCGAAGATTTGATAATCAATCTAAGATATTTTGCGTTGATAATACCGTTACAAAACCATCTAGAGAATTGATCTTCAATCAATGATCTTCTATATGTGGAATTCAAGTCAGATTACTAGCTGTTGTAAAAGATATGACCGTTGTATTCTAAGTCTAAGCATACTCTCAAATGTTATCGTCGGAGTCTGAGCTTCCATTTTCTGGTTCCTCCAAGCGTATTGGCGATTATGGCTCTACCTCGCTGTTCACCTATTCAAGATCCTTCCAAGCTTTACTAAACTCCCCGTTCTAGGCTTGTTTGCCTTCTACTTAGGTCCCTCTAGTTTGTAGATACCTCTATGCCCAATGCCTTGTTCACCATTGAAACTTATAACCATCAGACTTTCTGATATAACTCTCAAATGTTTTGATATAACCTTCAAATGTTATGATATCACCCTTAGATGATCTGATCCTCATTTGCATAATGGCTCGTGCATTTTTCACTTGGTTCTACTCAACCAATAGACACATTAGTAGCATTTGATTATTTTGTTATCTTCAAAACATTGTAAGGGATTTTTCTTAACAATTTTTCCCTTTTTTATGATGACAAAAAAATCTTTAAATATGTAGATGTATAAATGCATTTCAAAGATATTGAATTGTGTATATGTGAAAAGTAAGAGTAATTTGCTTATCTTTCCAAAAATATGAGTTCAGATGAGGGCACAATAAGCATGAAATGCAATCTCCAGATTTTTAAATATATTCAAAGAATATAATGCAAGTTAGGAGATAACAAATAAATTGAGCATAACAATATATATAATCACGGCTCAATATAAACTCAAATGCATATTCATATTCTCTCCCCCTTTTTGTCATAATCAAAAAGCGATACTAATGGAAAGGGTATCACGTAGAGAATATGCAATGCGGCACATGTTCACATAATATCTTCAGAAATGTATGAGGCATGAAACACATTGTTTAGAAACATCATTTCCTACATTCTCAGATGAACATAGCTCACATGTTCAATCATCAACAAATATATATTAGGAAGTACTGATAAATTTCACTTCCTTTTTGTCATAATAAAGTGATAATATAAAGAGATTTGTTAATGACAAAAATTTATTGAAATGGAAGATGTATTAACTCAATCATGTAGAACTTGGAAAGTTCTAACATACGTTTACCTTTTCTTCTACGGTCGAAATAGAAATCAAGATTAAGATCGACATTTGCTCAACCTTATCATGATTTTCCTATGCTTGATCAATGCTCCCCCTCAATTTGTTGCTTCTTTGAGATGATTTTGGTTCTACCCCTTTCTTTTGCAATTTTGCTCTTCAAAACTTTCATTTTCTCCCCCTGTTATAAAGACAACTTTTGCGAATAGCTTTTTATCAAGCTTGTGCGTGTTGATCATGATGTTTCTCCTTCATTTTCCTCGTATCAATAACATTCGCATCATTCGATTGCATCTTTGGAATTCAAGAAAGAAATTTGTTTTCTTCAACCAAGCTCATCTCGAATTCAATCTGCATAAACTCAACATACTTTTTGCACAAATTTGCTGTTAAAGATATAATATCTCACGTATTATATTGTGCTTTTTCTATAGAATAAATTAATTTGAATAGCATATAAAAGAGTGTCAAATATTTCAAACCGTAGCAACTCAACCTTTCATCCGACGTATTAAAAGCTTACTCAATATACCTTGAGATACCTTCGATAATTTTGCGCAAAGAGGAGAATTTTCGATTCTTCAAAAATAGTGCAGAATTTTTCCTCCTATATTTGGATCAAACTTCATATGGAAAAATTCTTTTGCTGCTTGCAAATTCTTGTTAGAGAGATCATAATCTTGCAAAAAATAAAATAAGGAGTGCTCACGTACATACCTTCCTCCAATTTGCAAATCAAACTTGCCAATTGTAATATTAACTCTAAGAATATGGCAATTGTATCCATGTATGCAATGATTTCTTTTCAAAATATATTCCTTAAGCATAAATATCAAATGCATATGAAAATATAACATTAACTCTCTATGCAAAAGAAACTTGAATGTTTCAAGCATCAAATCTATGTATGATCTTACCCACATGGTAACAAATATTACCAATTTGTATCCTAATGTGCATGTGCAGAATATACCTTTCCTTTTTAGAAAAATTTCTCATTCAAGATCATTCTTTGATTGCACCAATTTGTGGAAATTTGTGATCAATCTTCTTTTGTAGAATTTCCTGCAAAAATCTCGTTTCCTTTTTGGTATCAATGTATTTGGATCCTTTCCTATTGTCAGACACAAAATAATGAAACTTCATAGATATTAAAAGATCCTGCAATAATCTTAAGCATATAAAGAAATATTATCAAGCTAACAATATGTATAATCAAATAACCATTATTCTATTGCTCCAGGTGTTATAATCTTTTCCCTCGAAAATGGGTGGTCTTGATTCACTTTGACCTTCATTGAGACCTACTAAAGAACCACTAGCCATGATAGATCGTTAACTCAAAAGTAATATAGCACTTCACAAAATAATGAGCACCGTGCTCTGATACCAATTGATAGGGCTAGATCTATTACCTAGAGGGGGTGAATAGGTGTATTCAAAGAATCTTGATATAAAATGCAGAATTAAAAGGATCAAGATAGAAATGATGAAGAATGAGACAAAGTCTGAGTCGTGTGCAATATAGTCTCAGATGTTGTAAACAAGAGATAAGAGATAGAGAAATTTGCACACGAATCTTATAGTGGTTTGGCTTAGTTCAAGCCTATATCCACTCTGCATGCTAATAGCCTACTAGCTGGATTCCAATAATGAATCAATGAAAGGTTACACCGAGTGATGCTTCTCATATGATAGATCACACAATCTCACACAATCACTCTTTTCTAAGCCTCTAAAATATTACAACTTTAACGCTCACGGGAGACAAGTGTGTATGACTGAAGCTCTCTTTAAACTTTGGAATTTTTAGACTCTTGATCTCTCTTATCTTCGTGACTTCAATCTCCTTATAAACACCTCCACATCCAAACTAGCCGTTGGACATCTTCTGAGGATCATTCTCCAATTATCACATTGGATTCGAATGCTTCAAAGGATTGTGTAGCCGTTGAGTGAGATAAAATCTGAATCTCCAATGATTCAATCGCCCATATAATCTAAATCTAGGTTTCCATAAGTAAAGTTCTTCGTTTGAAAAGCTCATCTTGTCTTCGAAGATTTGATAATCAATCTAAGATGTTTTGCGTTGATAATACCGTTGCAAAACCATCTAGAGAATTAATCTTCAATCAAGGATCTTCTATATGTTGAATTCAAGTCTAATTACTAGCCGTTGTAAAAGATATGACTGTTGTATTTTGAGTCCGAGGTGCTTAGATGTTATCGCTAGAGTCTAAGCATACTTTCAAATGTTATCGTCAGAGTATGAACATACTCTTAGATGTTATCATCGGAGTCTGAGTTTCCATTTTCTGGTCCCTCCAAGCGTATTGGCTATTACGGCTCTACCTCGCTGTTCACCTATCCAAGGTCCTTCCAAGCTTTATCGAACTCCCCGTTCTAGGCTTGTTCATTTTCTACTTAAGTCCCTCCAGCTTATAGACACCTCTATGCCCAATGCCTTGTTCACCATTGAAACTTATAACCTTCAGATTTTTTGATATAACTCTCGGACGTTCTGACATAACCTTCAGATGTTATGATATCACCCTTAGATGATATGATCCTCATATACATAATGGCTCGTGCATCTTTCACTTGGTTCTACTCAACCGATAGACACATTATTAGCCTTTGATTATTTTGTCATCTTCAAAACATCATAAGGGATTTTTCCTAACAGTCACGAGAGTTTGTTCTTGAACGGGGCAGGGCCACTGCCCACCCTTCGCCGGCGAGGGCTGTGAGCCCTCCCTCCGTTTCTTGAGCTTAAGCTGGAAGTGATTCAATCGATGGCCATGGTGGTCAGGGCTTATTGACATCGAAACTGAGACCAATCGTGGTAAAAGCGTTGAGAGTTGAAGATGGTGGTTGGTGGAGATTAAATCTTTTGCCACGCATGTTGGAATGTTCTCTGGCCCAATTGTTTTTTAACAAAGCCATTGTGAGTAGATCTTGTGATAATTTGGGTGGTGGTGTGTGTTCAAAGGTTGAAGAAGAAGAGAGGAAAAGATAGGCAATATAGAGAGATTGTCTCTCTTTCGTGTCTCTATTGATCGAGCTCACCTCGTCTTTAGCCTTTGATTTCGAAGAAGATCTGGCAGCCATGGCTCTGAGCTCTCGAGCAGCCACGGTGGTTGCTTCAAGGCTATATCCGACCTTGAAGCTTGCGGCTGCCATGGCCAGCAGCCACAACAAATGCTTTCGGGCGTCCAGGCGGTAGGGGCCAGCGACGAACATACGCCAGAGGAGTTTGGCCGAGCAATCATGAAGTTGAAAACGATAAACGGTAACTTTGAAGAAGATGAACATTATCTTCCGATGGAGACATCTTTTTTTTTTTTTACTGACATGGTAGGAAGCTATCGCCTCATCAGTGCTATGTCAAATTTTTCTTTTAAATTTTTATTAAGATTTTGTTTCGACCAAAATTGCCCTATTCCGGTCATTGGAAAAATCAAGTGCTTGCCGGTTGGCAAATTTTGGCCGGTCGGCGAGCTAAGGCCCTTATTTGAGACTGACTTAATTACTTTATGTCTTTATTTGAAACAACATCCATTTTGAGCCTTTTTTTTTATTTTTTATAAATGACCTTACTTCAAGTCCTTACTTGGAATTTTTCCAAATAAAAATATGAATTTTTTCTCTCTTTGGCTCTCCTCCTCTATCCAGTCACTGGCACTGCATCCAAGCCATGGGTGAGCAAGGTACCGGCCATGGACCAGCGGCGTCATCGGCCAATGACGAGATGTTGAGTGTCCATGTCATGGGTGTCCTCGTCACTCACCAAATCTGCCGAAAAAAGCCATTTTCTTTGAGCCAAACAAAGAAGATGCACAGTAGATCTGAAATGAAAGCCTCTTCTTTTCCTGGCTAGGTCCTCGTCGCTCACCAAATTTGCTGGAAAAATACATCTTTGTTTAGCCAAATAAAGAAGATGCTCAGTAGATTTGAAGATTAAATCCATCTTCTTTGCCATTTTATAGATCTGGAAAAAGCCATCTTTTTTAGCCAACAAAGAAATGCAGAGTAGATCTGGAGATGACAACCATCTTCTTTGCCAGGCCACGTATCTGCTAGAAAAAGCCATATGCTTTGCCTTGGGTCGGCCATGGACGGTGGCTTAAGCCAGACACCTTAGGCACGCGTCGCTCCTTCATCGTCATCGCCTTCACCGTAGTAGTGCCGCTTGTCTATGACTGTCGTTCGATGCGAGTAGGGGCGACTTGGCTTAGACGCGCAAGAGACAGCGCTGATGACTCCACTGGTGGTCGTGACAAGGGGACGCGCTGCAACTCCAACGAACAAGCTTCTGTGGCTAAATACGTGTTTAATTAATTCCCAACCCCATCGAGAAAGCGGATAGGTTTAGGGGTATTGCCTAAAAAGGCGAGCCTATGATTCATCTAATTAGGCGCAGGCTCTCCCAAGCCCATACCTCACATAACGTTGAATTTCGTTTTAAATTCCTTAACAACCTTAGAAATTAACTAAGAGTCGCTACTAGTCTATTGGGATCAGCTAGAAACCAATCAAGACACGGAAGTGTCGTCTCAATTCCTACACAATCAGAAATTCTAAGCATGGGGATTTAATTACGCTTATCGTCTAATTAGCACCCTTTCAGTACCTAACTAGCTGGTTGTTTACCTAGAGTGGTCATGCAAACTTGATTTCCAATTAATCTTAGAGGTCTCAAAGTCGCTAATGATCATGCAAATGTTTTTTAAGAGTTATTTTCATGAATATCTAGACCGATCTTAGCCTATTCTAGACAAAGCAATTAGCACACAAGATATTTATAAATAATGCAAAAAATAAACCCCCAAGTGTTAAAGAGAAATTAAGGCAAACAAGTGAGTATTAAAAGCATCAAGGTAAATGTACGGGAAATAAAAACCCGATAGGACCTCGGACCACCATGGAATTAATCTAACTAGGCTAACGCGGCTTTGGACTGCTATGGAACCTTGAGCTCCTAACCACCACCTTGATGCAGGTTTCATTTGACCTCCTCGGATCAGATTGGGGTCGGCTTAGCAAGGGATCCACAGTATTGGCTCGGATTTGATGATGGTCAGCCGCACGGTATACTCGTGGTAGTGCCCGACTCGTCGGCTCGGTGGATGGCTGCGCGACGTAATCAGCGTTCGCGTGATAGAGTTTGAAGTGAGGGGCTTCTTGGTGGTGCTCACCTTGTCGTCCCAGCGGTAGTTCGGATGCGTAACGTGGACTTCTGGAACTCGTAAATAAACCTGCAAATAACTCCCAAAGTTTGTCTGAGGGTTTGGGAATTTACTGAGCTAAATTCAGCGACAATTGGCAGACTTGATGTCTTGCCAGGACCGTTGAAAACAAGAGGTCTCTAGTGCTTACAATTCTCTTAAAATGCACCCAAGGATCTGCGAATAAAGTATAATAAGATAAGGACAACACCAGGGAGATCTCGGTGAGATAAGACAAGAATTGATTCAAGTGCCCGAAGTCTTCTTTCTGCGAAGCCTTTTCACGCTCGGCTCCACCGCTCGGACTCACTACGCGAATTCCTTTTAATCTACCATGTGTATCAAGGGCTGCGGGTTTGTGCTCATGGATCGCCGACGGCTCACGGGACTACTCGGCCTGCAAAATAAATTGGTATCCTACTTCGCCTTTTGATTCTTTATCTCCTTTTTCCTTTTCTCGGTTCATTTGCTGCCCTCCATCGCCAATGTTGGAGTGGCGGAGGAAGAACAAAAGAATGACATGCATGACAAAATTTATATTTCAGAAATCAATTTCCTTTCAGAAATTGATTTTTCTATTATTGTTCCAGTTATTAATTTTTTAATAGAAAAATGCGTTTGATAACGATACAAAATTTCTATTCCCGAAATAGAAATTTTATAAAATTTGTTTGATAACAACATAAAACTTCTATTTCCCTTACGGTGCCGGACGTCAATCGACGAGCGGCAGACGGTGGCGACGACCAAAGCTGGTGAAAAGCCGGTGGCGAGCGGTGAGGGCGATGATGACCGGCGAGCCGGTGGATGGTTGTGATTGGCAAGGCTGCGGATGGTAGCGATCGGTGGGCGACAGCGACTGGTGTTGGTCGGCGGGTGGTGGACAGTGGCGATAGGCAGTCGGCAGGCAACCAGGCAGGCGACGGTGAGTGGCGAGGGCAACAACGTGAGGCAAATGGCGACCAATGGTAGTCGGTAGGTGGCGGGTGACGACAATCAGCAGGTAGGTGGGCGAGCAGCAATGGCAATCGGTGAGGAGCCGAGAGAGAGAGGAGAGTGAGTTGTGAAAAAAGAAAGAGGAGAGAGAAAATTTATGATTTATGTTTCGTAAATCAAGAAATTGAAAATTTTAACTTTCGATTTTTGTTTCAAAATGATTTTTGGAATAAAAATCTATTTCAGAAAAAGAAAATTGAAATTACCCTACTAAATAGATTCCTGTTCAAAATCTGTTTCAAAATGATTTTTGAAATATAAATTATGAAATATTGTCGCGTGCAATCTAAAAGAAAAAGGGAAGAGAATCTTCTCTTGGCGGGGTCCTCTCCTCCTTTTTTCTTCTGTTTTTCCCCTCGGCTCCTTCTCTTTCCCCCACCCTTCCTCTCTTTTTTCATTTTCTTTTTATTTTCTTTTGCCATCTCCTCCAAGTCTCCTTTGTGCGGTTGTGAGCGAAGAGAGAGATAAGTGGACATGAATGGATGATGGTGAGAAGTGATTATGGGTGATGAGTAGGTGGGGAAATATGATGATGAGTAATGATGATGGGGTCCGACCAAAAAAAAATGATGATGGGGAGATGAGATAATGGTAATAGGCGTGAGCAAATTGAGAGAGAGAGAGAGGCCGTGAGTGAGAGCAAGCCCATGTGGGCTCTTTTTTTTTTTTTTAATTAGTTTTAAGAAATTACATATTTATCTATTTTTGCATATTTTTTGTTGCTAATGGAAACACATTCCTAAAACGATTTATGAAATTGCAGAAAAATGTGCCTATTCTATGCTTGAATCACCGATTGTGCAAAGCATATTATGTAAACGAACATACCTCTTTACCACAGATTAAGAGTCGAAGTAGTCTTGAAAGATCGCTCATCCAAAGATTCCACGTTCGTTGCCATATTCTACTGTTCCTCATTTTGAAGAACGAAAGAGCGCGATATATGTAATTGCCTATCAGTTACTTGGACTATGGGCTTGGGCTGGGTTTCGCCCAACATGGGCAGCCCAATAATAAAATCCATTATCTCTTACTCGCTTATGATGGGCTAAAAAAAAATCTCTCTTCTTTGCTAACTTCATACCGACAAATAATTCGTGCAACCAACATACTCTGAGAGCTTATTGCCATACATCTATTAGGAATATACGGCAGCTCATATTAAACAGGTTTCCTTATAGTAGATTTAGTATGTAGTACTCTAGATCACTTACATTTGTATCTCTCTTGATCTCTTTAAGTATGATATATTGTATTCACAACTATGATTGACAAACAATCATAATTAGTTGACCTATGAACACGAAAACAGAATATGACATCGACAGTAAATCAATCATCCTCTTCCTTAAACTTCTCGATTTCAGTCTAGTTCGCTTTTCTAGAAATGCCCAATTAGATCGAATCATTTATGACCATTGGTAACACCCTAATATAGCAAATACCGAATAGAAACTTTGAGAAAAAGTCAAAGTCGTGAGGGCACTAAATGAGGAACTCTTTTCCTCAAGAGTCTCACATGACTTAAAAGTTGAGATTAAAACTTTTACCAACTCTTATTGGTCATCTCATGCATACATAGTATGAAATACGTGTTACGGTATTCTCTTCTTCCCCATGAAACGTACGTCTTACAATTGATATTGTACATATGATAGTTCAGACACTCCCAATGTCTAACTTAAGTTCACACAATCTACTTTTTTTAAAGAATTCATCAGAACTCACATCTGACAATATAGACAAGTAAAGTGAAATATGTGGATTATTTCACTTTCGGACATAATAAATATTATGTCGTCATCTTAACTCTCTGTTAAGGCGACATTAATACTTTAAGCTTGAGCTCTCAATTATCACATAGATAATAAGCTTAAAATTGTCTCATCTCTATTCATCACATAATAAATAGAGGCGATTACCCGTGTGAGTGAGCTAATCTCTCATTTGTCCGACATATCTTTCAATCAAATGCACTAAGCATTAAGATGCATAACTATCAATTTATCTTACATGCATTAATAATAACATTAAACTTCATTAACAGCGAACATTCTAGGAAAAAACAATACTCAGTAGATCAGACTCTACGTAACCCTAAAGATTTTACGTGATTATAGAAAACATCTCTAGGAATTGGCTTCGTCATAAGATCTGCTATCATTCTTTGTGTAGATATGTACTGTACGCTCATTTCTTTTCGTGCCATCATGTCTTTAACATAGTTATATATTATATTTATGTGTTTACTCTTGCCATGGAACTTGGGATCCTTAGTGTAAGCTATTGCTGCTTGGTTATCACAATATACTATTAATGACGTTACAGCATTTTCAGTAACCACCTAAATGATTAAAAAATCTCCTAAGGCAAACACCTATTGTACTGTTGCTGAGAGTGCCACAAATTTGGCTTCCATTGTTGATAGTGCTATACACTGTTGCTTCTTACTGCTCTAAGATATGATGTCATTATTCAATAAGACACATGCCCAGAGGTGGCCTTCCTCTCATTCAAATCTCATCCCCAGTCAATATCGGTACAGCCTTCATGGCGCAGATCGCTTCCTCACTAACTTAGCGAATAATCAGCAGTAGTTTTCAGATACCTCATGATCCTTTTAACATCATACTATGTGCTTGACTTGGATTGAATTAGTATCTACTAATCATTCTAACTATAAAACATGTATTAGGTATTGTACACATTGTAGCATACATTAAGCTTCCAACGATACTAGTATAAGGAACACATTTCATTTGTTCCTGTTCTTGTGGAGTTTTAAGACATATTCTAAAGCTTAATCCTTCATCTTTCGCAATAGAAGTACTATAGGTTTGCAATCTTGTATGCATAATTATTCAAGGACTTTGTTTATATATGTCTCTTGTGAAAGAGACAGTAACTTTTTCGAACGATCTCTTGAATTCTTAACTCCAAGTATATATGTAGCTTCACCCATGTCTTTCATCTCAAAATTGGAAGAAAATCAATTCTTAATCGTATTTACTAACTCCATATTGCTCTCGGCAATTAGTATATCATCTACATATAAAGATAAGATCACAAATTTATCTTTGGATTTTTTGATATATACACAATGATCCTCATCGATCATTACAAAATCATATGCCACTATGACATTATGGAAATGTATATACTATTGTCTTGAAGATTGCTTAAGATCATATATCGATCTCAAAAGTCGACAAACCTTTTGCTCTTGACTTTCAGTAATGAAACCAACAGGTTATTCCATATATATCTCTCTTCATCTAATTCTCCATTGAGAAATGCAGTCTTTACATTCATTTGATGTAATTCAAGATTCATACTAACCACTATTGCTAAGATAAGGCGAATCGAAATAAACCTTACCACATGAGAAAAATTTTCTTTAAAGTTAATTCCTTTCTATTGATTATACTTTTTTGCCACTAAGCGAGCCTTATATCTTTCGATTGAGCCATCAGCTTTACACTTTATTTTGAGAACCCACTTATTCCCAATGGCTTTGCGACCTTCTAGAAGATCAATCAATTCCTAAACTTGGTTTGATCCCATTGACTTCATTTTCTCTTTCATTACTTTTATCTAGTTTTTCTTATTTGGGCATGATAGAGCCCCATTTACATTCCTTGGCTTATCCTCTTCTTGTGGAGCGACTATGAAAGCTTCTCCTTCAACGTCAAAACATCGATGGGGAATACTTTTGTGAGTTGTTCGTCGGATAGGAGATTGTACACTTGGTACATCATTCTCCATTACGCTCTCACTCAGATTAGATAATGACGGTATCTTCTGATCAAGTGGTTGTACTTTAGACTAGTTCGGAACTAATCATTCACTTCTTACATTGCTCCCACTTAAGTCATTATCACGATCCAAGGTTTTGAATAGGGAGTAGTCCTCTTCTATTTCGCCTTTCTTGGGAAATTCGTTCTCTAAGAATATTACATATCGTGATTCGAATTCAGTTACATTTCCAGTTTCTTGTTCACCCATAAACACATACCCCTTTGAGTTCACTGAGTATCTTATGAAAATACTCTTTTTACCTATGGGACCTAATTTTTCATATTTATGAGAGGCCTCGTGGGTATAGGCAGCACAACACCAAGGTTTAAGAAAACTCAAGTCGGGTTTTCTACCTATCTATAACTCATAAAAAGTGGAAATAACTGATTTAGAAGGCACACAGTTAAGTACATAGGTAGCAGTCAACAAAGCATCACCCTAAAAGGTAATAGGTAGTTTAGTTTGAGCCATCATAGACCTAACCATTTTCATGAGGATTCTATTTCTTCTCTCTACAACATCATTTTGTTGAGGAGTATATGGAACCGGCAATTATCTTTCTATTCCCCTTTCATCACATAAATTTCTGAACTCATTAAATAAGTATTCTCGACGTTGATCGGACCTTAATGCTTTTATCTTTTGGTCTAACTGATTTTCCACTAATTTCATTAATTTCTTAAAGCAATTCAATGCTTCTGACTTATGGGAAATCAAATTGACATGTCCAAGTAGAGTATAATCATCTATGAAAGTGATGAAGTAAATAGCCCCATACCTTGCTCTCAAATTCATTGGACCACAAACGTCTGTATGGATTAGTTACAAAGGAAATTCAGCTCTTGTTCCTTTTGCAAATGGTTTCCTTGTTGTCTTACTTGTTAGGCAATGCTCACAAACAAGCAAATTGACTTTTTCAATATTTTCCAATAAGCCCTCTTTAGCTAATCTATTCATTCACTGTTGGCCAATATGACTAAGTTCAGCATGCCATACATTCACATCATTATCATAAGATTCAGAAGATGCAAATAGGGAATAACAAACATTCACATTACTGTATTCAATATCCAGTACAATAAAACCTTCTAGGAAAAGTCATAAACCATAATAACTCATACTTAAAAATAAGTCAACACAAATGTTATGGAAATTCAAACTAAAACCAAGTTTAACTAGCATCAACACAGAAACAAGATTTTGACGAATTTCTGGAGCATACAACATATCATATAGGAACAAGGTGTGACCACCACACATCTTCAATTGGCAGGTTTCAATCCCTTTGATTTCTGCCCTAGAGTTGTTCCCCATATAAATCCATCTCGCTTCATGTGGAACTCGTTAGAACTCCATGAAGGAATCTCTATCCTTTGCTATATGGTCTATGGCTCCCGAACCTACAGTCCACAAAGGATTAAATTCAGTCAGAAAAACTGAACTTGACATATAAGTAGTACTCATATAAATAGTAAGGGTGTCTACCTTCTTCAGCTCACCACAGTCACGAGTGAATTGACCATTCTTTCAATAGTTAAAACACTTCAGTCTTGAAATATTCATCTTCTTGAAAGGACGCTTTTCTTTCTCTTGCTGATCGACTCTTGGTTTCTTTCTTGAAAACTTGCTCCTTTGCCCTTTCACCTTTTAATTCCATTAGGCGTTTGCGCTTGGAGCTCAAAGCCCCATGTGAGCTAGAACCAACAAAATAGATGTCTACTTCCAGTTTAGCTGCCAGGAGGCGGTCCTTTTCCAGCTCAAGAAGGCGTAAAGCATTTTCAAAAGTTTTTATGTTCTCATTATGGGTCAAGTAGACTTTCATATGCTCCCAACTTTGGGTAGGGAACGAATAACTGCTTGCACTTACTACTCATCGGTCAGAACATGGCCAGCATCTTTCAGCTCACTAATCATGTTTGACATACGCCTCAAATGTTGTCTCATGGTTTGACCATGAGGCTTTTTATATGAGTCAAACCTAATTGTGAGTTACCTCAATTTTGTCACAGAAGTCTGACCAAACCTAGCTGCCACTGCTATCCACATATCTTTGGCATTTTCAAAACCCCTGAACTCTTGCATGACTTCATTTTCCATGCTACTCAGCAATGTAATGCGAGCAATAGAGTTCTTCTTTTTCCAGGCAGCAAATGCTTTTTTGTCTCTTCTATGTTGAGCAATATTCCCATCTTCAAGCTCTTCCATAACAAGGTTAAGAGCTTCCAGTACCTTTTGCTCTTTCAGCACATACTGAATTTTCATATTTCAGATTTCATAATTATGGCCATTTAACTTTTCTCCTTTGTTCAGTTCAGTAATGTCACAACCTAAATTTCAGTAAATTAAGGCTAAAGGATTACTAAGTTAATTAACTTAAATTAACTAACCTAGCTCGGACTCTCCCAAATCCTACCTAATCGCAACTTAGGTTCATTTAATTTTCATTCAAAAAATGTTCAATTTGGAGTTGCCACTAATCATTTTTGGTAGGTTGATTAGATACCTAAATAAAGTATTGAGAGAGAAATACTTTATTTCTACGAACCAGAGATTATGAATTTGGGGACTTGATTACGCTAGATATTTATCTAATGCCACTTCGTTACATTTCGTTTTTTTATGAAAAATCTTTGCAAGCAACTTGATTAAATTTTAACCTAGAGCATTAAGCATAGGTTATCACACGGGTGCACAATCAATGAAATAAATCACCTAAAAATCAAGTGATAAATAGCAAGGAGCATGCACCAATCACATTATTCTCTCTTTTGGGTTTTCGCTTTTTTATAAAAGAAAACTATCCTATATGAAATGCATAAAATTATTCTTAATGCATGACCTAATCTAATGACGGGCTAACATGAATGCACCTAAACATGATACTAAATAAGCCTAGACTATATGACATGACATGGCATTACTAAACTATATGACATGCAAAAATGACATGATATAATGTGGCATGAGATGCAAATGATTTTTTTTTGTATCTTCGAAATTAATATTCAATGAAATTTAACTATCTAGAAAAATGTATAATCTAATCTAAACTAGGAATTAAAATTAACCTAATCCAAATTTAAAATAGAATTCATCTTAGAATTTTAATCCTATCCCAAGATGTTATCCTATCAAGGAAACCTATCTTAAGATGTTCTAAAATTCTAATCAAGATAACCTAAAAATTATATTCTATTTAAACTAGGAAAATTATCTCAAAATCTAAATTTAGCTAAAAAATAATTCCGAAAATTATCTAAAAAATATGCTGAAATTTCTAATTAAGGATGAAATCTATCCTAAAAGATGCCAGGTAATCTACATGAATTTTTTTAGAAATTTAAACATGAAAAATAATGTTAAAGATAAAAAAAATCCAATCAATCCATTCATTCAAAATAAGAAAGAGTTAAATCAACCGGATATTTTTGCCATTTAAATTCAATATTGATCTAAATGCCTATAGATCATATTATCGAAATTTAAACCCGGGGTGATAAATAATTCATCTAAAGGCTTATAGACGAAATTAAAAAATTTTGCTGTTGCAAAATTAGGAAATAATTCCTAATTTGATCACCAATATCTTGGAGATATCGTTAGATAATGCAATATTCAAAATAGGCCATCAAATGTCAAATTGATTGGAGCTAGGAAATCTTACCTCTTAAAGATTGTACTTTCCTAATTTGAATTAAATCAAATCGGATGCTGATCGACTCGGGCCGCTTGACTTGGATGGACGGTTTGCTGGCGGTGACCAGTAAGTCGGACTCACCGATGGTGGCTTGCTCGTTGAATGTTCGGTGATCGAGAAGGAGCTGTTGATGGAGGTGCGCCAGGGACAACTCGGTCACTTCTGGCGATAGAAGAATTCAGCCAAAAACCTGCAAAATCAAGAACAAGTGTGGCAACCACAACGCAACAGATGGAATTGAAGGATTAGCCACCAAGCTCATAAATCTCCTTTACCGATCATATTCCCTTGCTGCCATACACCATTTTTTATTATTCTTTTTGGATGATGGGCTCAAGAATAGTAGTGATATGGCTGCCAGGTTGCTGGTGTACGAGTCAGCCTCGCCTTCACGGGATCTCGGCTAGTCGCACAATAAGTATGTCTTGGCTAAGGAGCAACAAACTCATTGGGGTAGCTATGGTGATGAGGGAGCAGCAGCTAGATCAGCGTCGAAGATATCGATTGCAGCAGTTATCATGGTCAGCGGGGACAGCAGCTTTGGTGTGGCATCATTGGGTGTTGAGGGTAGCAACAACACGATGAAAGAGGCGGCCAGTGAAAAAGTGAAGCCGTGAGGAGCAATGGCCGCGGATTCTCTCTCTCACTCGTGCCTCTTTGAATTTTCTAAATGAAATTGTCGACCTAGAACCTTGAGGCATAATGGTGCTTATGTAGACAATATTAGGTCAAGCTAAGTGCTTCAACTCTTAATTATTTGTAAAATTGACTCCCAAATTACAATACTTTCAGTCAAGTCCCTAGAGGTTGAAATCGCATCAAATTTGGCTCCTATTTGTTGAATGGATTTTGATCAAGCCCAATACATGGGCTAGCCGAAATTTAGATGATGAAACGGGCCAAATTTGCTTCCCACCGCGGGCTCAGTCCAACTTGTTTTAGCCTGTTTGCCGTCGGTCCGATAAATATGCAAATGAATATTATGCATGCTGAAAATTACACTAAAGAAATGATTCAATATTTTTGGTAGGAGCCGAGGTGGGTCACTAATTTTTATGCAATTAATTAAATCTAAATGGTTAGTCAAAATTTAGGTGTCAACAAGCAACTATGTTCTTTGAAGTTGAAGCCATGGTATCTGAAAATGCAGACATATACGCATGAATTGTTAATGCCTCTCATTTATGCATCAGTTTTACACAAACTGATTACATTAATGAATAATTTCACATAAGATTTCAGAATCAAAAGTTCACTATGTTCCCAATCATCGTCTAAAATCCTAATTTGAAATTATCATTAATGTAATCATTAAGGTAAAATTATGTTCCTTAAAGTTACTAAAACTTTTAAAACTTCCACTTAACCACATAATACTAACAATGCAGTTATCATATAGAATAGTACCATAAACAATTCACAATAAAGTATCCCATCAACATTATACGCATCTAACTCAAATATTCATAACCAAATATGTCATAATATACGAACATGAATGGGAAATTGTAAACTTGAAATAACAAATATTTATAAACAGACAACTTGAAATAACATATATTTACAAGGGACATATCAAGTCCTAAATACGTAATCAACGAATGGGAATGGACTTTTGCAACTCATCAGGAAAAGAAATGGTTTTAATAGGTGCCCATATATTGTCTCTCAAAAAACCCTTGGATTTTCACCAATGCGCATTTTGTTTGTGCCAAGATCCATTTAAAGTAAGCATCGCCATTTTTTATGCCTCGACTTGTATGTACTCTTTCAGAAAGGGTTCCATAAAATCCTTATAAACTTGACTGCCGGCTGCCCATTGGTCATTTTGTTGACTATGATGACATGTGTTATCATGTTAACTGTACCATCCCATCGGTTGAGGGCAAGCTCATTCCTTAAATTCAATAATCTTGCCTTTTGTGCTTCCGTTCTAGGTATTATGGGGTTATGATACTTTCGTGGCATTGTTCCTACAACAAATGCATAACAAAATAGGATTACACATAATCCTTACCACAACATCATAAGCAAAAACAAATTTTGCCCCCCTCCCCTTTATTTTTGGGTCAACGGTTAGGTTAATGGTCTGACTGGACTGACTAATTTACAGGTCGGGTCAGCTAACGTTAGCGTGACGTGGGGTCGCTGACGTCAGCCGACGTCATCGTGCGGTTACCGCACAGTCTAAGGACCGTGGGCGTGTGCGCTACACGTGCAGTAGGCCTCACCAGCTTGTGTAGGCCACCGCCGTCCTTCCCGGCGTTGCCTCATGACGGGTCACCAATCAAAATTCTCATTTCGACAAGTACTTTTCATTTATGCAATAAAATTTCACTTTCACCAAGAAAAATTTCAAAAAAGGGGTCATGAATAGTACGATGAACTTGAACACTTACGGTTGCAAACCCTATTTATCTTGGCAAATTTCAACACAATCATGGTAGACATATGATTAGGAAATAAGTAATTGAGCTCTGATACCAATGATGGAAACACATTCCTAAAATGATTCATGAAATTGCGGAAAAACATGCCTATTCTACACTTGAATCATCGATCGTGCGAGGTATATCACGTAAATGAATATACTTCTTTGCCACAGATTAAGAGTCGAAGTAGCCTTGAGTGATCGCTTGTCCAAAGATTCCATGTTTGTTCTCCTTCACAATTTCTCTTGTTGGAGAAAACGCCATATTCTACTATTCCTCACTTTGAAAAATAGAAAGAGCGCAATATATGTAACTACCGTATCAGTTACTTGGACTATGGGCTTGGGCTAGGTTTGGCCCAACATGAGCGGCCCAATCATAAAATCCATCAATTGTCTATGCTAATTTGACATATTTCCATAGGGAAATTAGATTAAATTGAAAATGAAGACCGAACCGCCAAAAATAGGTGTCAACAGATGATTGGCTTGATTACATCTGACATATGACTCACAATGTAGTTGGCCAAATCGTTTTGTTGCTCTTCAAATAACCTCTTCATGGTGGCCAACATCTAATGACTTGGTGTAACATTTCTCAATTGTTCTTCAGTGAGACATTAGGGAAGGTCTACCCCCTCATGTTGGCCTCTTTTGCCGCTCGGTTAACTATTTAAGATTTAGAGTGTGCAGCAACGTTGTCACCAATATGTGGCACTGGATTATTATTGCCGGCAGTATTATTAGACTCTTGTTGCCCACAACAATATGTGACAAACTGATATTGAATTTAAAAAGAATACTTCATAATCTTATCTTCAAAATAAATAATTTCCTAATTCTATATGCGGTTACAAGAAGGTACAATATCCACAAGAAGTTACAAAATCCTAAAATAGCGGCAATAAAGATAACCACCTAGCAATTATGAATTTCTTATAATTTAATAACACTTATCTAAAAGAAGTTACATATATGAAAATATTGCTACTCGGTAGTTACATGTCAATGTCGATGACTTCATCCTAGTGAAGGTTCTCATCGATAAATGATGTTTGCTAACAATAATTTACTTGGTGAGTTATCGATTGTTTTTTCATCGATAACTTCAGTTGTTCACTAGTATCTACTGTTGTTGACTAAGTCCGTCACTTAAAGATTATAGTCAGAAGTGGGTCATTTTTTGTGTTAAAGAGATGAAAGATTATACCTCTACATAAGAGATGTGGGTCGATGCCGAGGACTTCATCCTAGTGAAGGTTCTCATTGATAACTGATGTTTGATATCGATAATTTCCTTGTAGAGTTGTCAACTATTCTTGTCATCGATGGATTTTGTTGTTCATTAAACTCTACTATTGTTGACTAAGTCTGGCACTTATAAACTATAATCAAAATTGGTCATTTTTTTGGGTGTTAACAAGATCAAAAATTACACCTCTACAAAAGTGATGTGGGTGAGAAGGCTGTTTCTTATTAATTTTTTATTGTTATGGGTCCACCTTGATGATGCAGTTTCTTTTTCCATTGGTTAAAAAGAGAGCCTGGCATTTCTTGTTCTCATGTTAATTCAAGTATTTATAGGATTGTTTCAATGTGATTGTAAAGTTTTTTCATCCAAAAATGAATGAAAATGTATCAATTTTGATTTGAGTTGTATCTCAGCGTGTCTAATTCGGATTTCTCTCAATAAATTCATGTCATGTTTGAGCCGTGTCGAGAATTGCCACCCCTCCATATTCTTTGGCTTCACTAATTCATGTAAAGTTAATAGTGGAAGTTATTAAAGGTAAGGCGAAAGCCACTTTTAGCTTAATATGGTGATACTTACATAGCATTAAAATTTTTCAATTTTGTACACTGAAATTCAAAAACCTTATTTTGTGGATTCAAGTAATATCAACAAAAAGGAGGACTTAAAAGTGTATTAAAATTGCAAGTCCTCTTGGTATTCCTTTATCATATGTTTCACATCCAACTTGCCACGAACTAACTCGAATCAAAACGCTCTCTATGGGCTCCCTTAGGGTTTTATCAAGCCGCTGCCACCCCTCTCTCTAACGACATTCTCGAGGGAGCTTTCTCTCTCCCCCCTCTTCTTTCTCTTTATTTGATTTATTTTTCTTTGTTTTGATTGTCTTTTCCGTTCTCTTTCGCTATGTTTTGGGAGTTTGTGTGTAAATAAATTTTCGCAGTTGATCTTGGGTGAACGTGGAGACCAATTCGGCCATTCGTCCAATCCCATCGAGAAGGATGTTCGTGACATGATTCTACAATCTTTTCGAAATTAGGCCGCTCTTCTCTCCTGATTCAGATTTAGGTTTAGATTTGAGGATTTTACTCTCCTGAACTAAATCTATATCTAGATATGAGAGTTCCTTACATGTATTTGATATGTATTCTTTCAACATATTTATATTGGTGTCACTGTTCGACGATAGTGATGAGGATGTCGAACCTAAACGCACACCGCAAACCGTTGCAATTGGAGTAGGAAATCTCGAAATTTGTTCATTATTGAATCTAGTGATCGGCCAATGAATATTTACAGTTGTAGATCTATTCTTTAGGGAATAGAGTGTGCTTCTAACTGTAAACTGTGTTTGTTATTTGCTTTTTGGTATTTGCTTTGTTTAGCAATTATTTGAAATTCTTAAAGCTTGAAGCCTTCTATTTACCTCTCGAGCATTATTTGGAATCTTTCTTTCGATTAAAAAAAAACATCGAACTTTCACATCTAGCCAGAAAATAAAAAAACATCCAACTTGGACACCTTGATCAACAATAATGGATGAGACATCACCAAATTATATAATTATCTGCTTCTCCCTCTTTTCTCATCTCCACCAAATTATATAATCATCTGCTTCTCCCTCTTTTCTCATCTCCACTTTCATGTACTCCAGAAACAAACCACCTACCACACAGAGAGAAGACAAGGAGATGGAGGAGCCACTTGAGTCTCAGGTCCTCATCCTTCCGTTCCCAGCGCAGGGCCACATCAAGCCAATGCTCTGCCTAGCGAAGCTCCTCGCCACCTCGGGCCTCCGTGTCACCTTCCTCAACACCAACCACAGCCGCAGCCGCAGCCTTACGCGCAACCCCTGCTCTTCTCCCTCCCCCTTCTCCGCTTCGAGTCCATTTCTGACGGCTTGCCCGACGACCACCCGCGAAGCTTGGAACGGCTGGAAGAACTAGTCCTATCGATCAAGACGGCGATGAAAGCTCACCTAAGGGAGTTTCTGCTTTGCGAACGCGTTCAGCTTCCCGTGACTTGCATTATAGCCGATGGGATCATGTCGATTGGCATTGATGTCGCGGAGGAGCTCGGCGTTCCGGCAATCTCGTTCCGGACATACAGTGCTTGCTGCTTGTGGACTTACTTATGCATTCCCACCTTCATTCATGAGGGCAAGCTTCCATTTCCTGGTAATTCGGTCAATAAAGGCCAATGATATTCGTATTTATTTAATCTTATGGAACTTGTTTCTTCTTGACATGTCCCCAAAGGGAAATATGAATGAATCAGGGTGGGTTGTAATTTGAAGATGGTGATTTGACAATTTAGATATAGAATGTAGAATATAGAATATAGAATATAAGATGTGTGATCCGTTCAGTTCACAAGTATAGAGATTCTCTTATTCTCAAAATTAAAAAAGTTCTTGAAGATAATAATTATCTAATGGATTTTTTTTCGAAAAATTCAATTATACTTTTAAAAGGTAGTCCTGTGGAAGTAGTGACAAATAAATGCGAATAAAAAATGAGCAGTGCTCGTTTTACGAAGAGTTGCTGGCCGACCCTTCCATCTTTCTGAGGAAAAACAATGTTTTTTTCGAAGGAAAACACCAAAAAGAGTATCTTGAATTTCCACTGGAGTATCTTTTTGCATCTTTTACTCTTGAAATTTCACATTTAGATCCTTAGTTTTTTTGCATATGAGCCACAATGCATCCCACAACAGACCTGTTTTTACCACATCGGCCATTTTTCCGTAAAATACCCCTGGCACTATACTATGGCCATCATTCACCTAGAAACCCTGGACCATTTCCTAAACGCGTAACCTAGCAGCAGCGGCAGTCGCCGACGCCCCGTGTGCCAACTGCGATGAGAGAGAGAGGGCCAACTGCGCCGATGATGGTGAGGGAGATGCCGATGATGGGCAGACGGGTATGCGGGTAGTTGGATTTACGGACTTGTGTGGAAATTGGGAGGTTAGTGGAGCCAGTTTGATTTTCTTCATTGGTCGAGGATGCAAAGATATAATTATCAGGAAAATAAAGGATGTGAAGTGGTAAAAATACAAATTTTGAGGAGGTATTGCGTATTTGGAGGATCAAGATATGAATTTCCAAACTTTAGATACTACGGTTAGAATATTTATCCCAAAGACACAAGACGAGAGTTTAGCAGAATGAAATAAACATATACATGTTAAAATAGTCCAGTGATCATGGGAAAATAGGTTAATTTATTCCCAATAATTTTAACCTTTTTGACGAAATTTGGCAGATGATGATCTGGACAAGGAGTTCCATGGCTTGCCGGGAGCTGAAAGCCTTCTGCGACGGAGAGACCTACCAAGTATTTGCAGATCACAGATCGATAGCAACTTCTATCGCTATTTTATAAACGAAACCATTTCCATGACCCGTGCTTGTGCTCTCATACTCAACACATTCGATGCCCTCGAAGCCTCAATGCTCTCTCTCCTTGCCACCATTTTTTCCAATATCTACACGATCGGGCCTCTCCATGCCCTGACCATCGAATCCAATGTTGGGCATTTTTCGGGACGTTCTGAATCCGTCGGCAGTCTTCAGATTGAAGACCGGAGTTGCATGGTGTGGCTCGACTCGCAAGCATCGAGATCGGTTGTCTACGTTTCATTCGGGAGCTTGGTGAAGATCACGGTCGACCAATTGATGGAGTTTTGGCACGGCCTGATTAATTGCGGGAGACCGTTCTCGTGGGTCTTAAGGGAGGACGCGATTTTGGGTGAGAAAGAGGAGAATGTGAAATCACTACTTTTGGAACTGAAAGTCACAAGCGAAACCCGATGCCTAGTGGATTGGGTGCCGCAAGAAGAGGTGCTTGCTCACCCTGCTGTTGGGGGTTTCTTGACACACAACGGGTGGAACTCGACCTTGGAGAGCATAGCGGCGGGAATCCCTATGATTTGTTGGCCTCGCCTCGCAGATCAACAAATTAATAGTAGGTGGGTGAGTGAAATTTGGAAAATTGGGCTTGACATGAAGCATGCGTGCGATAGATCGACGATCGAGACAATGGTCAGGGTATTGATGGAGGACAAGAAAGAGGAGATTATGAAATCAATGGCTAGGATTTCGGCTTTGGGCTCAGATAGTGTTGGCCCGGAGGGATCTTCATTGAAGAACTTAGAAAGACTAATTGACAACATAAGGAAGATTGGTCCAACAATTTGAGTTACTATAATGTAATTCAATGTGAATTTCCAAACTGCGTAATTGTTCAATTTGATAAGGGGAAGATGCTTGTTTCACATAATTTTTCTTTTCTTTGGCCTGATAATTTGTATTCATGAAGCATCGATCACAGAAAATTTCCTAAATACCGCAAGTATCTACTATGTTAATTTGGTGAGAGGTGCCTTGATGTCACAGTCCTCTGGGAGTTCCATGATTCAGGCTTACCAGGGCGTATTGTCAATGGCCACTTGGGTCAAACACGTGTCAATGGAGTAGTGAGGTATTTTAGATATTTCATAATCTTCTTATTTTTCGTAATTTCTAAATGATGTCATCTCAAATACCTATAATGTCTACTCCTTATAGAATATATAATGTTTGTAAAGCTCTTTAGGGGGTTCAACTATTAAACTTTTCTGTCCCGATAGTCCTGTAATGTACATTGCTTATACCATTATTCAATACAGCTAAGTAGATCATTTTCTCACCACATGATCTTATTATTTCTTTCTTATAAACGATCCTACGATCTGTGTGTGCGCCTTAGCAGTAAGGTCTTGCACGCTTGAATCGACTAGGATCATCACCAATGACAGAGGTATATATTGTATCTAAAGAATACTAGTAGCATACTCGTGCATTGCACATCATGAAATTTCTCAGTTGTGTAAAGTTGAAATATCTTAGTATAAACTATTCGTTAAGTTGCATCATATTTCATATGAATTCTTCTTTTGAACAAAATAAAGTTGGAATCGTAGTTTCTTAATTGTAAATTATAGGAACTCGATAACAATCAGAAAATTCCTAATTGTTTTCTAATTGTTGTTAATATATGACATAGGGAAATTTCATATGTAAGTAACAACATTACGGAAGTATTGAGAGAAAAATAATGAAACCGAGAAAATACATAATAGGGAGAGTTACAAAAAAATGTTAAAATTTTCAGTAATTGCGAAATTTGAAACATTAAAATGAATGCTTTTTTTTGTTGGATAAAACTCATGGTATTTTGTCGAGACCCTCTCGAGATCAACCTTAGCAAGTTTAATGGATTGCTAGGCGGATATAACCCTCTTGTGATGTGGCGCGTAAGCTTCATATGGGCTCTCCTAAGCCCTACTGATCTCAACTTGGTTTCTTATCTATTATTTAGAGAATGAGACTAGACTATGACATCCCAAATTTGGCTTACCTATTTGTATGCGTAGAGAATAACGTTTGGAAACGTTATTTTTGTTAGACTATCGGAAAATAGTCTTTGTTCAATTAATTAACAATGCTGTGTTTTAAATTATCGATTTCTGCGATAATCACAATATCAAATTGTGTGAGCCTAGTTTTATCTCCGGTTTTGGTGAGATGTTTTTAAAATGGATAAAGGAAGCAATGCCTAGCATTCTGGCTTTCGGTGAGAATTTTCGGAAACATTTTCCGCAAGGGCATTTTCGTAATTTTCAGGTACGTAAGGGCATTTTTGGAAAATACATTTTTTTTAGGAAAAAAAAAAAGAACCCTCTCTCTCTCTCTCTCTAGTCTTGACTTTTGCTTCCCCAAATTTGTTCTATTAGCCATTAATGCTAAGAAGCAAACTTGATGAAGAAGTTCTTCTTTCTCTCTTTCTTCTTTGATTTTTGTCTTGCTTTATTAAAGAAGCTTTGGAGTCCATATGTTGAATTGGACAATATTTGAAGTTGCATTAATGTTTAGAAGACAAAGCTAGATAGATATTTTTGTGCCATCAATGCAATCTTGGAGAATAAGTTGCAAGCTTGAACTTTTGTAAGGAAGAAGCCAAAATAGGATTAGAAGTATTCTGCTTTCTCTCTCCTTCTCTTCCTTCTTTATTTTTTTCTTACTTCAATTAATAATATTTGAAGATAAGATTTGAAGTCCATAGGAGGAATTGGATAAGATTTGAAGTCCATAGGCTTAATTGGAAAATATTTGAAGTTGCATGAATGTTTACAAGACAAAGTTAGCTAGATATTTTGTGCCTTAATGCAATTTTGGAGAAGAAGTTTCATACTTGGATATTTTGAGGAAGAAGCCAAAATAGTATTAGAAGATATTTATTGTCATTAATGTTAGAAGACAAAATTAGAAAATATTTTTGTAGTCATTAATGCAACTTGAGGAAGAAATTGCATTTTGGACAAGAAACATTCTCTTTCTCTCTTTCTCTCTCTCTCTCTCTTTCTCTCCTCCTCATTTCTAGCCAAGACACCCCCACAGAAAGCTCCCCCAAAATTTTCTTTCCCAAGTTCATTTTCCTCAAGTTTAGCTCGCCTCGAAGTCTTCATTGAAGCTTGGTTCATTGGCGGATCGCAGAGGTGTATGCTCGTGGCTTTGGTTGTTCGATTAAGGCGAGTTATCTCATAATTTCAATTCTTTTCAACCGATTATGTTATGGTTAAAGGCGTAGTTTGAATATGCACATTAAGCTTAAAAATGGATAGTAGTTATATTTTGTTTGAGATTGATGATATTTGTTCGGAAATGGAGTAGTTGCGACGATGAGATCGTTTGTTGGTTATAGGTTGAAGGAATTGTATTGTTATATCAAGGTGATATTGTGGTCGGAAACCAAACGGAGTAAAGTTCGAATCGTATTGGCTTCGAGATGTAAAAATACTGATTTACGTTGTTCTGGCGTGATGAAGTCATGGAATGAATCGTGGCACGTGGAAAGAAAAATAAATTTTTGCACATGAATAGTGCCGATGAATAGTGCGTGTGAATAGTATCGATGAATAGTGCACGTGAATAGTGTACGTGAATAGTGCAGTTAATTAATCGGACTGATATGAGGATTGGTGGTTCAATCGTGTTGGCCAGAATTAATGCCGTACTTTTATCACATCGTGATGGTTGATTGTGGAATTTAGTATGGCATATTACTACATTTATATTCACGTGCATTCATTGAGCGTGGTAACGGTGAGGACAGTCGAACAGTGATGGTATCGACTATGCCCTGTAGGAGCTAGCGAGGGAAATCGGAATGCCTGCTGCTTAGTGGTCTGCAGATGCTTGTTGCTTATTGGTCTGCAGGATATTACCTCGTGGAGTAGGAGACGAGATGCCTGATGCTGTGTGGTCTGCAGATGCCTGTTGCTTAGTGGTCTGCAGATGATCGATTCATAAAGAAATCGATAATGATATTAATGAAACTGATCGATTCTTATAAACTGATAGTTACAATTGAGAGTGATACACGTGGGGAAATTCACTACATGCATATTGTTAGTATGGGTTGACGATCATCATTCTGCATATCGTTAATATGGGCTGACGATCATCACTTTTATATCACAGTTATGTATATACGATATTTTTATTGGAATCCTGCTTGCGGCAGTAATAGGTGGTAGGTCTTTTTCTATGATATGATTATTTGAATAGAAAGGTCATGGCTTGTTTGACTTGCTGAGTTTATCTCACTATTGTTGAATTCCATGTTTTTAGATCGTTAGTATGACGGATGGCCCTCGAGGTCGTAGTGCGGCTGCTTGGTGGTGGGCGTGGATATGACATTTTTTGTGTAGATGATGGTGGAAGTAGGCTAGACCCTTGCCGTCCCTGATGTCATTTCCTTGCGTTTTTCTTTGATATAAATCTGTGAAACGCCTGAAGTATGAAATAAATAAAAAGTTACCGTTATGTTTCTCAGACATCGATGTTTGTATATTCATCTTCCGCTTGCGTTTTTAAATAAGTCTAATAATTAAGCCGTTAGTTATGTGACGCCCTGGGACGTCACGGCTCGTGAAGGTATCATCACATAGACTCACCACTAAGATATTCTAGGCCGGTTAGAAGCCGAATACGGCACAAGATATCGCCGTACTTCTGTTAACTAAAGAGTTCGAATTCGGGGACTTTGTCACTCTAATTTTGTCTAATGCCTATTATTGGTACCTTTTTCTCTTTTAGGAAAATGTTGTTTTTTATTTTATATTTTACCTAATTATGCAAACCTAAATGTCCATGCAAAGGTGCACAACCAATAAAGCATAGAGATCAATAATAAGAATAATAGTAACAATAATAAGAAAGAGAGACAACTCGAGCCATATTGGGCAAAGTTAATACATGACCTTGTTATAATGCCTTGGGATAGGACTCTCGTGAGCTATGCATAAGAAGTAAACGTGTACTAATCTAAGAAAAGAAAATCTCCCAATTTATTTGATGAGAAATGAATTCTAGATGAAGCACAATAAAATTAGTAAGATAAAAATAAACTAATCCTATCATAAAATGCAAGAAAATTGTCATATTTGCACGTTCTCTTCTTCACAAATCAAATATCATAAATTAGAAAATCTAAGAAAAATCACATCTCACATGTTAGTAATTTTAGATTCCATCTTCAATCAAAAAAATAAAATATATATAGGGGTGCATTTATTTAGGGAAATATTTATTTGCACATTCACATCAAATAAATACATTAATTATCTTACTATTGCATTGCCTTTTTAAATTTCATTAGGTTAACTTTTATATCATGCTTAATATCTGATTTTAGGAAATTAATCTATTTAATAGATACTTTTACATGTCATATAGATTCTTTTACATGTCATATCACTTTGGCATATTCACTTTCCTTTCATGCTTTAGTTTATTTTACGAAACCTGAATAAATATTTTTGAATTTTCATTTATCCCCTCATCGTGTCCCGAACAATGAGGCTATGCTTAATTATTACCAAGATGGCTTGAGTTGGTTTCTTTTCTTTCGTGTCGCCTAGGACGGATCGGGTTTACTTATTTATCTATCATGGGTTTACTATTTTTTTTTTGTTATTGAGTGTTTGAGTACATTGGTTGGGCACCAATGCATGATCATTTAAGCTTACTTGTTTAGGAAATAGAATCAATTAAGGTTGAATGTCAAAGGTTTTCCTTAAAGAAAAGCTGCCGATAATGGGTGTCAATTTAATTTAGCATAACTAAGTCCTTGTACCCAAATTCTCTTGTTCACAAAGGTAAAATGATCGCCCTCGATTTACCGAGCTCCTAACCTGCTTAGTAAATAGTTTAGTGGCGACTCTAAGACAATCAATGTATTAATGAGAGAAACCAAGTTGATGCAGGAGCATTCAGTTTTGTAGATCATCTCGTAAGCTCAACTTAAACCTCGTCGATCAATCCAGCTCAATTCTTATTGCTTCAAGGAAGAGGCATATTTCGGCTACAACTTAATAAGTTAGGTTCAAGGTTGAAGTTGCCGATTATGCGAAGTTATCGATTTAGTGGATAAGTTGTCAATTTCATGGTTGTGGACCAGCTACCTAGCTGTTGATTTACATGTCTATTGTCGATTCCAAGACTATCAATCAACTACTTAGCAACCTGAGTCTGCTCTGGACAAATTCATTTGTTGTTTATTGATCTTTTAAGATGTCTATTGGGCTGCCCAAGCTAGCGAACGAATTTAGAGGATAAGTTTAGTTACTTTACATTCGGTTAAATGTCTTTAGTCCTAATTTTATAAGTTTTAAATGTGTTGTAGGTTTTAAGAGTCAAAGTTCAAGTTTTTATATGTTTTTAATGCATTTTCTAGTTCCTAGGTCTTTAATTGCTTTCTGCTTCTCGCGTCTTTAATATTTGGCAAGTCCTTGTGTCTCTTGATTGTTTGCATATTTCCTATATCTTAGTCCCTCTATTAATAACGGAGAGTTCTCAATTGTAAGGTAGAGAGTTGATGAATATATGAGAATTTCTCTGTGTGAGCAATCATCATTTATGCCATGGTGGTGATCGTATTCTATCTTGCGTTTTCATTCACCCATCGACATCAATTCCTAGACACTCTTATCTATCCGTACTTCCTTCGACATCACTCAAAACGTTGTTTACCCGTCCCACGCACGCATCACAAGTAGGGATCGGCAGAGCTTGGAAAAGTCTATCGAAGCATAGGCACACCTTGCGAAAGGATTATTTGCCGCCTGGTAATCTATTAGCTCCCTCAGGGTTCACTTCGAGAGGGTCGAGACAAGAATTAATGAACTTGATCAAATGAAGACGATTTTCCATAGCGAATCGCGGCATATTCCTAGTTTCTTTTTTGGCCAACATATTCCTCGTTAATTATTAAACTAAACTTTGTATGCATTCTTAGGGAATAAGTGCAGAAAAAGCACTTAAGGTTTTGACAGTCGGTAAATTGAGGACTTGAGGATTTATCGGATCTTCACCTCACAGTTGATAGAATTCAGGTGTAGTAAATGAGACGTGGCAATGACTAAATATTCCACTCGAGAGCCTCGTTGATATCCTGACGCCTGAATTTCACCGACGGCGAGCTTGAGACCTAATTAGGCCTTTTTGAAAACCTTAATCCTCAATCGAAGAAAACAAAACCGAAAGTTCCTGGTTGACTAACGGCCAAAACGTTAGGTCCTGGTTCTGCACTTTATCTCACATTCTTAGTATATCTACACTACTCATAACGGAGTCGTAAGAGGCATTATTTTCTTTTTAAATTTCTTTATATTGGGGTTCAGCTTTTCCTTTTTTGACTTTAATCTTTGCTTCTTTTTCTGTTGTTAATATCTCACCTTTGCTAAAGTAAAAACGATGAGCCGAAATGCTTTTCTTATCTCAGAGAAAAAGTATGACCATGAGAGCGAAAGATCCACGCCCAGATTTTGGAACTAGACGAGCCTATAAAGCATGATCCCAATGGATGATTATTGCCGCAAGCCCAAGGACTTTGTTCCCAACGTGGTTCTTGGACCTGGTATGATATGACCGTATCTTATGAATCAACAAAAATAGTACTAATGCTCATTTTTCCTCTTTCTCTTGGCTCGGAGGGACCAAAGCTAATGCGTACTTCTTGGCGAAATAACTACGAACATCTCGCTTACCATTTGATAGGATGTCGAAAATCATTTATGCAGTATAATGTGTTTTGTCGGAGTGGCGTTCCAAAGCCTCATATTGGATGACACAGACCTTTTTAAGTTAATTTATAAGACCCAAGCCACACTCAAAGGTTCACCATGTCTATGTAGTTATAATTAAGTATTCCTTTTAGGTCGTCAACCCGCTTTGAAATTGGCCAAATCATTGCAAATCATATCAAAGATAGATTCCCTTTAGTAGATGTGCGGTTCATGCATTGAGTAGACCCATACACCGACTTAATGAAGGTACGAAGTGATAGCTGGGGCGAGATGGCTCGAGCAAGATCTGGCTTCTGGCAGGCTCCTAAGATGGTGCAAAGGATAGGATTGAATCTGATCAGACATTGAGTAGGAGGAGTATTGCAAGTGATATGGAGTAATACTAACGAGGACGTCACTTATTGGATAAAAACCGCTCTATTAAATTATTCATAAGGCACAATCTCAAATGATCACATCACAATCTTGTTTGGTTAAGCCTGGGTATTCCATTCAGGGGCTTGGGTCATATAGAACAAGTGGTATTGTTATAATTTGATAATGCGATGTATTATATATTGTTCTATCCACATCTTTTTATCATGTAATGATGCAATTTTCCATATTTTGCATTAGAAAGAAAATTGTGTTTTCCGGAGAGCACTACACATGGAATTTAAACTTTTTAGTAACGTTAAGTTCATGGTATAAGATTATTATTTCTACTTTGTCTTGATACATTTGATTTTGGAGGGTTATGATCCAATATCATCTGATGTCACACATATTATTCAGAACTATATAAGTTGTAATTTCCAATTGATCCATGAAAAGAAAAGGCCGACCACTCAAATTCTAGGAACGATCTCAAATCTCATGAATCGGTTAACATTGGACCTTTGATCTGGTCAAGTAACCCCAAATCAGGGTAATTGCATGCAAACAAATAACTTCCGGTTCATGAGCAGGAAGTCCTCTCTGACGCCCCGATGAATTACGTCAATCTCCTATTATTTCGTGATTGAACTAAGTAGATTCGGTGTAAAAAATCCAGATATTTTAAACTAGTGTAAAAGGACCCCTTCCCATATTGAAGATGATATATTGATGGAACATGTAATGTCTCTTGTTAAATTGGAATTTGAATAATGTTCGATCCAGTGACTCAAGACTTCTTTATGCTCTTCATTTTTATGATCCTTCCCTAGTGATTTGGAGCAAAATGCACAAGGGCTCGTTCGACAAAATTGAAAAATAAGCACTGAAGTTTAAGTGTTGAAAATAGAAATTTAAAGTGGTTTGATAGCAAGTAAAAATTGTTGGCTGAATATTATTAACTGCCTGTCATACAAGGGATTGTGATCATTATTGACATGCTTTAGCAATATAATTTGGAGGATTCTAATTGCCATTAACTACCTTTTTTACTTAATGAATTAAGTAAACCCGCCCTTAGTTACCGTTAAGCGACCTTCTTACTCAATCGGATCCTTCAAGGCATTGTTAGTTATGATGACCAAAACAAGTTTAATCTCATTAACTGCTGAATTTTTCGATTTCCTGGACATGAATGTGATATCAAACAGTGTCCGTAGCCTCCAAGAGAGGTTGGTAGTGAACAGTAATCATAGTCATGTCCATTTCTTCGCCCTCCTGTTCTTGTCAATTCCACAGCTAATGAACATATACGAAACAAATACGTCTTCCCTCAACCTTTCTTGTATGACACGGCCAAAAGAGATAAATGCTTTGTATGGTCCACAAGCCTTAGGACACTCCTCCTTTCGACGAACTCTAAACCTTTGGCCTATTACCGTTTTGGCCGCCACCACACGCAGGGCGGCTACCATGTTAAATGTCCGGTACAACGTATGACTAACAAGACGCGATAGAGTTAAATTATTGCCTTCTCTTGTGTCACAGACGAAGACAGGTGCAGCATAGAAATTATGGGAATTTACACCTTTGTTGCGGAGCCAAAGAAGGTCCTCCCACGTGCTTTAAGATGAAGCTAAAACCAATTCCTATACAAACTGAAGATCAAACCCTAACTGCGCAGTGAATCTAACGCACCTTGTAAGTCCTTCCCTCGGCACATATTGTTGCTCCATAACAACCTAGCTCCGACACCTAGTCAAGATCCAAACCCGAGATTTGTTGATAATGAACCTCGAGAATAGGTCTAGACTTCGTGGCCCTCGCCAGGTGTCGGCGAGGGTCGGCTGGTGACCCTCGTCAGATTTCTTTAAAATATATATATAAAGAAAAAGAAAAGAAAATGTAAAATTATAAAAAAAAATTCAGAAAATTTAAAAGATTATAAAAATTGGCCCAACATCTCTAACTCCACGTGATATGGGTTAGGAATGAGTTAGTTTTCTATTTTTCATATGCCTTTTTTAAACCATAAGGCAGCCAATTTATGACCTGCATCATCAAATATTGACTAAAATATGGGTTATGAACCCATTTTGCCACCTCTATTTATGGGTAATGCTTAAATATGAGAACTGTCCCTGCAAATAGAAGCTATAGCGTTAAAACATCAAACACCACAAACAGTTCAAGAAAACCTGTATATCGTCAATTCGAGCACAGCGCATAGGCCCAACCACTACATATATAGACACGACAGTCATACTCACGCACATATGAAATGAGCAATACATTGGCTCCATACATCCTATCCATATATATTGGTGTCGAACAACATTCTTTGCTCGAGTAAAAGAGCAAAGATGAGCAAGAAGTTCTAGCAACTCTTCCAGAGCGTCACCATAACAATCACGCACCCACTACGAATTATTCCACTGGAGCCATGGCTACTTTGCATCATCAGTAACTTGAAAGTTTGCGATCAGCGAGCCCATCATCATGGCATTATCAAGAGGATAGCAGTCAGAAAGTCTCTCCAATCTCGCAACATGGCAACCGCAGCATGAGCAATTCGAATATTGCGCTCACCATCGTGGTCTCTTGAAAGACATATGACCCACTTACTATAAGATTAAAACACCACCGTAATTTATCATCCTCGATCGCATATTTGAGAGAATGTATACTCTAACGAGGGCGGAAATTTTGGTCATACTATTAAAAACAATGGGGTGGCATGTCGATCCTATGCAGGCCCACCAGATTTGTCCTCCCAAGTTGAATTAAGTATGCAATGCTAAGATTCGTGTATTGCTTTCTCAGTCGTAGGTAGGGAGAGAGAAAATCATTAGGGAGCTTTTAGGTCGGCCCCGCCACCACAGCCAAAGCATCGGGATTCGACGAAGGACAGAAGTCTCCATGGTCGGACCCTCTTTCCCGAAAGGCGCACCCCATCTGTCTCTCCCTCTCTGTTCTCCAATTCTTCATGTATCTCTCCCTCTCTCTCTCCCTCTCTCTTTTTCTCTCTGCTGATTTTGTCTTGTTGGTTTCTTTTCTTGGCACTGCTGAACGTTGTTGATTGATGCTGATTGCCAAGAGTCAAAAAGAGAGAGCCAAGCTCCATCTTCTTTGCCACTGATGTCTCCTTTTCTCTTCCCACAAATTAATTTTCATAATACTTAATGGGGTATGATCATCTCGACTGCCCTCGTTTTTGGGTAATGTAAACTGCTGTGAATTCCTTTCTTTGCTTATAATCTACGTTGGTTCTTGGCTTGGTCTATCTCTCTCTGTTCGTTTCGATCGGTGGAAAAGATTGACGATAGCGATGGCCTCTTTGGCGTTATTATAAAGAATCTCACGCCTCATACAAAACGCTCCGTTTGAGTCCTCCTCTGCTCTCTCTCTGTTTCTTCTTTTACCGGGTTGGTTGCCACTGTGATTATCTTCAGTTCATCTTCATCGGGATCCGAGAGGCCTCGCGTTCTTTGGGTTCTCCTCGTGCTTGTACGTTCTCTCAACTCCAAGCGAGCTCTAGAGCTTTTTCTTTTTTGGGGGGTGTTCAGAGTTGAGCTTCTTGGCACCACCATTTGTCTGTTTTGCCTAATATTGGTACTCTGTTTTCTTGGTACAGTGGCTTAATGCTCCATTAATAGCTTTTGCATTTACTCTTCTTGGATAGAAAGCAAAGCAAAGCACAGCACTTCTTGGTTCGTTGGTGTTTTTGGCAACAACTTGGGATCAGCTTGTGTCATCCTCAGTGTCTAGGATGACCTTAGATCTGAGCCATAGAGGGAGGGAGGGAGGTGAACAGTGAATATCTGCAGGAGTTTTTTTTTTTTTTGGCACCTCAAAATTTAAAGCAAAGTGCACAAATTGCTTTGGATTAAGTATGTTAGGAGGGAAAGCATTGTATAATCATCGGCATTGCATTGTATCGTTTGTCAGTGTTTCCATAACTGAAAGTTGAAGTCTTGAGCTTAACAAGTTGCAGCACACAGAACTCAGAAGTAGGGCTTATTTGGGTAGAACTCTATGCTCCATTCCATTAACTGGGAACTCCTAGTTGTCTATGTACAGTGAAGATGGTTTTGCTAGAGCTGTCCTAACCAAATGAATGATTTCTATGCAGTTTGCATAAGCTGATAGATTGATAAAAGTGTTGCCTGCTACCATTTTGCTATGGGACATTTGGGAAACTGCTGGTGAAGACAAAGAACCTTCATTCTGCTTTTCCTTCTATGTTTTCTTTACACGCGACTAACATCTTAACTGGTATTCTTGAATATGCTTTTGTACCGAAACCGTTCCTTCTCCTTATTGGAGTTAGTGAGTTTTCATGTCAAATTGACAAATGCTTGTGGTCATTCCAGTTCAAGTTGCAGTGGCAATTGACAAAGACCTTCATTATATGTATATCCATATCATTTTTGCATCCAAATTTTCAGCTGAAATGCTAATATTATTTTGTTTTCAATCCTTAGCATAGTGTTGAGGAGATTCAGACTACTTATAACAATTCCGAACCATTTTTGGCAGTGTGGGTGGTGAAAACAACTGATGCCATGGCGTCTGATGTTCCGTCAAAGAATGAAGCCTTCCCTCCAAACAGGGATAAGAGATCCAACTCACTGGTCAGAAAGAGTATGAAGCTGCACCAGAACTGCAAGAAAGTGAATGAGAGCGTCAGGAAACAACCACGACGGTCGGATAGTATCGGATATCCAGACAAATCAAGGTTTCCAGGTTGTCAGGGTCAACCAACCTTAAAGCAGGGTTATTCACGGGAAAAGTATGTGAATGCCTGTGTTGACCAGCTGAAATCCTCCACAGATCAACAGAGACAGTGCTCTAGCAGGGAGATCGTTAAAGATGATGAGCTTGTCAGGCACATGACCAATTTGCCTGATTATCTACAGCGTGTTGAAACCAGAGGAAACCTCCAGGGGAAAGCTCTGAATTTTGGAGTCCTGGACTGGAGTCGTCTAGAGAATTTCACCCACAACTGTAACACCGGAACTCGTAATCATCATAGTGGGAAGCAGGCATCTCTTGGTCCTAGCCCTAGTTTTTGTGAGATGGATGGGATTTCTCGACGTGTCAAGCCAACTGCTTCTAAGAGTATTTTGGAGGGGCAGGAAAACACAAATAGGGCATACAGATCTTCGAGAAAAAAGTGTTCAGATGTTGCGCTCCAAAAGGACAACAGAAACTCAATGAATCAGATATCAGAGTTAGGTGGTTCATTGGACTTGTGGAACTCTATGTTTTCAGTAAGTCCTAGAAAGAGCAACAGGACAGTTTCCCGCAGAGAAGGGAATACCAGAGTGGGGAAAGTGGCTAAATCAGGCACCAGAGGAAATAATAGAGAACAGAAATGCATGTCAGTGGCTGGAACTTCATCATCAAAGCTGAGTACTGATGCCAGATCAATCAGTTTAAAGGAGACGATCACTGCCGAGAATGACAAGACTAAGAAAAAAGTTGAAAAGTCATTAAATAGAGAAACCTCCAGTAATCAATCTTCGTGGAACAAAGCAACCATAGCTCCACTTTCTACCAGTAAACGTCCACATAATAGCTCAATGGATGCATCCCAGAAAAGTTACACCAGCAAATTGTTTGATCGGACTTTGACAGATGCAACTCGCAATTATTTCTCGAATGTTTTATTTTCCGAGGAGCTCTGCTCAACAGAACTATGCTCAGAATTACCGCACTCATGTCCAATGTCGTTGAAAGTTGATTCTCAGAGAGACAGTGCTAGGAGAGGTTCAGAGCTTGAATTTGACGAGTCTTCAACTTCCTCATGCTGCAGCAGGTCTGGGGATGAGCTGTCTAGCAGTAAAATTTCTAATATGAGAAAGCCGAATGATAGTGAGAAGACTAGAAATTCAAGCAAAGGGGAGGGTATGGGAAGTCTGAATCAGGAAGCTGCTGACTTGGCAGGCAAGAAAAGTAGGCATCCATCACCTGACCACCGGTTCAGTTTCAGTTTCGGTAGGATAAGCAGAAGTTTCAGTTTCAGAGAAAGTACTTCTGCTCCTCTCTGTAGTTCAGCATCTGTGACTGATAGATCTGGTCCGATGGCTTCAGAGGATTTTCCTCGCAGTGGCAGTCTCACTAAAGAGAAGCCTGACGTTGCTAGCAAAGGCAGGTCCGGCATAAGAAGATTACTAAACCCACTTCTAAAGTCCAAGTCAGCCATTTCATACCATCGCTCTGAAAGCATTCGGCAATCAGAACAGAGCTCAACTTCCCTGAGCTCGAGCCATGAATATTCCACTGAATCACTTCAAATTGGTAATCATGATCCATCGACACCTCAAGCTCTTCTCCAAGTTACTAGTGTTGATGGACTCCCCTTATTCAGATTTGTGGTTGGCAAGAGTAGCCACATTGTTGCTACTGCCACCAAAGATGCGACACTATCTGGAAAGAGCAATTGTGCGAGGAATTACACAATCTATTCTGTGGACAAAACAATAAAGAAGAGCAACAGCTGGATTGGACAAGGAAGTAAGATGAGAAGTGGCGGCCTTGTGTACAATGTAGTTGGTCAGTTGATGTTTCGTGATGCTTGTTCCGACAACTGCAATGAGCGGACTGTCGAGAGGGAATATATTTTATTGGGACTCGGATTGAGTCGAGCTAACAAGGAATTACTGGATCCACCAATGAACAAGGAACTTGCCGCGATCATCTTCAAGATTCCCATGGACAGGCCCAGCAATTGCAAAGCACAGGCTACTAATCATAAATTTTTAAGAGTGGATTTGCAAGGGGAAAATTGCTTTTCCAAACTTTCAAATGAAGATAACAATCATCTAATGGTCATACTTCCAGGGGGTGACCATAGTTTGCCGAGTAATGGAGAACCTTCGTCATTGATCGATAGATGGAGATCTGGTGGGTCATGTGATTGTGGAGGTTGGGATGTCGGTTGCAAATTGCGCATTCTTTCTCCTCCGAAGGACATTTGTGAAACATCAAGAACATCAAGTGTTTGCTCAATGTCGGATAACTTTAAACTTTTTGTTCAGGTGCGCATGTATACTTCTTCTTCGCAGGTAAGTGCATTGTGCACTTTATGTTTCTGGTTTTCACCTGTTATTTTCTTGTTTACAGGGAGAAGCTGAACAAGAGAATGCCATTTTCAGCTTGAAACTATGTAGAACGGGAATCTACCTGGTTGAATTCAATCCTACAATCTCGTCATTACAGGCATTCGCCATTTGCCTAGCTGTAATAAGCTGCCAGATGTCTTCCGATCCCTCTGATCGGTGTCAACTGTCCAAATCTAGAACTTTGCAGGGACATTCAGTCAACAGAAACGATGTGAATCTGCCAAACACGACGCCGCATTTTGAAGTTCCCCCAAGATATCCTCCATTTCCCCCATTCTCACCACTCGATAGAGCTTAATTCCACGCAGGGGTGCTTTGATTGTTCATCCAGACAGTTAAAATCCTCGATTACCAAGAGGATTGGCGACGAAGTCCCGAGAAGTGTATTTCTCATGGTAATACTTGGACATTGCAACGATCTACAATCGCTTCAAAGGGGGTTAGTTCGACAGCAGATGAGCCAGGTTAATATGGGTCTTGTATTGACTAGCTGCAGTACCAGAACAAAGAAAATAATGTTTGCATTATGGAAAACCAGAAAATTTCCATCCGACTTCTTTCACTGGGGCAAACCAGGTGTAAGTAATAGTATGCAAACTCGTTTTCCTTGTACTGAAATGTTGGTATCTTGTTACCCTCAACTCTGAAGACGTGGATGAACGATAGTTACAATACTATATTAAAACTACCGTTGCTATTTTATGATTGCATTCGGTTAAAGGTGGGAGGCAACCATGAAAGTCATGGTCTAATCTTATGCTTTTTGCCTTCTGTCATCTTTCAAATTTGCTTTCTTTGAGGAGCTGTAGTGCTGAAGTTCATCGCTCTCGGACCGTTCGAAGGTTTTTTTATCCTTCTTCGTTTGTTATATTAACTACTCGGTTACTAGATTGAATTAGAATCACGTGGAACTTGTTTCGTCTGAGCCGGATACACTCTTGATAGCAATCAATACGGCCGGTTCATGTCCAAGTTTCATTGTCAAGCACAGTTTTGTGGCAAAAAATTGGCCATATGCAAGAGGAATCAACTTTAGATGTTGGCTTTTAGAGGGGTAAATAGTTTCATGTCATAGTTCTAATTTTGGGCTTTTCAGGATAAACAGTCTAGGATAAGCCTCCGGTTAGTTTTTGCAGAAAACTAGTAGCTTGTTTCCTCATCCACAAGGCATATCTCAAGTCCTAGTCATTGCAGTTCGAGTTAAGTTGCCTAAACTACATGAAGATAGTTTGGAATCTTACTTGCTCCTGGTCGCGGGTTCTGTCTCGGGTTTTGTTGAATCTGCCACGACAGGAGAAGCGCCCGTCGTCTTGGGAATGTCGTGTCAATGTTTTCGTCCTCGTTATCACTACATCAGTCTTCTGCTCACATACTGGAATCATGCCAAAGAGCAGCTAAGAGATGGCCAACCTAGAAGAAGAGCAGCAATATACAGGCAAATTTGCAGTATTTCAATCTCCTTGCAAAGTAAACTATAGTGATATTGCCTGCTTCGAAACGATGAAAACTAGCACACTCACATATAATTTTTTCTCTCAATTTTGTTTTTTTTGTTTTTTTTATGCTGAGAAAGCAATATCTCATCTACAAAATTCATTTCATGGACCCGACAAGACATGATGTAAAGCCTCCGTCAATTTTCCAAACTCAAGATTATTTATGCCGGAAAGAAAAATAATAAGCCACTCTACTCATCCGCATGTATTTGACGTTGCATTTTATCGAAAATAAATTGTATTTTTTTCTCAAACTTCTCTTCATTTGATCCCTCTTTCGTTTACACTCGTACTCTTTGAAATTACATTGCCGCACTTAAATCTTTCTATGTATGTCTTGTCACCGAAAGATTTATTTCTCCAATTCATGAATTACAAATTATGTTCTAACAAATTATGACAAGTACCATTATTCATCAACGAACAAACACGTGTTTGGAGTGGTTTTTAAAATTTATTTTTTTTCTTTTTATCAATTAGACTTTAGAATTTGATTTTCATCTTATATTGAACGATCAAGATAATCCAAAATAAGTAATTAATAGATGTAGATTCATCGAGGATTCAATTTTTTTTTTATCCTTAGAATATTCCTCTCTATATAGTTGATGCATCAGCAAGGGGGAGGGGGATTCCCACGGTGGTTGTGGCTACGGATGTCAAATGGGTCCGATCAGCCTGGGCGCGACAGAACCCATTTTGTTAGTGGGCCTACTTGTTTGCTTTTACAGGTCGACATGGCACAGCACCTGTGCTAGGCTGAGCCTATGGCTGGGCCCATGGGTGGTGATTGCTAGGCCGGCCTATTTCATGTCAAGCCTTTTCTGGGCTCTTTCGGTCACTTTTATGGTTTTTTGATTGTCCCAAAGGGCCTTTGGGCCTTGAACAGTGGGGAAAATTGTTCAGAAATTTTTTAAACCTATTGCATTTTGGACAATTCAGTCATAAACCTTTCAATTTTATCAATTGAGTCATAAACCTTTTCAAATTTTGTCAATTGAGTCAATCTAGCCAATTTTAACTAGAAATCGTTGAAGTGGACACCGGCCATCTGACGTGACATGATTGGCACTAGCACACACAATTTGTATAATTTTCAAAAAAAAAAATTTGAATTTTTGTATAATTTTTATTTATTTATTTTTAACTATTTTTTCTTCCAAGGTCGGCGAGGGTCGCTGGTCAACCCTCGTCGGTCACAGGTAAGGGTCGACCGACCCTTGTCATCCATTGGTCAAGTGGCTGACTGTCGTGGCCCTTGCCCAGAATTGGCGAGGGTCGCGAAGCCCTCGCCAAACTTGGTAGAATAAAAAAGGAAAAGGAAAAAGAAAAGAAAAAAAAATAAAGAAACTCAATTTTAAAAATATAGAAAAAAATTGTCCACGTGAGCGCTAATCGTCATACGTGGCACTATTGGCATCTACGTCAACGATTTTTAGCTAAAATTGACTGGATGGGCTCAATTAACAAAATTGAAAGATTTAGAATTGAATTGGTCAAAGCACAACAAGTTTAAGCTTTTTTGGCCAATTTTCCCTGAAGAGTGCTACTAAATCAATTACAAAAATTGGAGGGCTAGTTTTTGGGCCTAGGCCTAGGCTTGTGCTTGGGCCTGGCATGGCATGGCCAAATCGACCCCTTTATTACCTCTAGTCACGGTAGTTAGAGTCCCAATTAGTGGCAACCAAAGTGGTAGCGACAACAAAGCTCCTAGGCGGGAAAAGTACTAAAAAGTCATAAACATATTGCATTAGTACCAATTTAGTCAATCCGATCAATTTTAGCAAGAAATTGCTAACGTGGATGCCAACCGTCTTACATAGCACGGCCGACGCTGACATAAATAATTTTTAATAATATTTTGATAATATTTTAATATTTTTTTCTTTTTTCCCTTTCTTTTCCATCTTCTTCTTCCTTTGCCTGTGGCCAGCACTCGGCCATGCCAGCCACAAGTGCCAATGAGGGTCACCCTCTCTCAAGTGAGAGTTGACCCTCACCAGCTATGGCCAAGTGCTGGTCATAAGTAAAGGAAGAAGAAGATGGAAAAAAGGGGAAAAAAATGAAAACATTATTAAAAAAATTCAAAATATTATTAAAATATTATTAAAAATTGTTTATGTCAACACTAGTCGTTGCACGTAGGACAGTCAGCACCAATGTCAATGATTTTTGACCAAAATTGGCCGAATGGACTGAATTTATATCAATATGAAAATGTTTATGACTAAATTGATCAAATTAAAAAGTTTAAAACTAAATTAGTACCCATGCAATGGATTTATGACTTTTTTGGTATTTTTCCCCCTCCTAGACACAATGAAGGAGATCATCGAGTATGAGGAAAGAGGAGAAGGAGGACGATTCTGGTGTTCCATGCATGTAAAATCATAAATCTCCCCCACGATCGTAAATTCTAAAAAACACAAGTAAGTGACAAATCTCGTTGATAACAAAAAGTTGATTCTTAACTTGCTTAATTTGTCACTTGTTAGTAATTTGCCGACACTCTTAGAAATATATCGAAGTTATTTGATTCTTCTTATTACCAACTATTTCAACAATTTGCCAACGCCGCTGCCTAGCCCTTAAGTCATCCCTAAGGGAGGGATCTCTCCCTCCTTCCCTCCCTCCCCCTTCTCCCTCTCTACTTTTTTGAAGCTTGCTTAGTCATTGTTTTCGTCTCTTTATTTTGTTCGTCTCTTTTTTCTCTCTCAGTTTGTTTTGGGAGCCTATATTCATGAATAAATTTCTGCAATTAATTTTGGGTGAACGTGAAAATCAGTTCAACAATTCGTCTAGTCGACAGCCACCGATGAGGATGTTCGTGATGTGGTTCCATAATCTCTTCAAGATTAGGTCACTCTCCTCTCTCGATTTAGTTTTGGATTAAGTTTTGGGAGTTTTACTTTCCCGAACTAGATCTAGTTTAAATTTGGGAGTTCCTTATAGATATTTGATCTATGTTTTTTCAACATGTTGATATTGGTGTCTCTGCACGGCATTGGTGATGGGGACATCGATCCTAGATGCACACCACAAGTCGCTGCTTTTAGAGTAGGCGACGTGTGCTTATCATTGCATTTGGTGATCGACCGTCAAACGTTTACAATGTTAGATCTGTCTTAAGGGATAAGAGTGTGCTTATAACTGTAGCTGTGTTTTGTTATGTGTTTTCAGGCTTTTGCTTTGTTCTACAGTTATTTGAGATTAGCTAGGCTTGAAAGCCTTCTATGTACCTTTTGAATATTATTCTGATATATGAATAACATCTTTCTTTCGACCAAAAAAAAAAAAAACGATTTGCCAACATTTGTTTTAGAGGTTACCAACGCGCTAAAAGGTTATGATTTTATACAAAATTAGCAACTTTAATTTGAGTCAATTACCAACGTTTAATCAATTTTTGAAGGAAATTATCGTCATTGCGGACTTGGCATTGATGGACAATTTGTCTGGTGAAGAAAAGATCGGGAGATATTATGCTCTTCCTCCTTTTCCACAATAAATTGAAAGGGAAAGATAAACAGAGAAATAAACTTAATATTGAGTGAACAAGGAAGGAACCATGATAAATGTAATAAATGCGATTCTCAGTATTATAAGGAGTTTGTGGGAACAGGAAAGAGACTAACATGGTGTAATTGACCGATTGATGTTGAGAACGTCTACATTCACGTATTGATTCACGACATTGCATGTGAACAAGTCTTGTTTTTTCTTTTTCTTTTTCTTTTTTTGCTTTTTCTCCTTAATGTGTCTGTCGGTTGGAGCAACTTATGTGCTTCTTTGTCTGCACTTCACACGAATATTGTCCCCAGGTTCATTTAACACCAGGAACAAGACAATCCAATGTCTCATAAATTCATTTTTTTTCCTCAAAACTCTAAGATATCTTATCTTATATCACATGCATGCACGCACTCTTCGCTCTTCTTACATGGACATCCAAACACGATGGCCATAATGTTGCTACGACGAAAGCATTGATCTTTGTCCACTGCTTGATCGTGCATATCACTTCTTAGAAATGACATGGATTCTTGATATAACGAGAGATCGGTGCGACGAATTCTTTAGTTTTACGTGGTTCGGATCTAGTATAGTTCTCCATTAGATTACTCGAAATGATGGTTATATGTATTTATCTTGTTTAAGTGTGTGTGTGTTCGGGATATATGACATCGAAATCAATGGATCAAAAGTCCCACATGACTGTCGGGTGAACCCTTGAAGGTATACTATGTTGGAATGTCATGTTATTGATTGTTGGATATCAAAGGGGGAGAACACAAGTGCAGACATCATTAAATGATATTTTACGCAGCGGAATTAATGGCAAACACATTACATCTATGCCATGTTTGGTACCAAGCAAGTGTGCAAGTCATTAATTGAGTTAGGGCCATTTATTGTTCAATAATATCTTTATGGCAAACACATTACATCTATGCCGTATTCATATATTTGAGCCGCCACCAACTGTGGTGCTGTAACATGATGGACAACGGTGACAAGATAGTGTTCGTATGGTCGATGGTGGCAACAAGGCATGCAAGCGTTGTTCTCAATTATAATTTCCGCCCTTTGGAGGCAAAAATAAGAATTTTGTAAAAGAAATATTGGATCGGGTCTCACGCGTATTTTG
>BCNH02000001.1:6631939-6653461 GCA_001662345.2 Metrosideros polymorpha var. glaberrima | reverse complement strand
GAGGGAATTTCATGAATTTTGCTATTGCGATAATAAGCAGTGACTTGTTATTACCCATATAAGCCTACTTCATAGGATCTCCAATCACATAGGATAGGTTACCACCATTTTTTATATTTCAAATTGCCATAAATCCCACGCCCTCCAAACTTCAACTATTTGTTTTCTTCCTAAAAGTTTAGCCAGAGGATAGACCAAATTCACTTTTGATTTCACATAATTGATCGATACAATTCCATGTTTCAGAAGCTGCTTGAAGATATTATGTTTCAATCGGATGTGTCTTCTCTTGCTATTGTAAGTTTTATTTTTAGCAATGACTGTTGCAGCTTTACAATCACTATGCATGGATACATAAGGCATTGGTTTCACTCCCAACGAAATTTATGCTAAGAAATCCCTCAATCATTCAGCCTCATTACTACCCAACTCAAGAGCTATAAACCCTAAATGAAAAGTAGATCTTGAATCCATAAGTTGTTTGGCTGATTTTCAACATACTGCACCTCCACCAAGAGTGTATACGTGACCACCAGTGGACTTTATCTCATATGAATCTGAGATCAAATTAGTGTAATTGTAATCTTCTAATAAAAAGACGCTGAAGAAATCTTAGCTCGTTTATTTATTATTATTATCTGAAGACTTATACATGCAAGAACTAGCCGACATACTTAAGATGTAGAAAAGAATATTCCTAATAGTTCTACAACAATTTAAGATAACATTTAAATTCCAATGTCGATGTGGATAAAAATTAACTGGGCTCATGTTCCACTTAAGGCCCACTTAGATTATCTCAATTCCTACATTATTATACTTTGTGGATATAATTTGTTGATGTTGGGTCCAAAACTGTAAACCTTTCTAATAAGGTAACAACTACTTGCCAAGGCATGGCCCAAAAACCCTAGTTCACTTTTACATCGGTGGATTCTCCCGAGGTAAAACTTAGAAGGAATACTTGTCATTGTGGTGCTCAGATCCAATCACAGGAGCTTGTCGCGTGAAACATTCACTGACGAAATCACGCATCCACAAGCATGATGTCGAGTTTGTACTTGTATACTTAATCGTCACTAATCCACACAATGCAAAAGGAAGAATTGACATGCTAGGTACTTAATGTAAGAATATCAAAAATATATATATCTGAAAGTTAGAACACCAAAGTTATACACATTTCCATCGATTGAGTTTATGTGTGTACATTAAATCATGGGATTGAAGTCGTGCACAGATTCGACCCAAAAAGGAGAAGTTATAGGACGTGGCCGATGCAGTATCCCAGTGCATGTGATCCATTGGATCTTGCGGATCCCACACGAGGTTCACAAGATCTAAACCATTGTAGTGACTGAGGGCATATGATTTGAATGTAGCTAAATGTTTTCTCCCAAAAGAGATGTATGTAGGCGGCAGGTATTTATGGAATCAACAAAATAGCTTTTATTCCCAAGTTAGGTCTCAAATGTTAATTTCTTTCTCTACTCAGAATGCCTTTTAGAAAAGTAAGGATGGTACAGATTTTGTTCCTAGGACATGAACACGTACGACGTATCTTTTTTCCAGAAACAAAAGGCCTAGACATGTGTACCTCGGTTCTTGACCAACACCATCTTAGCTACGTCAAAACAAATGAGAGTTCATGATTTTAGAGTTGACTAAATTACTTCTCATGCACGCACTATTTTCTTTCTCTAAATCGTCCATATACACATTCCCGACAATTCCACCAAAATTTATTGTCCGCATTGAATCATGTGAGTCCAATTCGTGTGAATCATCAAATTTGATAGACACATTTAATCTAACGGCTCAGTCGGATTCATTGCCGGATTCATGCAATTATTGTTCAAATGCTACTCTTATAACAACATACTATAGCAACTTTATTTCTGCACCATGGGACATTCAAACTTTTCATACCGATTAATCCTCATGAAAGTATGCAAATCATCTTATTTACGCATATTATGTAAATCTTTATTATAGGGTGACAAGTGTGACTCCTAAGATTATTCTAAGTGGCCATTGAAAATGTGCTTTGAGTTTGAGTTGTTGAGATGCGTGTGTGAGGGGTCTTAAGTGAAGTCTCGTATAATAGAGTTGATATGGTATGAGCAGTTAATACATCTTAATTCGGCTATAACTCATTGACTTAAATTTTTGAGTGAAGATTAATTCAATTGAATGTGCTAATGAGTCAAAATTTTGGCTCTTTCGTGATGATCTCGCTAATATGAAGGTAATCAGCTTCTCAATAAATGATATCGAAGTCAATGGTTGATTGGCTACCAATGTTAATTCATGTCTTAATGAATATTCTCAATAAAAAAAAAATCTTGTGATCCACACGGTGCTTGGGGAAGATTCCCATCACATTTGGCCTGCCGTGAAGGACGAGAGGCCATGGGAAAAGGCAAGGTTTTGTGGTGTAGCTATGCATTCCCGGTTGGCAATGTTGCGAATCTATTAAGCAACAAGGCAGAGTTTCAAGTTAAGATATATTGATGCAAAAGGGTACTTGGATTAAGTGGAAGCATACCTAACATAGGATCAACTTATATGTGAAGGTGAGATTGTCGACATATGCATTTGAGCAGTGCTAGTCAAGTCAAGTCTTATATTGAAGAATTGATATGACATGGGACAATTGATAAATATCCTAATTAGGCCCAAACTTGTTAGATTAAGTTTTTTTAGTGAAGCCATATCTAATTGAATACAGTAATGAGTTAAGACTTTGACTCTCTCTTGTTGGTCTCTCAGTGATGCGGGTGTTCAACTTCTACTGCACGTACACGGAATCTGTTGTATCTAAATCAAATGCTTAATTGCTTAACTATCCTTGGGTTAATTGATGGTAGTTTTTCTGTGAAGCATTAGTTGAATATCAAAAGAAAATATTTATTGTAACACAAAATATCAAAAAATTTGAATTGACAAATCCCGATTAATACACACAAAACGTCATGTCCCGTACATAGAATAAATCTCTACTCATGGAGTAAAGAGGCATGGCGGTGATGTTATTTTGACCGGAAAATGCCGCAACTATAAACAAGTAACCGACCACTCGACCACGGGATATACATAAAGAATATCGATTCTCAAGCAATCTTTCAATGAGCTCGGCATGTAATTAACTAGTTGTGTCATAACTATATTTAATGTTATATATTGATTTAAGATCTTGTTAACGAGTGTCCATCGAACATACTTAATGAGTAATTATATGATTTTTCGAGACATTTGTTGTCCTTATCATGAGGATAATTACTGCATTGGAAATTGCAGTTTTATTTTGCTACTTAACGAGTACTCCGTCTGTGGTACTTTTTAACTAAATGCTAATTTAAAGGGAACCACTTGCTTATCATATCTATCCATGGCCACTATGTTATTGGCTCGAGAATTTAAATGCCAAAGAAGAATTGTCTTCTGGATTTGTTTTCCTGCATGGAATGCAGAGCCATTAGCTGTAATACAGCTGTTGTTGCCCGGCTTGTGGGATCATTTTCAGGGAGAACAACATATAATTGTTGTATTGCCGCGCTTCATAACAAAAGTGAGGTCCCCAGCCAGATTGTGAAGTAGGGCAGGCTTTTATATTATGAGGCAAAGAAAATTAGAAAAGCAATAAAACAAAAAAAGAATTGGATCTTGTCGTCAATAAAAATTTCAATGTTCCCTGTTGCTATAATGATGCTAAGCTGACATTCTTGTGCTAATAAATTTAGTCATGGATAGATCAATATATGATGGTGCACACTAGGCCTTTCAAAGCCATAGTGGACCGAATTTTTAAGCGGTGTATATATGTTGGGAAGTTCAACTCGAAAACTGTAAGTAAGTGGGTGAAGGGAGATTTACATTAGCATAAGGCCCGTTGAAACTCCACAAACGAGCGAGGCGAAATACGCCGCAACACATGCTCTCGAGTGTAAACGGGACTGAAAACGACACATGAAATGGAACGAATAAATACGCAAGAGCGGCATGTGAGGCAGATCGAGGGAACTAAGACCCGGGAAAATAATGTTGGCGGAAATTGTGGTGGTGGTAAAGTTGGTCAATAAAGATGGAAAGGTGTGGGGGATTGATGATAGGTGGGGGGTTGAATATCGTGATCATGATTCGAGGCATGCCTGTGTCTTTGGGGCTTTGCCTTTTGCATGCCTCCCTCTTCCCCTTTTCCCCCTTGTGAAAAGGTAGAGGGGGGGAAAAGGGGGACCTCTTGACCCCTGTTGGGGTGGTAGCAATTATGACTCCATTCTTGCCCATCTTTCTCATCATCTCCACCTCCTTAATTCCTTAAAGCAATGATGCTACGTGCGTTTTAGTGAAGGATAATGCTACACATTGCTAGAGGTAAAAAAAAAAGAAGTGTCCTTTGAAATTGATTTGTTATTAGGGTTTTGTTGACGAGACTTGTTGTAGCTTCACAGGGGAAGTTTGTGATTTTTGAGTCTAATGCCTTTTTTGTGTGATCTGTGATCAATGCTTTGTAAAATTAATATAGTTCTTAGGGATAAGTGCATTGGAATAGCTAAAACTTTGTCACGAAAGTACAATTGAATCTTAAAATTTTCAAAAAATGCAATTAAGTCCTAAAACTTATCACGAAAGTGCATTCAAGTCTTAAAACTTGTTAAATTGGTCAAATCAAGTCCTTATATTGATTGCATTTTTTGAAAATTTTAGGATTTAATTGCATTTTTTTTAAGTTTTAAGACTCGATTGCACTTTCGTGATAAGTTTTAGGACTCATTTGCACCAATAAGTTTTATGACTTCCAGCGCACTTATCCCTAATTCTTATTAGTAAGCATGCTTAACTGGTGTGGGAAGGGCCCTCTAAGCAAGAGACCCATTGTTAAATGGGATGAAGTTCTATAGGTAAGTGTACCGAAATTTTTAAAACTTGTTTTGAAAGTACAATTGAGTCTTAAACTATAAATATAAAAAAAAGTACAATCATGTCTACCCATTAACTTTGTCTAAATTGGCCGACGAAAATGTTGACTTGGCTTTGTTTCATTACTTTTTTAAGACTTGTGACACCGATTTAGCATCCGCCATGCGCTTGCATCAGGAAAAAAACTTGAAATTTAAAAAGAAATAAGAAAAATGGTATGAATAAGTTGAAATAGAAAAGGATGATAAATAAAAAGGACAAGAATTTAATAAAAAAAACTAAATTAAAAAGAAATAGGCAAGACCTTGCCAGTCCCGACTGCCACATCAAGTTCTACAGTAGCTCAATCGCACATGATGGGGGCGATTCGAAACGTCATTTATGTGGAGGAAGCTCAATGAAGCACGAGTCGCCATGGCCAAGCTTGAGCAACCATGACCATGAGCTTGAGGAAGCTCGAGCAGCCATGGTTAGGCTCAACAAAACTCGATCAGCCATGAACATGAGCTTGAAGAAGCTCCATTTACCATGGCTGCGAGCTCCAAATCTCCTTCGCTCCACAAGCTTGATGAAGATCAAGCGGCCAGGACTATGAACTCAAAAAAGCTCCAATTGCTATGGTCGCAAGCTCCATATCTCCATCACTCCACGAGTTCAACGAAGCTCACGCTGCTCTATTTGGTAATCAATTTCCATTGATCTTATGATTATTTTGATTTGTGTTTCTAATTTTTAATTTAAGCTACAGATGTTTAATTTGCATTTGGAAAATTGGAAGAAAATATCGTGTTTGTCATTGTGGTTTATCTGAGCTCCCGATGGGATCAATTGAAATATCTTTAAGCTCCCAACGAGATCGCTAATCCGTTTGGTTTCCGTTTTAAGCAAATTTAAGCATTGTCATTAGTGGTGACTATACTTGTTTGATTAGGGAAAAATTACCAAAAAAGTCCTAAACATATTGTAATTGTGCCAATTCAATTATAATTTTTTTTACTAGTTCAATCTTAAACCTTTTGCAATTATTCCAGTTCAGTCCATCTAGTAAATTTTGGCCAGACAGTGCTGACGTAGACGCCGGCCGGTCGACGACCGAATATTTTAATATTTTATGATTTTTTTTTTATTTCGATTTATTTTTCTTTTTTCCCTCCCCTCCCCTTCTTCTTCCTCCTTCCTACGAGCTATCGTCCAGTTTTGCAACCTCACACTCCACCGCTAGAGAGCGGCACATGGGTAGAAATGGATGTCATGCACCACTGCTCCTCCTTCCCTCAGCCACCACCATCCACCGACAACGAAGATCGGCCTCCTTCTGCGTACACACTCATCGTGCTCGACCAGCCCCCCTATTCACTCCTCTGCTCTAGAAACACACATAGTTACGTATGTGTGCTAACGGGGGTGCGATTCGTGTGTAAGATGAAATGCCTACTTGTTCCCACACGAAGGCGCTTTTGCTATCAGAAACAGGGAGAAAACGACCATTAATGGAGCTCGATCAAGCTCAAATTTTTCATTTCAAGCTCTACCTCGCTAGATCTGGCAAGGTCGAGCCTCGCCTAGCCATGGAGAGGCTCACCGTCACCAGTGGCGACGAGGGCAAGCCTCGCTCGACGGCCAGTGGCCGTCGCCTCTAGCCGGTCACCAATTTGGCAACTAGTTGGATTAATGAGGAAGAAGAAGGGGAGGGCAGGAAAAAAAAAAGGAGAAAAAGAAAAGAAAAAAGGAAAAATTAAAAAAATATATTAAATATTTTGTCGCCGACTGGCCGGCGTCCACATTAGCGCCGGTTGGCTAAAATTCGCAGGATGGATTGAACTGGAATAATTGCAAAAGGTTTAGAACTGAACTAGCAAAAAAAGTTTGACTGAATTGACACAATTGCAATAAGTTTATAATTTTTTTTGTAATTATCCCGTTTGATTAGAGAATGATAATTGATGCATACTCAATTAATTTGGTCTGTGTCTATTGTTGTTAGTTTGTGCAAAGCAAAGTTATTTGGTTGGTTTTCGAAGCTGTAGGTGAGCCATGGAATTTGTGTTTGAATCTTGTGCATTTGATTGATGATGATAGTTGTCCATGGTGCAGCATGAAATAATCCTGGAGGATCATTGAGGATATGGCAACAGATGCATGAGAACTATGAAAATATAATCCTTGAGCTTCATTGAACTCGTAGAGCGAAGGAAATTTGGAGCTAGCAAGCACGACAGCTAAAGCTTCTCTAAGCTTACGGCCATGGCCACTCAAGCTTTCTCCAGCCCATGGCCATGGCCACTAAAGCTTCGTCAAGCTCGGCCATGGCGGCTGGAGATTTTTTGAAGACATCCCAAATTGTACTCCCAAGTGCGACTAAGCCATCGGAGAACTTGATTTGCAGGTCAACGACTATCAAGTTTTTTTTTTGATATAGCGCTTGGTAGGCGCTCCATTATGTCACATGTCTTGAGAAAGTAACAAAAAAAAATCACATCAATATTTTTTGTTAGCCAAATTAAGCAGAGTTAACTGATGGATTTGATTGCACCAATTTGACATATTTTTAAGACTTAATTGCAAAGTTTTAGGACTTAATTTGTAATAAATTTTAGAGTTTCTAGTGCATTTATCCCTAAGAAAAAATAGAGAGTTGTTATGCAGCAGCTGTGGGCAAAACTGTCAAAAAGTGAGGATCTTGTAAGTACTTCTCATGAAATTGTCATTTTCAAACTAAAATCAATATCTGATTGTTAACCCGGAAAACAGAAAAGGAGTCACCTGAGCCAAAGGGAAAATAGATGCGTTTGTGCTCCTAGCTTACAAATCATGGGGTGGAAATGAAACTGTCTATTTTCTTTTTGTATAACAGCCACAAAAAATTCTAAATCATATTCATAATGATACATTTACCTTAAACTTTTTTATAACATCAAAAATCCTAAATTTGTACCTATGTGACAATTTACCTCAAATTTGTATAGTGTGACACATTTATCCCAAATTTCTTTTTATAACACAAAAAAATTCAAAACTTGTATCCATGTGACACATTCAGAAAAAAGTTTGAGGTTTTTAGTGTCACAAATTTTTTTTTGAAATAAATGTGTCACACATATATAAGTTTGAGATTTTTGATTTTACAGAAAAAAAAATATGGGTAAATGTGTCACATAGGTACAAGTTTGGGGGTTTTTTGTGTAAAGAAAATATTTTGAGATAAATGTGTCACGGTGGGTAAAGTTTGAGATTTTTTTATGGCTTTTTTTATTTTTATTTTGTATATATATATATATATTGCCATTAAGAACTCTATAAATTGAGAGCTTTAGAAGCTACAAAACCGAGGTTCACGCGATAAACGACAGGCCGTAGCACGAAGAGAGCGCTGGTAGCGTTGATGGGTAGTGATTCCTGTGAAGAGAAAGTGACCTCTGCCGAAGCAGAAAGCGACTTCCGATCCTTGGTCACGCAGAAATCTGACTCTTTCACGAGGACAACGCCAATTGCATTTAGGAAGAAACGTGCCTTTGCCATTTGGATGGGAGGGGCATGCAACATACCAAGGCTTTGTGACCTGGACACAAAGGCTTTCGAGCTCGGATTAGCCAAGAGTTCGAAAGGCGGGGTCGAGATAAGAATTTGCGTAATCTTCGATAAAGATGCTGTAACTTTTCATCCCGAGAAAGTTACGGGTCCGTCATCGCGAACCGGTAAAGCTCGTTCGGAGTGCTACATTGAGATCAAACAAATTAACTCTTTTATTTTATTTTATTTTGCCTCAAAATCCATTTGAATAAAGATGCCATCACTTTCTGTCCCGTCAAAATTATGGGTCCATCATATCTAGAGGTGGCAATATTGGTCCGAGACCCATTTTTTTAACTCATTTTTTGTGGGTCGGGACATAAATGGGTCGCCTAAAATTTTGAGACAGGTTGAAGTGGGTCTAAACAATAAATGTCTAACTACATATGAATCTTAACGTGTTGGGAAAATACCTATTTCAAACCCATTTTCATCTTTAGATTACATGGTTGTAGTCTGACAATATGATTTCCAAATAGACATATTTACACTTCTTCTATATAGATTGGCACTATATAGTGGATAATGAATTTGGAAAAACAAAAAATTCCATGGACAAGCCAAATGTTTGAAGACAGCACGGGATTTAAAATAGTTTTAATATTCTAAGTTTTGTTATTTGTGTTCTGTCGAATTTTTATACACAGACAGAGAGAGACGAAGGTGATGTTTGGTGAAGAGTCGGCCATGATGATGGCTTGGCGAGAGTTCAGCCACAGCACAGATCCGGCGGCGACGACGGCTCGCCGGTGGCCACAAGAGATGTTGCTGATTTTCAATGGTGAATCTACAGCAAGACGAGAATTCCCTTTTTTACCTTTTTCATATATGTATTCTATTTTATTTTATAAAGTTCAGGTCTGCTTCTCAAATATCAAAACAAAAACATCCTTTGTTTTTTTTTTTTTAGAATTATAGTGCAGTAAAGGATTTTTTTTTTTGCACTTTTTTAAATAAGTAAAAGAAAAACATTCTTTTAAAACAAAATTAGATCAAGTTTCTAGAATCCGGAGAAATAACAAAAGATTTGTTCTAGTATCTGGATTCGTTAAATGTTTTAGTAATTTCTTATTCATTGATCTTTTTCATGTTTAATTTCGTTTTCAGCTGATTAGTTTTTTTAAGTTTGCTAATATTTAAGATGAACAACTGCTAAGAATCGGAACACAGATTAAGTTGGGCATAGGTTCAGTTTGGGTTGGGTTGAACCAAAAATAGGTTGCTAAAATTATATCAAATGAAAATGGATCAATTTGGATTCGACCAATTTTCGACCCGCACAAACCGGACCCCATTCACCCGTTCAAATAGGTCTAGCTGTACCAAATCGGCAAGCTCATTTGGAGTGCTACATCGACACCAAACAAAATAAAAGCCATTTTTTGCCTTTGCATGAATTTCAATTTTCTTTTTTTTAGTTCCTACTCGTGTGTGAGAAATTTAATGTTATTCTGGATTTGTTTGTACTCATTTCCACGCTACGTCAACTTCATGTTAAACAATTTAACATGCTAGACTACTTTAATATCTTTGGTCGTTTCTGTTCTCCCCAGGCAAACCGTACTAACAACTTGATTTATCTTTTTCACAGGAATAACCTTAACAAATTCAAACACAGCTGATGTTGAGTCGTTGCCAAACTTGATTAGGACATGTCTAAACACGTAATTAAATTACTTAATCTGATGTTAGTGGGCGGTTCCATAATTAATTAACTGTTTCATTTTAATTTTGTTCGATTTTGACAGAATGTGGAACATTTCCATGCCCCCCCTTCATTACCAAAACCCACTCAGTTGCTTATACATTTAACAAAGTCCACTAACAATTTGAACGGACAAGAACTTCCACGTCAGCAAGTCCAATTTAGCTAGATTATTCCCGAACTTATGGACATTAAAATCAAATCATGGGTAGTAATGAAAATGCCTGATGTGCTAAGACTAATTCATAAAAATTGATGAAGTAAAGGGTCGATATCATTAAAAAAAAAAAGGGGGGGGGGGGTTGATATCATTACAAATCTTAAATATACACTCACATAACACATTTACCTTAAAATTAATTTTTGTCTCTAAAAAAACCTCAAATTAGCACCTCCACAATACACAGCTACCCCAAATTGATTTTCATCTCGGAAAGAATCCCAACCTAGTACTCATGACCCAAATCTACCCTCTATCCAAATGCATACGCGTCAATGCACGTGGATTTTCCACTCCGAATTTGTTGTTTTTCACATTGGCCTCATCTTGCAATTGCTTGCATACATTTTTACGAGATTTTGAATGGAATGATAATGGATGGAAGATTTGGATTCAAGGGAGGCAGTTTGGGTGGTTTCGCGAGAAGAAAGTTAGTTTTTGGCAAATAGGTGTTGGGATCTTTTGTGAGACACCGTTAGGCATCAATTTGAAGATTTTAATGGTATCAACTCTAAAAAAAATGATAAAATTATTTAAATTTCTACTTATAGCCCATGATGATATGCTAAATTTGTTGATGGGTGACCCATCATGGGTCTATATGTAATACCTATCAATCTCTCTTACTGGAAAAATGGAACTTAATTCGAGACACGGAGAGGGACAGGAAATGATGAAACTGCAGAAAGGAAGCACCCTCCCCATAAAAAAGAAAAGAAAAAAGAAAAGGCTGAAATCGGAAAGGTTAAGAAGCGAAAATTAGAAAAGATGAGGGGCTTTCTAGTTATTTTATGTTTTTGCTTTTTAGCCCTTTTGAAACATACACGCATGATGTTGGGGACACAAACGCGAACAATAATGTGTCCTCCGATGATAAAAGTAAGTAATATTATTGGTCGAACACCACCACCACCACCCCCATTGCTGCTCTCTTCTCTTCTTCGCTTCTCGTGACTGAAACCAGGCACAGCAACGCCATCTCTCTCTCTCTCTCTCTCTCTCTGTGCAAAGCTCCTCTGGAGAGGCTCCGGTCAGCCGTTCTCTTCGGAGCAGCAATGCGCGCCGTCTGATCGTTTGACCTCCCCTACGTCCCTGCTCTCCCCGCCGTTTGATCTCTCTCTCCCTCCCTCCCTCTCTCTCTGTCTCTGACGATGGGAGCTCGCTGCTCCAAGTTCTCTCTCTGCTGGTTCCACTCTCACCTCAAGCCCTCTGTTCTTGAATCCTCCGATCTCGGTACTCTCTCTCTCTCTCTCTCTCTCTCTCTCTGCGTGTGTGTGGAGGTACGTTTTGTAGAGTGTGATCGAGTGGCATTTTCGTTATTGTTCTGTGGCAGAGAGCGGGGACAGGAAGGAGAGCTCGTGGCCCAGCTTCACCGAGCACAGCTTCGACCAGCTGAAGGCCGCCACCGGCGGCTTCTCGCCCGACAACATCGTCTCCGAACACGGGCTGAAGGCTCCCAACATCGTCTACAAGGGCCAGCTCGACGGCGGCCGTTGGGTCGCCGTCAAGCGCTTCAACCGCCTCGCCTGGCCCGACAATCGCCAGTTCCTCGTGCGTCCCCCGCTCGCCTTCGAGTCCTCTGTTGGTCTGAATGGTCGGACCGAATCGAAAGGCTCTTCTTTTGTGGAGGTCTTATGGATTGCTTTGATTGGAATGTTTGGCTGCAGGAGGAAGCACGATCGGTCGGGAGCTTGCGGAGCGAGCGGCTGGCAAATCTGATCGGATGTTGCTGCGAAGGAGATGAGAGGTTGCTGGTGGCGGAGTTTATGGCGAACGAGACGCTTGCGAAGCATTTGTTTCACTGTATGCTGCCATTTTTTTGTTTTTCTGCTAATTCGATGCCTGAAAATTCTCGAGCTTGGTAATGCAGTGATGATAATACGTCGTAGTTCGGATCGGAAGGCAATGAAAGGTCTTAGAAGAGTGAAATGATGATGATCTATATGTGGAGTCTCGACCATATTATATACTTCTGTCATTTTAGGACAAGCTAGTGGATGGGTACTGCTAATTGCATAGAGTATGTATTTTAGGCTTAATGTATCCGTCCCATTGTAATTCCTTAGTTTTGATTGCCTCAAGTGTTTATTGCAAGTTGGTAATTGCTAATTCTGTTTTCATTAATGAGAGATTGAATCTGGCTGCCTGAAACTGGTTTTGAAGATATTAGTGGTAGCTGCAGGAGCTGTTATTTTCCTTTCTTTGGACATTGACACTTCAAAAAAATGCTGTAGAACCGTGCCAAGTTAAAAAATCACATGCATAAGTGAATTTATTACAGTATTTTGGTGTAGATGAAACACTTGCATTTTCCAAATTTTGAATTTTTTTACCTATTTTGCCGTTTGTTCTGACTTGATTTTTTTTTTTTGTTTTGTTGATTCCAGGGGAGAACCAGCCTATGAAGTGGGCAATGAGACTGAGAGTAGCGTTTTACTTGGCCCAAGCACTGGATTACTGCAGCACTAAAGGCCGGGCTTTATATCACGATCTCAATGCTTACAGAGTCTTGTTTGATCAGGTACAGCCCTTCACAAGTCTGTTCTTCCTTGAACTGATGTTTGGTTCTCTTGTGAGGATTGTTAACTTCGATCTTCTCGACAGGATGCAAATCCGCGTTTGTCTTCTTTTGGCCTTATGAAAAACAGTAGAGACGGCAAGAGTTACAGTACCAACTTAGCCTTCACACCTCCAGAATATTTGAGGACAGGTATATGCATTTCTCCTCTGTGTATATCTGTTCCGATTGCTGTCAGGACATGTGATTGTAGCTTGAGTTTGATGAGTTGTGCACATTAATGGCAGTTAAAAAATTTCATGCTTTTGAACCGCATGAAAAAAAAAATACTCTCCCAAACCCTCTCTTCTCATACTGGTTTAGAAGTTTGGAAGGTCTCCTTATGCCCAATTGTTCGTGCTTGTGCAACCTTCTTACTCAAGATAATGTGTTCTCCTATGAATTTTTGGCCTGAACGGTTGTCCAAATTGCAAATATTACCCTGTATTTCGTTGAATGGTCCAAAAACACCCTACACTGAAGTGGAAAAAAAAAATTGTGCTATATGGAGGCCCTTTAGTTGATGTGCTAAATGTGTCTTTCTCTATACTCTTGGTTTGCAAATAGCTTGGATTTTAGCTGACAATCTAGATTGGTATTAGCACTTCTCTCTGATTTCTGAATAAAAGCTTCAGCTTGTCTACTTAATGGATATTAAAGAAATATGTATGTTGTCCTTTTGCCTAAACTCAGTTTCTATGTTCATTGTTTGTACTGCGAGGTGTTGCAAGCACATAAACTATCTGAATAACAAACATATCTTCAGTGATTATACTGCCAGAGTTCTGAAGGATATGTCCAAAATTGGACAATGTTAATTCTTTGTTTCTGTTGTAATTTGAATAATTTCGAATTACCATTCATCTTTTTACATTTTGCAGGCAGAGTAACCGCAGAAAGTGTGGTTTACAGTTTTGGGACCATGTTGCTGGATCTTCTAAGTGGCAAACATATACCCCCAAGCCATGTAAGTTTAGAATTAGCTGGTTATGCTGCGTCTGAAGATGTATAAACTAATCTTCAAATATGTTTTGCTATCACATCTGATAGGTCATTGTGTTGTGGTTGCTTTGGTGATGATATACTTGATCCTACTGTTTTTTTTTTTTAAGCGATACGTTCGGTTTTGACTCTGGACTCTAGAGTCAGGGTTCAAATTATGACCACCTTTATCTCAGTATCAAAATGGTCAACATTTGGGACAAAGTGGATGAGCAAGTCCTAGGTTTTGACCCTTACGATATTGATTCCTTGATGTAAAAGAGGAAAGAGGGCTTCCAAGCTCAGGAGTTTTTCTCTTCCAGTGATGGAGGTTTTTGTTACAACAAGGGCCATGGCATTCTGTGAATCTGTTCACATCATTTTCCCCCTCTCCTCCTTCTTCCCATCAACTAGGATTCTAGTTAATCTTCCACATTGCTGCTTCTGTTATGTTGTTATTTAAGTATAATCTTCCCAAATACGGGCTTGCTGACATATAGCCTAATTGCAGGCACTTGATCTGATTCGTGGCAAAAATTTCCTGATGCTGATGGATTCTGCTTTAGAGGGTCACTTTTCCAATGATGATGGAACTGAGCTAGTTCGTTTAGCTTCCCGCTGTTTGCAATATGAAGCTCGTGAGAGGCCAAATGCAAAGTCCCTTGTCATGGCCCTTGTGTCACTACAGAAGGAAACGGAGGTATGATTGATTGCGCGCTGTCTTTTACTTTTAAGCATTTCTTTTTTTAAACTAAGAAGGTTGTTCTATATTTATGTTGAAATCTTCCATATACATGTTACCACAATAAGACAATAGTTTTTGCTTGAGCAAAAATTGCCGTTTGGTGCTTTGAGCGCAAGCACAAACCCAAAGTCCCTACCCTGGGCTCCGGCTGCTGGTCTGAGCATCCTGTGGCTACACTACTAGTATAGCAATATGTCCTATGATTTTTATTCTGTTTAGCCAAAATATGTCCAATGAACCTTTGTTTGCCTCACTAAGAGACTTGACTTCAGTTTGTTGCATTAAAAGTTGATTACTGCCTGTCTAGGCACAAGCTATCTCTCATTCGAAGAGTTTTCGAGCAGGTTCAATCACATGTGCTTATGGGTATCCAACGGGAGACACAGTCTCCTGCACAGCCATTGTCATTGACACCGTTTGGTGAGGCTTGCTTGAGAATGGATCTCACTGCCATTCATGAGATATTGGAGAAGATTGGTTACAAGGATGATGAAGGAATTGCCAATGAGGTATATCCCTGTTATTCTAGATCAACTTTTCACTAACTCCTGCGTGAATTATGTACCTTGATGACACGTAATGCGATTTTTGCCATAAGTCCGTGTCTGTCTGGGAAGAATGGCATAGCTTCCAATTTCGACCCAATCTAGAAAAGCATGTGCTTGAGGCAACCATGGCGTGGTTCTCAGGAGAGTCATCAAATTCATGCGAGTGTTTTCTGTGCTCTCCAGAACTTAATTGAAGTTTCCAACATTTGAGTGCTTCCTTCAGGTTTTACAGAGGATTATCAATGTCATCTGGTTGCTGTTTTAGAAAAATCCCCAGTTCGGCTTATCAATTTCAGGTGGCCCAAACAGATTTCCTGCAAATTGAACGTAACCAACCCCACATTATTAGGAATTGTGTAATCATTTCTTGTTGGAGATTAATGACCTAGATTTCGATTATGAGAACTTTTCCTCCACATGTGATCTGTTTGTTTTTTTTTTTTTGGTCGAAACACATGTGATCTGTTCAGTTGTAACTTTATTGTTTTTTTTTTTTCAATAACATAAAGATAAATGCTCCAAGCAAATCATTTTTTTTTTCCTACCGTCTGTCAACAACTTCCATCTCTGAAATGACTAGTTCTGTCCTGCAGCTGTCTTTTCAAATGTGGACCAATCAAATGCAGGAGACCTTGAATTCGAAGAAGCATGGCGATACTGCGTTTCGAGCAAAGGATTTTGGAACTGCTATTGATTGCTATACCCAAGTAAGTTTTCTGATACCAAGCCTTGTTATTGTTAGTAGACCCGTCAATTTATATAGACCGCCAAGGGTAGGAATAAAATGAATCAGATCTATTGCCATCCTTTTTCTGGTGATTGGTTACATAATGAGATAACAACTAGAACGAGAGAGCAACTTTTGAGTTTAGACCTTTGTTTCTGCTTGTTGCGGAGAAATGAAAAGAAAAAGGAATGTGCCCCAGAATAAAAAGTATATTGCAAGACAGTTACTTTAAGCTATCTTTCAACTGCACTTTGTCCAGAAAGGCGGAGAATAGCCCCTCTTTTCGACAGAAAATGGTCCGACTTCTGTTTGTCTCTTTGTTTGTAGTTCATCGATTGCGGGACCATGGTTTCGCCCACTGTCCATGCTAGGCGGTGCTTATCATACTTGATGAGTGACATGGCCCAAGAAGCTCTCGGGGACGCGATGCAAGCCCTGGTGGTGTCTCCTGAGTGGCCCACGGCTTTGTATCTTCAAGCGGCCTGCCTGTTCAGCCTCGGCATGGAAAACGAAGCACAGGAATCTCTCAAGGACGCCACAAGCATAGAAACAAAAAGGACCAAACATTAATAAATGTATAGTTTTTCCTTCTTTTTCGCTTCTCTACCTACTTTTCTTCCTCCGCCACCTCGTTCGAGCCCCTTTGCTTCCGTGATTATGCTTGTCTTCCTGTATTTATGTACTCCGATTCCGATTGGAGTGACCAACTATGAGATTCTTTCTTTTTTTGTCCCTCTTCTTTTTTGGAAAAATCTTGATTGCAACGGTCTTGCATTTTTGTAATGTATGAAAGTTCTCCCTTTCTTTCATTTTGGAGATTTATGTCCGTCTTTTCTCACGCAAAATCTACTATGCCTTCGTGACCGGGTCTCGGCCAGTCCTCTTACCCCGAAGAACTAATCCTGCCTGGCTCGCTTGTGCTCGTCGTTCATGTCAACCACACGTTCAGGCATAATTTATTCTCGTTCGATCACCTGTTCTTATGTTTCATTTCACTTCTCTTGACGGTCGACACCCCTGGTAAAAAATGCTATCAGCTTAAGAGACTTGTCAATCTATCTGAACTAGCTGATTCCAATGTGATGCGACTAACAGCTCGGAAGTTTTCGAGTGAAGCCTCTTAAAGGAATACTTCCGAGACAATGATTCGAGGGAGACGCGATACGCGTGTATATCGGACTCGAGGGTGTTGACTATAAATTTTTTAAATCATGTCTCTCACTTCATCTTAGCCATAGATAGAATAGGTAAAAGCTCTGCTGAGAGGTCTGGTCAGCTTTGGGACAAAGTCATGCATCTCTCCTTTGCAGGAGTTGTGGGAAGGATGCAACTGCTCTTTATTTAGAAGTGTTGGGAGTGGTGCTTCCTGGGTAAAGGATCAACCTAAACCTCTTTCTATTTCTTATTCATAGGTTGTTTGCACAAGCATCCGATGTGACTGCGATGTGTGTCTAGTTGGCAGACTAGTAAGAAATATTGGTAACTGATTCAAATTAGAATTAGTAATTTCATGCGATAACTTAAGCTCCAAAAATAAATGTTGGTAAATCATTTTTTGAGTTGTCAATAATATTCGACGGTGTCGATAGTTTCGTGTTAAATTTGGTCATTTTAACCCGTTGTAAACTCCGTGATTGTTGGTAAGTTATAGGAACAGTTGCTACTTTGGAAACAATAAGAAATAAGTGAGCAAGTTATTAAGCAATCAAATAAAAGTTAGCTACTGAATCAAATAAGAGTTGCTAGTTTCGTATAATAATTGGTAACTTAGGCCCCGCAAAACATGTTAGTAATTATGAAAAGAGTTGATAATTTCTCACAAAAGTTAGTAGATGAAAGTTGGTCACTTTAATAAGTTGGTAAGGTCCCAAACAGATGTTGGTAACAACATTCCAATGGTACTTTTGAAAGAATCAGGTAAACATTGATAACTAAACTCAAATAATTGTTGATAAATTATTGCAGCAGTTAGTAATTTAGGAACAATCAAATAATTGTTGATAAGCGACTCAGTTAAAATTTGGTAATTTGGTAATATAATTGGTTAACTTAAGCTCAGCAAATGAATGTTGGTAGATTATTATACAATTGATACTTGTTAATAGTCAAATAAACGTTACTAGTAAGTTTAACACGTTGGTACTGCACAAATCCAAAATTATCTGTTGGCAGATATTGGAATATGTATTGTGGGTTGGTAATTTTGTTGTAGAGTTAGTTATTGAACAAATTGGGAATCTCCACAAATACAAAATAGGAAATGATTGCAATTGTTTTTAAATCAATCAAATACAAGTTGGTAAATGGCTCAAATAAGAGTTCGTATAAATAAAATTATATGGCACTCATCAAAGATAAGTTTGTAAAAAAATTAAAACGGTTAATAATTAAAACTACGGTTGGTAATTTCCTATAAAGGATTAATAACTTTAACCAACAATAAATGTTGGTTAGTAGTGACAACGGTTAATAATGTCGCAATAATATGACAAGTGACTCAATAATGTTTGCCAAAATAAAATTAACCGGTAATTTTGTATAAAAGTAAGTAATGTTAACGTTTTGGTAAGCTACCACCAAACTAAATGTTGGTAAAATATTACAACAGTCGGTAATTTTGGAAGTACAAATAACGTTGGTACTTTTCAAAAACCGTCGGACTTAGTAATCAGTTACAACAGACTAAATGAGTTGTCGCTCGAACTTTTGTAAACTAACGTACTGGAAAGTTACCAACAATCTCACTGACTCATACCAGCCTAGAACGATGTTCCTTGTTATGCCTCATGGAATATTTGCAATTGTTGTAATTATGGTTATTAATGGCCCAACATTAATGCACGCCTTTCTTTAGCGTTTCTTCAGATCTCTGTAACGGCTTCTTCGACGATTTCTTCAGATGAGTTAACTGCTCCATTAATTGCTGCAGTTAATGACAACATTAATGAAGGCTTTAATGATGAATGTAACTGCAATATTGATGAGTGCAAAAAAAAAATTTGTATAAAAAATAATCTGTCTTTTAGAAGACGATGATTAACTTGTGTCTATGAGGTTTTATTGTGTTGTGCTCTAAGTGTGCCAGTTTCAAGAAGTGTTCGACAGAGTCCTGTTCGTATAGTGCTAATACAAACGGGTTCGAGGTGTTGTATCTTGGGAGGCATAGTTCGTGAAGCTGTTTAGCACAATTGGCAGGAACTAATTGCCTTAAGGAGATTCAGTTATCCGTACCTCATCTCCGGTCTAATTCAATTATAATTTTATAGCAATTTTACTTGTAATTGTAATATCGTTTACTCATTGACACGATCATTATTGAAATTGTTATCGCTTTTTTTAGTGTTACGTATTTTCCCTTATACGTGACGTGTGAATTTTTTATTTTCCAACAATCTTAAGGCGATTAGTGATAGTTGCAATTATTTGTAATTAATTGCAATTAAGCTCACTGTTTGCTTGGGTTTATCAGGAAATTGAGATGGCTAATAATAATCAAGTACCCAATGTCCAGAATGCTTTTGGAGATGTTCCTATGGTCGCCCCGATCACTACTGGTGTAGAGGTTCATACCTCGAGGCCTAGTGTTGTGGCAACAAATGCTGCGAGCCTTCGGGCTGAGACCATTTATGATGGTATTGGTGTACATCAACAGGCTTTGCCTTCCTTGATGGTACGACCTTTTACACCAAATGAGAAACCGGAGAAATTCACAGGTGTGAGTTTTAAGCAGTGGCAATACAAGATGTTCTTCTATCTGACCACGCTAAATTTGGTCAAATACTTATCGGAGGCGTGCCCGATAATTAGTCAAGATGAGTAAGATGTCACGACGCTCAAGGCGTTGGAGGCTTGGAAGCACGGGGACTTCCTATGCTGAAACTATATTCTTAATTGTTTAGTGAATTCCCTGTATAATGTTTATTGTAACATTGAAAGTGCTAAACAGTTATGGGAGTCCTTGGAAAAGAAATACAAAACCGAGGACGCAAGCACTAAAAAATTTGTGGTTGCCAAATTTTTGGACTTCAAAATGGTGAATTCTAAATCTGTCATGAGTCAGGTTCAGGAATTGCAAATTATTCTAAACGACATCTTTGCTGAGGGAATGTTACTCGGTGAATCATACCAAGTGGCAGCTATTATTGAGAAGCTACCTCCGGGCTAGTTAGACTTCAAAAATTATTTAAAACACAAACGGAAGGAGATGAGCCTTGAAGATCTCATTCTACGCCTCAGAATCGAGGAGTATAATATGAAGAATGCAAACCTTCCTGTGGAACCAAATGCCAACACTATTGAGTTTTCCAATCCCAAGCAAGATAGGAAGAGGAAGAAATCTTTTCAAGGAAAATGCTAGCAGAAGGAACAGTCCCAGAAATTCCAAGGGACATGTCTTGTTTGCAATGAGCCTGGCCATCGAGCTAAGGATTGCAAGAAACGCCTAAATAAAGGCAAAGGCGGTGGTGCAGCCAAACAGCTAAATCTGTCAGAGCAGGCAGATGATGAGAGATTGACTGCTGTGGTGATGTCTGAGGTATCCTTGGTGTCAAACAATATCGATTGGTGGTTGGACACGGGTGCCACAAATCACATTTGTGTGGACAAACACCTGTTCTCGTCTTACGAGAAAGATGAGATGATTTTTATGGCTAACTCTACATCAGCAAAAATTGTCAGGAAAGGAAAGGTGATCCTGAAGTTTACTTCCAGCAAGGAGAGTACTCTACTAAATGTGCTGCATGTACCGGAGATCTGGAAAAATCTCATTTCTAGCACCATACTTATCAAGACAGGTTTCAAAATTATTTTTGAATATGATAAGTTTGTAATTTCCAAAGGGGGGATGTATGTGGGGAAAGGGTACTAGTATAGTGACCTGTTTAAAGCCAATGTGGCCGTCATTAATGTAAACTCGAAATTATTGTACCCAAAGATTACTAGTAAAGAGAAATCTTCAGTTTATACTATTGTGTCTCCTTATCTATGGCATGGTAGATTAGGACATGTAAACTGCAGTACAATGAATAAAATAGCAAACTTGGGGCTAATTCTAAGGTTTGAATTAGATGCCCGTTACAAGTGTGAGACTTGTGTTAAGACTAAGTTCGCTAAGAAATCTTTCAAATTGGCTGAAAGAACGAGTGAACCTCTATAACTAATCCATAGTGATCTATGCAATTTAAAGTTTATAGAAAGTAGAGGTGGAAAGAAGTACTTCATCACTTTTGTAGATGATTGTATTCGATTTTGCTATGTTTATCTGTTAACTAGCAAAGATGAGGCTATGAGCATGTTTTTCAAGTATAAAAATGAGGTCGAGAACCAACTTGATAAACGAATCAAAGTGCTTAGGTCTGACAGAGGAGGAGAATACAATTTTTTCAATTTAAAGGAGTTGTGTGCTAATTTGGGAATAATTCTCCAAACAACTGCACCTTATACTTCGCAGTAAAATGGAGTTGCTGAATGGAAGAACAGAACTCTAAAGGAGATGACAAATGCCATGTTCTTGAGTTTGCGTTTACCTCAAAACTTGTGGGGGGGGGGGG
>BCNH02000001.1:6609766-6631934 GCA_001662345.2 Metrosideros polymorpha var. glaberrima | reverse complement strand
GGGGGGGGGGGGGGGGGGAGAGGCAGTTCTAACTGCAAACTATATTCTTAATAAAGTACCCCATAAAAAAACGGGTAAGACTCCGTATGAGTTATGAAATGGAAGGTTTCCATCATACACATTTTTAAAAGTGTGGGGGTGCCTAGCTAAGGTGGCAATTCCTCTTCCTAAACAAACTTAGTTGGGATCTAAAACGGTAGATTGCATATTCATTGGTTATGCTCAAAATAGCAGTGCATACAGATTTTTGGTTCACAAATCTGAAAATGCGGAAATCCATGCCAATACTATCCTGGAATCAAGAAATGCTGAATTCTTTGAGAATATATATCCTGCGAAAAGAAATCAGGGTGAACCTTTTCAGAAAAGATTTAGAAAATCAGAATATGAGAATGATGAAGTTGAGGTCGAAAAAACCGAACTGCGAAGGAGTAAGAGGTTGCGGATTGAAAAATCTTTCGAACCTGATTTTTTGACACACATGTTAGAAGGTGAGCCTCAAACGTTTAACGAGGCAATGTCATCTCTAGATGCTCCTTTATGAAAAAAAGCTGTTGATAATGAGATTGATTTTATCATAAGTAATCATACTTGGGAATTGGTTGATCTTCCTTCTAGAAATAAACCAATTGGATGTAAATGGATATTAAAAAAGAAGCGTAAAGCTAATAGTTTCATTGATAAGTATAAAACACGTCTTGTTCCCAAAGGATTTAGACAAAAAGAGGGTCTAGATTACTTTGATACTTATTCACCTGTAACAAGAATAACATCAGTGAGGATGTTGATTGCTATAGCTTCGATATATAAATTGCAAATACATCAAATGGATGTGAAAATTGCATTCTTGAATGGTGATCTCGACGAGGAGATTTATATGGAACAACCTGAAGGATTCAAGGTCAAAGGACAAGAACACAAAGTGTGTAGACTTGTCAAATCATTGTATGGACTTAAACAAGCTCCTAAACAATGGCAGAAAAAGTTTGACCATGTAATGATCCAAAATAGATATAGAATTAATGAGTGTGACAAATGTATATACACTAAATCCACGATAAATTGATGTATACTTATTTGTCTATATGTAGATGACTTGTTGATTCTTGGAGATAACGCTGAGGTTATCAAAATCACCAAGAATGTTCTCAAGAAGAACTTCGAAATGAAAGACTTAGGTGTTGCGGATGTTATACTCGGCATCAAAATTCTAAGGAATTATGATGGCTTAGGTTTAACACAATCTCATTACATTGAAAAAGTAATTGAGAGATTTAAAGGGTTTGGCATTAAAGATGCGAATAATCCATTTCTACCACACCTATCTTCAAGAAAGAGTACTGGAAACAGTATTAGGCAGTTGGAGTACTCTCAAGTAATTGGCAGCATCATGTACATCATGAATTGCACTAGACCAGATATTGACACCTAAATTTTGACTAACCATTTAAAATAGGCTTGCATAGAAAATTAGGGATTAATTTTTAATCCATAAACCAAAAATGTCAAAGTAGAGTTGTATAACATATAGTCATTATGAGCATAATTCATTTGCATTGAACCGATGGACGGACTTAAGCAATGGAGGTTCTAAGCTTAATTGAATAAGTTAGGACGAACTCATAATTTAAAAAAAAAAAAACGTTCGCGGTTGAAGACTAGGAATTCCATTTAAGGTTGGCTCGGTCGAGATCCATTTGGTCTTATCTACGGAAAAGGAAGGTTTCAGACGAGAACGTCATATCTTCCATGTGCGGATATGCACGATATCTTTCGAGCATTACAAGAGGAAAGCCATGTGGTATTCAGTCAAGAATATTTGATTAAAAGATGAATGGAAAGAGATATACGTGCGATGAGATGGAGAAAGAAGCAAATCAATGGGATCTTCCCATTATTTAAGGGAAATAATCAGCAATATGGAAAGGATTCATTCAGTGCAGAGCATCGTGGGAATTTGAGATTAAAATATGAACAAAAGGGAAGTGGGCGAGAGATTCACACACTAATAAAGGCAGGGCAAATTAGTTAGGCTATCAAGCGGTATATTCATTCACTGCACCCCAAAATTTTCTCTTGCCTTTTACAATCAGGATTGACACGTATAAATATGATGAGAGATCGCACAATTCAGGGGAGAGGGAATCGATTCTGAAATCTCAGAGAAAAAAAAGAAGAGGGAAACACACTTGAGAGAGAGAGGTCTCTCTTGGACGAGACCTCCTCGCGGACACATCCGCTTGCTGCTCTGACGTGCCGACTGCCTTCCTCAACAAATGAAGCCGCGAAGATCTACCTTGCTGACCCGAGACTGAGATCCTTTTGTGCCATTGACGCAGAAGTTGAGTCCCTATGCGTTGCGGTGCCATTCCAGTGACAATGCCACGTTCTTGAAGGAGTCCCTGCACCCCGTAACCCGCGGAAGTCCCGCAACTCCAGCAAAGCCGACGTCTTTATCATTCCTGACAAGCCCCTGCAGCATTCTCTCCTATCCGTGATATCAATACTGGAGCTTCCGGCTGAAGAGAATTGGTGAGCCCATAGAAAGCAATCCATTCTAGTCAAGAAGGATCACGATTTGGTTGTATAAGTCCAATCGGTGGGTTTGTTTTTTTTCAAACTTTGTCTAGATTTGACAATAATACTTCATGCATGCATCAGAACATTTTTCACAAGGAGATTGTGAGTAGTTGAGGCGTGTAGTAATACACAGAAAAATAGACAAGCCCCCAAGCTTGGTTATTTTTCTTTGTAGGTCTTGACGTTCACGTCCTCAAGTCCAGCAAGCAATGGACCTACTCATGATTTGTTTCACCGCCACCGTGAGTTCCTTGCCATAATTCACCGAGAGCCCGCACACCTCCACCGTTGAGCACCACTGCGCTTGCGGTCACCATACCCAAAAGCCATTCCGAGCCGTTTCCCGATTCCAATCTGATTTGGATCCGTTTGAATTAGGAAAGTTACTTCGAGATAAGGTAAAATTATGATATTTTGTTATTTGGTATTATCTTGTTTCCTAATTCGAATTGCCTTGCATATCTAACATTATCTATAGGTTTTGTTGCTTAAATTAAAGATGTAGATCTTTTGGATAGGATAATATTGCATTAGTGGTAACGTAATATTACCTTATAGAAAATTAGGCACATTATTTTAGGAGATTTTATGTTTTTATTTTGCCGTGATTCTTATCTTTATGATTATGATTGTGATTTAATTTGTACATTAATAAATAATTTTGCTCATAATATATGCTCCCATCGTGCCTATGTCTTGAGGAAAATGTGCATTGGGTGACGTCTGACTTCGATTCATAAGTATGATTGTACTCGCACATAGAAATTATACGTCACATTCTCGATTATGAGAATCGGATTGATAATTTCAAAATAGGATTTCAAAATCTGCCTTATGTATTTAGGGACGATGGTTATTCTATAAATTAATTCACTTTCTGGCCCCAATTCAGGGGAATGCCGTGAAATCGAAAATCAGAATTAAAGGTATATTATGGGCAAGATTAATTATTTTTGTTCAAATTATTCATTCTTGTTTAATATAATCAATCATAAAAAAATACCAAAAAATACTCATCGTATGCATGTCATCCTTGCCATGTCATAAGTCGAGGTTCGTTTAATACCATGCCTAGGTTCATGCATTATTTCCATGTCTAGATTCATTAATGCCATGTTTAGATTCATTTAATATAGTCTTTTAGGTGCATTCATATAGAATTAAATGTCTAGGTTCATTTATTATTTAACCTTAGTCATTAGAATTGATTAATTAAATTGCCTATCATATAGTATAGTCACATGACATTTTTTGCCCGTCATCTAGAAAAGGTAAGTTTAGGTTCATAAATGCATGTCATTTAATTTTACATCATTAGATCATTTAATGCATTTCATTTTAGAATATGGTTGCATTAGCATTGCATTCAATAAAAGAAAACTCCAAAAACATTAATCTACATTGTCAATTAAGGAAATTTCATGAAAAATGGGTACCGAAATGGCGTTAATAGAAATATTAGCGTAATCAGGTTCCCGAACTCATTTAATCTCTGGTTCGTAGAAATAAAGTATATCTCTCTATACTTTATTTAGGTTTCTAATCGGCCTACCATAAACGATTAGTAGTGACTCCGTTTTAAATCTTTTGCATGTTAATACCAAACTTTAAGTTGCGATTTGGTAGGGCTTAGGAGGGTCTGAGCTAGGTTGGTTAATTTAATTAACTTGGTAATTCATTAACCTAGGTTTCGGCGAAATTTAGGTCGCGACACCAAATATTGCGTACTCAGTAGGAAAACTGAGCAGATATATAAGTAATTCTGGTCACGAGCATTGGAATGCTTTGTTGAGAGTGTTAGGTTATCTGCAAAAAACTAAAGATTATGTTCTGCAATATGGCAAATATCCAGCTGTTTTGGAAGGCTATAGTGATGCCAACTGAATTTCGGATTCTAATGAATCGAAATCAACTAGTGGATATGTGTTCGTGTTAGGAGGTGTCGCAATATCATGAAAATCCTCAAAGCAAACTCTAATAGCACGCTCTACGATGGAATATGAGTTTGTTGCTTTGGATAAAGCTGCTGAAGAAGTAGAATGGCTTCGACAGTTTTTAGAGGATGTTCCGTTGTGGCCAAAACCAGTGCCTGCGATATGCATTTGCTATGACAATCAAGCAGCAATTGCAAGGGCGCAAAATGTGATATATAACGGTAAGTCTAGACACATTCGTCGTAGACATAATACCGTAAGGCAATTGCTTTTGAATGGAATAATTTCTTTGGACTTTGTAAAGTCAAAGGAAAATATTGCGGATCCGCTGACAAAAGGTTTGTCAAGAGAGCAGGTAAACTACGCATCGAGGGGAATGGGGTTAACAGCCTTAACTCAATAAAGAGGTTGCAAGGTGGAAACCTAACCTAGCGATTGGAGATCACATGGACTTGGTTCAATAGGTCAACGCAAATTTTGGAATCTCTAGTGTGCGCACTTTCTCCCACTCCTATGATGTAACAGTTCTTCCTACAGCGTTTTGAGGGTATGTTATGCGTTTAATGATTTCTATAACTTGGATTTCAATATCCTAGTGAGGTATGGTAGGATACCTTTTATAGAAATGCACCTATATATGTGGAGCTGGCCGACTCTATGAAAATCTTTAAAGGCTAAATTTTCTAAAGCATGCATAAATCTTGAGAGGTTCAGGGCCGAAAGAATGAACACAACCGAGAACCAATCTTGATTCAAAAATATTCTGTGTGAGGTCTATTGTTTGGGCTTACACCAACAACTGGTGATTCAAGGCTTAATCTACCGACTGGTTAAGTATGTCCAATAGGCTTTCACTAAAAAAGGTTCAAAGCGAAAGCTACTTATCTTGATGCAGTTTATCTCCACAGGCACACTTGAAATTCTTCGAGTCAAAAATATTATGTTGAACCATTAATGTGGGGGGATTGTTGTAATTATGGTTATTAATGGCCCAACATTAATGCACGCCTTTCTTTAGCGTTTCTTCAGATCTCTATAACGGCTTCTCCGACGATTTCTTCAGACGAGTTAACTGCTCCATTAATTGCTGCAGTTAATGACAATATTAATGGAGGCATTAATAATGCGTTAATGGAAGCATTTCTTCCGTCGGTCGATTTCTTCAAACGAGTTAACTGCTCCATTAATTGCTGCAATTAATGACGACATTAATGAAGGCTTTAATGACGAATGTAACTGCAGCATTGATGAGTGCAAAAAAAAATTTTGTATAAAAAATAATCTGTCTTTTAGAAGACGATGATTAACTTGTGTCTATGAGGTTTTATTGTGTCGTGCTCTAAGTGTGCCAGTTTCAAGAAGTGTTAGACAGAGTCCTGTTCGTATAGTGCTAATACAAACGGGTTCGAGGTGTTGTATCTTGGGAGGCATAGTTCGTGAAGCTGTTTAGCACAATTGGCAGGAACTAATCGCCTTAAGGAGATTCGGTTATCCGTACCTCACCTCCGGTCTAATTCAATTATAATTTTATAGCAATTTTACTTGTAATTGTAATATCGTTTACTCATTGACGTGATCATTGTTGAAATTATTATCACTTTTTTTAGTGTTACGTATTTTCCCTTATACGTGATGTGTGAATTTTTATTTTCCAACAGCAATTTGCTTACATTGAATTGAATCGAAGCCGAATACGGAACAAAACGATATCTCTGTTTATTTTGTAAAAAATGAATGATTTGAAAAATATTTTTTGAAAAATGATCGCTTGTATGTCTTTTTATGCGAAAAATTTAAGTGGGATAGAATAGAAAAAGAAATGCAAGAAAGAAAATAGTAGTGTGGATCAAACTTTTATTTTCTTTTAGGGGAACAAGTCACAAAAAACTCTAAACTGTACCCAGTGACACATTTAACTTAAACTTTTATTGTGACATCAAAAATCCCAAAGTATGATCACTTTGACACATGTACTCTAAACTTTTTAATGTGACATAAAAAATCCAAAACTTGTAACTATGTGACACATTTACGTCAATGTTCTGGCAGATAATTTTTCCAGCCAAAACAACATCGCTATTATTATTTCACTTAAGCTACATGAACGCTATGTCAACTCCGTTTGCTTTACGGCTTCCATATGGGCAGATTTTTAAAGGCGTTCATTGACGGAATCTTGACGGAGGGAAATGTGTCACATAGGTATAAATTTGAAATTTTTGGTGTCAAAAAATGTTTAAGATAAATATGTTACTATAAATATAGTTTGAAATTTTTCATGATTTTTCCCCCTCGAACCTTCCTCTGGGTCAGCGACAATCCTGCTTATATGCCCGGTTCCTCACTTATTTCTTAGCCTTGTATCAAAAGGACAAAAAAAGGGTATTAACTTATGATGAGGCAAAAAAATTTGTAAGGCTGACAATCGTGTCTTCATGTCATGATCGCATCGTGTAATATTTACGTATGATCCAAACACAACACGTTTGTTAATTATATTATTTTTTAAATTTAAACACGACGCATTTATCGATTGGATCACATGACATAAAATGTTTAACATATAAATGTGTAAAAGTATGTCAAAACATTATTAACTTGTCCAAATATATCCAACACGTGCCATTTTACACAAGTAACATGTTATCCTATCACAACTGAATGTATCTAAGTAAGTTATAAACAGATTGAAATGGCCAATCCACCAATTGAAACATTTTATAGTTTGTGTTGTCTAAACATGTTAACCTGTCTATAATACAAACACAATTAAGCTCGACATATTCATTGATTTGTAGAGTTTACATAGACTTCTAGGTAATAGGTTCTCTACACTCATATTCCAAAATTATAAAGCAAAACAAAACAAAATAAAACAATTAAGCTCATCTGGAATACACTTTAATTGTGTTTGTTTCACAAAAAATAAGTAATTTGAAAAATGTTTTCCAAAAAACGGCCGCTTATATCATTTATAAAAATAAATGAACGAAAAATATTTTTATCATCAACGACAATGTTCAGATATAAATTGTTGTTGATAATGAAAATATTTTTTATTAACTACTTATTTCATGCAATGCAAGTGATTATATTTAAGAAAATATTTTTCAAATAATTCATTTTTCTCAAAATAAATAGAACCTTAATCTCGTGTCATTTTAACAAGTCAGAGTCGGAAATTACAAGCCCTAAAAAAATTTGTACTTGCCAGGTGACGCATTTGAGTTCGCGAATGATTTTGCCACATGGCATATCAAAATATTACATTGTGGAATTCATTGTCCGTCTCCATATAAGTCAGAGTCGGAATATGTATTGTGGGTTGGTAATTTTGTTGTAGAGTTAGTTATTGAACAAATTGGGAATCTCCACAAATACAAAATAGGAAATGATTGCAATTGTTTTTAAAACAATAAAATATGAGTCGGTAAATGACTAAAAAAAGAGTTCGTATAAATAAAATTATTTGGTAACTCATCAAAGATAAGTTAGTAAAAAAATTAAACTACGGTTGGTAATTTCCTATAATTGATTAGTAACTTTAACCGAATATATATGTTGGTTAATCGTGACAACGGTTAATAATGTCGGAATAATCAAATAAAATTTGATAAGTAACTCAATAATGTTTGCCAAAATAAAATTAACCGACAACTTGATGGGAGGAATATTGGTTTATCACTTAAATTAAGTTTGGTAATTTTGTATAAAAGAAAGTAATGTTATCGTTTTGGTAAGCTACCACCAAACTAAGGCTCCATTCGTTTTACGGGAAATAACTTTTTGGAAAATGTTTTTCGGATTTTCCTATGTTCGAGGGATGGAAAAACAATGAGTCAAGGAAAACATTTTTTCCCCATAAAAAAACACATATAAAAGTGAGGAAAATGATTTCCTCTTTTGGGAAGAGGAAATCATTTTCCATGAAGACCAATCTCTCTCTTCTCACTCTTTATCTACATATTTCGATTTTTTTATATTATATATAGTTTAATAATTTTATTTTTCCTTTTTTCATTTCGTTTCTTTTTCTTTCTTTTTCTTCCTCTGCTAGTCGCTTGGCCTCGACAATGGCTGCCATATTACGCCTCGGCCCTCGAGCGCACAACCATCCTGATACATTTCTTTTCTTTGGTCATTAAAAATGCGACGTACTAGGATGCGTTGTCGACCCATTCATTTTATCTTTCAATTAACGCATGCGGAAACGAATAACAAATACCCGACAACATACAATAGCAGGGATAGTAGAAAAAATAGTAAAACAAACTTCATTCGCAAAACTCGCATTTTATTTATATACATGTTAACCCTAAGAAGTTTATATTTACAAGCCTCACTTTCGGGTTACTTCCTAAAAAGACCACAAAAAGGTACCGGGAGTCGGGTTAACTTAAACTTTTCTATGCGATGGCACCTTAAACTGCACCTGTAGACCTTCTGATCTATGGTCCTAAAAAGCAGTTAACAACAATGAGTGAAATAAAATCTCAATAAGTTAACAATTTAAGCCTCGTGTAAGGTGCTGATTCTCCTAGAGCATGTTCTGAACATGCAACTCAACGTCGATGGCAGACCAATAGCGAGCGACTCTCGCTCTACACAACCTATAGCAGGTTCAACGACTCAAACCAATCAACAGGCAAATCACAGGCATTCTTACCTCGCCTCAGCACATGCATACGCCTTGCATGTTATCAGTTATGACATTCTATAAACAATGCACCAACCAAGACAATCAGAACGCAGATCACCATGTGCTCACACGTAATGCATTCAAGCGTGATCCCATTTTATGTCTAGTGATTACGCTCGCTCTCGGGCACGGCGCAACCTGAAGGTTGGCAGTTCTCGACCTCTTCGGGCCACGGCACAACCCAACGGTTGACGGTCTTCCGACATGATCGGGCATCACCCCAAAACCATCGGGCGAGGCGACGTCTCCTCTTAATCGATCGAGGTGCAGCTCCACCTCAACCTCCCCCGCAGGCAGACGGCATTCCTCGAAGGAGAATCGGTCCGGCCTCCACTACAATCCGTCATCCAACCCCGCCGGAAATTCAATAAATCATCATCATCCCGACCCGATTCAAGACTACGATAAATCAGGCATCATCCCCAAACACCATTTATAATGCCAAAAATGTATTCTTTTCCACTATAAAATCATTAATCATGAATCCATTACCTTTCCTAGGCAATCCTCACCTTAAAACCTACCAAACATACATAGAAATAATTAACCCAACCATGATTAATTAACTCAACCACAGTTAATTAACTTAACCATGATTAACTAACCTAACCAGAGTTAACTAATCTAACCATAGTCATCTAAACCAACCCTAGTTAACTAAATTAACCACAATCAACTAAACCGATCTTAAGTGCAATTAATAACCTAATCAAGGATTGTGGAGTTAACTCACCGTTTAACGGCGGCGACAACTACGGCAATAACAACAGTGACGACGCAAAGGCGGTGATGGTGGTGGCTCGGCTCGGCGACTTGGACGGCAGAGCTTGGCGCGGCGGTGGCTTGCTCGGCTTGGATGGTGGCGACGATGGATGGCAAGGTTCGGCTCAAGCTTGATGCGGCGACGAACGGCAGCAACAACGATCCTCACAGTGGCAAAAGTGCGGCAAGGGTATGGTATGGCTTGGATGGCACGGCGGCAAGGTGAATGGTGTGAAATAAGAAGGAAAAATGGTGAAAATGGAGGAGAGGGGGGGAGCTACGAATTTTGAGAGAGAGAGAGAGTGAGTGAGTGAGTGAGTGAAAGAGAGAAAGAAGATAGTTGTCTTGCTATTATCTATATCCAAGATTGCATTATTGTCTCACAATTATTGCAACCTCCAAAAATATCCAACTTTATCTTCTTGAATTCAAGACAACTTTAGCAATAAATTGAGACAAGGAAAGGAAGGGATAAGGAGAGGGGCAAGGGGGGATGGTTCGGCCACAAGGGGAAATGAGAAGAGAAGACATTCTTGTCTTCTTAAAAAAAAATTGTTTTATATCCATTAATATGCCCCTAAAGTCCAAGTTCTTCTAGAATGGGCAAAATGGTCTTTTCCACCCTCGACACTATTCATACGGGCTTGCACTATTCACGTGAGCTTGGTACTATTCACGTGGCTTGGGTTTGAATTTTTGTGGGCCTAATGGGCTTGATATCTAATGGGTTCTTTATTTGAGCCTAAAATGGGCTTTCGGTGGTAAAATGGTCATTTCCTATTATCGAGCCTCTTGGTAGCCGAATTTAATAGAAAATAGGTCCGTTGATTCACGCCAAGTCCATAATGTCTTTTTGATTCTTAATTTTCAACTTACTGTCACTTGTTCGAAAATTTAGGGTTTACCGATAAACTTTGAATATATCGATAACGAAATGTCAAAAACTTTTCATCGGATTGAAATTCGTGATTAACAATCCATCGAATCCCATTTCATTGCCTTGACCGTGCGAAAACGTCTGAAAATCCGATTGTATGCTTTTTTCGAATTAAATCGACAATTGTTCTTTGATTAATCCATAATGTCAAAATTTCAGGATATCACACGCCAGCCCGGCGATGGGCGGCTGCCAAGCGTCAAGCTCGGCTGATCCCGGCGACCTTGACTCGCTCCAGGCCATCGAGCCTCGAGGCTCACCAAAGGTCAGCAAGCTCGAGCTTGCCCTAGGTCGGTGAGCCTCGAGGCTCGCTAAATCCTGGCGAGCTCGACTTGGTCGAGGTTGGCTAGCCTCGAGGCTGGGCCGATCTCGCGAGCTCGACTCGCCTGAGGTAGCTCACCGAGATAGGCGAGCTCGAGCTAGCCTATGACTGTCACTAGGCGAGCGTCGAGGTAGCCTATGGCGGTCGCTAGCTATCGCGATGGAGGAAGTAGGAGGGAAAATGAAAAAGGAAAGAAAAGAACTTAAAAATTAAAAATTCAAATTTTTAAAAAATAAAAAATATTTAAAAATTCGATTTTTAAAAAGAAAATAAAAATAAAAAATTATCGAAAGGAGTGCACGGAAGAAAATCATATCCGATTTTCCATATCCAACAGTGGAAAATATTTTCCAATTCATTTTCAAATTTCCGCTGAACATCGAAAAATATTGTATTTTTCTGGAAATGACTTGGAAATCATTTTCCAAAAATATCACATTATTCACGAAACGAACGGAGACTAAATGTTGGTAAATTACTACAATAGTTAGGTAATTTTGGAAGTACAAATAAACGTTGGTACTTTTCAAAAACCGTTGAACTTAGTAATCAGTTACAGACTAAATAAGTTGTCGTCAGAACTTTTGTTAACTAGTAGTTGGAAAGTTTACCAACTGTCTCACTGATTTATACCAGCCTAGAACAGTGTTTCTTGTTATGCCTCATGGAACATTAGCAATCTGCTTATATTGAAGATTGAATCAAAGCCGAATACGGAACGAAACGATGGCTCCGTTTATTTTATGAAAAATGAATGATTTGAAAAATATTTTTCTAAAAATGACCGCTTATATATCTCTTTAGGCGAAAATTTTAAGTGGGACGAAATAGAAAAAGAAAAGCAAGAAAGAAAATAGTTGTGTAGATCAAACTTTTATATTTCTTAGATGAAAAAGCAACAAAAAACTCTAAACTATGCCCAGTGACATATTTACCTTAAATCCTTTTTTTTTGTGACATAATAAAACCTAAAGTATGATAAATTTGACACATGTATTCTAAACTTTTATTGTGACATAAAAAACTCCAAACTTATATCGATTTAATTCGAAAAAAGTGTACAATCGGATTTTCAGACGTTTTCGCACGGTCAAGGTAATAAAATGGAACTCGATGGATTTTAACCCCAAATTCTAATCTGATTAAGGATATTAGATTTTTGAGAATTGAGAAACGAACATTGGACTTTGTCGTCTCGTTTTTCAATTTTATCGGCGGACACTAAATCGATCCTGAGCGATGGTATTTTTTAATCAAGCGATTGAACGACGGAACCGGTAAGGCCAATGGGCCTCTTTTTCTTCAAATTCGGCCACAAGGGCCTTGAGTGAAAAATTACAGTTTTGCCAATTGGATGAAAATTATAGTTTTGTCCTTGAAGTGGAAATTACTAAAATGCCCATATGAGTAAAATGACCAAAATGCTCCTTATAGAAGGTAGATATTTATGGATAGGGGAACAAGATATTTTTGTGCATTTAAGACTCTCTCTCTCTCTCTCATTTTCCCTCTTTCATTGCCACCATTCACTTTGTCGCCACCGTTCATTGTTGTGCCATTTGCCCGTGTTGTTACCTTGCCTAGCCTTCCCGCGCCCTTGCCATTCATTGCCGCTGTTAAACTAATGAGTTAACTCCCTAATCCTTGATTAGGTTGTTAATCACACTTATGGTTAGATTAAGTGAAGTTTAGAGTTAACTATGGTTGGATTAGTTAACTATGGTTGGGTTAGTTAACTATGGTTGGATTAGTTAACTATGATTAGATTAGTTAACTATGATTGGGTTAGGTGATAAGTTATCACGAAATGATAAGTGATGGTGATAGGTTATAAAAAAAGTGATAAGTAAAAGTGATAACCTATCAAGGAAAAATGATAAGCTATCACCAAAGGGGTAATAAGCTATTGAAGTTATCGTCAAATAGGCGATAAGCTATCGAGAAATTAGCGATAAGTTATCGAGATTCAATTGATAAGTTAATTAATTAATATGCTTTGTGCTTATGATATGTGGTATTTCTATATATGCTTTGATATGATTTGAGGTAAGGATTGCCTTGAAAAGGTAATTGTTTTATGAACTATTATTTTTCTAGTTGAAAAGAATGTATTTTTGGCATATAAATTATGATTCATAAGGTGTCGTACTTAGATACCAAGTTTTAAGTGTTGGAATAATTTAGGAGGCTTGAAAAATGAAGCATGTGAAGTTTGACAGAAAAAACATGTCTGTGTGATCACGTGTGATTTATTTATTGCATTTTTACGAGTGAAAATGGCAATAAGTTTGATGTATGAGCATGAATCATGGCATGAGCATATATCATTGTTGCATTGGTTAAAAAAAAGAAGAAATGAGAATGTCATGCATAATTAGTGTGCTCGTGTGATCACAGAAAGAGTATGGACCCCTAAGAGGCTTGGGGATGATACCCGATTTATCGGATTCTTGGCGGGGTTGGGATGATGATGATTTGTCGGATGCCCGGCGGGGTTGGATGATGGATCGCGATAGAGGCCGGACCGATTCTCCTTTATGGAACGTCGTCCATCTCCGGGGGAGGTTGTAACGTTGCCATGCTTGATGATTCTGGAACGATGCCCGGTCATACTAGATAACTAGTAACCTTTGAGTAATGCAGTGGCCTAGAGAGGTTGAGATCGCCACCCTTCGGGTTGTGTGGTGGCCGAAAGCAGTTGTAATCACTAGGCATAAAATTGGAACATGCTTAGATGCATTGTGCATGAGAAATGGCGATATGTGTTCTGATTGCCTTGACTGATGCATTGTTAATTAAATGTTATAACTAACAATATGCAGGGTATGTGCCAAGGCAATGTAAGAATGCCTATAATTTGTCTATTAATTGAGTTAAGTCACTCGAACCTGTTATAGGTTGTATAGAGTGAGAGTCGCTTGCTATTGATCTACGATCGATGTTAAGTCGTGTGTTTAGGGTATGCTTTATGTGAATCGGCACCCTACCTGAGACTTAGATTGTTAACTTGCTGAGATTTTATCTCATTCATTGTTGTTAACCGCTTTTCAAGACCATAGAATAGAAGATAGATAGGTGCGGTTCAAGATGCCATCATATAGAGAAGTTTAAATTAACCCAACCCCGGTACCTTTCGGTGGTCTCGATAGGAAGCGCCCCGTAGTGAGGGCTTGTAAATATAAACTTCATAGGGTTAACAAGTACATAAATAAAATATGAGTTTTGCTAATGATGTTTGATCTGCTGTTTTTTCTGCTATCCTTGTTGTTGTGATTGTCAGGTATTTGTTATTCGTTTTCGCTTGTGTTAACAAAAAGATAAAATGAATAGGTTGATGACGCGTCTTGGGACGTTGCATTCAAATGACCCAAGAGGAAAGTGATCGGGATAGTCGCGCGCTCGCGAGCTAAGGCGTGATAGCACTAGCCGGCCAAAATAATAATTTTTTAATTGATTTTTTTTTCTATTTTTTTTTCATTCTTAATTTCTGGCTTGTGGCTGGTGAGCAGGCCAGTGAGGGTTACGGCCCTTGCCCAGCCTCGCCCAGATGTGGGCAAGGCACAGGAGGCTGCCTTGCCCAGATTAGGGCGAGGGCAGCCTTGCCATGGCCTTGCTGGTAGCAGGCAAAGGCGGCCTCGCCCGTAGCTGGCGAGGCCATGGCCTTGTGTGAACCCAAAAGCCTCTGTGGTTTCACCCTCCTTTTGCCGCTCCGTGAGTTCCCATTGCAAATCCTCTTGACCGAAACCCTAGCTCTCCCACTTTGCCTCGCCTACGTCCTACTGAATTTGAAGGATTGAGACGGTCCCTCGCGATGGGGTGCGAGGCTTGGCCAAAGGCGAGGCCGCCTGGCTTGCAACTCGCTAGTCGCAGGCAAAGGTGGCTATGGCCTCGTCAACTGCAGCTGAGGCCGCCTTTGCCCACAACCTCACACACCCTGCCCACATTTGGGCGAGGTTGGGCAAGGGTTTCGCTAGCAATTGGCAGCTGGCGAGGGCTTCATGACCCTCATCTAGTGGCCAGCGAGCTCCGACGACCCTTGCCAATCATAAGCCAGAAACCAAGAAGGAAGAAAAAAATAAAGAAAAGAAAAAATCAATTAAAAAATTCGAAAAAAATATTTTTTGGGTCAAAATCAATTTTTTTGAAAAATATATTTAAATATTATTATTTTGGCCAGCTAGTGTGCCATGTCAGCGCTTGCTAGCCAAATGGACTGAACTGATACAAATACAAAAGATTTAAGACTCAATTGTAAAAAAAAAAAAAGATTTATGACTGAATTGACACAATTATAGTAGGTTTATGATTGCTTTGGGATTTTTATCCTGAACTTTTGGCGATTTTTCCCGTTTCTTGACTTGAACCTTCCTCTGTGTCTGCGACAATCCAGCTTATGTGCCTGGTTTGTCACTTATTTCTTAGCCTAGTTTCAAAAGGAAAAAAAAAGGTATTAGCTAATGATGAAGCAAAAAAAATTTTGAGGTTGACGATTGTGCCTTCATGTCATAATCGCTAGGGGTGAGCGGTTCCAGGTTCTAGGTAGGTTCCACCTAAAACCTACCCGTCCTACAGGTTCCTCACTTTTTGGAACTTGGAACCTATCCGTCGGAACTTGAAACTTACCATGTCACAGGTTCTAGGGTCGATTCCAGGTTTTTGTAGGTTTTTTTTTTCTTGTTCAAAAATAAATTTGTGTGGACAGATATGTAAAGAACATGATCTAGATAGATATGTGTGGTTTATCAAACAATTAAACCAAAATTTTGATTTATGCAAGAAATTGAGCTTGACAGCCATCCACTGTTTGCACATATATCTATCATGGCTTGGATGATCCGAATACTCTGATTCAGCACCGACTTCAAATCGGTCACATAGTCACTAACTGGTAACTCTAACTGTGAAAAATGTGCCTGAATCCCAAGAAGTTTATGGGATATAAATAGTGGAACAAACAACAACAGAAAAGAATTTGTCAAGCTAGGAAAAGCAACACGAAAGAACTTGGAATAGCAAATTGGCTTTGACATGGGGATCATCTAGGCGATTCTTATCAACATTATACCTGACTTTCTTAGACAATTGAGCATTGTGAAGCTCCTGGAAGAAAAGGAGAAAACAATATAAAACTGAGGAGCTCTAGAAATCTTAATATAACAATTTAAGGAAGTAAATGCAATGCAAAGCCTTTGCATCAAACAGCAAGTATTAGGAACATACTATCATTTATGAGTTTCAAGTAATTTGATAAGTCCATAGAACTTGAAATAGAGTAAAAGCTTGTAAAAGTTTTTATTTCCAAAGGAACAGATAAATTATTCAAAATTCTACAATGACAAAGCAAAAATGATGACATGTTACTCTGCAAAAGGAAAACTGAAAAGGGAACAATAACATTAGCTAATAGGCAAATTCCTACGGTTCCTTCACCAGTTCTCGGTTCCCAGTTCCGATTCTTTTGGGAATCGGAACCGGAACCGGAACCGCAAGTTCTTAAAAAATTGGAACCGGGAACCAGACCCTCACACATTAGAACCTAGAACCTGAGGTCTGGTTCCCGGTTCTCGATTTTACCCGGAACCATGCTCATCCCTAATAATCGCATCGTGTAATATTTACGTATGATCCGAACACAACACGTTTGTAAATTGTATTATTTTTTAAATTTAAACACGAAGCATGTATCGATTGGATCACTGACATAAAATGTTTTAACATATAAATGTGTAAAAGTATATCTAAATGTTTTTAACTTGTCCAAATATATCTATCACGTGCCATTTGACAAGGGTAACATGTTATCTTATTCAAACTGAATGTATCTAAGTAAGTGATAAACAGATTGACATGGCCGATCCACGAATTGAAACATTTATAACTCGTGTTGTCTAAACATGTTGACCTGTCTATAATACAAACACAATCATATTCATGTGAATTGTAGAGTTTACATAGACTTCTAGGTAATGGGTTGTCTTTACTCAATTCCAGAATTACAAAGCAAAACAAAAACAGAAACAAAATAAAACAAAACAATTAAGATCAACTGGAATATACACTTTATAAACGAGTCAAAGTTGAAAATTGCAAACCCTAGAAATTTATACGAGATTGGGACAGCAGGAGTGCCATAGCTTTTGTATGGCGATCACTTGAGTTCCATAAATTTTTTTTTCCGCTCATTTAAGTGCCAAAAATTTGAAAAATCAATCACTTAAGTGCCATCGGCGATTTGCCTTGCCGAATATCCAATGTGAACGCCAAAAAATCATACGTGGACACCAAAGAGGACAGATTTATTATTTTATTTTTAATGATTTTTAATGATTTTTTTGAACTTTCATTTTACCTTTTCTCTTCTTTTTTTTTTTTTTTTGCATTTTCTATTCCGCTTTGACGAGGGTCACCGGCAACCTTTGTTGCCCGCATACGAGGCGACCTCGCCTAGATTTGGTGAGGGCCTTCACGGCCTCGCCTGCTAATAGGAAAGGCCCTGAGTGAGGCCATCGCAGTGTCGCCAGTTGCGGGCAAGGCACCCTCACCCAGATTTTGCGAGGGCCTTCGCTAGTGGCCACAGCCAACGAGGGTTATTTATGACCCTTGCCGACACAGAAAAAAGGAAATATAAAAGGGTAAAAAATAAAAATAATAAAAAAATTCATGTATGACGATTTGTCAGAATTGGCACTCAAGTGATCGATTTTACTTCGATGTGGCACTTAAATAAGCGAAAAAAAATTTATTGCTCTTAAGTGAGTGCCGTACAAAAGTTATGGCACTCCTACTGTTTCAATCCCAAATTTATACTTGCCAAGTGATGCATTTGAGTTCGCGCACGATTTTGCCACATGGCAGATCAAAATATTAAATTGTCGATTTCATTTTGTCTCTATATAATAAATCGAACCTAAATATTGTTACAACCTCAAATTTCTTGAAAAGCCTAGAGCGAACTACAGTAGAACGAAATAAACGAAGGACAAAATTGTAAATTAAAGGAAAACTGATTCCGACCTTTTAAATCGTCGCCATGATTCATTAAGTCTCTAGCACTTTGGTAAATCAAATCTGTAATATTTCAGGAAAAAGTTCATTTTGAATTTCAAATTATATCTGTTTATAGATTTAGTAAGGAATAAAAGCTCCCGAGTTCGTATTTCTGCATTCGAATATCTATTTAAATAATTTACATTAATCTCAAACACATAAATTCAACTCAAGCTAAATTATTTTTTGCTAATTAATCTAGCTATACATTATTACTCTACTGCTTTGGATTAAAGAGTGAAGACATCATAGTAAATACGACAGAAAATATCCGCAATAAATGGCTTAGAAAACAGGATTAGACTTTACAACACCGCTTCAATGATGATAAGCTATCAACAAAGGAGATATCAGAGCAATGATGAACAATATATAGTTGCACACTTCCTTTCCCTTTGGACAAGGAACTTCATTTTAGTGCCAAACCACATATAATGTCAAGGCAAGAAGGAAGAAAATCAATAGCTGCATGCTCTTGAATCATGAGAAAATACTCCCGTAAACATGTATGTCTGATTGTCCATGGAGGAGTACACTAAAATGCACAAAATGACTCCATATGTAAATTGCTTTGATGGTAAATGGAAAATTCCCTACTTTCCCTTTCTCTTTCTGTAAAATTTACTCGTAAAAGCGACTGCTACGTTCCTTGATTTTTACGTGTATAGAGAGAATGCAGCGACCTGAGTCTACGACGACGGCACGTTGAAGTGGAAAAGCCACGATATGACAAAGGCGAATACCATGCAAGCGAGCAGCAAATTCAAGAAGCGGTGGCCCTGCCAGAAGTTCCGGGTCTCTGAAGGCAACGTCGGGGCGGCCGGGACGGCCAACGATGCTGTAGAATTGTCAATCTCATTGGTCGACTGCTCGACCAACTCTACCTCATTGACACCAGCAACGTTCCGCGCAATGGAGTTACAGATCTCGCAGGTCCTAGAAAGTAGAGGAGATCAAAATGAATCCAATCAAAGAAGATCCGAAAATAGAGAAGAGAATATGTCATGCATAGTCTTAGAAAGTACATTATGTAGATAGCTCTCTTACTGGGCATCAGAAAGAGGTTAAAGAGTACGCTAATGTCTATTGGACAGAGAAGAAGCTTGTTTTTCAATCACTAAGGCCATTGGTGCAATACTATCAACAATGGGGAGCTTAGATGTACACCATGATTTTCAAAGTCAACCCTAATGAAAGATCCCATTAAGTTGAATTGAATTGCATCAATGTATCTAAGAAATAGCGAACTACTCTCGACTTGAAAATCCAAAATTTGAATTGATGTCCTTTCATCTTTTTCTTCTGCTGAATCATTGCAGTGATTAAATCCTATCAGCCCATAGACTTCACTGTGGTTTGGCAAAGCTCTTAAAAAGGTTACAGGTCTGATTATAGCATCTCACCAACCAGCAGAGAAGAAGTAAATCAAAGCTCAAGCAGTTAGAGTAAAGTAGTAGCTTTAGAGTCCCGCATCTCTACTTCCACAGCTTTTACATTTAAAGGTTTCTATAGACCTCAATAGTATTTGGACATGAAGTACCAGTGAGAATTCATTAACCTTAGAAGAAACTAACTAATCCTTAATAATATGACTCCTCTCATGGCTACAACTTTAGCATAATAAAGTACTAATGAGCACTAATCTCATTGAATTGAAGCATAGAATATGCTGAAGATTCATGACTCGAGAGAAGCGACACATAAAAAAAAACCGAAAGATGCATCATCAACATAGATGAGAGTGACAAGTTAATGCATTTCATATCTTTAAACAAGAGAACAAAAAGCCATATCATGATATGATTGATGCCTGCAATAGAACTCGAAACTTAGAATATCCGTGCCACAAACATCATTTTCAAGGACCATGTGAATAACTGGAATCTACACAACCGACAAGTGACGCGATGTTATGATCAAATCTGGTAAGAACAACAATCTTCAGCCACGGGAAAACCACCAAATCACAAGGGTCCCTCCTCCACTATATAAAAGCAACAGAATCTGGAGAGAGCAACAGAGTAAAGACTGTAAGGACTTCTAAATGTGAAAAATAAGAAAAGAGCACAATGGGGCAGCGCAGTTGGACACGCAATCTGGTCACTCCGATGCTTTAGTCTTTCATCTTCTTCCTTTTTCCCCCCCTTTTTCCTTTTTATATTTAAATCCCTCCTTTTTTTTTCCTTTCGGCTAAGGATTCTTAGCTTCTATAATCAGAGCAAGTCTACTTTTGATTGTCCCACTTACAAGGCCAGTGTTTCTTTGGACATATAACCTGCTGGAATAATGGCAGAATATCACATCCCGATTCCTAATCCTTCCATGTTATCGATTCAACTGCTGTATTTCTCGGGATCTCTATATAATCCTCAAGGTACCGTTCTTAAAGCAATAGTAATCATTGGATCACGAATGAATAAATATATTTCAGCCATTCCTCAAAGTCTTTTTCAAGTACTTAGAAGTCAGGGCACTCAAAATTGAAATTACAGCAAAACACACTTGCAAACCACGCCCAGTGACCGTGGAGTGATCCCTCAACTGGAAAACAGAAAAGCCCAAATTCAAAATGCATGAGAATTAATCAATTATCAAGAATTTCCAACTCCACAAATTCCTAACAATTACCCTGTGAGACCTGCTGGAAGATGAAACGAATGACAGAAATTTGCACAACTCCAGAAACAGAACAAACCGCAATAAAAAAAAATTAAGCAGAGAATTTTTTTATTTTAATTTAATTTTTTGGCTCTTTCTGTCACTTTTCTTTTGTGGGTACTTACTTGTTTCCCTTGATCTTGAACCAGGCCTCTGCACAATTCTTGTGGGCTGCACCCAAATCGTTCTTGCAAGAACAGCCCAATTGGATCGGAGCCCCGGATTCGTGGCTGTTGCTCTCCAACCCCAAATGGCAAATCCTGCAATCCCTCTCTCTCTCCGCTCTCGCCAAATGCACCTTCACCTCCCTCCCTCCTCCCTCCGCCACCACCGAGCAATCCGACGCCGACGACGGCCTCCCCGACCCGCCCTCGGCGTCGTAGTCCACGTCCAGCACGCAGGAAAAGGCGTACTCGTCGTAGGACCCTCCGGCAGTGGAGTAGAACTGGGAGTAGCTCGAGCCGCTGCCGTCGTCGGCGTCGGAGAAACAGACGCTCTCGTCGTCGTCGTCGTCGCTGCCGCTTCCCACGCGGCGGCGGTGGGTTTCGCCGCGCTCCAAATCGACTTGGGACATTTCAACGGAGGCCATTATGGGGCATACCCAGAAGCTCAAAAACGGATTCTTGGGCACGATGAAGCCAGGGAAGGCTCAAAGTTTGGAACTTTCGAAAATTCAAGGAGGAGACGGCTAGTTCCCGCGAGCCTGAGAGGCGTTGTCGACCGAAACTGTCGATTTAAAGAGGGAGAATGGTTTTGGATTAGGTGGCATTCCTCTACTCCACTGTGAACTCCATAGAGCGTTGGAAAAAAGTAAAAATCAAAACCTCAGTGGGGTTTGGAATGAGTCAAGGAGGAGGAGAACAATGTCAGAGAGAGAACAAGAACAGTGACACGAAGAAGGAAAGAAAGAAACTGTCTTTTGAGAAGAAGGGGGGGTCGCTTTTGCTTTTGGCAGAGACAGTAGAAACGAGGAAGCTTCCGGGAGTCGGATTCATCCGCACATTCATAGGAGCTTACACAGAAGATTTCAGTGATTCTTGTTAGGGAAAATTTCAAATAAAGGCCCGAAATGCCCTTAATTTTCTCGATTAAGGGCTCGAAGTGGACTTTGCTTTAAATAAGGGCCTGAAGTGCCCTTCTTGTTTCAAACAAGGGCCTGAAGTGCCATCTTTGTTTCAAACAAGGACCTGATATTAAGGGTATTTTCGTCTTTTCACTTTTTATATATA
>BCNH02000001.1:6587162-6609485 GCA_001662345.2 Metrosideros polymorpha var. glaberrima | reverse complement strand
GCCCTCGCCATCGGTCGACGAGGGTCGCCGGCCCTTGGCCGGGGCCCGGCGACCCTCGGCGACCATTCCCCCCCGTCGCCGGCCCTTTCCGACGATGGTGGGGGCAACGGCCGAGCACCTGCATCAGCACCTATTCATCTTTTTTTTTTAATTTTCCTTATTTTTTGAGAAAACAGAAAGGAAAAAATAGAAAAAAAAAATTTTAATTGTAAAATGACGAAAAATACCCTTCAGATCAGACCCTTATTTGAAACAAAAAGGGCACTTCAGGCCCTTATTTGAAACAACGTTCACTTTAGGTCCTTATTTGAAAAAATGAAGGCACTTCAGGCCCTTATTTGAAACAAAGTCTACTTTGGATTCTTATTTGAAATTTTCCCATCTTGTTATTATATTTCTGACAGGAGGAGATTTATCCAGTGCGGGGCGGTACACCAAAGTCATGAATCATTGACGATCTGCCGTGCGTTGGATGGCAACGGGGCTCGTGCTGCTGGCGCGCTCTCGACGTGGATCGTGGGGTGGAGGGTCGAGGTTGCGTTTGGGACTCCGATTTGAGACGGTCAATGGGGTAAATTTCCTGCACAAATTACTCGGTCCGTTTTCCTTTGCTTTTCCCTGTCTTGCCTTTGTCGTAAAGAAAGGGCTACCTTTTCGGTGGGAAAAGACGGATGAGCCCCCGGCTTCGTTCCGAAAGAGGTTGAAGTGCTGTGAGAGGGGTAGGGAGGTCAAATGCGTGACCCTGTGTGCTTTTCGTAGTCAGTCTTGAGGATATTTATAAGGAGTCGCGTCCGAGTCATTTGCTGCACTTTTTGAGTACTTGTTTTTTTTTTTATAACAAATTAGGTTTACTTAGTTTTAAAACAAAGGGCAAAGACCGTAAAGAGAAAAATCTCAAATTATATTTATTATTACATATTTATAATGAATTTTTTTTATGACATCAAAACCCCAAACCATTGTCACATAGTTTTCCTAATCCCAAACTTATTGTTATGTGACATATTTACTTCTGCTAAGGTTCTGCTAGATAATTTTGAAATCAAAATAACGTTCACATGAGCACCAAGTCAATATTATTTGCTTTCCCACGTTAATGTAGGCAAATTTTTAACGGTTTTAATTAAGAGAAATTTTAACGGAAGGTAAATGTGTCACATAAAAATAAGTTTGAGATTTTTTGCCTGGCCCATCTTGAGGCCTTTTTCATCAGCTTTTGATTGTGTTGTAACCCTGAATAATGAAAGAATGGAGATGTTTGATTTACGAAGAGAAACTTCATAATTGGATTCAGGCCCAAAAAGGAAAAGAAAAACCCTTTATAGTAGGGGTGTGCAAAAGAACTAGGAATCGCTCACCCGTCCAAGAATCAGATCGGACTGCCCAAGAACTGATGGTTCTTAAGGGAAGAGGTTCGGTTCTCGGTTCCAATTTCTTGGAACCGTTGGGTACTGGTTCGATTTTCGATTCCAAATGCAAACCCACCCATGCGAATTGGACCGAATCGCTATATAATATATAATACTAATAATAATATTTTTTGGGGTACAAATAAAACCCTCCCTCTTCAATCTTTACATTTGACAGAAACGTTTTCTATCGTTTCGTCTACCTCTCTTGACTCACTCTCGTCTCAACTCTCGCTCGCCTATCTCTCTCACTCTCACTCTTGGTCCCCTTCAGTTCGCCGCTTGCCGGTCACTAAGACAAGGCTCAGTCGAATGGGGAGAGGACTTTCAACTCGTCGCGCGAAGGTTAGGATTTTCATTTTCCCTTTCATTTGTCTCTTCTCCACTAGTTAGGGCTTTCAGCTCGTTCCAGCTTCGCATTTATCGTTTGCTTTAAGTACCATGAAACTAAAATTACATTGGTTTTCTTCACAGGGACGGCATTCTCTGGCTTGATTCGTCAAATGATGGGTTGATTCGTCACCTCAACCCAGTCCTGTTCGGCTCTCCTCCTTCAAACTCGGAATCTGCTAGTCTGAGCTTCTTTACTTTGTCTTAATTTGCTTTACTATCTAATTTATTGTGGCAAAATGGTTTATTTATTACTTTTTACAAGTTCGCATTTTGGATGCTTTTATTGGAAAGTTTAGCACTTTCAAGCGTATCATTCCCTAGATAGTTTTTTTTTATTACGGTTGCACTTGTCGACAAAGATATAAGGTAAAAGGGACTAGTTCCGTAGACCCACTTGGAATCGGACTAGACCAGCGATCTGATTCTCAGGTGGTCCATGGAATCAATGGGCAATTCCCGATTCTAATTTTTCGGAATCGGTTCTTAGTAGGCGGTTCCCAGTTTAGGGTGAGAACCGCCCACCCGGACTATGAACACCCCTACTTTATATAATGTTTTATCTGTACTATTTCATAGAGAAAAGGAAAAGATATCCTATTTTTAAGGGATCATAATCGTCTTTTTCTTTCGTTACATTCCTTCAAGTTGCTATTTGTGTAAACACTTTTTTTTTTTCTCATTTATGGACAAATATGAAAATTAATAATTATATCTTATCCACGCACCTGGATGTTAAAATTTGATCTTTTCTATCTTATTAGGAACCTAACAAAAAAATTTTAAATTTTGAAATATTTTCGCTTTCCATATATATATATGTGTGTGATGTCTTTATATGCAAAAAAAAAGTTAAATATTTTTGCATAAATACAATGTGCACTTTTGCTAGCATTCTTTTGTTGAAACACTCGTTTAAATTGCTCCTAAATTTTTCTTTTTGATTAATTTAAAATGAAGGGTTATTATGCCGTCGGTGGAGTCTCCATCCCACCGACGGTGGAATAAACCTGGAACTTTTAACTAATTATTAAAATTGCCAAAATTAATTAGATTCCTCTGCTTTGAAAAGGAACTTTTCCTGTTTGCCTTTACTCGCAATAAACAATTTCCTATTTTGTTCAAATAAAGTTAATTACTTTTACTCTTTTTTTATAGATGAAAAAATGAGTAGTTTATCCTCTTTAATTATGTCGCTCAAGCATAATAATGGAAACATTTGATACATAGATAGATGTTATTCCTTTTTCTTAATGTTGAGTAAATCTTACTCTTTTTTTCCAACACCATAAAAGTACGTTGATCGACAAAGTTCTTTTCATAAATTTCAAAGAGTCATTGTATTTAGGAAAAATTTCAATTAAGGGCCTGAAGTGCTCCCTCATTGTTTAAAAAAAGGACATGACCAAGTGTTATTTGGTCATTTCCTTTTCTTTTTTTTTTTTTTCCTTGTTTCCTTTTTTATGTTCTTTTTTCACTTTTTTTTTTTATCTTTGTTCTGGCTGGTGAGGGGGGCGAGGGCCGCGACCCTTGCCTATTGCCGGCGAGGGTAGCCTTTGCTAGATCAGGCAAGGGCTCGCCTCGCCTGGGTAATGCAAGGTGAGGCGAAGGCCGACGAGGGTAGCTGATAGAAAAAAAAAAAAAGGGAAAAAAATTCAGAAAAAAGGAAATGACAAATATACTTTTGGTCAGGCCCTTTTTTGAAATAATGAGACCACTTCAGACCCTTATTTGAAACAAGGTCTACTTTAGGCCCTTAATTAAATTTTCCCTTGTATCTATATACATGTACTTCCACAAATAATTCAGCAAAGGACTAAGAACTTCACAAACTTGGTCGAACAATTTGAACATATCTAAATTGTTACAACTTACATAATAAATAAATATAAATTAACAAAACAAAATGAATATAAAAGCATTAAAATTGATAAATTTGAAAATAATAGTTCAATCAAGGTTCTCCTAGACTAAAAAGTCTCTAATTTGCAAAAGAAGAAGAAGAAGAAGAAATTATCTTATAAATGTTCATAAATCATGTAATTGTGAAAAGAGAATTTTTTCTCGAAAAAATGTACAGGGATCTTATAATTGTTCTCATAAATAATATGATGTGCTAAAAAATTATTATTATACACGAATCTCTGTTTAAAACATATATATTGGGACAAATAGGAAAATAATACCCAACTTTTCCGGAGCAAATTGTAAATTAGATATCTCACTAATATAATAGTAAAAATGTTTATTTACAAATGCTCTTTGTTAAAACATAGTAAAAGCCCTTGTCCTATATTAAGAATTAAAAAATGTCTTGTCAAAGTCGTTCTATTAAAGGAAAATATCATATATACTCATGAACATTGACCATAATAAGATAGTTATAATTTAGTCATTTAGTTGGAATTTCCAAATTTGTTCCATTGATGGCAGAATTTGGGTTTTGCCAGCGATGGACGGTATAATAACAACTCAAAAAGAATGCCCAAATTAAACTAACTTACAAGATCATGACATAACTCATTATATGTATACGTGTACGTACTAACAACAGTGATAGCAAATATACTAGAATTAAAAGATCAATGAATTTATAGTTAAATTTTAAATTTGAAACAATCTCGGGGTTATGAAAATTTAGGATAATAATTAACAAATGTTGGGCATATGATTTGATGCCATGTGGGATTGGAGAATGTGTTTTGGGTGATAATGGATTGTATGAAAATAGAATACGATCACCACCAAGGCCTAAATGACGCAACACCAACTAAGGATAAAGAACGGGATTGACGAAGTTCATTACCAAGGCTTAAAGGACAAATCATCTGTCAATGATAAAAGACTTCGAGATAAGGGAAACTCACCACCAAGGCCTAAAGGAAAACCACTAGCCAAGGATAAAGGGCTTCTTGATTCACCACCAAGGAATAATCCACTTTTCAAGAATAAAGAATCGGGAAATATATTCACTCATGAAAATCTCATATATTCATCATATTCAAGTCTTTTTTTTAACAATCGAGGGTACACATTTATTTATAGAGAACCTAAAGCATTGGAAATAGCCAAACAATAAAGACATAGGAACTAGATGTCTCAATAAAGACCTAGGAACTAGAAAATGCATTAAAACCCAGAAAAACTTGAACTTTGACTCTTCCAAATTCGTGTTCCAATCTTGGAAGCCAGATAGTCATCATAGACGATCATCAAATGGTGATAAAAATCAGCTTGGACAGATCTGATTGCTAAGTAATCAATTAAGAGCCTCGTATTCAATATCCACCTTGTAAATCGACATCTAGGTAGTCAATCGACAACTATGAAATCGATAACTTATCTGCTTAATCAACAACTAGCTCACTGATAAGTCTATAAAAATAGAGTTATTTCACTTATTTTAGGCAACAATTAATGTGATATTCATGAGAAAATATTTGGATTTCCTTCTAATTATTCAAATTTTCCTTGTTTATGCAGCATAATGAGACATGAAAAAAAAGGAAAAAAAAAGGCAAAAAGAAGGAAAGGAATATGCCACCTAAGGATAGGAATAGGCTATCCACAAAAGCATTAGAAGATAGAGCCAAATCAGGAATTTTGAGATTTGTTCCCTTATTTTAAGTTTTAGACAAGCAATTGCCTTATTTTTAAAGTCCTGGATATTATTCTATAAATAGGATAATATTGAGAGCTAGAGGGAGAATTTTTTAGATTGTTCTTTCATCATTCTTAGAGTTTTTCTAATTCTTTGAAGAGAAAACAAAGTGGTGACAGAATTCTTGTTCTTTGATTCAAGATGTTGGGTTTTATTTATATTTTCGTTTCTCCTTTTATTATGTTCTAATTTTCTTTCATTAGGGCTACGATATAGCTTAACTATGATTGATTAATTTTCAAGACTTGTTGATGCAATTCTAAATCTCATCTGTATGAATTATATATCATGTTCTTAATGCTTTTAAGTGCTTGATCACCACTTGAATGATTTTTATTGCATGTTTGAGATCGAAAAGAGATTCCATGCGAGTGATTTATGATATATAGCCATGAATTTAACTTAGATAGAGATATACTAGGTTGTTTGTGTAGTTTCGGTAATAGGTAAATCGAGGATGGTTTATTGAATCTAGGAACATTCATAGATTTTAATGTGCTTAGGTTTACTTAAATTCACATGGACCAAGTGTGGGTTGCTAAATCTAAGTAGGGTTGCTATACCGGACCAATGATAGTGATTTAAATTAGGAAATTCTACCATCACACTATAATTTCAATTTGATTGCATAACGGGATTGGTTAATTAGTCTTGATTGGTTAAGTGAAATCGGATGCTCTAACGTTTTTAACTCTTAAATCCTTTGTTCCTTACTTCTTTATATTCAAAACGTCTAGGTTTAGTTTGTGAATTTCTATTTTTAGTTTTGGTTTGCTACCTTGGTTAATTTAGCTTTTGGAAATTATGGGGTTAATTCAGATTTTTATTTTCTTAGTTAAATTCGTGTTCTTTTGGTTAATTTAATTTCAAAAATTTCATCTTAATAGGTTAATTTAGTTTTATTTAGAATTTCAACTGCTTTATCAAATCTTTAATTAGTTAGATAAATTTGAGAATTGTTCACATTTAGTAAGTAATTTGATTGATTTGTCTACAATCTCTGTGGGAACGATACTTTGATTTATCACTTTATTACTTGTTCGATACGTACACTTGCGTTACTAATTTAGAGAACACTCACAAAATCAACATCTTCAACTTGAATCCATTGAGTCAAAGTGTAGCCGAAGTCAATCTTTGCTTGTAGGAATAAGGTTTTGGTTGTTTCAATGGATGAAACATAAGTGGAGCTTAAGAGTTGACCCAATGCTTCCTATCATTCTTCCAATGTTAATTGAGATTTGGCTTCAAATCTGATAGTGCTTTGTCTTTGACAAAAGGAGAAAGGTCTCCCACATTGAAAGTTGCTGAAACGCCATATTCTCCAGGAAGATCATCCTTGTACACCCTATCGCCAATTCTTTCAAGAATTGTGAAAGGGCCATCGACTCGAGGCATGAGCTTATTCTTTCGACAAGATGGAAACCTTTCTTTCTGCAAGTATAAGTCAACTATGAAGCTGAAAAGAGAGCCAAGGTGATGAAAAAGCTTCATGAGGAGATTCAATCGAAGATCGAAAAGGCAAATGAGTCTTACAAAATGAAAGCTAACAAGCATCGAAAGAAGGCTCAATTTCAATCAAGTGATCTTGTGTGCTTATGTTGACACCTAAATTTTGACCCACATTTTAGTTTTAATTTAGAAATTAAATTTTAGTAATTTTTAGAAATTAATTTGCACAGAAAATTAGGGACCAACCTAGGTCCCTAGACAAAAGTTAAATTAAGTTTCATTTAGGTATAGGATTATTTTTCAGCATGCATAATCATACATTTGGCATTAAAATCAGACTAGGTGGCAAAATCGAACAGAAATTGGATGCGTGTACTAGGCCAAATTAATTATAAAATTTGGCCAAGCATAGGGGATAGATGACCAAAATTCTTAGGGCCTTGGAGGCCTAATTCAAGCTTAAATCAGCCCACTTTAATTTGGGAAAAAGCCTTTTATTATCAAAATTCCATAATTAATTAGGAAAAAGACCAAAATTAAGCCTGAAAGAGACAATAAGCCCATGGAGAGGTTAAATTTTGACCAAGCCCATTTGGTGGGGTGGCTAAGCCATTTAGGGGTCTAATTGAACAAAATTTCGGCCTTGGGGTAGAATTGCAAATATTGGAAAGTTGGGGGACTAAACTATAAATATCCAAAATTTGAGACCCTTGGTGCGCAAAGATTTTCTCTATATAAACGCTGCTATGTGTAGGGATTCTGGGGGGCTCATTATCATAGAAATTTTGAGCAAACATAGAGGGAGAGAGTGAGGAAAAGAGAAAGAGGTAGGCTAAACCCTTTCGGGCTAGCCTCTTTTCATGGCAGCGCCACCCATCCTAGCGTGTCCTTGGCATTCTGCAACCTATCACCACGAACTATGTGTGTCGTAGTTTGTGGCCATCCTATGTTGCTGTCTAGATGAGCCGCTAGTATGAAGAACTGATGGCGAGAAGGAGCTCCAGTGAGTAGCCTTTGCCCAGAATTCCAGAAAAAATAGAGGAGTAATAAGTTCGGCAAGCCATCTTCCGAGCCACGATCCAACCATTTTCCGACGTCCCCCAAGCTCAACGAGGTGTCACAAGGAAGCCTGTGCGACCTAGTTTTAAGCCGTGCAAAGAGGCAGACCAGATGAGCCTCCATCGAAGAGATCCAAGCTAGTGAAGGAGGCCCATTGGTGACCTTATTTATGCAGCAAAATAGGGCCTGACCCCTGATTGCTGCTATTCGCTGCTCCTCCACCGCTGCTCCGATCATCCTCGATGAATGGTTGTGCTCCTTGACATCCTTGAAGGTCCCTCGAATGAAGCCCAGCTATTTCGAGCCAAGTAAAGGACCAAAAAAGCCCTGATCCGTCATGCCCTCTACGTGTTCGATGAATTGTCCAGGTAAGCTCCAGCGAAAATCAAGCTGTGCTGTCATCTTTCGTCGCCATCTGCTACCTCACTATTACTCTGGCGACCCCTTAGCAGTCCTACAACCAATAGTTCCTGAATAGTCCATTCGAGATCCTCCGATCGATCCAAATTTGGAAAATTTTCGGATAAGGTAGTTTTTATTTTATTTTATTTCCTTATTTTGGATAATTCTATCGATTTAATGTTATCTCTTAATTGTGTTTCCTAATTTAAAAAGATGTGAATTTTCTAAACGAAATAATATCGCGTTAGAGATAAAGCGATACATTATCTCAGGAGATTTGATTTTTTTTACATTTATTTTGTTGTGATTGCTTCCCATTTATGATTATGAGATAATTTGCACGTTAATAACCAATCTTGCTCATAATACATGCTCCCATCGTGCCTATGTCTCGAGGAAAATGTACAATAGGGTAACGTTTGACTTCAATTCAGAAGCATGACTATACCCACATATAGAAATTATACGCCACATTCTCGATTATGAGAATTTGATTGATAATTTAAAAATAGAATTTCAAAATCTGCCCTATGTATTTAGGGACGATAGTTATTCTATAAATTAATTCACTTTCTAGCCCCAATTCAGGGGAATGCTGTGAAATCAGAAATCGGAATTAAAGGTATATTGTGGGCAAGATTGATTATTTCTGTTCAAATTATTTTTTCTTGTTTAATGTAATCAATCATAAAAAAAATCTAAAAAACATGTTCGGTTTCTTTTCTGAATAAACTTCTGAGTTAGAGATGACAATTAGTACAATTTAAGATTTTGAAATAATCAATCTCTTAGGTTATATTAAATGTCATTTGATGTGAGATGTTTTTTATAAAAAAAAATAATCCATTTCTTAAAGAATTCTAAAATTTTAGAAAATCGAAATTAAAAAAAATCTACAAAAAATGCATGTTGCATATCATATAGTTTAATTTGCCTAATTGCCCGTCACTTTGCCACGTCATATAGAATAGTTGCATTAGCATTGCATTTGATAAGAGAAAACCCCAAAAATTAATCCACATTGTCAATCAAGGAACTTTCATGAAAAGTGGGTATCGAGAAGGTGTTAATAGAAATATTAGCGTAATCAATTTCCCGAATTCAGTTAGTCTCTGGTTCGTAGAAATAAAGTATATCTCCTTATACTTAATTTTGGTTTCTAATTGGCTTACCATAAACAATTAGTGGCGACTTTGTTTTAAATCTTTTGCACGAACCTTAAGTTGCGATTTGGTAGGACTTGGGAGGATCCGACATACGTTAGTTAATTTAATTAACTTAGTAATCCATTAACCTAGAAACTCGATTTTTAGGTCATGACAACTTGCGAGTTGGATGAGATGGGAATCATGTCAATAGGTTTACGAGAATTGATTCCATACACAACTTCAAAAGGTGATTAACCAGCAGTGTAACTTGGCGATCGATTATAAGCAAATTTAGCATGCGCAAGCTTTAAATCCCAATTGTTGACACCTAAATTTTGGCTAATCATTTATAATTAATTGCATAGAAAATTGGGGGTTAATTTTTAACCCATAAACAAAAATATTAAAGTTAAGTTGCATAACATATAGTCATTAGGAGCATATTTCATATAATTTGGATTGGATCGGCAAATGGATTTAAGAGATGGGGATTCTAAGCTTAATTGAATAAATTGAAGCAAGCCTAGGAATTGAAAAGGTTCGTGGCTGAAGATGGGAAATTCCATTGAGGTAATAAACCTTGAATATGATGGATATCTCTACCAAATATTTGGTCAGCATGGGGCGAGTAAGGATAGAGATCAACGTTATTCAGTTATGGATATTGGGCAAGTGTCGTTTAAAAAGAGAGAAAAGATAAAACATGGGTTTGAAAAGGGGAAAAGATAAAAAAAATAAAATAAAACAATATCTAAAAAGAAAGAGGATCTGCCTTCTTTCCTCTAAACCTGAGCTACCCCATCTATATAATAACTCCCTTGGTACTCATAGAGAGGAACATGACAAAAAAAAAAGGGAGGGGGACGAAAAAAAGTAGAGAAAAAATTCGTGGAAAGAGAGAGATATAAAAGAGAGAAGGAGTCGTCTCCTTTAGGCTCGCATCTCCATAGCCACAACCGAGTTCCTCCTACCCTCTCCATAGCCACAACCGAGTTCCTCCTACCCCCAGACCGAAGGTAGACGCCGTTGCTGCTTTTCCTCCACCGAGCTACCGCGACGAGGATCATCTCTTTGCATTATCACCAGCGCATCTTGCTTGCATTTCTAGTCTGCATCTGCATCTGCCTCTGACCAGTCGCGGTGTTTTGTTCTTGCCCTCTACCGAGCGACGCCTGCGAGTTGCTTTCTCGTCGCTGTTGCTGTTATGAGAAGCCCTGCATTACACGATGATCAGCTACCCTGTTTCTCTCAACAGTGCCACGATCTGAACTGCCAGTCCGCCACGGCCCCCGACGTCGTCACTACCGTTCCGTGATCCAGTTGGCAATTAGTTATTTTTTTCAAACTAGTGACGAGTCTTCGCGTTTATTGCGTTGCAAACTCAGTCACTTGCATTGCATTGAATTGCTCCTTGCTCGGTGATTTTTCTTTGTTTTGAAGTGCTCCCCAAGGGGCCCCACCACTTGTTGATCAGGAGAGCAATTGAGAGTTAAGTCTTGTATTCACAGGCTTGGCCTTCCCCATCCACCGAGACACATTCACAACAGCCAACACCTCCATCCATCACAACCACGAACAGCCCCGCAATCCGCACGCAGAAAGCTAATCGTCCAATTTAGGTAAGATTTTATCTGATCTGATTTTATTTCCTAAATTGGAATTATATGATATCTTATGATGTAGGCATTATCCAATTAAGGGGCGGTTGCATTAGAATAACTATAATCACTAATTTGAGCCATAAAGACTTCGGATCAATTTTTTGATTTTTTTTTTATTTTAAAAAGGCTAGGGTAATCTTAATTTGATCCGTAAGAGGTCGGATTATTATTTTTTGAATTACCTTAATCTTTAGCTTTTGTATTTTGATGAATATTATGAGCCGAATTGGATGTCTTGTTTATCTTTTATTTAGATAATCTTCTTATTTTGAAAACACCGAAAAAGATTACATCTCATATTGATAGGATAGATTTTTTTAGATAGGATTAGATAGTTAATGAGATTAGAATTGCATGTTCAGATAATGTATATGCTTTTTAGATAGGATTTCATGCATGACATTATCTAGTAACGTAAGATAAGTTTCCAACTTAAACAGGGGTTTAAAATGATTGATTTCCTAAATTGAATTGGATGATATCTTATGCTAGATAATTGATTTCCATTTGTTTTGATTTTGAATTTTCAATTAAAAAAACTTAAAAATTTTACATGCATATCATATAGATTAGGACTGCATCTTGCCATGTCATCTCATGTCATCATGTGTGCCATTACTATGTCATTCTACGTCATGCACCATGTTATATCTTCCATGCTGTTTAGCAATCGCATGTTTAAGTCCATTTAATTAGATTTTCGCATGCCATGATAGGATAAGTTTAAATTCAATTTTTTGCATGCATTAGTTCTAGGTCAATTTCTCATGTCATTTAGAACAGATTCACATTGCATAGCATATAACATAGTTCTCATCAAAAAGAGAAAACCCTAAAAAAGAAAAAAATTGCATTCTTACACACATAGTTAATTGCATGTTACGATAATAATAAAACCCCATAATGCCTTGGTTTGTTTTGTTTAATTTTTCATTGCATACTCATTTCATGCCTTTTGACTTATTGAGTGTTACTTTAATGATTGCGCATCTACATGAACACTCATTACCTGTTAGTGGCTAGATTAAAATCAATCCAAGTTGCTTGCAAAATAGTTTTTAAAGAGAAAAGGTGCCGAAAGGGCATTAGAGAAATCGTTATAATCAAGTTCCCGAATCCCAAATTTCTGGTTCGTAAAAATAAAGTATTTCTCCCGATATTTTATTTGGGTTTCTAATTGACCTACCAAAAACTGATTAGTGGTGACTCCTAAATGAAAATGGTTTGCAGCTTAAGAATTTGAACCAAGTTGCGATTTGGTAAGGGTTTGGGAGAGCCCTTACTAGGTTAGACTTAGTAATGCCATTAGCTAAACCCTAGGTGGTGCACCTTCGGGGAGCTCGCGACACCAATTCATTAAAGTATAAATCACCATGCTTTGAAAAAGAGTAGCAATTATGCAATTGTTTACCTTAGTTTGACCATCGGTTTGCGGATAACAAGTTGTGTTGAATAAGAGTTTATTACCAAGCTTCCTCCATAGGGTCTTCCAAAAGTAACTCAATAACTTGAAATCATGATCAGATGCAATGGTCTTGGGAACCCCATGCATATGAATAATCTCCTTGAAATACAACTTGACCATGTGAGAAGCATCACCCGTCTTATGACACAGTAAGAACTGTGCCATTTTCGAAAATCGATCAACAACCACCATGATGCCATCTTTGCCCCTTTGGGAGCACTGCAATATAATCCATGCTTACGTCTTCCCAAGTTTGTGTTGGTACCAGGAGAGGCGTGTAGAGCCCTTGATGGAAATGACCCTTTGCCATTTGGTACGTTGCCCATTTGGAAATGATGGCATGTACATTTCCATACATCTTTGACCAATAAAAGTGCTCTAGAAGGATTTTAAGAGTTTTGTTAATTCCGAAGTGGCCTGCTAATCCTCCATCATGTGCTTCTCGAATCAATAGCTCTTTGAGGGAACTCTTTGGCACACATAATTGGTTTTCCTTAAAGAGAAATCCATCCTAGATAGAATAAGTGCGTTGAACTCTATGTTTACAGTTGTTGATGATGGACGAGAAATCGAAATCATCAATGTAGAGTTCTTTCATTGATTAGAAACCAAGAATTCTAGAGTCCAAAATAACGAGCATTGAGTATCTTCTTGATAAAGCATCTACTACAACATTAGTTTAGCCACGTTTATACTTCAAGACCAAAAAAAAAAAAAAAAGATTGGAGGAACTCTACCCATTTGGCGTGTCTTGAGTTAGTTTGTGCTGGTTGCATATATATTTTAGAGCCTCATTATCACAATAGAGAACAAACTGTTTGGGCCACTTATAATGACTTCAGTGATTGAGAGCTCTCATAATGGCATAAAACTCTTTATCATAATCGGAATAGTTCTTTACTCTGTCAACTTTTGACTAAAATACACCAAAGACCTTTGGGCTTGGATAATAATGACACCAATGCCAACTCTACTCGCATTGCATTCTACTTCAAATAATTTATTAAAATCTAGAAGAGCAAAGACATGAGACTCATAGAGTTTTTTTTTTTTAATGAGTTCAAAGGCATTTTAGGTAGTTGTGGTCCATTCGAAAGATCCCTTCCTCATGCATTTAGTAACATGAGCCATTATAGTGCTAAAGTTCTTCACAAATTGTCAATAGAAGGAAGCGAGACCATGAAAGCTCCTCACATCATAAATGGGCTTTGGGATCAACAAGTCACATTGCTTCAGCTTTGGATTGATCTACGAAGATCCTATCTTTTGAAAACCAAGGAATATGATGCTTGAAGAGAAGAGCTAACACTTTTTAATCTTAGCATAGAGCTTTTGATTCCTTAAGACTTTGAAGACTTGTTTTAAGTGAGAAATATGCTCTTTCTTGTTCCTGCTATACACAATAATATCATCAAAGTATACAACGACAAAGTGGCCAATATAAGAATGACCGACTTCATTCATGAGCCTCATAAAGGTGCTCGAAGCATTAGAAAGTTCCATGGCATAACCATCCACTCATAGAGGTTACCTTTTAGTTTGAAGATTGTCTTCTACTTGTCCCCTTCTCTTATCCCGATCTAATGATAGCCACTCCTCAAATCTATGTTGGAAAGTACAATAGAGCTATATAATGTATCAAGCATATCATCAAGTCTAGGTAAGGGGCATCTATACGAAATGGTTTTGTTGTTGATGGCTCAACTATGCACACACATTCTGAAAGAACCTTCCTTCTTAGGCATAAGCGGGGTTGGAACCGAACAAGGGCCCATACTTTCCCTTAGATGTCCTCTAGCAATCAACTCTTTCACCTGCCTTTGCAACTCTTTAGTTTCCTTCCAATTGTAGTGATATGCAGCTATCTTAGGGACGGAAGCATTGGGAAGTAAGATGATTTGTTGCTCGATTACCCTAAAGGTAGGTAATTTATGTGGTAAATCATTCGGAAATACATTTTTCAAATTCTTTCACCAAGGCATGCATTTTGGGGTGTAGGGGTCTCTCTATCTCACTTTTTTATTTATTCTCAACCACAGGCAAGGAAAAAATAGTCTTGTGTTTGCGTATGGCCCTCTCAACCCATGTTTCACTCATGAAAAAGACTTTCCTTACTTGTGTTTCCTGTCCAAGGTTGATTTTTGTGGATCATGAAAGGGCTCAAAGGTGCAAGGGTGATGTATTTCTAATCCTTATGGAATGAATAAGTGTTTTTATGGCCATCATGCACATTTTTCCTATCAAATTGCCAAGGTCTCCTCAACAATAAATGGCATGGATCATAGCAATAACATAACATAGAACCTGGTCTTGGTACTTTTACCAATGAAAATTGACACGAGAGCTTGTTTACGGCGCGAATAATAACCATTCTGTTTATGGGAACAATTTTTGGCTAGAAATACATTTTTCTATTTCTATTCCTTAGACAAGTTTCTGGGCAGAAAGATGAATTTGATAAAGACACAATTTTTATTTCCAAAATAGAAATTCATTTGATAACCGACTACTGGTGGCGATGAGAGGCGGCGGCGATAGGCGACCAGCACTAGCAGCGGGAAAGAGAGCAGAGTGAGTCATGAAGAGAGAAAGGAGAGTTTCTATTTATGTTTCTATTTTAGAAATAGAAAAGTAGAAAATTTCTACTTTTCATTTCTGTTCCAAACCTATTTCTAGGTTTAAAATTTGTCCCGAAAATAAAAAAATTAAATTGCGTTACCACACAGACTTTTGTTCCAAATCTATTCCCTAGACTAGAAAAATAAAAAAATAGAGAAACATAATGGTTATCATTCGCGCCCTTAGTTACCTTAAGGTTGTTGCTCTTACTAACCCATTGAAGCTTATTGGGTTCAGAATGCTTAGAAGTGCACAGCTTTAGCTTCTCAATCAAAGTTGCGAAAGCCACATTAGTGTAACTCCCTCCATTGATAGTCAATTTACAAACTTACCCATTAATGGTGCAACGGGTTTGAAAGATATTCTCCCTTTGTTGATCAGCTTCTAAAGTAACCATTGTGTGTAGAGCCCTGGATAACCAATAACTTACCATAATTAGCTTGTTCCACAACCTCATCTTGCTTCTCAAATTCAAAATCAATCTGATTAGAATCTTGCTCGGTCTCTTGAAGTTCCAAGTCGACCTTCTCAATTTCTCGAAGGGTCATAACCCTTCGATTGGGACAATTGGCTTTGAAGTGCCCATAACTGTGGCACTTGAAGCACTTTCGAGCACTACTACCATCGTTATGGGGAGTTCTTTGACAGACTCCATGGCTCTCTTTGCCCTTGTCTTTTATCGACGTATTATCGACTTTGGTAAAAGAACCACCCTTAAAGAAGGATGTTTGCCTTGTTGATGATTTGGTCAACAAACCCTTGCCATGCTTTAGTTGTTCCTCCACCTTCATGGCCGATTTGCAAACATCTTTAGAAGATCAAACTGATAGAAGTTCAACCAAATCAGTAATATTTTTGTTCAAAATACTAAGAAAATGAGCGATGGTCTGTTTCGGCAATTCTGTAATGGTGCACCTCATAAAGAGTTGTTCAAACTCTCTAATGTATTCTTCAACACTTATTCTGTGTTGTTGGAGGGAATTCATTTTGAGCTTGCTTGTAGTTGTTGACAAGAACCTCTTTTTCATAAGTTTTTTGAGTTTTTTTTCCCAAGATTTGATTCGATTCTTCCCTTCTTGAACTCTCTAAATCTTCAAGTTTTCCCACCAAAGTGAGGCATATTACTTAAACTTGAGAACAACAACTCTACATTTTTTTATGTTCGAGTATGAGTAGAACTCAAACTTGTTCGATGTCATGAGCTAGTCGATAAAATCATCGGGATTAAGGTTCAAATTCTGGTGATTCTACTTTGATTTCTACATCATACTCCTTGCGCCTTCTTCTTCTCTTTGGGATTTGATAATTTGAATTATTAGAGTCACCTCAATGTTGTAGGATTCATCGCATCATCTGGCGTGGTTGATTAATTGGAGGTCTTTTTCATTGCTCTTGTCTCATCGAACTCTCTAGGAAGTTGAGGACTCGCTCCATTTGTCTTTGGAGATTCTCTATGGCATAATTGCGCATTTCATTGCATGTTTGCTCCAAAGTCAAGCCTCTTGGACCTGATATTTTTTTTTAATGGAAATATTAGATGGAGTGAGAGATGGGTAATAGAAGAAATCACTCAAATCGAGTTCAACCTTGAGCTCTGATACGAAATTGATGCAGGATGAATAAATGTGTTTTGAGTGATAATGGATTGTATGAGGATAGAATATGATCACTACTAAGGCCTAACGGACGCACCACTAACTAAGGATAAAGATAGAAATTGACAAAGTGCACCACCTAGGCTTAAAGGACAAGCCACCTGCCAAGGATAAAAGATTTTAAGATAGGAGAGAATCACCACCAAGGCCTAAAGGAAAATCACCACCAAGGAAAATCTAATAAATTCATCATATTCAAGTCCTTTTCTTAAATGAGATTACAATAAAGACATAGGAACTAGAAAATTCAATAAAGACCTATAAACTAGAAAATGCATTAAAACATATAGAAATTTGAACTTTGACTCTTCAAAATTCATGTTCTAATCTAGGAAGCCGAATAGTCATCGTATCAAATAACAAAATAACAATAGAAATCGGTCAGAACATCTTGTAGTTTCTAATTAATCGATTAAGAGCCTCGAAGTCAACATTAACCTTGTCAATCGACATTTAGGTAGCCGATTGACAATTATGAAATTGACAACTTATCCCCTAATTGACAACTAGTTCGTACAATTGACATCTTCAACTTGAACCATTGAGTCAAAGTGTAGTCGAACCAATCTTTGCTTGTAGCAATAAGGAATAGATTGGTCCTGTTGATGAAATATGAGTGGAGCTTGAGAGTTGACTTGATGCTTTCGCATCACAAATGAAAAACATTGATACAAAAACCACACGATGATTAGAGACCCTATGACTTATAAGGTTGCACATATTAGCTAATCCAACATGATAAGGAAATCATGGAAGAAAAATAAGGCAAATAAAAGGGACACTTCACAAGCTATGGTAATAAAATTGGGTTCATACTACCAATAATTTCAAAATAATCTACTAATGTTCGTATCACAAAAAATCCTACTCCGATATACCTGTGACAAATATATCATCTATTTTATTCTATGCAATATCTTGTAAATTGTTGATATGGAAATACACGTAACAAATAGCTTGGATGATCGCTATGTGACATGGCTTTAGTGTGGAAATTCAATATAAATGGGTCTTCTAGAGGACGTCTTTTGAGAAGTTAGATCCGAAGAAAATGAACCGAGATTGGAAAATTTGCTAAGTTTTCCTTAAGAGCTTCTTTACGTCTCAAAATCCGTTAAAATCTTTAATTTTGTCTAAATTTTTCTTAACATTTTGGTAAAATTCTCATAGGGAAATAGTTTGGGATTTTTGTGACACAAAAATTAATATGGAAAAAAGTAACACATATATTGAAAAAAAATTTGTGACATGAAATTAGGTGGTAAGAAAAAGATTCTCCAAATTTAGGTTATTCGACCATTAGGCTAAATTGCACGTGTCTTCTTGTGAAATAACTCAATCTCCCAAACCCAAAGTACCATCACGGTCGCGGCTCAACTCTGTGTCTCACACAGCGTCGACCCTCTGCTAGCGGCCTCTCGCCGTCCCGCCGTCCGTCGCCGCCTCCGAGCAAGCTCCCTCGGCCGCCGTCGACACGAGCAATCTCCCTCATTGAGCAACCTCTCTCCGCCAACCTGCGGACCCTCGAGGAAATCAGAACCTCTCTCCGTCGACCCTCGACCCACGAGCAACCTCTCTCGCCCCATCTCTCTCTCTCTCCTAGGGTTTTTCCCTTTTGACGCTTGTTCCTCGATCCTCCCGTGAGCTCGAAGCCATCATGCCTCGGTACGTCCGATTCGTTCGCGTCTTTCTTGTCACCGATGTCACGCTGCTTTGTTTCTGCTGAAGTTTTGTCCTTTTCTGGTGATGATTGGCAGGTATTACTGTGACTATTGCGATACTTACTTGACGCACGACTCTGTAAGCCTGCTTGCTTCGTCAAATTTCACTCTGTTCGTCAGTGAATCTTCAGTTCTTTATGATTGAGGAATGATGTTGATAGTTGGGTCTTTTCTTTTCCCTTTTCGTGTCGTCAATCGAATTCTTAATCCTGTGGGCATCATCGTGCTGTATCTAATTTGGAAGTAGAAGTAAGTACTTGGGGACAACAAAGGAAGGGCTTTGAAATGATAATGCTGAAATGCTGCTTGCTTCTCCAAGTTGCTCGGGGACCTTATAGTTATCAGCTCTAGGTAGTGACTATCTCGTCAAAGGCGTCTAACGACATCTGTCATTTGACCTTGTATCCATGAGATTGGGCTCGTTTCGCATAAGATAACTACATGTCATGTTTTTTTTTACTAACTTTCTTGGTCAACTATAATCATGATTCACGTGCACTAGTCTTTTGATCCTTTATAGCTTCAGAATGCTTGAGGATTTTCGTCACTAATTATGTTTTTTGATACTTCAGCCATCAGTCAGAAAGCAGCACAATGCAGGGTACAAGCACAAGGTACTTTATCATACCTGCACCTGCTTTGCTTTGCTTTCCTTTCTTACTTTTCTTGGTTGTAATATTTCGAATGAGCTCCAAGTTTTGACCACGTTTCCTTTCGGTGCATTTATCTTTGGTCTTTGAAGAAAGCCTTGTTCTTAATTACGGGTTTGAACTTGAATTTGTGACTGGTTTTAGGCAAATGTGCGTCTCTACTATCAGCAATTTGAGGAGCAGCAGACTCAAAGTTTAATTGACCAAAGGATTAAGGAACATTTGGGGCAAGCAGCAGCTTTCCAACAAGTTGGTGCCGCTTACAATCAACATCTTATGGCTCAGAGGCCTCGATTACCTGTACTACCAACACCTGTAATGCCCATGGGACCGAATATGCAGTTGGCTCCTGGATTCAGGCCACCTGTCTTGCCAAGGCCACCGCCTGGTGCTCCAGGTATTATGTTGATTTCCAGACTGGCTAATACATGAATTCTGATACTTACTTTGAGCAAGTAGCTTTGATGTGTTTTGCTCTGTTGATTGACTAGGGGCCATGATTGTTCATTTCTGTGTCTGGGCTTTGTTAATGAATTGGATTTTATTGGTGGAAAATTTTTGGCATGAGTTTGTCATAGAGTTTTTAGCTAAACCATATGGTGATGCTCTGTACCAATAGTGAGCAACTAGAGTTTACTTGCGTATTTGTAGAGCTGAGATCTGGATGTTACTTGCATTTTCTTTGAATTATAAAGAAAGTTCCATGCAGAAGGTGCTCTGGGGTATTGCCCCTATGCAGAGTGGCTTCACAAGGGAAGCTAAAAGTTATGCCAATACGATTGTTTTGAACATTTGCAACAAGAGAAAAGTATGAAAATTGAAGTTTCCTACAATACCAAAAGTGAGGGGTGTATAATTAGTTATCTCTAAAGAATCCCAAGGAGATTTGCTTTTTGAAATGCCTATTGCTTCTTTCTTTTTTTTTTGGTCGTTGTTGATAATTCATCTGCGAGCTTTGCATTACTAATCATGAACAAATACAAGTAGAATGTGTACAACCCCAACAAACTAGCAACTCTACAGCTCCAATGATTTAGGACAATCTGATCTGTTGAATCAGAACTGGAAGTGCTGTTTTAAGGCTGTGAACAGTACCAGTGAACAGTAATGTGGGGTTTAAATTGGCTGATAAGAGAATGATAGAGAAATTGATAAGAGTTTGGGAGATGTTGTAAGAAAGATAAGGAGAGAAAAGGAAAATTCTTTAGGCTTCACTTCCAAAGTGCCTAAGCATCACACCTAGGGGAGAACTGCACTGTGCAACTCTGAGCAAAGAAATGCTGAAATTGTATTCACTCATCAAATAGATACATCATAAGCCAAAGGAAGACCATTTTCCACTAGACCCTATTCTAAATGGGAAACTCTTAAATAAGAAACTTAAGAAAATCTATTATCTTAAAAACTGGGAAACATAATATTCCATTTCAAATAGAAAGGAAACATAACATCCGAGAAACTAGGAAACATAAAGTTTCATTATAAATAAAAAGGAAAGATAATATTCTAAAAAGACTCAGTAATTCTAAACACTAAATAAAGATTCTAATAAGGTAAATTAACCAGATTTTCGTCTAAAACTAAATCTTCATTTGGCATGCCTTTTGTAAGTCTTCAAAGGTTATTGCCGTAGTCCTCCATCATCAAATACACGAGCAAACTGCGGAAACAGTTGGTATAGCTCTACAACCCAGACAAGTAACAACAATCTCAGATCAGTAAGGGACACAAAACTCTGATGCAAAACTTCAAAGATACAACAGTCACAAAGAAAGCCCCCAAGAATCACAAAGCTACCTATGACATGCCCATTTTTTCTTCGGAATGAGCTGAAATAGGAAGAGAGGAACTATCTGAGTAACTTTCTTCTTTCCCACAGAGAATTCGATGGCCTCTCTCCAGGCCCAACGTTCTTGTTGCACCGTGCCTAAAGTAACCCACTTTGCTCCTGAAACTGCAAAATTCGTAGTCCTAATCTATCTAATCCAGTGACATTGTAGCAATAATTGATTCACACTCTCTCTTCATTCTTGCATTGAATAATCTATTACCAATGTTTTCCTTTCTTTGAAGATTATCCAAATTGAGATTATGTCTCTGAGCTGCTTCCCAAGAGAAAAAAGAAACCTTTACTTTCCGAAGTGGAGACCGTGTTCAGTTGCACTAGCAGTCGACTATAGACGGGATTAGAGTAATAGGATTTGATAGATAAATTTCAATATGCACAAAAATTCCCACCATAGTCTATTGTCCTCTCCCGCACCTGGCACCATCTAAGATGGCAACTCAAAAATGTTAAGAGAAAGTATTGAGCTCCTTATCTTGAGTCCTACGTAAAAATTCCACCTACCACCCCATTTGTTCTCTGCCAATGATCACCCACATAAACTGTTGTGATCCTTGTTAAGGCAAACCAATCGGGAAATATGTCTTGGTAAGCTTATATCATCTATTTATTGAGAGAGCCTGCTGCCTTCTACTTATGTCTTTTATTTCCACAGATATTATTCTCTATTTTAAGATGGCTATCAGACTAGAAACATGGACCTAATTTTATTAATCGTAATTTTTTTGGCAGGCTACATTCCTCCTCCAGGCATGCCACCAATGGCCCCACCCCGTGGTGCTCCCTCTATGCCTCAGATGAATGGCATGCCAAGGCCTCCTACATTGAATGTCCCTATTGCAGTTCCTGGAAGTGCACCAAACCTAACCTCTTCTGGCAGCGCCCCCTCAATGATTGCACCTCCTGCCTATCTAACAAATCCAGCAGGACCTATTAGCGGAGGCTTCGACAGTTTTAATCCCAATGCTAAAGCTCCTGATGCTAATCATTAGTTTTGCTTTGATAGGTACTTTTGCTTCTTAAATTGTAGTTTTTCTTTTTGCCAGTGAAGAAATATAACTTTTATTATTTTTTAGGCTACATCATCTATTATAATTTTCAGTGCATAGGTGGTTCAGTCTTGTATGAAATGAAGTTTCTGAATGTGGGAGGAATGCGGGAGTGTCTCGGACAATTTGGGGGGGG
>BCNH02000001.1:6567022-6581564 GCA_001662345.2 Metrosideros polymorpha var. glaberrima | reverse complement strand
GATTCGTGATTATCTTTTATTAGCTGAGTCGTTTCAAATCGGACTACAGCAAGCTCTAGTCTCTCGAGAAGGCGTTATATGTATCGACTGCACGGCGTGAAAATGGACATGAAGAAGCAATCCGACAGAAATGAGTTTTTGAATTTCATATACAAAATTTACTGCGATGCATGTCATGCGAGCGGAAATGTGATTGTTATTTATTAGCTGAATTGCTGCAAATTGGACTATAGCAAGTTCTAGTCTCTGGAGAAGGCATTATATGTACCGAATGCACGACATGAGCAATTCCTAATCACAACACGTTGCGTTACATGAAACAATTTCTCTCTAGATACATTTCACCATTTTATAGAAAAGAAAGTTGTTATGTTAGCGTAATATATGTACGAAATTGAATTTCGATGGTTAAAGATTCGATGAGTCTCATGCGGGTCCAACCTGGATCCCATCATATTTGGTGGTTCAGATTTACTTTTCTACCTATACCGAATCCGTCAGAATAACTTCTTTATTTTACATTCGGTTCTTGTTTCATGTTATTACTAGTTTCAGAAAAATAAAATGAAAATGTCACTTCAAATCAAGTCCGCGCTACGTTAGGTGGATTTGTGGGATTTTACCTCGTTATTTTGTTTGGTCCGTCACCTAAAAGAGCCAACCAATTCGAGTGCCATTGTGCAAACCATGGCTTTTGCTCTCAAGCAGTCCTTGTCCAAAACCGGTCAAACGTTTGGCCCATTCTACCTAGGAATTGGGTTTTGTCCTATGTTGTCATTATCATAATCTTTTGCTGAGATGGCAATGATGACACTTGTAGATCTGGTTCTAACTACTCCTAAGATAGGAGTTTAGGTATAATAACTCTTCTTTAACCAAGTGATTTATATTTCAACTTAACTAACCCAAATGAACCAAGTCCACTTCATATTCAGACAGATGGGGATTGTTCTGACCCTGGACCGAGTCTAATTCTTCTAAACGACATTGTTTAATACCACATGCTCATATAAAATGTCGGTTACGCAAAACACCAAGGGATTACGTTCAAGACTTGTGCCTGTCCGCCCTTCTCGCTCAAGGCTTTGAGTTCAAAGAATCTCGATGAAGCACTTTCCCGGGGACACCACATAAACTATAAACCTACTTGTTGTGATAATTGCCTAGTGCAAACGCGACTAAAGGATTCATGATTTGCTCGAAAAAAAACCCTAGACACCCCATTATGGGGGAAGAAACCCTAGAAAGTCTTGACTATAAAATCAAGAGACATACATATTTCTCTTAGCAAATATAACACAAGGGGCACTCAAAAGTCAAAACATTCTGATCTTGGCCAGAGAATGATATTAATTAGCTGAATACTACAAAATACAGGAGGAAAAAGATAGGAGAGCACGCAATGTGAATATATGGAGAGTACACCTATCAATGCCTCGTGACTCGGTTAGGGGTAGCTGTATGGAAGAGACTTGGAGAGTGACAACAAAGAGAGGATTAGGAGGCGACCTCTCATGCTCCCTTCACCAATGAAGTCACGGAGGGCCCGCAAAAGGACTGAGACGAAGTCAAACAGTCTTTCTAGCAAACAAAGACGAATTCTAGTCTACTGCTTTCTTCTTTTTTGATTTGGGTACCTAATTTCGTGATGAATATTAGGAAAGCGATAACACAGTTCCTCTTGAAAGTTGACTATAATACTATAATACTCTTATTAAGGGTGCTTTCCATGCATAAAAACGAACAATTGTGTTCCATTATTATTATTTTGTAGATGGTCAATGATCTCTTTGAGCTTTGAATCCAACCTAATATAATATCCTCCTTCCAAGTACCAACTATACAAACAGATATTGAGGTTGCAATCTTTTTGGTGGGCCGATTGCTTACATCTTGGCTTTAGCTTGTTCCTATCTTCTATGATTATAGATTTCTACTTTAGCATTGAAAATGTTCCATTCAGCAAGTTACTATGAGTAAAAATATATGTTTGTGTTGAGTATGTCTTGAATTTTTTATGGGGTTGGGCCAACGTCAGAGCTTGTGAGCAATATAAATATTATTTTTCTCAAGTTATTAGGTTAAAAAGTTGAGACAAAAAGAGTCATAAGGTTTTTGAGCTACCTTTTGTAATTATTGAATTTCTATAGTGGATTTTGCTTCTCCTCTCCCCATGATTTTTCCCACAAGGATTTTCCATATAAATCTATGTGTTCTTTTTATATTTCTCAGTTTTAATTTCGTTATATGTCATAACAATCTGGTTTACGAGCCTTATGGTTTTTTGATCTTTTCGTTATGGCTTCAAGTTCAACAACAAAATTTGATATTGAGAAGTTTGATGGGAGCAGCAACTTCAACCTATGGCAGGTTCGTATGTTGGCTATTCTTACGCAGCAAGGTTTGAAGAAAACTCTACTTGGGAAAGGGAAAAGATCGGAAAGCACGATAGATGAAACTTGGAAGAATTGGATGAAAATGTTATGTCTATTATCCAGTTATGTCTCACAAATGAAGTTCTACATGAGGTACTAGATTAGAAAATAGCTGCAGGTTTATGGACGAAATTGGAGAGTATTTTTTTGACAAAATCCCTCACCAATTGATTGATGCTCAAGTAACGACTCTTCACTCTTCGTGTGGTTGAAGGTCTTCTCTTAAGTCTCATATTCTTGAGTTCAATGCTATTATCTCTAAATTAAGAAGTATTGATGTTAAGATTGATGGTGAGGATGAAGCTCTTTTATTGTTAGTTTCACTACCTCCCTCCTATAAGAATTTTAGAGAGACCATGATTGTTAGTAGAAAAACTATCGATCTTGAAGATGTCAAGACTAGTCTTCCAGATAAGCAAAAGCTAGATACATAATTGACATTTGAAGGTAGTATTGATCATGGGGTTAGTTTAGTTGCTAGGGGAAGGTATGTTGAGAGAAGCAATGGTAGTAGAAGCATGTTAAAATTGAGGCATAAGGATTTGACTTGCCACTATTGTAAATCTAAAGGGCATCAAGATAAGTTATTTGAAATTGAAGGCAAAATAGAAAATAATCTGAATTAGCAAAATCAAAGCAATGCAATATGACAGAACAATCAGAACTACTAGAATAGACAAAATTAGGGAAATGAAAATCCCGCTCAAGCTGGTGTTGCTAAAGAAGAAAACGAAGATTGGTTATTGATTACAGATGATAATGACAAATTCAGTGATAGTTGGATTCTTAATTCAGGCTGTTCGTACTACATATATCCTAACGGTGATTGGTTCTCCACGTACGATGGATATGATGGTGGAGTTATTCTAATGGGAGACAACACTAAATGCAAAGTAGTTGGGATTAAGACTGTTAGCATTAAGATGGGTGACGGCATGATTAGAACCTTGAAAAATGTCATACACATTCTCGATTTGAAGGAGAACCTCATCTCTTTGGGTACACTTGATGCTAACAGTTGTAGGGTTATGGCTGAAGGTGGAGTTATGAAGATTATAAGAGGTTTACTTATGTTGATGAAAGGGATGAAAACTAGCACTTTGTATTGGCTACAAGGAACTACAATTACTGGTTCATTGCAGTCTCACCCATTTCGCAGAATTAGAGGGATGGAGGTGCTGAGTAAGAGAGGTCTTTTGTATGGTCAGAAAATTGAAAAACTGGATTTATGTGAGCATTGTACTTTTGGAAAGCAAAAAATGGTTGATTTCAAAACATAAATTCACACAACAAAGGGTAGTTTGGATTATATTCATTTTGATCTTTGGTGGTCTGCGAAAGTTCTCTCGAAGGCCTTGGTTCAAGGTATCTACTCACTTTCATTAATGATTTTTCAAGAAAAATTTGGGTCTATTTTCTAAATCAGAATAGTGATTTTTTTTTTTTGGTTACATCTAAGCAATGGAAAACATTGATTGAGAGGAAAACTGACAAGAAGATCAAGAGGTTGAGAACAAATGATGGGTTGGAATTTTGTGGAGTTTGACGAGTTCTGCAAAATTAAAGGCATTGTGAGGTATCATACGACACTGTATACACCACAACAGAATGGTATTGTAGAACGCATGAACATAACCTTATTAGAAAGGATTAGGTGCATGCTATCTAACGCTCGTTTGGGCAAGGAGTTTTGGGTTAAGGCAATCAATATAGTTGTTGGTTCATTATCATTCTCCTTGCACATCTATTAAGTGCAAGACACTCAAAGAGGTATGGTAAGGTAAACCCACTAATTATTCTTTTCTTCGAGTATTTGGATATCCAACATATGCACATGTTAGTGAAGGGAAACTAGAGCCTAGAGAAAAAAAAAATGCATCTTTCTTGGTTATGCTTTTGGTGTAAACAGTTATAGACTTTGGTCTAAGATTATAATCAATAGTTATGTTATTTTTTGACGAGTCTGCTATGCTTTATTTTAGCAAGGAATCGTCTATTCCTTGTCACGAAAATCTAGAAAGTGCTGCGAATGAGGTGGAGCTTGAAGTAATTTCTTCGCAACCAGTTCAATCGTCTACTATAATATTGAGATTGAGGAACCTAAAGAGGAACAATATTCTAATGCCAAAGATAAACCAAGAAGGACATCGAAACACCCACAGAAATAATGGTTCTTAGATTTTGTTGATTATGCTCTTTCAGTTGTAGAGTCGGTAAAGTGTAGTGAGCCTAAAACCTACAAGGAAGCTGTCTTTCAAAAAGATTCAGCAAAGTTGTTAGTTGCTATGAATGAAGAGATAGAATCTCTTGAAAAGAATCAAACTTGGGAGCTTGTCAAGCCACCAAAAGGAAAGACAATTGTGAAAATAGCTTTCCTGCATGGTGAACTTGAAGAGATAACCTATATGGATCAACCCAAGGGTTTTCAGTTTGAAGGTAAGGAAGATCATGTTTGTCTATTGAAAAAGTCTATATATGGCCTGAAGCAATCACCTAGATAGTGGTATAAGATGTTTGATTCACTTATGGTGCAACTGTTGGGGCTAGCAATATAACCTAAGGAGGGTGAATGGGTTGAGTAAAGATAAGAATAATCTTCCGTGGAATACCAAACTATCTTCACACTAAATGGTGATGCAAACATATCAGCGTGCGTGATGCTTGTAAGTAAAATCAAAATGAAGTAAGAAGATCACACAACGATATATAGTGGTTTGGCTTCATCCTCATGCCTATATCCACTCTCAGACTAATAGTCTTAACAGTGGTTGGATTCCACTAGTAATCAACAATGCAAATTACAACTAACTAGTGTTGTTCCCGTTACAAGATAGGTCACACTATTAGAACACACACTCTTGCATTCACACTTGTACACTTGACAACATTGCTATTATAGTGCCAAACCAAATACAGAGAGATAGACAGAACAATAATAGAGACAATTTCTAGACAAGACTACACTAGTAGTATTTTGTGTGTCTAACGCTCTTCACAGCATCACTGTTCCTTATATACTAAAGTCTTCAATCTAACATAGTCGCTTTCTCTGACTATTGCAAGTTTCCTAAAAAGGCTACTACTGTAGCTAGTTGTCTTAGAAAGTTGTCAGCTATTTTTTTGATACCAAACTAGATTTTTCAGCTACGGAATCTAGAGCTTCAACAGTTCTATTCTGAGCAATCAACGATCACCTTCGGTGCATATCTCACTATCATCAGACCCAATACATCAGTACCACAATCTAATACACATTATCACCAATGCAGATTACTAGTGACTATGTTGACCATCTTCAGTGAAGATTCCAACTACTTCGACACGAGATGTTACGATCAACGATCTTTCCATCTTCATCAATGCCAAAGACTTCCAAGAACACTAGCTTGACTAGTCTTTTCAAGCTACCATGATATACCCTCATTGATACTTGTGCTCCTAAACGTTATGGCCTAGTTTCTCGTCTTTGCTAACATATAGAATCATTGATAATGCTCAATGATCTTTCCCTCTTCATCGGTACCAAAGACTTCCAAGATCACTAGTTCAATTGGTCATTCTAAGCTACCATGATATACCCTCATTGGTACTTGTTCTCCCAAATGTCAAAGCCTAGCATCTCGTCATTGCTAATGTGTAGGATCATTGATAATGGTAACCAATTTCACCATCTGCACTCGTTAAAGTAAATGTTAATTTAAATATAGTTTGGTGATCATCAAAAGATCATAGGGATATAGTTTTTTGGCTTATTGCAAGCTTACGTCCACTCTCCATGCAAATAACCTATTTGTTGGATTTCACTAGTGAATCAATAAGATATTACAACGAGTGACGCTTCTAAAATTGATAGATCACACTATCTCACACAATCACTCTTTTCAATGCCTCTCAAGGATTACAACTTTGAAGCTCACTAAAACAAGTGTGTAAGGTAGAAGCTCTCTAGGACTTTGGAATTCTAGATTCACAACTTCTTTCATCTCTTCAGCACCAGTATCTCCTTTTATACTCCTCTACTTCAAATTTAGCCGTTGGACAGTTTTCAGAGAACATTCTCCAATCAACCTGTTGGACACGAATGCTTATAGGAGATTGAGTAGCCGTTGAGAAATGAATCATAATCCCCATTGATTCAGTCGCCCATACAACTAAAATTGGGTTTCCATAAGTAGAGTTCTTCATTTGGAAAAAATATCTTGCCTTTAGAAATATTGTCAATCAATCAAGATGTTTTGCGTGATGAATTGTATTGCAAAACAATCTTTGAGATCAAATACCAATACTTTCTAAATGAGAAGTCTGAGCTAGATCACTAGCTGTTACGATATATATATTCATTGTATTTTGAGTCAAAATAGACTTCTCAATCAGATGATACTGCTTGAGTTTGAATACTCCCTGAGTTTGAATATATTTCGCATAGAGTCTGATGATGCCAAAGTCTTGACAATATTTCTGTACAAGCTTTTTTGATATCCTCATATTACTCTAATGATATCCACGAAGTAAATATGCAAAGCTTCAGATGCAATATCCAGATGACAATATGAACTTCGCTTGAGCTTCCATCTTCTAGTTCCTCCTAGTGTATTGTCAATTGCGACTTTACTCGTTGTTCACCTATCCAAGGTCCCTCCAAACTTCATTGTACTCCCCGTTCTAGGCATGTTTACCTTCTACTCAGGTACTTCCAGCTTGTAGACACTTCTACGCTCAATGCCCTGTTCACCATTGAAAGAGAATTCATACCATTAAGACGTTCTATTAAGACACAATATGTATAATGGCTTGTGCATCTTTCGTCTGGTTTTATTTAATAAAAGAAATTAGTAACTTTTGATTATTTTTTCATCTTCAAAACATCATAAGGGATTTTCCTAAAAATCTCCCCATTTTTTATGATGACAAAACAATCTCGGAATAAGTAGATGTGCAATTATAGTATAAAAAAATATTGAATTTGGTGTGCATGAAAAGATAAATATATCACTTATTTTGCCAAAAACAAGAATTCAGATCATGGCATAATAAGCACGTAACACAATCTCCAAAGTTTAAGAAATTTAAAGAATGAAATTCAAAACAGGAGATAGCAGATAAATTGAGCATAATAATATATGGAAATATAATCATAACTCAATATAATAAAAAAGAGAACGGGAAATGTATCACATATAGAATATGCATTCAGCACGTGATTTCTAATGTCAACCATCATCTACATTAGCATATGTATACCAAGGAGCATGGATGTACATAAAAATTTCACCACATTTTTGTCATAATAAAATGATAATATAAATAAGAGATGTGCTAAAGACAAAAAGTAAGGGAAATAGAGGATAGGCTAATTGGATCATGTAGAACTTAGTAAGTTTTAACATAGGTTTACCTTTTCTTCCATCGTCAGAATAGAAATCAAGACCCGGCAGAAATTCGCTCAACTTTATTCGAATTTTCCCATGCTTGATCTATGCGTCATTCAATTTGTTGCTTCTTTAAGATGATTCTCCTCAAATCTTTCTTTTGCAATTTTCCACTTTTTCTCTTCATTTCTTTCCTTTTCTCCCCTCTATCATCCTGACATCTATTCCGAATAGCTTTTATCGCGGCTTGTACAGGTAGAATATAAAGTTGTTCCTTTATTTTCTTCGTAGCAACAACATCCACATCATTCGTTTGCTTTTTGAAGTTTGAGAAAGAAATTTGTTTTCTTCAATCAAGCTCGTCTCGAATTCAATCTGCATAAACTCAACAAACATTTTGCACAAATTTACTGTTAAAGATATAATATCTCACGTATTATATCATGCTTTTTCTTTCGAATAAATTAATTGAATAGCATATATAATGGTATCAAATATTTCAATCCAAAGCTACTCAACCTTTCATCCAACTTATTAAAGGCTTACTCAATAAACCCTGAGATGCCTTCAATAATTTGCGAGAATTTTGCGCCAAGAGGGGAACTTTCGATCCATCAAGAATAGTGCAAAATCTTCATGATTTTTGGATCTTACTTTCCAAACTTCATATGGAAAGATTCTTTCATTGCCCACAAATTCTTGTAGAAGAGATAATAATCTTTGCAAAAATAGGGATTATATCACGTACATACCTCCCTCCGATTTGCGCAACAAACTTGCCAATTATAAAAATGTACTTTAAAAAAATATAGTAAGTGTATCCAAATATATAATAGTATGCACTGATTTCATTTAAGATTAAACAGATTTTCCTTAAGCATAAATCTTAAATAAATTTCGCAAAAGGAACGTAGATGATCTTATTCACATGGCGATAATTATTAACAATTCATATCCCAACATAAAGGTGCAGAATATACTTTTCCTTTATAGAAAATATACCTCACTCGAGATCATGTTCTCATTGCATCAAGATTTGTATAGATTTGCTATCAACCTTCGTTCTTATAATTTACTGCAATGATCTCATTTCCTTTTTGGTATCTATGTAATTGGATCATTTCCTTTTGTTAGACGCAAAATAGGAAACCTTCATAGACACCAAAAGATTTTTTTCTCAATCTTATGACATATAAAGAAAGATTATTGTGGGAACAATAGGCATAACCGAATAATATGTCCTTTAGAAAATATATTCACTATGCAGCACATGACAAATTTAGAGAGCATAAAATCAATCTAATAATCTGAATCTTGTCTTTCCTAAATTGAAATAAGATATCAATTAATTTCATCTTAAGACACCAAAGTAGATTAGACTTTTATTCCAAAAAGATATTTCAAGCACAACCAATTAAACATGTCATATAAAGTCTAAGTAAAGCACAAAAGGGAGAAATCTTTCCTTGCCAATTTCTCTTTCTCTTTTTCTTTATTCCCTGAAAAATGAACAATATCATTTTTTCTTTGGTACCCAAATAAATTTTGGTCCATTTCTATTAGAGAAAGCATCAAATCTCCAATTGATTGACTTAGATTTCTTCCAATCATGTGGACATTGTTGCTTATAGTGAGTAGGATCACTACAGTTCGAGAAATAATAATATTGAGATCCAATAGGCTTGACAAATTGCTTACCAAAATGATTTATATAACTCTTTATTGAGGGCTTGTGCTTCAATCTCTCCATGACCTTCAGAAAATCATTCTTGATCTCACTTACCTTTTCGAAGCTGAGGCCAGATTTCTCGTAATACGGGACTTCTATGGAGAGGACATGCTCTAATGTCTTCGAGCCGAGAAAAAATTTCTTGCAAAGGAATTTCTTCGTTATAGGAATCATTTTCCTTTTGCAGAATGTCCTCCTCTTCTTTGACAAATGAATTTTCCTTTTCCAGCTCAATGATCCTTTTCTTATTTGTAGCATTTTGCCATCTCAATTTAGAGACTTCCGTCTTCAACTTAGAGATCTTCTTCAACCCATTTTAATGTTCCACACATAACTTTTCAAAAGGATCTTCATCATTGAGAATAGGATTTAAGCAAATCGCCTAATCTTCTTTAGATTGAATGTCCGCCAATAAACACAGATTTGCTTGCTCATTAATCTCATCATCGCTGGATTCGCATTCTATGTTGCTCTACGTCTTAACATTTAAAGCTTTCTTCTTCTTTTTCGAATTTCCCTTTACTTTCTTGCAAAAAGGACAGTCGTGTTTTATATGACTCCTTTTCCTGCACTCAAAACATATGATATTCCTACCTTCATTGTCGTCTCTATTCTTGTAAGATCTCATTTCTTATGGTTTCTTTGTTGGTTTCTTCTCTTTGGAATTTCTTCTCTTCCTCACAAGGTTTTGAAATCTTTCGGTAAAAAATTTCTTCTCTTTGTCATCATCACCTTTGTTTGATGATGTTGAGTCATCTGTTTTACCTGTATCACCACTATTTGATCTTAAAGCAATTAAATTCTTCCTTTGGGATTTTCTTCATAGATATGTTCAGCTTCACATGACTGAAGAGTTCCAATAAGTTCATCAACAGATAATGGCACGATTCTTTAAGTTTCTTGGATGGAAGTTTTAATGTGGTTCCAATCCTTTGAGAGCCCTCATAGTAACTTCTTTGCTTTCATTGGTCTTGAGACTAGATTCCCTTGATATAGAAGTCCATTGACTATGTTTGTGAATCTATTAAACACTTTAGCGATAGTTTCATTTGGCTTCATCTTAAGGATTCATATTGACCAAGAAGAGTGTTGAACTTGGTTTCCTTGCCTCTGTTAGTTCCCTCATAGGTGACATGAAGCTTGTCCCATATCTCTTTTGCTGTTTCTCAAGATGATACATGATTATATTCAGCAAGAGATAGAGCATAATAAAGAGAATAAATGGCTTTTGCATCTAAAGCTTCTCTTTGGATTTATTCAGTTTGAGATAATGTGACAATTGGAGGTGGGTTGCTATCCCCTTCTCCTGTTGCTGAAGATGCAGGTGTAGTTGTTGTAGGATCGACTCCTCTTAGAACAACATTCCATTCGAAAGGATCTTTGGATCTAATGAAGGCTTTCATGTTGTTTCTCTAGATGCTATAATCTTTCCCATCAAAGTAAGGAGGTCTGGTGTTACTCTGTCCTTTGATGATTCCTGGTGCAATATTGCTAGCCATAGTGGATCATTAACTTAGAAGTAATATAACACTTCAAAAAAGGAGCACCTTCCTCTGATACCAATCGAGGTGGTTAGCACTATTACTTAGAGGGAGTGAATAGTTGAGTTTGACTAAGCTTGACAAATTAAAGCGGAATTAAAACAGTCAAGATTAATATCATGTGAAGTTAGAGCCTGAAGAGAGAATGTGCTATAATCAGATTAACTTATTTGTAATGTACTATCAAAGATGATAATAAAGAGTAAAGAGATAGAGAAAATTGCACACTGAAGTTATAGTAGTTCGACTTATGGCAAGCATATGTCTACTCTTCACGCAAACAACCTACTAGCTGGATTTTATTAGTGAATTAATAAGAGGTTACAATGAGTGATGCTTCTCAGGTTGATTGATCATACTATCTCACACAATTATCCTTTTCAGTGCCTCCCAAAGATTACAATTTTCTAGCTTACTAAGACAAGTGTATAAGGTAGAAGCTCTCTTGAAATTTGGAATTTCAAATTCACGACCTCTTTCTTCTCTTCACGACTAGAATTAATTTTATACTCCTCCACTTTCAATCTAGCCGTTGGACAGTTTTTAGAGGATCATTCTCCAATCAACCCGTTGGACACAATTGCTTCAAGGAAATTGACTAGCCATTGAGAAATGAGATTAGAATCCCCATCGATTTAGTTGCCTATATGACTAAAACTGAGTTTCTATAAATAGAGTTCTTTGTTAGAAAGAATATCTCACCTTCAGAAATATTATCAATTAATCAAGATGTTTTGCGTGATGAGTTGTATCGCAAAATAATCTTTAAGATTGAAGATGAATACTTTCTAAATGTGAAATCTTAGCGATATCACTAGTTGTTGATATATATATATATTCGTTGTATTCTAAGTTTGAATAGACTTCTCGATCAGATGATACTGCCTGAGTCTGAATACTCCCTAAGTCTGAATGGATGGACTTCACATAGAGTCTGAAGATGCCTAATGTCTTGACAATATTCACATGCAAGCTTTGCCAATATCCTCATATTACTCTAATGATATCCATGACATATTATGATATCCACAAAGTAAATATCTAGAGCTTCAGATGCAACATCCATATGACAATATGAACTTCACTTGAGCTTCTATTTTCTGGTCCCTCCAAGCGAATTGGCAATCGGGGCTCTACCTCATTGTTCACCTATTCAAGATCCCTTCAAGCTTTACTGAACTTCCTGTTCTACGCTTGTTCACCTTCTACTTAGGTACCTCTAGTTTGTAGACACTTCTACCCCCAATGCCTTATTCACCATTGATAGAGAACTCATACCCTTCAGACTTTTTATTAAGACACCATCTACATAACGGTTTGTGCATCTTTCACCTGGTTCTACTCAACCTAAAAACATTAGTAGCATTTGATTATTTTGTTATTTTCAAAACCTAACATACTCATCCACTGATATTGAAGGAGAAGATGCACACGTATTGCTCAAATGAAAAAACTTGAATGATCACATGGAGTGTAAGAAATTGAATAAGCAAAATGATCGATTTTGTCGCCATGCAGGTGCTGTGACACTTAACGACCAAGACACCACTTTCCGTTTGGTTTTAAAGTAGGGCCAATATGAACCAACGAACATACATTTTAATAAATCGTTTGCATATATTGAAGAAAAAAAGTTCAAGAAGATATTGTCCAAATTGAAAGAGTTGAGGAACTCCCTATCATTGTCCCTTCAAAAAACTTTTAACGATGGTTGTTAATAGTCATGGAAAATCCTCGTATTGGGATCTCGATTGGCAAATGGAAATGTGTAAGGACAAGCCTCAACTTTTTAACATGGCTCACTCATCTATACCCCATCAAGCCACTATGAGATCCCATCAGCCATTAATAAACCAAATTCAAAGGTACAAAACTATAACATAAATCCCATGCTTCTCTTCTCCTTATTCACTTACTTATCTATATTTTATGGGGAAAAGCCACTAAAAATCCTAAATTTTGCCCTTTGTGATACGTTTTTCCCAAACTTTGCCCTCTTTGACACATTTACCCCAAACTTATATAGTGTGACAAATTTACCCCAAATTTCGTTTTTTTGACACCAAAAACTCTAAACTTTTATCCGTGAGACATATTTGTCCCAAAAATTTTCTGACCCAAGGGCATTTTCGTCTTTTACCTTTTTATTAAAAAATATTTTTAAAAAATGGGGGATTGGGGGGCAAGGGCGTGCCACCCAGGCCCTAAATTTTTTTTTAAATATTTTTAAATACTTTGAATATTCTATTTAATAAAAAAGTGAAAATAAAAAAAATAAAAAAATTTTGGGGGTAAATGCATCTTTTTACTTCAAATGGGGTAAATGTGTCACACAATCATAAGTTTGGGGTTTTTAGTGTCAAATAAAAAAGTTTGAGGTAAATGTGTCGCAGAGGCAAAGTTTGGGATTTTTTGTGACACAAAAAAAAGTTTAGGGTAAATGTGTCACAGAAGGTAAAATTTGGGGTTTTTGGTGGTTTTTTTTCTATAATATGTCTACTTGTCTTTTTACCAAGTCATCATATTACATAAGCCTTTTAAACTGCTAGACAGCGAAGCTTGTCCTACCGCCATTGGGAACACACGCTCAGGACCCTTCCTCCATTTAATTAATGTCCTATCACAATCGTGCGAGAGGTTAAGAACACTTCTCGTTCACCACCGAAGCTTTGCAATCACGACAAGCTTTCATCGAGATAAAATATGGATGTACCCTTTCTCGTTCCCCAGATGAAACCCAACGATGGCTTGTGATTTAAATACGAACACACCCTCTCTGTTTCGTTCATCGTTGAAACATTCCAAGACCTTCGAAAAGCTCGCGCCGAACAATGGTGCGACAACAAGTTGCGTTTTTGCTTGCATCGGCTTTTGCTCTTGTAGTTATGTCTTCAATGGCTCCAGCTGCAATCGTGGAACACACATTCAACGTAACGTGCTTACCTCCTTTTACTGCTTCTTTTCCAACTATATGCAACTTGTACTCGACCATACGAGTGTTTTACGCATCGGTCCGTTTTATGTTCCTGTTCCATCCGATCGTTCTCATGTCCGACGTGATTTGTCTCAGGTGGAGAACGTGACGGTCAGAAAATTATGCCACAACCACGTGATCACTGCAGTGAATGGAGCTCTGCCTGGCCCAACGATTCGAGTCACGGAGGGAGACACCCTCGTCGTTCATGTCTTCAACAAGTCCCCATACAACATCTCTATTCACTGGTAACTAAGTTTAACGGGAAAATTGTCCAAAAAGCCCTAGAATTATTGTACTCTTGCCAAATCAATCCTAAACCTTTCAATATTGCCAATTGAGTCATAAGACTTTTCACTTTTTGCTAATTGAGTCCATCCGGCCAATTTTGGCCGGAAATCACTAACGTGAATGCCGGCCATCCTATGTGACATGATCGATACTGATGTGGACAATATTAAATAATATTTTAATAATTTTATAATTTATATTTT
>BCNH02000001.1:6534987-6566907 GCA_001662345.2 Metrosideros polymorpha var. glaberrima | reverse complement strand
AATTTTTTCAAATAATTTTATAATTTATATTTTTTTTTCCTTTCTTTTTTTTCCTATTCATTTTGCCTGGCCAATGAGCCTAGTCTCACCAAGCGTGGCCTTGGCCCAAGCAACGCCAGGCGAGGTCGACCCTTGCCCAGGCCACGGCGGCCTCACCTGGGCAAGGCTAGGGCTAGCCCCGATGCCCGGTGAGGCCCCCATGGCCTGGGTGAGGGTCACCCTCGCTGGCCACTGCCTTTGGTCGGTGTCCCTTCACTAGCCATGCAAAAAGAATAGGGAAAAAAAGGAAAGAGAAAAAAAAAGAAAATTATAAAAATTATGAAAAAAATAAGAAAAAAATATTAAAATATTATTAAAAATTATCCACGTTAGTGCCAGTCATATCATGTAGAATGGCTGGTGTCAACGTCAGCTATTTCCGACCAAAATTAGCCGGATAGATTCAATTGACAAAATCAAAATGTTTAAGATTGAATTAGCAAAAGTACAATAGGTGTAAAATTTTTTGGACAATTTTCCATAAGTTTAATAATAGAACTAACATCAAAGAACTGACATAAGCATAGAAAGTTTGATTTTGACAAAGTCCAACGTTATGTTTTTTTTTTTCGTTAACAAGATAAGAATGATGGGAATGAGCAATTGCTTTTTAAAAATTATTGATGATGGCATGCGGTTACGAGACCTCGCCTCACCCACGAATTTGTCAACTACATTTGCATAAAACAAATGAAAATTTGAAAAATGGGAGAAAAAATTTGTCCTGATGAACTTCCCAAGTGCCTACTTTGGGAAATATATTTTTTGTCTTCATTGTTTGTGTTTTACCCTGAAGTCGCTACGGATGACACTGAGCTCGATCATGCAGGCACGGAGTGTTTCAATTATTGAGTGGCTGGGCAGATGGACCAAGTTACATTACGCAATGTCCGATACGTTGTGGGCATAATTATACGTATAAATTTACTATCACTAAACAGGAAGGCACGCTTTGGTGGCATGCTCACGTCTCGTCTCTCCGCGCTACCGTCTATGGCGCTCTCGTCATCCTCCCCAAGTCGGGTCACTACCCATTTTGCATGCCCCACAAACAATTTCCTATCATTCTAGGTATCACTCTTCACTCGATTTTAAATGTATATATCTTCCTATATCATTGAATGGATCCACAGAACCAGTAAAACCATTTCTTCATTCATGAGTGTTCGGCCTGTACGTCAGTTGTTAATCAACCAGTTTAGACTAATCATAGAACGGGAATTCTATGACCTTATGATTTGTCAACATGATGATCAAATTAAGTTTGCAAGACTCAATTATGTCGTAATTACTCTCTCTGAATAGAAACTCGACAAACTGTTAAATGAATTACGTTGTATCGCAGGGGAGTGGTGGAACGGAAATGTGATCGATATTCAGAACCAGGCACAGGAGGTCGGCAAGACGCCTAAGAATTCAGATGCATACACCATTAATGGAAGGCCCGGAGATCTCTATCCTTGCTCAAAAAAGCGTAAGTAACCACCAACGACATACTGCAACTTTCTCCTCCACATAAACGGAAGGCCCGGAGAGCACTAAGGCACTTTTTTTTTTTCCGTGCAGATACCTACAAGCTAAAGGTGGTGCATGGAAAGACCTACATGCTTCGCATAATCAACGCTGCGCTCAATAACCAACTTTTCTTCAAGATAGCCAATCACAAGTTCACTGTGGTCGCAGTCGATGCCTCATACACCGACCCCTATGTCACCGACGTCGTTCTACTCGCCCCAGGCCAGACAGTCGACGTGCTCCTCATCACGGACCAGACCCCGGGGGCCTACTACATGGCGGCCCGCCCGTATGTTAGCGCCAAAAACGCTCAGCCGCCCGATAACACCACCACGACTGGGATCCTCATTTACGACAAGCTGCCTTACACGAGGCCAATCATGCGCCACTTGCCAGCCCTCAACGACACCCCGACAGCCGACAAGTTCTCCTCCTCCTTGACCAGCCTCGTGGGGAGCACGAATTGGATGCCGGTGCCGACTAAGGTGGACGAGCAAATGCTCGTGACCATCGGATTAAGTGTCTCCCATTGTGGCCCCACCAACACGTGTACGGGCGTCCCGCATAATCCCAACCTCCGGTTGTCCGCAAACATGAACAACGCATCGTTCCGACTCCCTAGCCTGTCCATCTTGCAAGCGCACTTCTTCAACAAGAAAGGAATCTACACCACCGATTTCCCCGACCAGCCGCCGCTTAAATTCAATTACACGGACCCCGCCAACAGCCAAAACCACCCGTTGGAATTCGCTTCCCAGAGCACAAGGGTGAAGCAAGTGAAGCACAACGCGACGATGGAGATCGTGTTCCAGGACACAACCCTCATCGGCGCAGAGAATCACCCTATGCACTTGCACGGCCACAACTTCCACGTGGTGGGACAAGGGTTCGGGAACTTCGACCCAGTCGAGGATCGGAAGAAGTTCAATCTCTTCAACCCGGTAATACGTAACACGATCGGTGTGCCCGTGGGGGGTTGGGCTGCCATTAGATTCCAAGCAAATAATCCAGGTAATATTATTCTTTCTCTTTCATATTATGAGTTATGACAGTAAATACTATATAGAATCATTCTATTGTATTCTAACCAAGATACGGCGGGGACAAAATCAATCAATCTATCGTTTTAAAAAGTGGGATTTATTCTTTCTTGAAGTATGATTGCCTAGAGTTTAGAATAAAGACTAAACATAATTATCCTTTTACAAAAACAAGGCAGAGTTGGTGCATCTTTTTTAAAAGTTCAATATAGTTCGTAATTGAGTAATTATTTATGGTTTAATATAAGCACGATTATTTTCTAGCACTGGCACAATTGAAAGGTTTAGCACTGAATTGGTTGCCATAGAATAGATTTAGGACCTTTTGGACAATTATCTAGAGAGGGAGTTAGGTGAAGGAATGAGTTTGGTATTAGATGGAACGAGTTGAAGGATGACAGTGCCACAAATCCTTTAGAACATTACGATGATGAATTCAAAATGTAATATATTGGAAGTTGATGATTAGCTTATAACCCCAAACAAAAAGACTAATGTATCTCATTTTTTTGTATATTTTGCAGGCGTATGGATATTGCACTGCCACCTGGAAGACCACTTGACTTTCGGACTAGCAACGGCCTTCGTCGTTGAGAACGGGCCGACCCCGTCGTCGACATTGCCTCCACCTCCTCTTGATCTGCCTCAGTGTTAGGACCGATAGCACACGAAACACGCTTTGTATATTTGTTCTTTCTAGATGCAACCCCAATATGATACACAGCCATCCATAGCTTCATTCCTTCGACAATGCCGATACAATGAAGAGAGTTCATGTTTTCCCATCCTTCGGGTCAAATACATCCTCCGCTTTTGGCCGGTGATTTCGTGTCTTTAATATATCTGAATGTCCACCTGTTTTCATCTATGTGTGTAAAAGCACAATAAAAGAGGAAATAAAGAGAAGAGTCTCTTGTGTCCACCTTGGTTGTGACTTTGCATATATTTCAGTATCTTTCAATACAATGAGCTAATGGGTTCATATGTAGTACCAAGAAAGAAGTGAACAAGGAAACAAGTAATTAATGGAATTACAATGAAGTTGAGATAATGGAAAGAAACTGTATTTTTCTGACAAAACACGAGAGCCGAAGACGTTTTTAGGAAGACATTTGTTGTTTAGACGTGAGGAACCAAAACGACGGACCTAAGCAAGTTCTTAAATGGGTTCTTTAACAATGAAGGCAATACCTACGGTGGGGGTTGGGAGGAGTTAAGGGTCTTACCCAGAGGGATCCCCTCTGCCCTTGGGAAGACGTAAAAGACGATGGAGTGGTAAAGCCATTTCCCACGCCTCGAAAAATATTGTGGCTGAGGTTCTCCCCGTAAGACAATTGGACCTAAGCAAGTCTTAAAAAGGCTTCATTAACAATGAAGACGACCCCTACGGTGGGGGTTGGGCCGAGTTAAGGGTCTTACCTGGAGGGATCCCCTTCACCCCCGGGAAGACGTAAAAGACGAAGGAGGTGTAGAGGCAGCTCTCACGCCATGAAAAATATTGTGGCTAGAGTTCTCCCCGTAAGAGTTAGGGACTTGAGTAAGTCCTTAAACTGTTTCGTTTGAGGCCTCGTCTAGACCTCAGGATCCTTTGGACATAAAATAATTAGAGGGTACTGCCGGGGACAGGGCTGGAAAAAGATACTGTACCAATTGGGAGAGCTTGGGCGTGCGGGCACCGACACGTTAAAAAAAGAACGTATTCGTGGAGCCTGTCTGGTTGCAGAACAGGCCGCGAAGGCCCCAAATGGTAGATTGCTATCTCTTTTGTGGTAAGGTATCCTCGTAACGAACACCGAAAATCCACAGGGGCACTTGGTTACATGCAAGCCGAAGACATTTTTAGGAATGACATTTGTTGTTTGGACGTGAGGAACCAAAACGTAATGGATCTGATGGGGCATTGTGGTAGGAAGGAAAAGGTTAAGGTGGCAATGAAAGTGGAGATGTACGCAATGAAAATGACGCTTGCTTGTGTGGTAGCCTGGTATGAGAAAGTGATTGGACACCTTGAGCTTTACCAGATCTTTGAAAAGTGATTTTGGGTCGCAATATCAATCGTAAAATAAACTCCTATTTTTATGAATTTTTTCATTGAAACAAGACCTTATTCTTCAAACAATATCGGGAAGGACATAGGGTCAGATAGAGTTTTATACATCAATACTATGGGGTCAAAAGATCCGAACTTACTTAATTTGAACCGGAAATTTAGATTATTTTCAAGTCAAATTTCTTTCCGGTTCGAGCAATAAGTTGATGGAATTAATTATTTCCCCAAATTAATTGATTTGCACCCATGATGCCTTTTCAGTTATGACTAATAAAGGCTGGCAATTATGGTGATTGATAGCAAGGGCTATGGAAAATGAAAGAATGAGAAGCGTTATTTTTCGCCTTTGGGCATATCAAGAAAACAATCGTTGTTTTCTCCATAGACGATATATTACACTCCTTTCTCTAAAAAAGAACGAAATATACGAAGAAGAAGAGAACGATCTTCCGATCTCTCTCTCCGTGCAGCAAAAGGGACATTCAATTTGTGGCTATTAAGGTATGTATGTTGTGTGATATAACTTTCGATCGGTGATTTAAGTCTTTCCATTTTGGGCGTGTTTGTTAATTAAATTCGGATGTGTCTGAACATGTTTTTCACATATTCTCATGTGTGAGATTTTGGGATCCGTTTCCTTCATTGGTTGTTTCCTAATCTTGCCATGATTTTTTTTTTTACTTAGCCTTGAATGTTTAGAATTGCTATATGAATGTAAAGAACAAACGGGTACGCGTAATAGGATGAACCTAAAATTCGACTAATTTGTTCGTGGTATTTCTCAATTTTTTGTTTCGGTAAAAATTGTTTTTAATCACATAGAAGTCATTTGGTAAGGTGGCATGATGTTAGAAGATGATAAGTATCAAGCCTTATATAACACTCTTCCTAAGCAAGAGAGAAAGTTCTTAACTGAAGTTTTTCTAAGAGCTAAGAACCTAAAATATAATAACATTTTGGAAGCCTTACTAAGAAAATATATAAGGGTCATGACAACGAGAACATCAACGTGTGGGATGAATAGGTGCAGAATGAATGCGCTATGGCACAAACCTAAGCGTTCTGCAAAGGTCTTTTCTTGGCTGCCGAATTGTCCATCAAAATTACTTGAGATTTTTTTATGAGTCCATCCCGGTTCATAGGAAGAAAATCTAAAGTAAATACTGTTCCTTTTAGCTTACATGATCATTCGTGAATATTTTCATGATAAGTTTTTTCAATTAGATTTAGACATTGTTTATGGAATATTTTGTTCTAAATGTTTTATGGTATTTATTTTATTCCATAATGTCTTATATGTATTATGCAGTTGAATGGGAGTTCTACAAAATTTTAGTAACTTTAGAGAACTTGATTTTGACTTAATAATTACGTTAATGATAATTTCAAATTATGATTTTTGGATGATGATTGGAAACGTAGTGGCCTTTCGAATCTAAAACCTTACGTGAAATTATTCATTAATGTAATTAATTTGTGTAAAATTGATGCATAATTGTTAGGTATTAATAAATCGTGCATGTATGTCTAAAATGTTTAGATAACATGGGTTCAGCATCTAAGAACATTGTGGCTGAGATGAATAAGGAAGAGAAATTGAACGGTGAGAGTTCTGAAATTTGGAATATGAAAATCCAGTATGTACTGAAAGAGCAAGAGGCACTAGAAAATCTTAACCTTGTTATGGAAGAACCTAAAGAAGGTAATACTGCATAACATAGAAGGGACAGAGAAGCATTTGTTGCTTGGAAAAAGAACTCTCTTGCTCGCATTACGTTGTTGAGTAGCATGGAAAATGATATAATGCGAGAGTTCAAGCGTTTCGATAATGCTAGAGATATATAGGCAACTCTAGCAACCAGGTTTGGCTAGACATTAGTTACGAAACTGAGACAGTTCACTATAAGGTTTGATTTATATAAGATGCCTCATGGACAAAATATAAAACAACACCTGAGGTGTATGTCGAATATTATCAATGAGTTGAACGATGCTGGCTACACACTGACTGATGAGCAGCAAGTATAGGTAGTAATTCGTTCCCTACCTCAAAGTTGGGAGCATACAAAAGTCCACCTGGCTCATAATGAAAACATAAAGACTTTTGAGGATGCTATGTGCCACCTTGAGCTAGAGGAAGACCGCCTTCTAGCAGCTAAACCAAATGATGATATTTATTTTGCTGGTTCTAGCTCGCATGGGGCATCGAGCTCTAAGCACAAGCATCCTGATAGGTTCCAAAGGTCGAAGGGCAAAGGAACGAATTCTTTAGGGAAGAAACCGAAACCAAACCAACATGAGAAAAAAAAAGCATCCTTTCAAGAAGAACATTTTGTTGGAAAACATCTCTAAAGTATTTTGATGATCACAAAATCATCTCGAGTTCTAATGTTTACCATGACGAATACAGATGGTAAAATAAGTTACAATCACTAATGATCCTATTACATCAGAAAAGAGAAGAACCTGATCTGTGACAAGAAGGTGAACAAGTACTACGAGGGGATATCATAGTAGTTTGGAAGGACCAGTCAATATAGTGTTCGTGAGTATCTTTGGTACTAATGAGAATGCAATTAGCATTGATCTTATGCATCAGTAAGGAGAAGAACCTGATCTGTGACAAGAAGGTGAACAAGTACCACGAGGGGATATCATGGTAGCTTGGAAGGACCAATCAAGATAATGTTCGTGAGTATCCTTGGTACTGATGAGAGTGCAATCAGCACTGATCTTATGCCATTAGCAAAGAGAAGAACTTGATCGAAGACAAGAAGGTGAACAAGTATTATGAGGGGATATCATGACAGTTTGGAAGGACCAGTCGAAGATAGTGTTCGTAAGTATCTTTGGTACTGATGAAAGGTATTAAGATTGACATCATCATTTAACAGTTCATTGGGTCAATATCCTCATTGGAAATTGTCCACCAAGTTACTTGGGGTAAACATAAGTTTGTTGTGCAAAGAGTGACAAAGTTGGTATGATAATGGTGGATATTGTATTGGTAATCACGACTGTTGATGGTTCAAACTACAGCAGTTAACCGTTGGATTCCTCAAACAAGGAAGCGAGAAAAACAGCTGGCATAGTACAGAGGACAAAGGATAGTCTTGGCAACGTTATCCTCAACGGATAGGAATATTCATCTTGCCTGCCAGGGGAATGATCCATCCTTGTGTCCTTATGTACGAGCAATAGTACTAGCTTCCTGGTGTACGGACTGCAGAGCTGGCGTCCTTTATGTCCTTGGCGAAATCAGCACCGTTGATGCTACAACAGCTACGATACACGCTGGAGGTCTATATAAGGAGAAGAGTGGCTCGAGTGCTAGTGTGCGAGTATTATCAAGAGAGAAGCTATCTTTTTCAGAGAAGATACGAGAGAAATCAAGCTTCTGAAAACCTTCGCTCGCCAGTACTAGCTAGCATCACTATTCATTATTTGCTTGTTGTTTAATCCACTGTATTAGCATCTGTGTTAGTGAGACAAGTGTAAGGCTAGTGTACGTGTCCTGATATTGTGATCTATCTTACTGAGGAACGTCACGAGGCAGTTGTAATTACTAGTGCTACTTACTAGTGGAATCCAGCCGCTGTTAAGGCTGTTAATCTGAGAGTGGACGTAGGCTTATTGTTAAGCCAAACCACTATATACCTTTGTGTGATCTGCATTCTTACTTATTACATTCATACTGCATCATCCCTGAACATTCGAATATCAGCATCACTCATACTAATTTACAAGCATTTAGAATCATCAGTGGTGATTGTCTTTCTATTTCGTGAAAAGTTCTGAAAAATCATCACTCAACCTATTCAACCCCCCCTTCTAGGTCGTGTGTTAGCCTCAACACATCTCAATGGTGAAATGTTCCAACTATGGTAAGAAGGGTCACTTCGCTCGTAACTGTGGTGAGTCAAAGAAAGTAAAAACCCATTGTATTTTTGAGAGTACTACTTGTGTGTCAAGTTCAATTTTTCTAATAGAATCTAATTCTTTGTGGACTGTAGATTCGAGAGCCACAAACCATGTAGCGAAGGATAGAGATGCTTTCACGGAATTCTGACGAGTTCCACATGGACTAAGATGGATATATGTAGGAAACAATTCCAGAGTGGAAGTTAAAGGGATTAGCACCTGCCAATTGGATATGCGTGGTGGTTGCACTTTGTTCCTACATGACGTATTATATGCTCCAGAGATTCGTCAGAATTTAGTTTTTATGTTGGTTTTAGTTAAGGTTGGTTTTAATTTGAACTTTCATAACAATGGTGTCGGCTTGTCATTGGGAACAAGTCATTATGGTTCTAGATATTTTCTAGATGGTTTTATAGTACTGGATGTTGAATACATTAAAGTTAATGTTTGTTATTCCCTATTTACATCTTCAGCATATTATGATAATAATGAATGTGTGGCATGCTAGACTTGATCATATTGGCCAACAACGAATGAACAGATTAGTCAAAGAGGGCTTATTGGGCAATATTGAAAAAGTCGATTTGCCTATCTGTGAGCATTGCCTAGCGAGAAAAACAATGCGGAAACCATTTGGAAAAGGAACAAGAGCTAAGTTTTCTTTGCAATTAATCCATTCAGACATCTGTGGTCCGATGAATGTAAGAGAAAGGCATGGGGCTACTTATTTCATCATTTTTATAGATGATTACACTCGATTCGGTCATGTCGATTTGATTTCTCATAAGTCTGAGGTAATAAGTTGCTTTAAGAAGTTTATGAACTTGGTAGGGAATCAATTGAACATGAAGATAGAAGTTTTGAGATCCGATCGAGGTCGAGAATATTTATCTGATGAGTTCAGAAATTTATGTGATGAAAAGGGAATAGAAAGACAGTTGTCTATTCCATATACTTCTCAACAAAATGGTGTTGCAGAAAGGAGGAACATAATCCTAATGAAAATGGTTAGGTTGATGATGGCATAAGTTAGTTTACCTAACACCTTTTAGGGTGATGCTTTGTTAACTTCTGCCTATATACTCAACCATGTGCCCTCTAAATTAGTTACTTATGCTACATATAAGTTATGGACGGGTAGAAAACCTGATTTAAGTTTGCTTAAATTTTGCGGTTGTGTTGCATATACTCACGAGCTCTCTCATAAATATGAAAAATTGGGTCCGAGAGGCAAAAAGAGTATTTTCATAAGATACTTTGAACACTCAAAATAATATATGTTCATAGGTGAGCAAGAAAGTGAAAGTGTAATTGAATTTGAATCACTAGATGTCACATTCTTAGAAAAAGAATTTCCTAAAAAGGGCCAAATAGGTGAGGACTACTTCGTATTTGAAACCCTTGAACGTGATGATGAAATTAGTGGATTTCATCCAAGTGGAAGCAATGTGAGAAGTGAGGAAATTAAATTCGAACTAGTCTCAATCGCAACCACAAGATCAGACGATACTATTATTATCTGATCCGAGTGGGAGCATGATGGAGCAAGATGTACAATCTCCTTTACGGCGAACAAGTCGCAAAAGCATTCCATGTTGACATTTTGACATTGAAGGGGAAGCTTTCATAATCGCTCCACAAGATGAAGATGAGCCAAGGAATGTAAATGAGACTCTAGATTACCCTAATAAGAAAAAATTGATACATGCAATGGAGAAGAGATGGAGTCAATGGAATCGAATCAAGTTTGGGAATTGGTTGATCTTCCAAAAGGATGCAAAGCCATTGAGAGCAAGTGGATTCTAAAAATAAAACGTAAAGCTGATGGCTCAATTGAAAGATATAAGACTCACCTTGTGGCAAAGGGATATAATCAACAAGAAGGAATTGATTATGAAGAGACCTTTTCTCCTATGGTGAGATTTACCTCAATTTGCCTTATTTTGGTAATAATAGAAAGCGTGGATCTTAAATTACATCAAATGGATGTAAAGAGTGCATTTCTCAATGGAGAATTAGATGAATAAATTTATATGGAACAACCGTTGGTTTCATTATAAAAGACCAAGAACAAAAGGTATGTTGACTTTTGAGATCGATATATAGCCTTAAGCAATCTTCTAGGCGATGGTATATACATTTTCATAATGCCATAGTGGTATATGATTTTGTAATGATTGAAGAGGATCATTATGTATACCTCAAACGATCCAAGGATCAATTTGTGATCTTATCATTATATGTTGATGATATACTAATTGCCGGGAGCAATAATAAGTTAGTTAATATGATTAAGAACCGGTTATCTTCCAATTTTTAGATGAAAGATATGGGTGAAGCTGCATATATTTTTGGAGTTAAGATTTCAAGAGATTTCTCAAAAAAATTGTTGTCTCTTTCGCAAGAGAGTTATATAAATAAAATCCTAGAACGATTTCGTATGTAAGACTGTAAACTCATTGATACTCCTATTCCAAAAGGTAAAGGATTGAGCCATAAAATGTGTCCTAAGACTCCACAAGAACATGAACAAATGAAACATGTTTCTTATGCTAGTGTTGTTAGGAGCTTAATGTACGCTATGATGTATATAAGACTTGACATATGTTTTGCTGTTGAAATGGTAAGTAGATACCAATCCAATCTAGGACAAGCACATTGGACTGCCATCAAAAGAATCCTGAGGTATCTGAAGGTTACTACTGATTTTTCGTTGAGTTATCAAAGAAGTGATCTGCACCTTGAAGACTATACTGATGCTGACTGAGGATGAGATTTGGATGAGAGAAAATCCACCTATAGGCATGTATTCTTACTGAATAATTGCGCCATATCTTGGAGCAATAAGAAGTAGCAATGTATAGCTTTTTCTACTATGGAAGCCAAATTTGTGGCTCTATCAACAGTGGTACACAAGAGAGTGTTTGGCTAAGGAGATTTTTGGATCATTTGGGCTTCACTGGGAATGCTACAAATTCTTTATTGGTTAATTATGGTAGCCAAGCAGCAACTTACACCAAGGATCCCAACTTCCATTGCAAGACCAAACATATAGATATCAAGTATAACTATGTAAAAGATATTGTGGCACGAAAGGATGAGAACGTACAATACATATTTACACAAAAAATGATAGCAGATCTAATGATGAAGCCAATTCCTAAAGATGTTTTCTATAGTCATGTGAAATCTCTAGGACTATGTAGAGGTTGATGTACTGTTTTTTTGTTATTTCCCCGAACGTTCACTGTTAATAAAGTTTTCTATCATTATTAATGTTTATGAGTTTATATGATACTCATGCATCTTATTGCTCATTGCATTATACTAAGAAAGAATGTCGGACAGATAAGAGATTAGTCCACTCATACAGGTAATCGCCTCTATTTACTGTGTGATAAATAGAGATGAAATAATTTTAAGCTTATTATCTAAGTGATAATTGAGAGCTCAAGCTTAAAATATAGATGTCACCTTAACAGAAGGTTAAGATGAGGAAATAATATTAATTATGTTCGAAAGTGAAATAAGCCACATATTTCATTTTTTTTATGCCAAATGTGAGTTTTGATGGATTCTTTGAAAGAGTAGATTTGTGAACTCAAGTTAGACATCGAGAGTGTCGAAACTATCATATGTACGGTATTAAGTGTAAAGACATACGCTCCATGGGGAAGGAGAGAATACCGTAATACATATTTCATATTACGTATGCATGAAACGACCAATAAGAATTGGCAAATGTTTTGATCTCAACTTTTATGTCGTGTGAGACTCTTGAGGAAAAGAGTTCCTCATTTAGTGCCCTTACGACTCTTACTTATTCTCAAGATTTCTATTTAGCGTTTGCTATCTTAGATTGTTGCCAATGGTCATGAATTGATATGACCTAATGGGGCATTTTTAGAAAAACGAGTTGAACTAAAATTGAGAGGTTTAAGTGAAAAGGAAGATTAATTTGCTTTGATGTCACATTCTATTCTTGTATTCACAGGTCGACCAATTATGATTTTTTTGAGTTAATCATAATTATGAATACAATATATCATATTTAAAGAGATCAAGAGAGATATAAATGTGACTGATTGATTTAAGGTACTGCTTACTAAATCTACTCTAAGGAAATGTGTTCATTTTTTGAGCTGTTATATATTCCTAACAGATGTATGACAACGAGCTCTTAGAGCATGCCGGTCGCATAGATTATATGTCGATATGAATTTTGCAAAGTAGAGAGATTTTCTTTTGGCCCATCATGGGCATATAGGAGACGATGGAATTAATTATTTCCCTAAATTAATTGATTTGCACCCATGATGCTTTTTCAGTTACGACTAATAAAGGCAGGCAATTATGGTGATTGATTGCAAGGGCTACGGAAAAGGAAAGAAAGAAAATCATTATTTTTTCGCCTTTGGGCATATCAAGAAAACAATAATTTTTTTCTCTAGAGACGACATATTATGCTCCTTTCTCCCAAAAAGAACGAAATATACGAAGAACGAAGAGAACACTCTCCCGATCTCTCTCTCTCTCGGTGCAACAAAATAGGCATTTAATTTATGGCTATCAAGGTATGTTCGTTACGTGATATACTTTTCGATCAATTATTTCTTTCGATTTTGGGCATGTTTGTTAATTAGATTCGGATGTGTCCAAATATGTTTTTCGCGTATTCTCATGTGTGAGATTTTGGGATCCGTTTCCTTCATAAGTCATAATGAATTGGGCATCGCGACGATTTGGTTCAATTCGTGTCATAAATCCAAATCGAAACAAAACACATTAAACACAAAACAGCTCCCTTTACTCTCCCTTAGCACCTCCGCCACCTCCCTCGCTATCTCTCCCACCATCTCCCTCCCTCTCACCTCCACCAGTAGGTCCGTCAGCCCGAACTCCCTTCCCATCAACCCCTCTAGCTTCTCGAGGAAATCAGCTAGCGTAGCCTTTCGGCTTCAACTTCGTCTGACTCCACCCAACCTCCATGTTCGGCAGCGCCTTTTCCAAATTAGCGCAAACAGCTCACCATTGACCTTGTCGCGACATTCTATGAGATGAATCATTAAGGGAAAGCTAATGGAAAACTAAACTTACATTTAGCGCTGACTCTTTCAAGTCCACACCAATCACAATTTTGAGGTTTTAGTTTAATCAATTAAACGTGCAATTTAATTCATTCAAGAGTCATCATTAATCTATTATGGATAGATTAGAAACCCACGTAAAATGTGGGAGAATATATTACTTTTATGAAATAGAATAATCAAGGATACGAGAACTTCATTACGCTATAAAAGTTCAATACCCTGTTTTTTACCTTTTCTTTTTATTTAAAACATATTTGGCTAGTAGTCTTGGCCAATTTTAATCCTAAAACACTAACATGTAATCAGTGATCATCCAAGTGATCATCCAAGTACGTAAACAAGAATTTAGCACTCGATAAATCAAACCAATAAGTAAATTGCTCAAAGAAATAACAGAACCTTGATGTGTTAAGCAAGTCAAAAGCAGAGCTTCATTATGTCCAATGCATTAAGTGTTCTGGAAAATATTAACTAAAAACCAAACAATGTATGCATGACCTAGACTAACGCAATAATTTCTTTTTAGGTTTTTCTTGTTTAACAAGAACATGATTTAATTCAAATGATATGACTATATGAGTTCTAATGTAACATGCATTGATGAACTAATCATGAAATCTAAGTGACATGTATTTTATGCAACCTATATGCAATTCTAATGACATGAAGTAGGATTAATAATGAAATAAACCCTATTATTTAACTATGTGTGAGACTATTTTTGTGTTTTTCTTTTGAATAAATAAAAGACTACATGCAATGAATGAGACAATTATATGAAATATGTAATTTAATCTATATGACCTGACCCTAAACATGTGATTACTATATGACGTGGATATTATGATACTAATTAATTCTATATCAGATATATGAACTAACTAATTTTATATGTGATATGCATGCAATGATTTTGTGATCTAATTTGTACTTTGAAATAATTTATATTATATGTTAGTCTAAATTAGGTAATTTTTTATTACTACATAATTCCTAATGCACTTAAGATATGCAATTTTAAAATTAGGAAACTAAATGCATGAAATCCGTTTTAAATGCACAGTAATCTTTTTGTATTTTCATAATAGGAATGTTACCTAAACTATTGACATGTAGTATATAGGCCCACATAATTAAATAGTCACCACTTTCAAAATAGGAAACAAAGGTGATCGGGGATCCGATCTTAGGTCTTAAAGAGCGAAACCCCATTATATGCACAACTCGAAAAAGTGATACGCCTAATTTCTCAAAACAAATCAAAGTTAGAATTGATAATACCAATTAGGTAATTGATATATTTGAATTAGGCATAGTTTAAGGAAATAGCAAAATTGGACTTCAATTCCAACTAAACCGGCGGCAAGAGTGACAACAACGGCGAGGCTAGATGTGATGATCAGCGCGGATTTTTGTCATGTACAGCGAAGATTCGTGCTCAGTGAGGATTGGACGACAACAACTCGTCAGGAACCTACAAGAAAACTTGCTAGAGTTGGAAGTAGCACAGAATTAGGTGCTCGTGAAGGGATTGTTTGGTGCGGCAGGATGCAGCGGTGAAGGTCCGACTCCGCTGCAAGGCTTGATGGATTTACACGCTGGCCTAACTAGTGGCGGTTCTGATTGCAACACTGGGATTGTAAGGATGACGCCTAGGTTGTCGCAACGGGTTAGAGATACGGCTAGGCAGTGGGTAGCAGTGTCAAGATGATGTAGCTTCGGCATGGTGGTGGCAGCGTGAGGTAGAGCAGCAGCAATGTGCGGCGACGAGGCCAATCTCGTGAGAACAGCCGCAGGCCAAAAGGAGAGCTTTTTTTCTCTCTTCTCTAACATTGTATATGTAATATCCTCCCTATTGTGTCGACCCTTCTAAATGTGAGAAAAATGTGCTTATATAGGCAAAGATTAGGGTTTCCTTTTGATATGGGATTTCCTAATTTGAATCAAAAGCATATGTCATATTTATTCAAATTTAGGAAATCACTCTTATATTCCCATATGACCCAAATTTGATAATAAGGAGCTTAATTACTCCCCAAGTCTACCTCAATAAATCAATATTTTCTAATTTGAGATACCACATGTGCTAGGCATATGTATATTCGGCCACTTTAGAGTAATTATTGGATTGTTCGAATTTTATGCTCTCGCGGGCTTAGTCCAGATAATCTAATTAAGCTTGTAGCCTCCCCACTTAAGTCAGTCTAATTATAATGCAATTTATGTGTGTTTATTAGTACTAAATGATAGTGCTCTTACTATGCATATAATGATATTTTTGTTTGTCGGGTTCGACCCCTAATTTCTATGCAATAAATGACTAAATGGGTCACCAAAATTTAGGTGTCAATAGATGTCTGCCAGAGTTTTCTTCCATAGTCGTTCAACTCTACATGGCAGTTCAGATCTCGATGTGTCCATGAACATCTAGATCTCCAAAGCTGTGTTTGTGGTTTTCCACAGTTGAGCGCTGCTTCTTCCCTCCATGGCCGTCCAGATCTCCACGAGATCGGCGGTCATGGAGCCTCATTGTCTCCGAATTTGGAGGCGCCTTGTCACTGGTGGAGATTGTCTCGTTAACGACATTAAGGAGCTCTTGTCGCCATCTCGAGATTCGTCCATTGTGATGAGTTCAACTCTGGAGCAAGTTGCTGTGATGGAGGGACATGAAGTAATTAGGATATAAGGAACAACCATTTATCTATTGCGCTTTCCTGTTCATCATTACCAAAAAAAAAATAGAGTAGAGAAATTATGAATGGTTCAAACATTAGATGAAGATGAGATGGGACTCCAAAGAGAGGAAGAAGCCAGGATATTTGTGAAAAGGAAGTACCGGTGAGATGGATTGATTATGAACCTATTGTAGGAGGAGGAGGAGGATATTAGAAGGGTATTGAGCTAGATTTTTTGAGGCTAACAATGCAACCTAGAAGGGGGGATGAATAGGTTGAGTGTTGATGGATTAAAACTTTTGCGGAATATTCAACAATTAGCACTCAAGATAGTGTTGTAGACCGTTCAGTGTGCATGATGCTAGTAAACAAATTAGATTAAAGTAAACAGATCACACAATGATGTATAGTGGTTCGATTTATGAGCAAGCTTACGTCCACTCTCAGACTAACGACCTTAATAGCGGCTGGATTCCACCAGTAGCAATGCAAGTTACAATTGGCTAGTCTAGTTCCCTTTACTTAATATATTATAATATCAGGAAACTATAACATTGCACTTATTCATGTATACTTGATTATAAGCTGTTACAGTGCTAAACCAAATACAGAGAGATATACAAATCAAGATCAGTGACAATTTCTAGCTCTGAAGACAATAGCAGTAATTCATATGTCTAACATCTTTTCGCAGCATCACTGGTCCTTATATATCGAGGTCCTTGATATGTCCATTAGAGACCTTCAAGGATGTACAAATAGCCATTAAAGAGTCGTTGGGGTTCCTTGCCAGTATCGGGATTGCTCCTACAGTTGCTCCTTTGACTCATGCAGGTTTCCCAAAATGGTCTACTGCTGTAGCTATCTTGTCTCATAAATCTGTCAGCTGCTTTTTTGATACTTAACTCGGTTTATCAGCTATCTAGAGGTTCAACTGCTATATTATGTACCATCAACGGTCATCTTCTAGGGATGGATGTCTAGATGGAGCTACTGATGTTATGTCTTTGCCACGCATAGCCCTTTCCACATTTTCTTTAAGTTTGTCTTGCAGGGCTTTTTGAGTTGCTTCATCATCACCATGTCCCATTTGGACAATTTCATTTTGTTGATTTACCCATCAATTAGGAATAGGCCTGATCATCATCTTCTTCAGTGTTTCTTTGCCAATTTCCACATTGGCTAGTCTATCAGCCTTGAGAGCATCACTGATGATGATGCCTTTTGCCTTTAGGATTAGAGTGATTAGGGCACTATAGGGTAGTTTTCCAGTTTTCTTTTGTGCCACACGGGCCATATGCAGAATGATCATATGAGCTAGCAAAAAATTCTTTCCATTCAAGATGGCCTAGATGATTCGAGCTTCATAGCACGAGACATTGTTGGTCGAGCTAGACTTAGGTCGGAGACACATGATCAAAATTTTGTAGATTAAATTCATTTTGAGAGGCAACATGTTGAAGGAGATTTTGTTAGGAAGGACAACTTCAGAACTCTTTAAGATAAAAGCGGGGAAAAGTACACCAGAAGTGTCAAAAGTTATGTACGGAGATAACTTTAGTGCCTAAAATTTTTACCGGCTCACTTAAGTGCCAAAATCGGAAAAAAAAGAAAAGAAAAGAAGGATCACTTTAGTGCCACCTGCGAAATATTTCGGCCAAAAAATTATTTTTAATTTTTAATTTAAAAAAATGCACATTAGCTTTTCTTTTATTTTTTCTATATTTTATTTGGAGAAAATTAGTTTAAAAAAAAAAAAATAGAGGGGGGATGCAGCAGCGGTGAGGGCTATGCAACCCTCGCCGCTGCATCCCCCCGTTTTTTTTTAGCTAATTTTTTCAGAATAAAAATTGGAAAAATTAAGAAAAATAAAAGAAAAGTTGATGTGGAACTTTCTGGTGAGCCACATCAGCTTGGAAATTTAATAAAAAAATGGCCACGTAGGATTTCCGGCGAACTCCAGTGAACTTGGCACTAAAGTGATCGTTTTTTACAACTTTTGGCACTAAAATGAGCCAAAATTATTTTTTGCACTAAAGTGATCTCCGTACACAATTTTTGGCACTTCTGATGTACTTTTCTTGATAAAAGTGTATGCCTCATAAGGAGAGATGGGGATTTTTTCAAAACAGGATACTAGATGGTGAATGAGCTGCGCCAAATCTTCAACATTGACATTGTAGTTTTGTTTTTCAAATGTGAACATAACACGGTCATGATTAATAAAATAAAGATTGGAGTAAAAGCTTGCCACAACGGAAGGATAGACTTCTTCTTGTAAAGTGCAAAGGAAGGTCAGTGAAAGTTTTTCAAACAGCTCTAAAATGAAAATGACATATCTTTCCAAATAAGAAAAATCAACAGTGCGATTGGCAACGGGTTCACGAGATTTGAGTGATAAATAATGCTTTTCATGAGCGCTTGAAAGAAATTCACAAGAGCTGAAAGAGGGATCGAGTTCAAAACCTAAAAAGGGCTCAAATTGAGCGAAATCTCGATCCTCGTCATTGTCATTTCTCTTTTCAGCTTGACCTGCTTCAGATTCAAGCAGGACTTCAGAGCTAGGTTCACCAACGCCAATGCTAATGTCCTATGGAACTTCTGTAATTTCTTTACTGAGGAGCTTAATGGATTTAGGAACTTCCTCTCCATCAGGAATGTTTTATTCCAGTTGTTCTAATTCAGGTTCAACACCACTTTCCACGGGTGGAACTTTAGCGACAATGGGAATGATTTCCTCAGTAGGACATCAATTAGAGGAGCAGTGCTAGGCAAGACCAGTGCAGATGTAAATGCTGAGGCCATTGCGCTGCTTGCAGAGGTGGGAGCTTGCCATCTCTGAAGCAAATTCATGAAGGCAACTTGTACATCACCAATGGTGAGAGGAGGTACGCCTTCAGGCTGAGGAACAAGCTGATTGAGCAACTGTATTTATTCTTCAGTCAAGGTCGAACTGGTTCGAGGGACAGAAATGATTGTCCCTTAGCGAAGTGGAGCTGGAAAAGGTTGACGAGATGCTTACAAACGAGATTGAGGTGTTTGAGCAATTGGTGTTGTCCTGGTTGGTTTAGCTTGCTGAGATACAATTGGAGTAACAGTAGATGGAGTGATTGATTCACCAGGACTGGCACTCACATCCAGAGATCCTTCAGAGGGTTGAGTCAGGTCAATCTTGGAAAGTCCTCTAGGAGCTCTAGAACAAGCATCAACCATATGAGTTGATTTTCTCGTACCAATTGGCTTGCTGGTTTCTCTTGATGATGCTTTTGGAGGCATAATCAAAGGATTTGGGAAGAGTGACAAGAAGAGATAATGGAATAGGATGGTGAAATGGAGTGAGTAGAAATAGAGAGAGTGAGAGCGGTTGAGAGCGACGATCGTGCTGATAACCGCTATACCATGAATGAGTATAAATAGGAGAATATGGGATCGTGGCTAAGTTGAGAGAGGGAGAGAGAGATAACAAAAACAAAGTAATTACATAATTAATTCTATGAATTCTATCAATTACAATCAAAGACATTAAGTAATCAGGACAAAAAATGTTGTTAGAATAGTGACTACAGTGTAACGGTAACTTTTTTGAAAGCTTGTGTACTGTGTAATATTACTCACCCGATGCAGTGTTGCTGACATATTTCTTCCTTTGATAAGTTGAACATTTGCAGTGCTAATTAGCATGGATTTATTCAAGTGGATTGCAGATGCCAAGTCCGTTCTTTACGAATTCGAACGCCACTTTGTCTAAAGGCTTTCTGAAAATGTCTGCCAATTGATGCTTCGAATCAATGACCTCAATGCAGATGCTACCACTTCCCACACGTTTTTGAATGAAATGGTGACGTATTTTAATGTGCTTTTCCCTTGAATGCATAATAGGATTCTTTGTAAGGTTGATTGCACTTGTATTGTTGCATTTGATCATTATGCCTGAGCATTCTTCATCATAATTACTCAATTGTTATTACATCCATAGAATTTGAGCACAGTAGCTACCCAATGCTACATATTTAACTTCACTTGTGGATAGTGCTACCAAGTTCTACTTCTTTGAAAACCAAGAGACAAGCATATTGCCCATCATTTAACAAGTACTTGTGGTGCTTTTTCTATCTATTTTGCATCTTGTAAAATCAGCATCTTGGAAAATCAGCATTTGAATATCCAAGTGATATGAAATCCAAGTTCCTAGCATACCAAAGTCCTAACTTGGGATAAGACGTAGTATATTTGATAATACGCTTAACAGCTTTGAGGTGTGATTCTTTATGATTAGACTAAAAACGAGCACAAATACCTACACTGAATAATATGCGTGGTAACTACACTGAATAATATGTTTGGTCTAAAAGCTGTTTAATATAACAATGAGCCAATCATGCTTCTATAGAGTTTAGGATCAACAGACTTACATGATTCATCCTTGTCCAGTGTCAATGAAGATGACATAGGAGTATCCACTTTCTTACAATTCTCTACTCCAAACTTCTTCACGAGTTCTTTCGCATATTTCTTTTGGAATATAAACATTCCTTCCTCTAAGTGCTTGCTTTGTAATCCAAGGAAAAAATTTAGTTCTTCCATCAAACTCATCTCAAATTCATTCTTCATAATACTCGCAAAATCTTTGCACAAATTTTCGTTAGTGGAACAAAAAATTATATCATCGACATAGATTTGTATCAACAGTTTATCATTACTATTTCTCTTGGTAGACAAGGTGGTGTCCCCTTTACCCTTTTCAAAATCAATTTTCTCTGAGAAGATGCTTATCCTTTCATACCAAGCTTTGGGTGCTTGTTTGATACCATATAAGGCTTTCTTGAGTTAATAAACATGATCACAACTCTTTAGATCTTCAAACCCTGGGGGTTGCTCCACGAACACTTGTTCTTTGATGTATTCATTCAGAATAATGCTTTTGACATCCATTTGATATAATTTGAAATTATGATAGCAAGCATAAGAGAGTAATAAATAAATAACTTCTAACCTTGCTTTGGTGCATATGTTTTATCATAGTTAATACCTTTTTCTCGAGAGTATCTATGACACCTACGACTCTAGCTATAGGATCGGCCTCATAATTGGTACGTCAATTCTGCGCCAATGCTGTATTAAGCCTACACACAGTCTGCACTGATCATAGGCCAACCTCATGTGACCAAATGACCGGCCTAAGACCCGGTCATGCCGCCTAGCAAGGGCCAGCTGGTAGCGGCTGACCACGTCGGTCACGCCAGCCACTCGACTCCGCCAATTGGGCCAATCATGAACCCGGTCATGAGCTCGACCACGATACTTGGCCGGATGATGTCGGCACTGCATGTCAAGCTTACATCATGTCCTTTGGAAGCTAATCCATAAATATATAGCATGAATCATCATGCTAGGTGGCAAGTCATAAATGATACAAGACAAAGATTTTAATTAGACATTAAATGTAGGCTATGAGTCATGAGCTTAGGTGGCATAGACCATATTAATGAAGTGATGAATCATAATCTTAGGTGGCCTAATAGGATCTTAGGCCATAAAAGCCCTAAACCTTAGGTTTGATGAGTCACAAGATTAAATAGACCAATGAGAAGTAACTTTCTAATAGATAAAGCCAAGTGTCCCAATAATTAATGATCAAAACTTAGGATAATAATTACTAAATCTTATGGTATTTAATACCAAATCCTAGGCTTGATGAGTCATGGCACCAAGTGGACCAATAGGAAGTATTCTATCACAAAATCAAGCCAAATGTTCCCTATAATTAATAAGTCTAGAAACTTAGGATGCCACATAATAAATTTAGCATTGCCGCCCATGGATCTTAGGCTAGAAATGTGGACCAATAATGGGGAACCACCAACCTATAATTAAGAACCTAGAGATACACAATCTAATAGGGTGACACATGATCATATTAGCTAGGGTAAGGTGGACCAATAAGAAGAGACCACCTAAACCATAATAATGAAAGACATTAAATGTAGAAGGGACTATAAAAAGGGCACCACCCCTCTCATTTTCACCATACTACCCCTTACCCTTTCTCTCTCTTCCCCTTTCACGTGCTCTCTCTCTCTCTCTCTCTCTCTCTCTCTCTCTCTCATCCCCACTTTCACCCTCTCGCCGTCGTCGCTCGAGTTGTGCCATCCACTTACGCCACCATCTCTCTCTCGTCCCTTGAAAAATAAGTAAAGTCCCTAGCTCCAAGATAGGGCAATGTGTTCGGCGCTTGGATCGAAGGCAAGTGTAATTGATGATGGTTTTGAGGTTTGATTATTTTGAAATGAATCATGACCATGCACGTCGTTCATGTTTATGCATCTTTCATATTAATATTCATGATAAGGTCATATATGCATTATGTCTTGAGTTTCGTTGTGCCAACTAAAAAAATCAAGATAATAAATGAATTGTTTGATGTATTACGCATGATCACCTAAACAAAGATAAGACCCGTCGTCACTTGATGGTGGCAATGATGCCCTGTTTGATGACGGGATGCTTCGTTTGATGATGAGATCCCTCGAGGAGAGACTCTGGATGCCGCCAAGAGAGGGCGATGCCCTATTTGATGACGGGAGGACCCCAAGTTGAAGAATTTCGAGATGCTACGGCGTGCGATGCCTGGTTGATGCCGGATGCCCCATTTGATGATGGGAGGGCTCGTTTGATGACGAGGCATATGATGAAAGAAAAAGGGAGTCTTTATGCATGCTTATATGTTTTGTGTAACTTTCATTTATGTTGTTGTTCATGTAAGCACGATGCTAGATGAGGTAGCTTACTTGTATAAAAAGGTAAGAAGTTAGTATAGTTTTGCTATTGATTTGCCATCAACAAATAAAAAAAAACAATTAAAGTTTCCTACTTTGGTTTCAGTGACTAACCATTCCAGACTTGTAAGTATGGATCCGGATGCTGCTCCCCTTTTTGGCATTCCAGTAGAATTTGAGGTTTCCTATATAGACGTCATTGACTTGGAGGATGATGTGACTTATCGCTATTGCGATACCACCTTATGGGTCCAAGTGGGAATGTCTGACTGGGTTATTTATAGGTTCTCAACGTGGTACACCATATTTGACAGCAACGTCATTGGGCCTCTCCCTGGATTCCATGGTCCATTCGGTTCCAATGGTGGTGGCTCCGTCCTCAAGTAGATGATATCACGCAAAGGGGAAAAATCAATTTTAGAGGTGATCGCATTAGTGGCAATAAGTTTACTCCAGCCTCACGGATAAAAAAAAATTATATAATGTAAATATAGTGCTTGCTTGTAATGGGGCCTTAAGTGGCCATGTAAATATATGGATGCATAATATAAGCGTTCTGTGTACTGCCTTGATTGCCCTGATTGTTTGCTTGCTGATTAGGTTGTTGGAAGTATGCTTCTGCATGACAACAAAAAAAAACAAGAGTGGAAATCAGAGTGACGTGCCTGGGGCATCACAGCATCCCTTTGCAATTAGTCTAGCTTTGTTCCTAATAACTTTTCCTTTGTCATCCATCTTGTTTTTGAATACCCATTTGGTGCCGATGACTGAGTTATTTTGTGGTTTAGGAATCGATTTCAAGACTTCATTGACTTTGAATTGGTGAAGCTCTTCTTGCATTGCCTCACTCAAGTTTTCATCTTCAATGGCTTCACAAATCTTCTTTGGTTCGATTTCAGAGATCTATGCAAGTGAGTTCATGACTTTTCGAAGAGAAGATCTTGCCATATAACATGATGTTGCAATCGCTTTAGCTTAGAAGTAGGTGAGGGTGCCACTTTCATTCATCGTTGTTTTTGCTATATCTTGCAAACTTCTATTCTTCCTTTTGACTACTCCATTTTGTTATGGAGTATATGGAGACGAGAAGTTGTGCTCGATTCCATTTTCCTCACAGTAATCAGCAAAGCTTTTGTTTTCAAGTTCTCCACCATAATCTGTCTTGATGCTTGTGATGCTAAAGCCTTCCTCATTCAGAACTTTTCGTGCAACTTTCACAAAAGATTTGTATGCCTCATCTTTGTGAGCTAAGAATATTACTCAAGTGAAACTGGAGTAATCATCCACAATTACTAGGCAATATTTTCTTTCTCTAAGGCTGATGTTCCTTCTAGGTCTGAAAAGGTCCATATGAATAACAATAATGTTTATAACCTAAAAGAACTTTTGACTTGCTTACCTAACGAGCATGCATTGCAGATACCATTCTTTTCATACCTTATTCTCGGAAGGCCTTTCACCAATTCCTTTAAAGCTGGTTTAGAGATTTGTTTTAAACTTCTTTCACGGAGATTAAGCAGTGAGTTGTCTCATAGTCAACGTTGGATAGATAGATATTTCCATACATTTTTCCTAAGAAAATCTATGATGGATCTTTGTCTTTACTTGTGCAAATGCCATTTTTGAAGTTGATTCATAGCCTTTGTCATAAAGTTGACTGATGCTTATCAAATTGTATCTTAATCCTTTGACCAAAGCTACATTATCAATGATTAACTTGTTTGGGCTAATAATACAACCTAAAGGAGGGGTGAATAGGTTAAGTGAAGATAATAATAAACTTTCGTGGAATACCAAACCATCTTCATACCAGATTACGTTGCAAACATATCAGCGTATGTGATGCTCGTAAGTAAACAAAGAGAGATAAATAGATCAAAACCATAAACACGTTTTGCGAAATGTAACATTTAAACTTCATCAGCACCATAAACAATTTAACATAATCAGAAGTGGTGCTAATGAACGGAAATGTAATCATAAGTGATGTTGATAAACGGATAAATATAATCGGGTATGCTGATAATAAAGAGATATAAGATAGCATACTGAGTTTTATAGTGGTTCCACTTTATCCACAATCCTACATCCACAATTAGGCTAGAATCCACTAGTAATAAGATTGCAAGTTATAACTCACAAGTATTGTTCCTTGCACATGATAGATCACACTATTTGGACACAATCATTTGCACTCATGCTTGTACATTTGACTACTTGCTATTACAACTCAGTAGCACCTTACAGAGACATAATAAGCATCATAGCTACTAAGAAAAACTGAAAAAGAAGAAGACTCAAGAGGTATGGTCTCGGTTTGTTCATTTCCACCTAACACCTAACCTCCAACCTCACTACTTCTCTTGGATTGAGTAAATAAAGCCATCCAATCTATAGATGACCGTTCACAACTCATCTCCATGAAGTAGCCATTGGTTTATTGTTGCCAGCATTAGAACGGATACATCTGATAATGGCAGTTTCCCACACCAGTCAGATTGCTACTGTCAGTGTCTATCTTCTATCAGATTTGCCATAACTGCTATGATTTATCTCTAGTGCTCCTAATGCAAACTCAAAGCCTTTATACGCCCCGGACCCTCAGGCATGCGACCATCCGAATACACTTATCCTTTGGGTCAATAATAAATGCGATGTCCCAGGACGCGTCGGCGACCCATTCATTTTATCTTTTGAATTGCGCATGCGGAAACGAGAAACAAACGCTCGATAAACACAACAGGGATAGAAGGAAAACAACATATCATACAACAACACCAAAACATACTTTCATTTATTTATAAACACGTTAACCCTATGAAGTATATGTTACAAGCCCTCAATCTCAGGCTACTTCCTTCACGACCAACAAAAAATACCGGGGGTCAGGTTAACTTAAACTTCTCTACGCGAGAGCACCTCGAACTGCACTTGCCAACCATTCGATCTATGGTCCTGAAAAACGGTTAACAACAACGAGTGAGATAAAAATCTCAACAAGTTAACAACCTAAGCCTCGCGCAAGGTGCCAATTCACTCAGAGCATGCCCTAAACATGCAACTCGTCGTCGATGGCAGATCAATAGTGAGCGACTCTCGCTCTAAACAATCTATATCAGGTTCGGTGACTCTCACCAATCAATAGACAATTCACAAGCATTCTTACCTTGCCTTGGCACATGCACACGCCATGTATGTTATCAATCACAACATTATATAAACAATGCATCAAACAAGGCAATCAGGACACGCATATCATCATTTCACACACGTAATGTTTCCAAGCGTAGTCCAATTTTATGCTTAGTGATTACGCCCGCTCTCGGGCACGGCACAACCCGAAGGTTGGCGTTTCTCGACCTCTCCAAGCCACGGCACAACCCGAAGGTTGGCGGTTTTTCGGCATGACCGGGCATCGTCCTGCCCCATTGGGCACAGCAACATCTCCTCCTGGTCAATCGAGGTGCGGCCCCACCCCGACCTCCCCCGTAGGCAGATGGCATTCCATAAAGGAGAATCGGTTCGGCCTCAAAGGGCATCGCTATCTATCATCCGAACCCCCGTCGAGTGTCCAATAATATCAGCGATAAAATTGGGCATCGTCCCCAATCACCATTGAGGGTCCGTACACTTTGTGATCACATGAGCACATAGCCATTTAAATCTCATTTCTTTCTTTCTTTTTGTCAATGCATTCACGATACGTGCTCATGCTATATGTTATGCTCATTGCCATTTTCCCACGAAAATGCAATACATAAATCACACTTGATAACACAAATATGCTTTTTATGCCAAACTCCACATGCCTCACTTTTCAAGTCAAATAAATGGTTTCAAAGCATAAAACTCAGCATTTAAGCACGGCACCACATCAATTTCCATTTTCATATCAAAATGCACTTTTTTCTACTATAAACTCTCAATTCATGATACCAATATTTCTTCAAAGAAAACATCAACTTAAAAACCTACTAAAACATATATAGAAAAATTAACCCAACTATGGTTAATTAACCTAACCATGGTTAACTAACCTAACCAAAGTCAACTAACCTAACCAAGGTTAACTTAACTCAACCATAGTTAATCCATTTAACCATAGTTAAAAGTCTAATTTGCACCTTAACTAACCCTAAGTGCAATCAACAACCTAATCAAGGATTAGGAAGTTAACTCACCGTTTAATGGTGACAGCTACTACGGCGACGATGGCGGCGACGACGCGAAGACAGTGATGGTGGTGGCTCGGCGATGGCGCGTAGACGGAAAATGGGTATTAATGGCGGCTCGACTCGGTGTGGTGCGGCGTGCAGACGGCGGTTTGGTACGGGCTCGACGCGGCGGCATGGCTTGGCGACGACGGCCTAAACGTCGGCGGCAAGGGCACGGCTTCAAGGCACGTCTTGGGTAGCACGACGGCAAGGTAAAGGGTGTGAAACAAGAAGAAAAAATGGTGAAATAGAGGAAGGGGAGAGAGCTACGAATTTGAGAGAAAAGGAAAGAGAAAAAGTAAAAGTGAGAGTGAGTGAGTGAAAGTAAGAAAGAGAGAAAGTGAGAGAGAGTTGTCTTGAAAGTTTTTGCATTATTGCCCTCATTAATGCAACTCCAAAAATATCTTATCTTGTCTTCTTGAAAAATCAAGACAACTAGAGCAATAATTGATCAAAGAAAGAAAAAGACAAGAAGAAGCCACTTGCAATCCTTTAATGATCTTGTCTTAATATCATAAATGCACCTTCAAAATATCTAATTTTCTAGAATGGGCAAAATGGTCTTTTCCCAATTTGGCACTATTCATTTGACACTATTCACGTGGGCTTGGGCTTGAATTTGATGAGCCTAATGAGCTTGATATCCAAAGGCTCTTTGATTGGGCCTAAAATGGGCCTTAGGGGCAAAATGGTCATTTCTCATTATAGGCCTTCTTGAAATCCGAAAATAATAGAAAATAGGCCAGTTGGTTCGTGCCATGTCCGAAACGTCTCTTCGATCCTTAATTTTCGACTTACTGTTTCTTTTCCGAAAATTTAGAGTTTACCGATAAACTTTGAAATATTGATAACTGACTTTCAATACTTCTGATCGGATTCAAAATTGTGTTTACAATCTATCGAAATCCAATTTAGTATATTGGTCGAAATTTGGGATGTCACAACCTTAATGTCTAATTTCATCTTGATTAGCGTTCCCATCAACTGACCAAATGACTAGCACCTTCCAGGACTTGGCATATGCACTGTCCCTTACCCATAATCAGGACTACAAATGATCAGTAGTTTGTTGATGCTGCCCACTGACGAAACTGTGTAGAATGACTTCTGACCAATCTTCCAATAATTCTCTTGGCTTCTTTAGCTTCCAAAGACATCTAAGGACATCAACACATCCCCTGACTCCTTGTCTTCACTGAATGGCCAAGTCAGTATCTAAAGACCTTCAAGGACATTAGCATCACCGCCGATTCCTCATCTTCACTAAACTCATTGGACCATTGACATTATCACTGTCTTTTCCACCTCAACTAAAGAGAATTACTCCAGCCAACAATTTGCTATCCCGATGGTGATTTGCTACTCTTCTATTTTTTAGTCCTTCTAAGCATATTGACAATTCTGACTCTAACAAGCTATTCATCTACATTGTCCTTCCACACTCTCCTAAACATCACCATTCTAGACTTGTTCACAAGTGCAGTCCTTCCAAGCTTCAACAAGGTTTGTTCATCATCACCAAGGTCCATCCAACTAGTCACCTTATCTTGGTCCTTCCAAGCCATCATAAACATCTCGATTTTTCTCAACTTGTGTACCCTCGATCAAGGTCCTTTAAGCTTTTTACCTTTATAGAGATCCTTTCAGTTTGTAGACATCTCCATCCTTAATACCTTGTTCACCTCAGATATCTACAATGATCCTTCCATATCAACAAAACATTCTCGATTGTGACTAAGCACTCAGCATCACACCTGATACTATTAAGACACCATATCCATTGCAACTTGTGTTTATATCACCTAGTAATACTCAACCAATATACACATTAGGAGCCATTAATTATCTTTGTCATCGTCAAGACAACATAGGAGATTTTCCTAACAATCTCCCACTTGTTATGATGAAAAAAAATTCTCTAAATATGCAGATGTCTTAAATGCAATAAAAGATATTGAATTTGAGTACGTAAAAGTAAAACACATTTTCTCATCTTGCCAAAAATAAGAATTAAGTTCAAGGCATCATAAGCATACAATGTAATATCCAAACATCAAGATATTCAATAAATACACACAAGAGATGACAAGTAGAAACAATATGAGCAAATAATATGAATTATCAATAGCTCATGCTTCTACACACGTTACTAAACACATGAGTTTCAAATATGAATGAACATTCATCATGAGAACTAATATTTCTCCAAACACATATGCATATTTTATCAAACCTCTTCCCATTTTTTTATAATAAAAAAGGCACTAAAAATGTATGTAATTTAGCTCATTTTCTCACAATCTAACTTCTCTCACTATTCGAGATGCTTAGGCGAACAAAAAAAGAATGTACAATGAAGCTTGTGTTCGGTGGATCAAACATCATATGCATCAATAAATGTATATTAAGTAACATAGATGCATAGAATCATTTTTTTCTCTCTTCCTTTTTGTCATAGTGAAAAAACATGATATTTCAAATAGAATATAAGGATCTGCTCAAATAATGATAATAATTTGCACAAGCAGATATCAATATCTTCAGTCATGATACTCATCACGAAATAACTGAGACATTTTGCATTCATGATTATACTGAAGAGATGATGGATAAAAACATTGTATCATGGAATTCTGTTCAAAGACAAGCATTGAGAGATAACATGTCAATAATTGATATGACCTTTTGATAAGACCAGTGTTGCTCCCTCTATCTAAGTGCTATAGTCATAATAGATATTATTAACAATATATCATCATCATCAACATGCAGAGAATATCATTGTTATTCGCACATATCACGAACACTCATGAATTCACCAAGAGATTTCACAAAAGATAAAGAGTAAGAGACATAGAAGATGGACTAACCGTACTATGTAGAACTTAGCAAGTTATACCCATGTTCTTCCATCCTCAAAGTAATAATCAAGATCCGGGCCACATTTTTCTCTAGTACTATCAATATTTGCCCATACTTGATATTCATTTCTCTTTGTCTTTGGAATATTACGATCTTGTGTATTGATACCGATTGTTGGTGATACCAACTGTTGATGGAGGCTTTGATTTCCTTGATTTCTTCGCGTTGGTAGATTTACCATCAACTTTCAACTGAATTAGTTCCCCCTAAGAATGTGATCTTTTGGAGTGAGAGCGACTAGATAGACGTATGTGTTTTTACCTTCTTCTTTCTTTCATTTTGACTACTTCATGGAGTCGTTGCTTTGCAATCTTCATGATCAACATGTTCAAGTAGGACAAACTCATTATACATATTGACCCATTCTTCAGATGTCATCCGCAACATCATTTTCTTGAGAATCTTCATTGTAGATTTCAAGCTGGACCATCGTTTCGATCTTGAAATCGTCAGCGATGCTGATGTCTTTTGCACACAGGATAAGGGTGATGAGATCTCCATATGATTGATGTCCAACTTTCTTTGGCATTTCTTCAAATAGATAAAAATGGATATTGATGATTCTTGCTAGTTCTTCCCCAATGGCAGCAAAGCTTCCTTCATTGTTGCCTCTGAAGATTTCATAAGGATTTTCTTCAATAATAAGTAGTAGCAACTTCTTTAGCTCATAGGTGAGTAGAAACTTCTCTCTTCATCATCATGATCTCGATGACTTCTCTTTATCTCTCAGGCTTTTGTTCCTTATTGGTTGAACATGTCTATTTGTATCATTTGTAAGGCTAGGTTGGTAGCAATAACATTTATAGACTTGAAAGAGATCTTTCTTTCCCAACTAGCATGCATTGCACAATTAAGATATTCATACTACAGCTTAGGCAATCCACACAATTAAGTTGTTGATATCATTTATGATTGCTGATTAGAAGGTTTTGCTTTTATAACTTTCAGTGTTGCTATCATAGCTTCCATGTGCTGAGCAGAAGATTGTTCTTGTATTTTCTTTGTAACGACATCATCCTCATAATCCTTCCATTTGCTCCTTGCCGCCCAGCACTGTTCATCATCTCTCTCTCTGCCTTCTTTTCCCGCGTGCGATCGCCTGGCTGTGCACGAGGTGGCTGCGGCCGTTCCGACCGGCGGTTGGGCCTGAGATTTGGTGGAGTAGGTCGCCTGGACATCCTCTTCACTCTCACCGAAGGAATTTGCTGTCCGTTCCTTGCGTTGCTGACAATGCCAGATCTGGGGTGAAGCCGGTTCTTCTGCGTTTCTGTTCCTGTTCATGGCAAATCGGGCGGCGCCGGCTCCTGCCGATCAAACCAACCCCGCTGGGGGTTCTGCCTCACAAGCGAGGGATACCTGGAGACCTGTTGGTCAATCCCTGGAAGGATCCTCAGCTCCGGTTCGCCGGAACAGCGCCAATGGGGCTCCTGTCCAACCCCATACGCCTATCGCTCCTGTTCCCGGAAAAGCGCAGCCCCACGGGCCTCAGCGCGGCAACAGGAGACAAAGTAGAGGCCGGAGCTTTTCCAGGCCATCCCGTCCGGGGCCGTCTCAGGCAACAAGGCCCCCGCCTGCCCAGAAATCATGGGCGGCTATTACTAAATCAGCGGAAAAAGGGTACTCTCTATCCTATTCTCCTGTTGTGCCGATTGGTGATAAGGTGTCGGTCACCATTCCG
>BCNH02000001.1:6511804-6533785 GCA_001662345.2 Metrosideros polymorpha var. glaberrima | reverse complement strand
GAAGTCGATGTCCGCTCAGCATAATGTCCCTGTCCAGGAATGCCCGTCCCTAGTGGCGTCTAGAATCTTGAATCCGGAGGAGCCGGAGAGAGAACCCCGGTCCTTTGCTCCCGGAGGGGATGTCCACGTGCCGGCCTCCTCTCTAGACAATTCCTCGGTCGAGGAATCAGAGGCGGAAGGAGGTAGCCAAGCGGATAGTGAAAAGGAGGAGACCACCCCTCCTACCCCTCCAACCACGCGAAAAAAGCTTGCGGAAGCACAGGCTGCACAGTCGGATTTGGTATACCAGACAGGCCATAGCCCGAACCCTCAGGGGACCACCCGTCCTACCCCTCTGGCTGTGGGGGTTGTAGGGGGAAAAGTCCGGCCTCCAGTGCGGCAAAAGAAGCCCTCGGGCTCCAGAAAACGGTAATCCTATATCTCTTATCTATGTCTATAGGTTTTTGGAATATTAGGGGTCTTGTAGACCCCATTTGGCAAGCAGAAATTCGCAACTTAGTGCGGACCAATAAGCTATCTTTTGTTGGTATCCTGGAAACTAAAGTGCCCGGGGACCTTTTCAATAGCATCTCCTCGGGCCTCATCCCCGGGTGGAAGTGGATAGCTAACTACGAGCAATCCCACAGAGGCAGAATTTGGGTTGGATGGGACCCAGGCAACATCAGTTTTGTGGTTACTTCGGCTTCGACTCAGGCCATTCATGGTCGTCTCTCTTTTTTGAAATCTCGTAAGGACTGTTTCCTATCAGTGATCTATGCGGATCACACTTTTTTGTCCCGGAGACCTTTGTGGACAGAATTACTGAATTTGAGCCGGATTTTGGAAGAGTCCCCTTGGGTGGTTGCGGGAGATTTTAATGCCATTAAGGACCCTTCCGATAGGATTGGTGGTTCGACAATCTGGCCCCCGTCTTTTAATGAGTTTGGAAACTGCTTGAACCAGTCGGGCTTAGAGGATCTGCGGTACTCTGGATTTCGGTTCACATGGGCGACATCCTCCGGGCCTAGGCGTAAACAGAGGAAAATTGATAGGGTGTTGGTTAACGCTCAATGGAGGGATGCCTTCTCTTTTTCGGCTGCATCCTTCTTAGCCTCGGGGATTTCTGACCACTCGCCGATGGTGGTCTCAATTATAGAACACCCCTCGGCTAGGCGGCCTTTCAAGTTCTTTAACTTTTGGATGACCCATCCGTCCTTTCTGTCGACGGTTTCGCAGGTGTGGGATGCACATGTCCAAGGTACACCAATGTTCATTCTGTGCAGCAAGCTCAAAGCTCTGAAGGGCCGGCTGAAGCAGCTAAATCGGTCGGATTTCTCGGACATCTCGACGCGAACGAACCAAGCTAGGACCGCGTTGGAGGCACTCCAGAATGCTCTGACCGAGGATCCCACTAACCAAACTCTAGCAGACCAGGAACATTGGGGCATCCGCCTTTTTGCGGACCTTAGGACCCAGGAAGAAGCATTCTATAAACAGAAGTCCCGCGTTCGATGGCTCAAGGAAGGAGATCGGAATACGAGGTATTTCCATCACTTCGTCAACAAACGAAACAATAGCTATCGTGGAACCGGACCTTATCCAGCACCGGATTGTGTCTCACTTTGAAGAGACCCTAGCAGCCCGATCGGACATGATAAGCCCCGGAATTTTGGAGCTGCAGGAGGTAATTCATTCGCCGTTGGACCCTCAGCAAGTTAGTTTCCTATCGCGACCCGTGTTGGATGAAGAAATTAAGGCCACGATGTTCTCTTTGCCATCCGGAAAAGCCCCGGGCCCGGATGGTTTCAATGCTGAATTCTTCAAATTTGCCTGGGATATTGTGGGGCCTTCGGTTGTGGAGGCCATCCGAAGTTTTTTCTGTTCGGGCTCACTACTTAAGCAGGTTAATGCCACTATCCTATGCCTTATTCCTAAGGGGCCGAGTGCATCCTCGGTTCATGACTTCAGGCCTATATCTTGTTGCAATACGATTTATAAGTGCATTACCAAGATTTTGGCGAACAGGTTGGCTTCGGTCTTGCCATCCTTGATCGGGCCATCCCAAAACGCATACGTGACGAGGCGCCGCATTAGCGACAACATTCTGTTGGCCCAGGAGTTATTTTGTGGTTTCCACCTCCGTCCCTACTTGCCCAAATGTGCAATAAAGGTGGATTTCCAAAAGGCATATGACACGGTCGACTCGGGCTTCCTGCAGGCGGTTTTGGTGGCTTTCGGATTTCCCGAGCTGTTCATCAAATGGGTTATGGCCTGTGTCTCAACAGCCAAATTCTCGGTATCCGTCAACGGGGAACTCCACGGTTTCTTTCCTAGTGGGCGTGGTATTCGACAGGGCGATCCTATGTCCCCTTTCCTCTTTAATTTGATCATGGAGATCTTCTCCGGCCTTCTACACAATTGCTCGAGGGAACCGGGGTTTAAATTTTATTGGAGATGCAAAGCGGTCCGGCTATCTCACTTATTTTTTGCTGATGATGTGCTCCTCTTTTCGGAAGCCAATGAGGAATCCATCCGGTTATTCAAAGCCACCCTTGATCGGTTTTCGAGCTGGTCTGGGTTGAGTCCTAACCCAGATAAGAGCAGTGTCTTCTTATCGGGCGGGGACAGCATGCTAAGGAACTCAATTCTATCCACCCTCGGCTTTCAGGAAGGGACCTTGCCGGTGAGATACTTGGGAGTCCCAATAATTTCTTCAAGGCTTGGCAAGTTGGACTGTGAATCTCTGGTCAGCTCCATCACGGCGAGAGTCCAGTCATGGGCGCATCGTTTTCTTTCGTTCGCCAGTCCACTGCAGCTTATCCGATCAGTTTTGCAAGCGACCCAAGCCTTCTGGGCTAATGTATTTATGCTGCCCAGGTATGTTCTCTCCCGCATAGAAAAAATCCTTAGGCAATTTTTATGGAAAGGCCCTAGCCTTGGAGTGGGAGGTGCTAAGGTAGCCTGGGACAATGTTTGTGCGCCTAAAGAGGAAGGGGGCCTTGGAATCAGAAAATTGCTTGACTGTAATCGAGCCTCGATGCTCAAACACATTTGGAATCTGTTTACGGATAAACAAGCCCTGTGGTGCCGGTGGATCCACTCTATTTTTCTCAAGAAAAAGAACTTTTGGTGCGTCGCTAAACCAACATTCTGCTCATGGGCGTGGAAGAAGATCCTGGATTACGCTCGGAGGCACAACAACTCTTCTGTTGGAAGATCGGGAATGGGCGCTCTGTTTCATTCTGGTTTGATCCCTGGTGCCCCAGTGGACCGTTACACAGAGTGGTCGCGGATCGCCTAATTTATGACTCGGGCATCCCCCGTCAAGCCACGGTCTTGGAAGCGTTGTCAGAGCAGCAATTCCTGGAACCAGCATTCGTTGACATCGCGAACAATATTGGACCCGTTCCGAGCCTCTTACTGGAACAGGAAGACTGCTTCCAGTGGAAGGGACACGTCTCCGGGGCTTTCTCCTCTAGCTCGGCATGGGAAGGGATGCGAACTAAATATGAAGTTGTGCCGTGGGCATCTTTCGTTTGGGATGGAGTGATGGCTCCTAGTCACTCGTTCCTCCTTTGGATTATCACCCTCGGGCGACTTCCAACGCAGGTATTCCTCCTAAGCTGCAGGCGAATCCAAGAAGGACTATGTCCCTTTTGTCAAAGCCGTCCGGACTCTATCAACCATCTTTTCTTCGGGTGTGCTGTCGCCTCATCTTTGGCCATGTTCTAGGCTGCTCGGTGTAACTTATCTTGACAGAATCAAGATTGGAAGGAGACTTGGTTCTCGGTTGAAACAAAGCTCCGGGGTCACCAATTCCACAAGGTCGTTGGGCGTTTCGCTTTTGCTGCCCTGTGCCACTCCATTTGGACCGAAAGGAACCACATTCTCTTTCGAGGGAAAGAGCTCGTCATCCCAGCCATTAGGATGCACCTCCAGAAGGTTGTCCGTGATAGAGCATATATGTTCAGCAATGTCCAGGACACAGCAGCTAATCGGCGCTTCCAACGCGCTTGGGGTATTTCGCCTGCTATTTTCACTTAGCCGGTGGTGCATTTTTCTCTTCGTGGTCGGCGGTCATTTCGGCCTTAACTAGCGGGATCAGTTTGTAGGCCTAGTGCCCTGTTTTGTCCCTTTCGTTTTGGGTTGCCTTCCCCATTTTCTTCCACCGACTGGTGGAGGTTTGGCTTCGGTAACCTTGTGTTTGTAATGGGATCATGGTTGGATATATATACACTTACTTTTACCCAAAAAAAAAAAAATACATCATCCTCATAATTGTATGCTCTTCGAAATTTGAGAAGATTTGAGTTCCTCAATGAAACTTGTCTTGATTTCAATCTACATAAACTCAACAAAAACTTCTTGCACAAATGATGTTAAATATATAGCATCTCAAGTGATAGATCATGCCCTTGCTTTTGAATAAATGTGAGTAGTATCTATGAGAATTTTGAGCATATCAATCAAGAAACTACTCAACCTTTCATACTGAGCTTTTGAGGGCTAATTCATATTACTCAAAACATTTTGATATATCTCCAATAACTTGTGATTTGAATGCATAGAGCAGAATTTTCAGACCTTTGAAAGTAGAATAGAATTTAGATAAAACCTTGTGTAGATCTTGATAGGACCAATGCTATTGTTTTGGGATATTTGATGCTATATGCATTGTTGATATCAATGAAATTTTATGCTGATTCTGTTCTTGAAGATTCATCAAACCTCACGTGGATGGATTCTCTTACTACCTGCCTCATCTTTATCAAGTTTGGTTGATAGTGCCATTGGCGTATCACATTTCTTGCAACTTTCCATCCTAACTTCTTTATCAATTCTTAGAAAATTTCTTCTTTAGGATAAATTGATTTGCATCTCCAATCCTTTGGCACTGTGTAGATTCGAACTTAATGCTTCAAGTTGCTAATCTTGATTAACATCGTTAGTGGTGCTAGCAACTATACAACTTATTTATTATCATTTGCATTGCACCTTTCAACTTATCCTCGAACCTAGTATTTATTGATTCTTCCACTTCCTGCGAAACTTGGTTAAATTTGGTAACTATTTCTCAAGTCTTCACCATCAATGATCTCTCTATGTTTCTTGTTTGTGGCAGCTGCCAAGGTTGAGGATAGATGCACCAACCTCAGATTTGAGGTTACCGAGCCTACACCCCTCGATCCGAGGTCATGGATGTCATGCATATCTCGACCTAGGTTGTCGTCCATGGCAGGTTGACCATTTTTTAAGGTCAGTGATGGCCATGGCGACCTCATCAAAGTTGTACGAGCTTCACGGCCACATCGGCTATCCATATCTATGCTTGACAACGGGTACCAGCCATTTGGATATTTGCATTTTAATTTACTCCAAAATTAGGGTGATCATCATTTTTTTTTTCTTGGACGGAGGGGTGATAATCATTTAGAGGTGGCTATGGACATGAATGTTCCATGTAGGATGCATTAGAAACCATTAAAAGTGTGTGAATGGATAGATTCGCACAAACGCACATTTCGGTGAAATCTCTTATTGACACCTAAGTTTTGACTAAGCATTTTGAATAAATTGCATAAAAAATTAGGGATTAATTTTTAACCCCTAAACAAAAATATTAAAGTTAAATTGCATAATATATAATCATTAGGAGCATATTTAATGTAAACGCATTTAATTGGACTGGCGGTGGAAGGTTCTAAGCTCAACCGGATTAATTGGGGGAAAACCAATAGAATTTAATTAAAATCCGTGACTGAAAATTGGTGGTAACAATGGAAAATCCGTCGAACTTTTGGGAATAAACCTTGGTCGAAATTCATTGGACAAATTCCTGGCAAATGAAGGTTTTGGATAAGAGCGCAGGCTTGGGAAAGAAGTATATAATATCATATGTATGTTTGAGCATTATAACTTTCAGAAATCAGGTAAAAAGGATGGATATCACTGCCAAATACTTGGTCAGCATAAGGGCAAGAAATTGAACATTCTTTCAGCAATTCATGAAGAAAGAATTGAAGTCTGCGCGTGATTGTCGGTGAACATGAACAAAACAGGAAGTCAAGATTATTTTTTTATACTGTTGCCGCATGTTCATGCTTCTGGTGCAAGAGGGACACAATAAAAGCACAAGAAGACAAGAATAGAAGGGGGCTCTATTTTTCTTGGTCTACACAATACACAGAGAAAAAGAAAAAAACAAGACGAGAGAAAGAGTCGTCTTCTTCCTGAGGCGTGTATCTCCATAGCCACGGTCGAATTCTTCAAACTCCACGACCCCGGCGTCGCTTCCCTGCTGTCCCCGTGAGCCAAGGTCCCGCCAATGACCAACGCTGCTTCCCCAACGCGTCCTGCCTTCGCAAGTCACCAAGGAGCCTACGACCGATGGTGCTCTTGCTCTCTGTCTGGCCCCGACGACTAGGCTGCTGCCTCTGCTCTGCCGTGACGTGCTCGTGACCTCCGGCGACTCCCTGTTCTGATTACCTGAGACTCCAGGCGACGGCGCTGCTCCCTCTTCTTGTTGGTTCAAGGACAACACTGCTAATCCCGACCCAGACGAGCTCGCCGTTCCTGATCCGCCCACTGAGACGAGTGGCTGTTCCCCTCCAACCAGCCCCGACGTGACGACGACTTGCGGCTGCCTCCTCCTTGTTCCCATTCACAACGCTGATGCTGTCCCGAGAAGCCCTGCACTGTACGATGACCAACTGCCCTGTTTCTATTGACGCTGCCCCGATCTGAATCGCAAATCTGCCGCGGCCCGACATTGCCACTGCTGCCCCATGATCTAGTCGGCGACCAGTTGCTTTTCTGGTCGACCCGTGGCGAGTCCTCGCATTACTTGCACTGTGACAAGGAGCTCAGCCAATTGCCCTGCATCGAATTGTTCCTTGGTCTGTGATTTTTCTCTATTTTGCAGTACTCCCCGAAGTGCTCCGTGGCTTGTTGATCAGAGGAGCAACCGAGAGCCAAGCCGCGTATTTACAGCCTTGACCGTCCCCCGTTCACCGAGACACATTCACGGCAGCCACCACCTTCGTCCATCACAACCACCCAGCACCACGACCGCGAGCTGTACGCCGGTTCCAATTCAGGAAGCTAATTGTCCAATTTAGGTAAGATTTTATCCAATCCAATTTTATTGGATTAATGTGATATCTTGATGATTTGGGCATTATCTGATTAGGATTTACCGCATAAAAAGAATCAAACTTAATTATTAATTTGAGCCATGAGAAAACAGGTCATTTTCCTAATATCCGTGAGTATCTTATCTAGATTACAATATCCATTAATTTATGATGCGAGACAACTGATTATTTTTTCGGATACCATAATCTTTTACTTAGAATCTTGGCATATATCTCATGGCGGATTGGATTTGATTCTTATCTTTCATTGATATAACTTTCATATGTTAGAAAAACAAATACAAACACATTGCATATTACATATAGATTCTTTTAGATTATATTGCATGCTAAATTAGGAATGCATGTTTAGATAATATCTAGGTTAGATAGGGCTTCAAGATAGAATTGCATGCTAATATAGGTTTCCTAATAAAAAATAGGATTTAATCTAAATTATTTTCTAGTTTAGTTAGGATAATCTATATTCTAGCTAATTTATTGACATTAAGTTTTAATTGCAAACTTTGATAAAAATCCAAAAAGAGAGCATATGCATGTCATATAGAATAGGTTGCCATGTCATTACTACTTGCTATGTCATACATGCCATGTTATCTTGCTTGCCATGGTATCACGTATGCCACATCATTGTGCCACATCGTTGTGCCATGTCATATTGCCATGTCATCATGCCACGTCATCATGCAATGTCATCTTGTCACGTCATTGTCACGTCACATGCCATGTCATTTTATGTGCCACGTCATTAATGCTATGTCATTCAGTGATTGCATGTTAGGTCTTAATTAAATTGCATGCCATGTAGAGTAGTTCATCTTGCCCATCATTAGAACTAGGTCATTTAATTAAATTGCATGTCGCATGAGTATAGTTACATTTTGTCACGCCCCGGCCCTCGAGCATGCGACCATCCCAAAACATCTCTTCTCTTGGGTCATGAAAAATGCGACGTCTCAAGACGCGTCGTCGACCCATTCTTTTTATCTTTTGATTAACACAAGTGGAAACGAATAACAAATACCTGAACTGTCATGCCCCAAGCCCTCGGGCACGCGACCATTCGGATATACTTATCCTTTTGGTCAATAAATGCGACGTCCCAGGATGCATCGGTGACCCATTCATTTTATCTTTTGAATTGCGCATGCGGAAACGAGAAACAAACGCCCGACAAACATAACAGGGATAGCAGGAAAAAACAGCAGAACAAACAGCATTTCCAAAACACGTATTTTTATTTATAAACACGTTAACCATAGGAAGTTATAAATACAAGGTCTCACTTCCAGGCCACTTCCTATAGAGACCACATAAAGATACACCGAGGGTCGGGTTAACCTATCTCCTCTAAGTGAGGGCACCTTGAACCGCACCTGTTGACCTTCCATTTTATGGTCCTGAAAAGCGGTTAACAACAACTAGTGAGATAAAATCTCAATAAGTTAACAACCTAAGCCTTGCGTAGGATGCTGATTCACCTAGAGTATACTCTAAACATGCAACTCAACGTCGATGGCAGATCAAAAGCGAGCGACTCTTGCTCTACATAACCTATATCAGGTTCGATTGACTCAACTCAATCAATAAACAAATCATAGGCATTCTTACCTCGCCTTGGCACATGCACACGCCCTGCATGTTATCAGTTATAACATCTCATAAACAATGCATCAGACTAAGCACAACATCAGAACATGTAACATCATTTCTCACACGCAATGCAATCAAGCGTGGTCCAGTTTTATGCCTAGTAATTATGCCCGCTCTCGGGCATCGCACAACCCCAAAGGAGAGGCGATCTCGACCTCTCTGGGCCATTGCACCTCTCATAGATAGCAATCATCTGGCATGACCAGGCATCGTCCCACCCCTTCGGGCCTGGCAACATCTCCTCCCAAAAGACGGAGGTGCGGCCACACCTCGACCTTCCCCAGAGGTAGACGGCATTCCATTTAAGGAGAATCGGTCTGGCCTCTACCGCGATCCGTCATCTAAACCCTCGCCGGGCGTCCGATAATATCATCGATAAAATCGGGCATCGTCCCCAATCACCATTGAGGGTCTGTTCCCTTTTTGTGATCACACGAGCACCTCAATCATGCATGTCAATTTAGTTCTTCCTATTTTTCTAGCCAATGCAATCATGAATCGTGCTCATAAGTCAAACATATTGCCATTTTCTCACATAAAATGTAATGAATAAATCACGCGTGATCACACCAACGTGCTTTTCATACCAAACTTCTCGTGCTTTACTTTTCAAGCATACTAGATCATTTCAATGCATGAAACTCAGTATATAAGCACAACATTACACCAATCACCATTTACATGCCAAAAATACATTCTTTTCCACTATAAAATCATCAATCATGAAACCATTACCTTTCCTAGGCAATTCCCATCTTAACACATGCCAAAACACATATAGAAATAATTAACCCAACCATGGTTAATTAACTCAACCACGGTTAATTAACCTAACCATGGTTAACTAACCAAACTATGGTTAATTAATCCAACCATGGTTAACTAACCTAACCAGAGTTAACTAATCTAACCATAGTCATCTAAACCAACCCTAGTTAACCCATCTAACTATATTCAATTCTAAAATTCACTAATTCTAATCCTAAGTGCAATTAACAACCTAATCAAGGATTAAGGAGTTAACTCACCGTTTAACGGCGGTGGCGACTACGGCGACGATGGCGGCGACGACGCAAAGACGGTGATGGTGGTCGCTCGGCGACAGAGCGTGGATGAAAAATGGGTATGGACAGCGGCTCGGCTCGGTGCGGCGGTGAACGGCAAGGCACAGCTCAAGCTTGACGCGGTGACGAACGGCGGTTCGGTACGGGCTCGACGCGGCGGCATGGCTTGGCGACGGCGGCCTGAACGTCGGCGACAAGGGCACAGCTTGGGTAGCATGACGGCAAGGTGAAGGGTGTGAAACAAGAAGAAAAAATGGTGAAAATGGAGGAGAGGGGAAGGAGCTACGAATTTTGAGAGAGAAAGAGAATGCAAGAAAGCAAGAGAGAAATGGATGAGTGAAGAGTGAAAGAAAAAGAGAGAGTTGTCTTGCTTCTAATTTTTCTCTCCAAGATTGCATCATTGCTCTCATAAATGCAACTTCAAAATATCTAATTTGTCTTTTTGAATTCAAGACAACTTTATGCTAATTAATGGAAGAGAAAGAAAAGCAAGAGAGAGAGAGTTGCAAGGGGGGAGCATTTGGTTACTTTGGGAAAGAAAAGAGGAAGAACACTTCTTGCAACCTTAATAAGCTTTGTCTTGCATCCATTAATGTGATCTTCAAAATATCCCACTTTCAAGAAGGGTAAAATAGTAATTTCTACCCTCGGCACTATTCACGGGTTGCACTATTCATGTGGGCTTGACACTATTCACGTTGGCTTGGGCTTGAATTTGATGGGCCTAATGGGCTTGAAATCCAAAGGCTCTTTGTTTTGGGCCAAAATAGGCTTTCGTGGACAAAACGGTCATTTTCTATTATCGAGCCTCTTGAAATCCAAATTTAATAGAAAATAGGCCCGTTGGTTCATGCCAAGTCTGAAACGTTTCTTCGATCCTTAATTTTCGACTTACTGTCTCTCTTTCGAAAATTTAGAGTTTACCGATAAACTTTGTAATATCGGCAACGGAACGTCTAATACTTTACATCGGATTGGAATTCGTTATAATCAATCCATCGAATCCCATTTCATTGCCTTGATCGCATGAAAACGTTCGAAAATTCGATGGTACACTTTTCGCAATTTAAATCAACAATCGTCCTTTGATTATTTCCTAATGTCAAAATTTCAGGATGTCACATGAACAGTCACAACAAGCGGCATAGCAGGAAAAACAACAAAACTATACTCATTACCAAAACACGTTTTATTTACATACACGTTAACCCTATGAAGTTTATATTTATAAGCACTCACTTTTGGGCTATTTCCTAAAAAGACCATAAAAAAGGTACCGGGGTCGGGTTAACCTATCTCCTATATGCGATGGCACCTTGAACTGAATCGCACAAGTCGACCTTCCATTTTATGATTCTGAAAAGCGGTTAACAACAACGGATGAGATACAATCTCAGTACGTTAACAACCTAAGTCTCGTGTAGGGTGCTGATTCACCTAGGGCATATCCTAAACATGCGAATTAACATCGATGACAAAGCAATAGCGAGCAACTCTCGCTTTGCTTTAACTACCACAGGTTCGAGTGACTCAACTCAATACCATTTAACCAACAATTCACAGACATTCTTACCTCGCCTAGGCACATACCATGCATATTAGCAGTTATAACATTGGATGAACAATACATTAGCCAAGGCAATCAAAATACAATTATCACCATCCTACATGCACAATGTATCCAAGCGTGTTCCAATTTTATGCCTAGTGATTATGCTCGCTCTCATGCACAACCCGAAGGTTGGTGGTTCTCGACATCTCTAGGCCACGGCACAACCCTTGATTGGCAGTCTTCCGACATGACCGGGCATCGTCCCAAATCATCAAGCACGGCAATGTCACAACCTTCCCTAGAGATGGATGGCATTCCATAAAGGAGAATCGGTCCGGTCTCTACCGCAATCTATCATTTGACCCCGCCGGGCATCCGATAAATCATCATCATCCCGACTCTGCTGAGAACCCAATAAATCGGGTATCATCCCCAAGCCTCTTGGGGGTCCATACTCTTTGTGATCACACAAGCACATCAATCATGCATGCCATTCTCGTTTCTTCTTTCTTTTAACCAATGTATTCATAATACATGTTCATGCCATGATTCGTATTCATATGTCAAACTTATTGCCATTTTCACACATAAAAATGCAATAAAATAATTACACGTGATCACACAGACATGTTTTTCTCGTCAAACTTCACGTGCTTCATTTTTCAAACCTACTAGATTATTCCAACACTTTAAACTTGGTATCCAAGCACGACACCTCATGAATTATAATTTATATGCCAAAAATGCATTATTTGCAACTAAAAAGCTATAGTTCATGAGACAATCCTCTTTTCAAAGTAATTCACACCTCAATTCATACCAAAGCATACAAATTAATAACTAATTGAACCATAATTAACTAACTCTACCATAGTCAACTAACTCAACCATAGTCAACTAAACCAATCATAGTTAACTAATTTAACTATAGTTAACTAATCTAATCCTAAGTACAATTAACAACCTAATTAAGGATTAGACAGTTAACTCACCGTCTAACGGTGGCGGTGACGGCGCGAAGGCGGTGGTGGTGGTGGCTCGGCAACGGCACGTGGATGGAAAATGGGTATGGACGGCAACTTGGCTCAGTGACTTAGACGGCGGAGCTTGGTGTGGCAAGAATGACACGGGTGGACAGCAATGGGTGGCTCGGTGGTGATGACACAACGCGGCTACATGGCGGCAAGGGCACAGCTCAAGCTCGGCACGGCGACGAACGGCGATGGTGAAAGAGGGAAAACGAGAAGAAAAAGAGAGAGAGAGAGAGGTAGAGAGAAAGAGTGGAAGAGTAAGAGAGAGAAAGAGTCTTATCTTCCCAAACTTGCTCCTCAAGCTCATAAATATCTACCTTCTAGAAGGGGCATTTTGGTCATTTTACTCATATGGGCATTTTGGTAATTTCCACTTCAAGGGCAAAATAGTAATTTTCATCCAAGGGGTAAAAGTGTAATTTTTTTTCACTCAAGGCCCTTGTGGCCGAATTTGAAGAAAAAGAGGCCCGTTGGCCTTGCCAGTTCCGTCGTTCAATCGTTTGATTCAAAGATACCATCGCTCGGTATTGATTTAGTGTCCACCGATAAAATTGAAAAACAAGGCGACAAAATCTAATGTTCGTTTCTCAATCCTCAAAAATCCAATATCCTTAATCCGATTAGAATTCGTGATTAAAATCCATTGAGTTCCATTTTATTACCTTGACTGTGCGAAAACGTTCGAAAATCCAATTATACACTTTTTCTGTATTAAATCGACAACCATCCTTTAATTAATCCACAAAGTCGAAATTTCGGGATATCACAACTCTTCCCTCCTTACAGAAATTTCATGCTCGAAATTTAAACCATTATATGATATCCTCAAAAAGATAGGGATATTGACACCTCATTATTTCTTCGTTTTCATGTTGCTCCCTCTTTTACATGATGTTGCCAAATCACCTTAACCAAGGGAATCGTCTTGTTCCGCAGCACTTGCTTTTTTATAGTCCTCTATCTTCACTAGTCGTTCCACATACGACACTCGGTCGTCTACTTCTATTTCCTCAAAATTAGGCACATGAGCCGAGTCAAGCTCATTCTTCCTCAACATAGATACGTGAAAGACATCATGCACTTGAGCAAGTCTCGGTGGCAACACGAGATAATAGGCTAAAATCCCAATCCGTTTCAAGATTTCAAAAGGTCCAACATACCTCAGACTCAGCTTTCCTTTCTTGCCGAATCGCGAAGTTCCTCGCATTGGTGACACCTTGAGGAATACATGATCCCCTATTTGGAATTCCAATGGTCTATGCCATTTGTTTACATAACTTTTTTAGTGGCTTTGGACTGTCTTAAGTCTTTCTATAATAACTTTGACAGTATCCAATGATTGTTGCACCAACTTAGGACTTGTGATCTTTCGTTCACCAACTTCGTCCCAACAAACTAGAGTCCTACAAGCCCTACCATACAACGCTTCAAATGGTGCCATTTTGATGCTGTGTTGATGACTGTTGTTGTAGGCAAACTCAACAAAATGAAATTGTTCCTCCCAACTTCACTTAAAATCCAAAACACATGCTCACAACATGTCCTCGAGCGTTTGAATTGTTCTCTCTGATTGGCCATCTGTCTACGGATGATAGGCAGTGCTATATTGCAGTTTCGTTCCTAAGGTAGTTTGCAAGCTTTTCCAAAACATTGTAGTGAACTTGGGATCTCAATCTAAAGTGATTGTCACTGACACTCCATGAAGAAGAACAATTTGTTGCATGTATAGGTCAACATATCTATCTAATATGAAATCCTTTTGTACGGCAATAAAATGTGCGGACTTCGTTAGTTTATCAACCATGACCCAAATGGATTCGTTACCTCATTGACTCCTTGGTAATCCCATCACAAAATCCATTGTGATATGTTCCCATTTCCATTCTGGGATCTCAAGAGGTTGTAATAGTCCACCGGCTTACAATGTTGTGCCTTCACTTGTTGGCATGTTAAGCACTTAGCCATGTACTTAGTGATATCAGCCTTTATGCCACTCCACCAATAATATCGCCTCAAGTTTTAATACATCTTTGTGTTGCCCGGATGAATACTGTAGCTACTACGATGGGCTTCTAACAAAATTTCTTCCTTAAGCCCCGTATCATTAGGCACGCACAATCGTCCACAGAATCTCAATATTCCGTCCTCAGCTACTTGAAAATCAGCTTTTCTCTTTGCTGAATCTTCATGCAGAATCTTTTGGATTGCAGGGTCTATCAATTGCAAGGCTTTAATCTTTGCATGCACTTCTAATTCAATCCTTAAAGTAGCCATGAGACTTAATAGATGGTTTTCTTCAAACTTAAAGTCTGAATCTTGCACTTTTTCAAGAAGAAGCCATTCTTGGATCATCATTTGCGCAATCGTTGACTTTCGACTAAGTGCATCAGCCACCTTGTTGGCTTTACCGGGATGGTACAGAATATCGCAATCGTAATCCTTGAGAAGCTCCATCCAACATCGTTGTCTCATGTTCAACTCCTTTTGCGAGAACAGGTACTTGAGATCTGATGGTCGGTGTAAACTTGAAACTTTTCTTCGCATAGATAATGTCTCCAAATCTTGAGGGCAAAGACAATTGCTGCTAATTCCAAATCATGCATCGGGTAGTTCAACTCATGAGGTCTTAACTTACGGAACACGTATGCAACCACTCTTCCATGTTGCATTAGAACACAGCCCAATCCCTTAAATGACGCATCACTGTAGATCTCATAACCTCCTGGACCAAACGGTATTGTCAAAATTGGACCCATAGTTAGCTTGTGCTTAAGCTCTTGAAAACTACGCCAACACTTATCTATCCATTCAAATTTCTCGTCCTTCTTTAGCAATTGTGTTAGAGGCATATCTATCACAGAAAACCTTTCCACGAATCATCTATAATAGCCTGCTAATCCTAAGAAACTCCGAATCTCCGTTACTGTCATTGGCCTTGGCCAATCCATAACTGCTTCAATCTTGGTCGAATCTAAGAAAATTCTTTCGCCAAGGATTACATGTCCAAGAAAAGCTACGCGAGCTAACCAAAACTCGTATTTATTGAACTTAGCATACAGTTTATGCTCTCGAAGGGTCTACAGAATTGTCCTCAAGTGTTGTTCATGTTCTTCTGAGCTTCTTAAATACACCAAAATATCATCAATGAACACGATCACGAACCGATCCAAATACTCATTGAATACATGGTTCTTTAAATCCATAAAAGTAGCAGGGGCATTTGTTAGACCAAACGACATTACTGTAAACTCATAATGACCATAATGCGTACAAAATGCCGTCTTTGGTATGTCCTCCTTGTTGATTCTCAACTGATGATAGTCCGTCCTTAGGTCTATCTTGGAAAATATCGAAGCTCATTGAAGTTGGTCAAATAAATCGTCTATTCTTAGTAATGGGTACTTGTTCTTGACCATCACTTGATTGAGTTGCTAGTAATTGATGCAAAGACGCAACGATCCATCTTTTTTTTCTTACGAATAGAACTGGTGCTCCTCAAGGCGATGCACTAGGGAGAATGAATCCTTTATTCAACAATTCTTGCATCTACACCTTTAATTCCTTTAGTTTCGACAATGCCATGCGGTATGGAACTTTGGAAATTGGCTCTGTTCCAGGGGTTAACTCAATCACAAACTCTATTTCCCTTTCTGGGGATAATCCAAACAATTCCTTTGAAAAGACATAGGAAAAGTCACGCATTACAGTAATGTCCTCCATCATTAATTCCTCAACCAATGTATCAACTATGGTAGCCAAATAGCCTTGGCAACCTTTATCCAGCAAGGTTGTCACCTCAAGCGACGAAATCAAGGAAATCGAGGGAGATCCTCTGTTTCCAATGAACTCGAAACTAACCCTTTCTAACAGGTTAAACTTGATTGCTTTATGATAGCAATCCATCGTAGCTCATTGCTTGATGAGTGAATCCATTCCGATTATGACATCAAAGTCATACATTGCTAGCACAATCAAATCTATACTTTCCTCTCAACCGTCTATGATTATCTTACAACCCGAACATCCTACTGTAGATAATATTTTATCTTTTAACGGGATAGAGATACTAAGGACGATTTCCAACGATTTCGAACTTAACCCCACTAACTCAAAAAATTGCTTAGCAACAAATGAATGTTTAGCTCTCGAATCAAACAAAACATAAGCAATATGATAGTGCAAGGAGATCGTACCTATAATGATCGGCGAATCCTTCGCCTTTTGTCTGGTAACAACATAAACCCTTTCTTGCATCGGGGGTTGGTTCAGATTATTCTGTGGGGCGTTCCTTAATGGTTGTCCCCCTTGCAGCGGTGTGTTGGTGCTCCAAGAGGTCTACGCAGACAGTTCTGTATTTGGTAGCCGTACTGACCACATCCAAAACAAGCTCTTAACATAAGGGGACATGGGGCTGTTCCACGTCTTCTACTACAGAGTCGACACACACCAACTAAGTTGTACGTTGGCTTTCTAATGCCATTCTTTCGGTTATGAGGGACAAAATACTTTCCTTCAGTCATTGGTCTCTTTCCAAATCGATAGTTATCCCTATTTGGTACAAACTGCGATCTAGATGAGGCTTCATGTTCTGCCATGTTCCTTTCAATCAGTTGGGCCCTTTCATATAACTCATCATAGTCCTTGACGTTCAGGGGCACCAACTGGTCCTTAATCTTCGATTTCAGGCCATCCCGAAATCTCTTCGCTTTATCCACCGGGTCCTCAATCAACCTCAGTGCATACCTAGACAGCTTAGTGAACTTTGCCTCATATTGGTCTACTAACAGATGGTTCTGACGAAGTCACTGAAATTCAGTCATCTTCTATTCTCGCGCACAATCAGAGAAATACTTTCTGTTAAAAGCTCTAACGAATGCATCCCACATTAGGATCGTACCTTCAGGAAAAATTCTTCCTTGAGTAGCTTCCCACCAAGAACTAGCGTTACCTTGCAGTTGGTAAATAGCCAGCGTCACTTTATCCTCCTTCGAGCATCTCAGCAATACAAAAGCCTTTTCTAACTCCTTGATCTAAAGAGTTGCAGCCTCAGGATCACCAGCTTCGGCGAACTTTGGCGGCTTAAGCTTTAGAAACTGCTCAACTACCCTATGCATTAGTTGATCGCCATTCCCGTTCCCAACCAACAAGACTTCATAGGGCGCAGCGGCAGCAGCATCAGCATTAGCTTGATTCCGAGCTTGCTGTCCCATGAGATTTCCCATGGCTTTCAGAGCTTGTAGAATCTTATCTAGTCTGGGATCTTCTTGTGCCCTTCCTTGAGTACCTTCTTGGCCTTAGGCTACCCTTCTTTTAGGGATCATTGGGTTTGGATTGCTCATCTCACAGGATTTCCACGAAATCATACGTGCCAAATTTCAACACGAAGTTAGATATCAAGAACAACGTTTCTGAAAGTCAATCAGCAAACACAAGCACATGGTGTTTTTCTCTAACTAACTATCCCAAAGCCCAACGCACCTTATCACTCTAGGTTATGACCACGCTCTGATACCAAAAGGAGGATGTCACGCCCCGGCCCTCGAGCGCACGACCATCCCGATACATCTCTTCTCTTGGGTCATTAAAAATGCGACGTCCCAAGACGCATCGTCGATCCATTCTTTTTATCTTTTGATTAACGCAAGCGGAAATGAATAACAAACACTCAAACAGTCACAACAACCAGGATAGCAGGAAACACAACAGAACTATACTCATTACAAAAAACACGTTTATTTACATACACATTAACCCTAGGAAGTTTATATTTACAAACACTTACTTTTGGGCTACTTCCTAAAAAGACCATTAAAAAGGTACCGGGGTCGGGTTAACCTATCTTCTCTACGCGATGGAACCTTGAACTAAACCGCACAAGTCGACCTTCTATTTTATGGTCTTGAAAAGCGGTTAACAACAACGGATGAGATAAAATCTTAGTAAGTTAACAACCTAAGCCTCGTGTAGGGTGCTGATTCACCTAGAGCATACCCTAAACATGCGACTTAACATCAATGACAGAGCAATAGCGAGCAACTCCCACTTTGCTTTAACTACCACAGGTTTGAGTGACTCAACTCAATACCATTCAACCAATAATTCATAGGCATTCTTACCTCGCCTTGGCACATATCTTGTATATTAGCAGTTATAACATTTGATGAACAATACATCAGCCAAAGCAATCAGAACACAATTATCACCATTTCTCATGCACAATGCATCCAAGCGTGTTTCAATTTTATGCCTAATGATTACGCCCACTCTCGGGCACAACCCAAAAGTTGTTAGTTCTCGACCTCTCTAGATCACGGCACAACCCTCAGTTGGCAGTCTTTCGACATGACCGAGTATCATCTCAAAATCATCAGGCATGACAACGTCACAACCTCCCCCAGATAGAAGGACAGCATTCCATAAAGGAGAATCGGTCCGGCCTCTAGTACGATCCGTCATCCGACCCCACTGGGCATCCGATAAATCATCATCATCCCGACCCCGCCGAGAATCCGATAAATCGGGCATCATCCCCAAGCCTCTTGGGGGTCCGTACTCCTTGTGATCACATGAGCACACCAATCATGCATGCCATTCTCCTTTCTTCTTTCTTTTAACCAATGTACTCATAATACGTGCTATGCCATGATTTGTGCTCATATGTCAAACTTATTGCCATTTTCACACGTAAAAAAGCAATAAAATAATCACACGTGATCACACAGACATGCTTTTCTCGTCAAGCTTCATGTGCTTCATTTTTCAAGCCTACTAGATTATTCCAACACTTTAAACTTGGTATCTAAGCACGACACCTGATGAATTATAATTTATATGCCAAAAATGCATTATTTGCAACTAGAAAGCTATAGTTCATGAGACAATCCTCTTTCCAAGGTAATCCACACCTCAGTTCATACCAAAGCATACAAATTAATAACTAACCCAACCATAGTTAACTAACTCAACCATAGTCAACAAACTCAACCAATCATAGTTAACTAATCTAACCATAGTTAACTAATCTAACCATAAGTGCAATTAACAATCTAATCAAGGATTAGGGAGTTAATTCACTATTTAATGGCGGCGGTGACTACGGCGGTGACGGCGCGAAGGCGGTGGTGGTGGCGGCTCGGCGATGGCACGTGGATGGAAAATAGGTATGGACGACGGCTTGACTTGGTGACTTGGACGGTGGAGTTTGCGCGGCAAGAACGGCACGGCCAGATGGCGATGGGCGGCTCGGTGGTGATGGCACGGAGCGGCTACACGACGGCAAGGGCACGGCTCAAACTCGGCACGGCGATGAACGACGTTAGTGAAAGAGGGAAAATGAGAAGAAAAAAAGAGAGAGGTAGAGAGAAAAAGTCTTATCTTTCCAAACTTGGTCCCCAAGCTCATAAATATCAACCTTCTAGAAAGGGCATTTTGGTCGTTTTACTCATAGGGGCATTTTAATAATTTCCACTTCAAGGGTAAAACTGTAATTTTCATCCAAGGGGCAAAACTGTAATTTTTTTCACTCAAGGCCCTTGTGGCTGAATTTGAAGAAAAAGAGGCCCGTTGGCCTTGTTGGTTTCGTCATTCGATCGCTTGATTTGAAAATACCATCGCTCGAGATCAATTTAGTATCTGCCGATAAAATTGGAAAACGAGGCGACAAAGTCCAATGTTTGTTTCTCAATCCTAAAAAATTCAATATCCTTAATCGGATTAGAATTTGTAGTTAAAATCCATCGAGTTTCATTTTATTACCTTGACCATGCGAAAACGTCCGAAAATCTGATTATACACTTTTTTTGAATTAAATCAACAACCGTCCTTTGATTAATCCATAAAGTCGAAATTTCGGGATATCACACATTTAGACCTAAGTTTGCATTACATGCATTACATGCATTGCATGGAGTCTAGTTTAGTCTTCATTACATAAGATAAAACTCAAAAAGAATTTAATGAAATTGTGTGTTAATTAGAAACCATATTTAGGTTGAATATGTGTTTTTCTAATTGACATTGTAGTGGATTGCTTTGCTTCGAGGTAAGTATTCCTTCCTTATGCTAGCAATTTATTTATTGCTTCAATTATTAAGTGTTACCTCATTGAGTGTGCATGATCACCTCACATGTTAATGGCTAGGTTTAAAATTAATCTAAGACTGCTTGCAAAACATTTTTTTTAAATAAAAGAGAAAAGGTATCAAAAGGATATTGACTGATGCCTCATGGAGATTTGCTTGTAGACAATATCAAAGTTAAATTAGATTTTTGGCCTTTTAAAATTTTTACATATCATGAAATCAATGTTCTGGTGCAAATTTTCTTCATTCCCTTCTGGCTCAAAAGATCATTATCTCGAATATCTTCTAACTTAAAATCCTTTACATCTTTCAAAATGAAAATAAAAAAACCTATAGCCTCTTGTTCTTGAGACTCGGTGGATATTTCAAAGGTGTCAATTTCTTCTTGGTTGTTATAGAAAAGATCATGAGTTCGATTTATGATGAATATCTGCACATGAATTAGATAATCGTTTCACGAAGATAAAATCAGCCCATTTCATTAGGGTTCTAATCAAGTTAAGATTACATGATTGTCATAATTTTATAAGGATCGACATGTAAATTCACATAAATTTTTCTCACAATTTATTAAAACGTCAATAATATTTTAGATTTTGACGGGACATTGATAAAGTTACTTTGACGTTGGGTAAGATTAGACAAATAAGGCCAGTACACTCATGACCAAAACTATTTTTCATTTGATAAATTGGGGACCCCTACCCTATGAAGAGAGGTTTAAAAGCCCATTTGTTATAACTGTAGCTAAAATATACTCGTACCACGAAGGGCTTTAACTTTGATATTTAGTAATATATGTTTTGAAACTGCAGCACTTCAAAGCTGGGTGAGGCAGTTTCCTAAATATGCTACTATTTTTTTTTTTTGGTCGAATAAATAAATATGCTACTATAAGTTGTAACTGTTTAGGTACTGCAATTGTGAGCTGCTGTAACATTTCTTTCAAAGTTGTGAGTGCTGCAAGAAAGATTTATTAAACAACCTCTCAGGCAAATCTGGACGTTGTTTACAGCAAGCTAGATTGCAATGCGACTTGTTTGGACTTTGGAATGCTTAAGTAGTTACGACGAATTGCATATTTATGTCAAGTATTGGAATGCAAAGTTTGGTGACATAGAACGAATGGTAAATTCTGATTTTAACATCCGTTTCTCTCTAATTAAGAAACTGTTGCAAATTGGACTATAGCAGGTTCTAGTCTCTCAAGGAGGAGAAAATGTTTAGTGATATGTTATCACCAGGTTATGGGCTGATGTGGCATGTGTCTAGTCAGCACCTATCAAAAAATCAGACGTGTATATTTAAAGCATGTCAAATTTTAAAAAAAAAGAAAAGAAAATTGATGTCTATCAAAGTAGCCTGCTAAAGCAACTGAATTAAATGGCTGACGGGGTAGTAAATGCACTCAAAATTCAACTGACCGCCAATTTTTCGTCTTCTCCGCTCTCTTTTATGTTCCTTTCC
>BCNH02000001.1:6476391-6511785 GCA_001662345.2 Metrosideros polymorpha var. glaberrima | reverse complement strand
TTTTTTTTTCTGAAGGGAAAACCTCCATTAGAGAAGTGGGAAGCTCCGGAGCTCCGATGGCGCTGCACCAAATTAGTCATCTTCTCCACTCTTTTACTTTTAAAAACTTTGTCATCTCGTTAACTTCCCCAATTCTGCTTTTTTATTTTCCATTTCAGAAGGTAAAATCTCTATTACAGAGATGAGAAGCTCCGATTCATGTAGCACTTGGTTCAGTTTTCTTCTCCACTCTTGCACTCGTTAACGTTTAGAACTTTTGTCCTAATTAACTTTTCCCTTTTTTAAGGCCACACTTTTTCCACTCCCTCTCTGGTTTATACACTCTTCAAAATAATGTTTTGACTATACTATTTCTTGTGGTTCCACCTTTTTAGCACATTTTATCCATTGATAATTATTAAAGTAAAACATGGGCCCTGTTCATGACTTAGGGCTCGTTTGAAAACAATTTTTGCTATAATTTTTTATTATGACAAGAATTCATTCTTATTAGAATCAATTCTGGTAGAGAATGATAAATTATATTTACCAAACGCACAATCATTCTATTTCTATTTTTGGCAAGTTTACCAAACCTCGCTCGAGAGTAGGCGATCAATGGCGACGGCGGCGGTGGGCAATTGGAGACTAGCGGTGGTGGCGGCGGTGACCAACGGTGGCGATTGGTGATCGACGGCTGGCGGCGACGAACAGCGACCGGCAGCCTACAAGCATGAAAAGAATAATGAGAAGCGAAAATAGAAAAGAACTACTTCTGGCAAGAATTGATTTTAGTCCTAGAGAGTCACTTTTTTACCAAACGCAATTCTCATTCAGAAGTAGAAAACTACTCCAGAAATCATTCTTTACCAAACACATTTCTACTCCAGAATTACTTCTGGAACAGAATTAAAAATTCTGGTAGGTTATCAAACGCACCCTACTTCATTATTCTTCTTTTATCTTCTTCTTCCTCGTTGCTTTCTCCACCTATGTCCTCCATTGCTCCTCCGAAGGCTCCATTGGCCGCACCGTTTGCTCGCTTCTCTGCCTTGCCACCCCTTGCAGCCTCAAACTACCTTCATCGAGACCTTCCCAACCATCGTTTACTCCACCATGAAGGGGCACAAGATCAGCAAGGCATCGCTCGACCTCATCATGTGCTTGAACATTTGAGTTGTAAGAGAGAGAGAACCAGCATTTTTCCTACCAAATTAATGTTTTATACGGAAATATAGCCTACAAGTGAATTTGAAATCCATCATTTGACATCTAATCTAATTCAATAAAAGCACATTCAGTGAAGCTCTTGAGCATGGGTGAACATTTTCCAATGGATGGACTTCCTATTCTAACATGCTAAAACTTTTAGTAGTGTAAGATTCAGTCAAGCTAGGTTGAGGAGTTGAATTGTTTAAAACCTGATGCAACTAATTTTGATTGGAGATAGTTCGGGAAGAATATCGGACTGGATCCAAACCCACTTCCTGGTTCAACCAACCTGCCTTTCTAGTTTGAGAATAATGTTTTCAAATCAAGCTTCACTTCTTTTTTCTCCCTCTGTCATAGATCGTCTATTCTTTGGTTCAATAAATTTTTTGTCTCTTCACCTCTCGTTTTCCCTTTTTCGGTTTGTAATAGCTTTAAAATTGTTCTTATCTTTCCGGGGCTTGCCAGGATATAGTGGTTGGAAGTAAAGAATTCTACAGAGAATAGAACCACGGATTCGGCGGGAGTTAGAGGCCATCCTTTGGGACCCAGATCCTTCTGTTATAGGTGGGGTCGAGCGACATCTCGCTGATCTTGTGCCCCTTCACGGCAAAGTAGACGATGATGGTCAGGAAGGTCTCTCGATGAAGGTGGGTCAAGGTCATGAGGGGTGATGAGGCGGAGAAGAGAGCAAACAGTGGGGCTAATGGAGACTTAGGAGGAGCGGTGGAGGACATGGGTGGAGAAGGCAACAAGGAAGAAGAAGATGACCAACATAAAGAGAAATAACAGAGACAATAAAAATGAAGAACAATAAAGTAAGAAACAAAATGGGGTTCCCGTTTTACTTTAATAATCACCATAGGGTATAATGTGTTAAAAAGGTGAGACCCACAAGGAATACTAAACTCAAAACACTATTTCAAGGAGTGTATAAGTCAAATAGGGAGTTGAAAAAGTGTGGCCTTTTTTCTAGTTTCTAAAGGAAAACTCTCCATTATGAAAGTGCAAAGCTCCAGTTCGCACAACAAAGAGTGCAAAGGTTGAGTGCGACACTCCGTTCCGGATCTGCAACAAAGTGGCGGGAAAGGTAGAGCGCGGGACTTCACTCCGATTCGTACTGATGAGAGGTGCACTTTAGCTTAGCTCGTATTTTGCATTAAAGTAATGTTTCATAATAAACATATAACTCAACATTTGCCTCGAATGTGGTTAATGAAGCTCATTGATCCATTCACATTGTTGCAGATTCCGTAAGGCATGGCACGACCATATGTAGACTTTTCCCGATCATATAAATTGCTGTATGTAAATCATGTCACGTTGTTTTAGCACCACCAATTGTGATTGGTTATGGTCTCTTTCTTGCTTGTTTTCACAGTTGCCCGCTGTGGAAGAGCGGAAAGGAAATTAAATCCCCCAGGTTGTAGTAGCACATGTTCTAATTTCTGTCTTTTTTTTTGTCATAAGTATTGTTGGATGATTAAATAGCGTAAACCAAGATTGAAATTTCAAGTGCTATGATGAGTGAGCTGCAGATAAGATCTTTCTTTTCAAAGCTTGCAAATTAGTGATTATGTTAATTAAAATAAAAGTTTGTTGCTGGATAGGTTTTTAAAGGTTTCCAAATAATTCATATTGGATAATTTCTTTTGCTTGGACTAAATCTATTTTTGATTATCATGTCTATAAATTTAACTTCCCATGAAATTATGATTTTAGTATGACATCTCAAGGATCTTCGAATACGTTGGTTGATTTTCCATCCAAGACATGTCCATGTCCTCGAGGGAAATTATGCTCTATCAAAAATAGTTCAAAAGAATTCCATTAATCGAAGGAGATTATATTATGCCTCAACTTGTAAAGTAAGTGTCTCAATTTTTAACCAATTGTTTATGCATTCAGATGAGTCATTACATGTCATAACATGCAAAGATGTTTGTGTAGGCCATAGACACTTATTCGAAGATCCTCAAGATGTCATACAAAAATCATAATGTCATTGGTAGTTAAACTTACAGTCATGATAATCTAAAATAGGTTTAGTCCAAGCTAAAGAAATTATCCAACGTGAATTATTTGGAAGCCTTTAAAAAACTATCCAGCAACAACCTTTTAATTTATATCACATAACCGCTAATTTGCAAGCTTTGAAAAGAAAGATCTTATTTGCAGCTCACTCGTCGTATCACTTGTAATTTCAATCTCGGTTTAAGCTATTCAATCATCCAACAGTACTCATGACAAACAGAAAAAAAAAAAAAAAGAAGACTGAAGAAATTCCTCAGAACATGTGCTACTACAACCTGAGTTCTAAGGATTTAATTTCCTTTCCTCTCTTTCATAGCGAGCAATTGTGAAAACAAGCAGGAAAGCGATCTCAACCAATTACAATTGGTGGTGCTAAAAAAATGCGCCATGATTATTTACATACAACAATTTATATGATCGAGAAAAGTTTACATAAGATCGTGCCATGACTTACAAAATCTCCGGCAATGTGAATGATTCAACGAGCTTCATTAACCACACTTGAGGCAAATGTTCTGAGCTATATGTTTATTATGAAACGAGACTTTTGGGAATGCAAAATTCGAGCAGAGCTAAAACGCGCCTCTCTTCCGTGCAAACCGGAGTGAAGTGCTGCGCTTGACCTTTCCCAACTCTCTATTGCAGAACCGGAGTGGCTTGTTGCACTCAACCTTCGCACTTCTTTGTTGTGCGAGTTGGAGCTTTGCACTTCCGTAATGGAGATTTTTCCTTCAGAAACTAAAAAAAAAAGCGGAAAGTTAATAGGACAAAAGCTCTAAACATAAACGAGTGAAAGAGTGGAGAAGAAGACTGAACCAAGTGCTACGCAAACCGGAGCTTCGCACCTTTGTAATGGAGATTTTACCTTCGGAAACGAAAATATACAAAAAGAATTGGGGAAAGTTATCGAGATGACAAATTGTTTAAAAGTAAAAGAGTAAAAGAGTAGAGAAGATGAGTAACCTGGTACTGCGCGATCGGAGCTTCCCACATCTCTAATGGTGGTTTTACCTTAATGGAGATTTTACCTTAGAAAACGGAAAAAGGAAATTGGGGAAAGTTAAAGAGAAGACAAAGTTTCTAAGAGTAAAAGACTAGAGGGTTAATATAACGAAAAACCCAAATTGATACACATACGATAAATTTATTTCAAATTAATATTTTTTACCATAAAAAATTCGAAAATGGTATAGTCACCAAAACTCCCAAACTGGTACACTTGTGATAAATTTATCATTCGTTAGTTTCCATTAAATTGAATTAATACCATGAAAAATTTCAAATTAGTACATATGTGACAAATGGAGAGCAAAACCTGAAACTAGTACACCCGCAAACTGCCACATGTCATATAACTCAACAATTTAAAGTTTTTTGTGGTAAAAAAAATTAGTTTTGGGTAAATAAATAAATTTATTAATTTAGGATTTTTTTTTTTGTAATATTAATCCAAAAGTAAAAGAGTACAGAAGATGACTAACCCGGTGGCGTGCGATCGGAGCTTCGGAGCTTCCCACGTCTCTAGAAAGAAAAAGAAACGAGGAAAGTGAAGGAAAAGAGCATAAATGAGAGCGGAGAAAACGAAGAATTGGCAGTCAATTGAATTTTTAGCGCATTTATTATCCTGTTAGCGCAATTAATTCTGTTGCTTTTGCAAGCTATATTGAAATACATTAAATTTCTGTTTTTTTTTAATTTGACATGTGTCACCTTTTGATAGGTGTTGACTAGATACATATGTGCCACATCAACACATGACCTGGTGATAACGTATCACTAAATATTTTCTCCTAATGAAGGTTTTCCATTCGTGATGGAGATTTTACCTTTGGAAAGGAAAAAAAAATGAGAAAAGTGTGGCATTCTGATTTTAACTCACCTATATTAATACGCAGAGAATAATATTTGGAAATATTATTTAATAATGTCTGTTGAGTGATAGTCTTTGGATGATTGATTCATGCTTTAGCTACCCTTCTTGCTGTAAATTATTGATTTCGCGATGATTGTAGTTTTGAGATGCACGAGCTTTTTATACTTTTTCTGTTTGATGTGGCGTGTAACCTGAAGGGCCAAGAAAAGATAAGCCGAAAATTGAGAACCGAAAAAAGGTCACGGGTTTAATAAGGCCCAATGGGCCTTACTCTCCTTCAATTAGACCACAAGGGCCAACATAGGAGGAAATTACGATTTTATCCTCATAGGCCCATTTTCATAATCAAGCTCGAGCCTATATGAATAGTGTCAAGGTGAAATTACTAAATTACCCCATTCTAAAAACCCTATCTTAAAAGAGATATTTGTGGGGTAGAAGACAAAATAAGATTAGAGGATTTTTGTTGCCATTAATGCTAAAAAGCCAAACTTGGTAAAGAAGTTCCAATCTCTCTTTCTTCCTTCTTTCTTTTTCTCTTCATTTGCTTTAGTAGATAAAATTTGGAATCCATAGGCTTAATTGAATAAGTTTTGAAGTTGCATTAAATAAAAAGTTATGATGAAGATTGACCTTGGGGTTAACCTCTATTGTCTAACCAACCTCTCTTGTCTAACCTCTTTTTCTCTCACTTCTTCTTCTTCCTCTCATTTTTCCCCCACCTTGGTCAACCCTCCTCTCTCCACTGTACTCTCTTATTTTTCTCTCTATTCTCATCTTTTGCCTTCCCAAATCTCGCCCGTCCTTCATTCTTTGAAGCGTGGATCCCCGGCGTGACTCGAGGAAGTAAAGGATTCAAGCGTCACGCCTGAATCGAAGGCGAGTGGTCTCGCCATTTCTCTTCTTTTCAACCCTTTATGTTGCAATTAGAGGTGGAGCGTGTCTTGAATGTTGCACTTGAAGTCAACGGGTAGCCATGCGAGACTAGTGATCGTTGATGGAAGCATTGAAAAGAAATGTTTATATCGACGTGATTGTTAGTTGTTAAGATGGTGAAAAAGTATGATTTTTCGTGGGATCAAAAAGTTCGATGGTGGCCGAATATGTTGATGTTCATGAGGCTTAAGTCTTTTCGGAGGCGAAATTATTGACTTGTAGTTGTGCTGACATGATGAGGCCGTGTGATTTAATTCCGTACGTGAGAGATGGCATGGGCGGTTTTATTGCCTACATGCTTTGATCTCACCTTACAATAATCATGTCTGTAGTGATGAGCTAGTGAGTCAATGAAATATTTGAATTATTGAATTTTTGGGCTACTTTTCCTTCTGTGATATTGTTATGATTATTACAGAACGTGGAAGTTGGCACTGTGCATTCTTGTCATTACATGCATATACATATCATTATATGGTTAACAATGAGAACCATTGGTCTGTGTGCCGATGATGCCCCGTGGGAGGCAATGAGGGAAAACGGGATGCATGTTGCTATGTGGTCTATAGGAGATCAATTCTTAAAGAATTTGATAACCTCGTGGAGTAGGAGACGAGATGCCTGCTGCTGTGTGGTCTGCAGATGATTGATTAATGAAGAAATCGAGAGCGATATTAATGAAAATGGTTACTCAGTGTTGCGACATGCATATCATACATTTCTTAACATCATTCATCTCTTGGTGGGGAATTGAAAGCCGCATATTACAAACTCTTTAATTGTGATATATCTGTTTGAATAGAATAGTCATGGCTTGACATACTTACTGAGTTTATCTCACTGTAGTTGCCTTCCATGTTTTTAGACCGTTAGTATGACAAATGGCCCTTGAGGTCGTAGTGTGGTAGCTTGGTGGTGGGCATGGATATAACACTTTTGTGTAGATGATGGTGGTAGTAGGCTAAACCCTTGCCGTCCCTGATGTCATTTCCTTGCGTTTTTTTGATGTAAATCTGTGAAACGCCCGAAATAGGAAATAAAAAAAATTTGTCGTTTTGTTTCTCTGACATCGATGTTTGTATATTTGTTTTTAGCTTGCGTTTTAAAATAAATCTGATAATTAAGCTGTTAGTTATGTAACGCATTGGGATGTCACAGCTCGTGTTGGTATTGTCACAGAAAGTTAACGAGATGATAAAGTTTCTAAAAGTAAAAGAGTAAATGTCACGCCTCGACTCTTGAGCATGCAACAATCCTTGTTACTTCTCTTGGGTCATTAAAAATGCAACGTCCTAGGACGCATTGTGTCACGCCCCGACCCTCGACCACACGACCATTCGGATATATCTCTTCTCTTAGGTCATTAAAAATGCGACGTTCCAAGATGTGTCATCGACCTGTTCATTTTATCTTTTGATTAATGCAAGCGAAAACGATATATATTCACCCAAACAAATATCACAATAGGGATAGTAGAAAAAACAGCAGAACAAATATCATTACCAAAACACGCTTTATTAATATACATGTTAACCCTAGGAAGTGTATATGTACAAGCCCTTACTGGGATGACTTCCTATAGCGACCATAAAAAAGATATCAGAGTCGGGTTAACTTATCTCCACTATACTATGGGGTTACGTCAAAAGTCGACTCTCCAAGCTCGACCTAGAGGTAGTACTCAAGAGGAGGCTCGGGATCACTCTCCTCATCCGGATCGGTCTCCGGATCTTCCATAGCACCATTAGGAACATCTAAGTCCATGGGATCCCAAGCTCCTTCACCCACTCCACCTCCACCCGGCCCATCAAAACTCCTCAATGGGCCAAAGAGGGCGTCACCGTGGCGTACGAACCACACCTTAAAATGACGTGGCATTAGACGCCTCAAACTCTCGTCAACCCACATCATAGTAATATGAAGCTCGTAACGGTAGTTAGCACTTGGGACTAAGTACGGCTTTACCTCGAGGCTCTGGTCCGTAGGAACCCCAAACCGTATGTCGCAACCTAAATTTTGTCGAAACCTAGGTTAATGGATTACCAAGTTAATTTAATTAACTAATCTAGCACAGACCCTCCCAAGTCCTGCCAAATCGCAACTTAAAGTTCGGTATTAACATGCAAAAGATTTAAAATAGAGTCGCCACTAATCGTTTATGGTAGGTCAATTAGAAACCTAAATAAAGTATATGGAGATATACTTTATTTTTACGAACCAGAGATTAAGTGAGTTCGGGAACTTGATTACGCTAATATTTTTATTAACGCCCTTTCGGTACCCATTTTTCATGAAATTTCCTTATTGGCAATGTAGATTAATGTTTTTTGGGGTTTTCTTTTATTGAATGCAATGCTAATGCAATCATATTCTAAAATGAAATGCATTAAATGATTTAAGTCTAATAACGTAAAATTAAATGACATGTATTTATGACCCTAAACTTACCTTTTCTAAATGACGGGCAAAAATGTTATGCGACTATACTATATGACATGCAATTTAATTAATTAATCCTAATGACTAAGGTTAAATAATAAATGAACCTAGACATTTAAGTCTATATGAATGCACCTAAAAGACTATATTAAATGAACCTAGACATGGCATTAATGAATCTAAACTAATGACATAGCAAAGATGACATGCATATGATGAGTATTTTTTGGTATTTTTCATCATTGATTACAAGAACAAATAATTTGAACAGAAATAATCAATCTTGCCCATAATATATCTTTAATTTTTGATTTTCGATTTCACAACATTCCCCTGAATTGGGGCCAGAAAGTGAATTAATTTATAGAATAACTATCGTCCCCAAATACATAGGGCAGATTTTGAAATTATCAACCCAATCCACCAAATCGGGGATGTGATATATAATTTCCATGTGCGGGTACGATTGTACTTCTAAATTGAAGTCAGATATTACCCTATTGCACATTTTCCTCGGGACAAGTCACAATGTGAGCATATATTATGAGCAAGATTGGTTATTAACATGCAAATTATCTCATAATTATAAAAAGGGAACCAATCACAAAAAAAAAAATGTAAGAAAAAACAAATCATATCTCCTAAGATAATGTGCCTAATTTAAAAGATAATATCGCATTATTTCTAATGCGATATTATCTCATCTAGAAGATTCACATTTTTTTTAGGAAAACACAATCAGGAGATAACGTTAAATTGATAGAATTATTTTAAAATAAGGAAATAAAATGAAATAAAAACTACCTTATTCAGAAATTTTCCAAATTGGGATCAATGGGAGAATCTCGCTCATCAATCAGACTATTTGGAAACTGGTGGCTCGCGCACGGGAGTACTCCTCAGAGGGCAGATGTGACATCCGAAAATTTCTGCATTATATTTATAATGCGTAGGAGGTCGTAGACAATATATATAGCATGTGGAAGTTTTAATTAAGTGTTTTGTGTAGAAATCACGGAGGCCGAATCGTATTTTACGTATTCGTAGTTTTCCATAAATGTTTTCGTTAGAAATAAATTATTGGATATATGCATTCGGATTGATTTTCTAGAGTTGCGACGATGTTCGTAACACCGCGTTATTCAAATTCGGAGGCCGAAACGCTCTGAATTTTCGTATTGGATGAGTGTCAAGTGTGAAATTTACTGAGTTAAATACTTCTTTGCGTTCAGTATAATTTGCCAAACGTTTTGACGTATTCAAAATATTTTTCGGATTTACCAAGGTTTAAAATGGACACTGATTTTCCTCAATTATACACTGATTACTTAGTTTACGTACTGATTTACAAAATATATCATTTGAGACTATAAAGTTTAGCCAAATGTCACCTTTTCAATTGCCCATGATTCATGTGATCTCTATCAAGTGTTTTAACCCAAGGAATCATTACTTTTTTAACTCAAGGTTATTTGTTCTTATTCCATTGAAACTTCAAAGAATGTGGCCCCATTTTCAGTCGTAAACTACATTCTCAGAATGCTTCAAGAACCTTCAACTTCACTTCTTCTTGTTCTTCCTCTTTTCAAAACCACTTCCAGTAAAGAAAGAAGAATACCCCGTTTGAGTTGTTGAAGTTTTAAATCGTTCTCTTTCAAGAAAGCTCAAGGTGATTATTGAGAATTTTACTTCTTACTTCACACTAGTTTTGTTATTCAAAAAGATTTTTAGTGTTAACTCAAGTTCTTGATGATTTTGTGTGAAGGTAATTAAAGCTTTTCTTTGCTCAAATCGTTTGAGGTAAGTAAAACTCTAAGTACTAAGTTAGGAGAATCTATTTAGTACTCTTGACTTGGATGGTTGTTATAATTGATTTTTGCTTGAAGTTATTGACATGAGTAGTTAAACTTGCCATTATTGAAGTTGGATTGTGATGTTCTTTTGTCTTGAAGTTGTTGTGAGTTATAATGCCTTTAAAGTGTGTTAAATGGGTGAGTATGTCTACTGGAAAGAACCAAGAAAAGGTAAAAAGAAGTCCTTCTCGTAGACTTGAGTTCTGAAAAAATTGGATCCGTAAAAAAAAAAAAAAAAGTCAACTGAAGTCAACATTTTCTGTCGATAGTCAACGTTTTGACCGAAGTCAACATTTTCTGTTGATAGTCAACATTTTGACCGAAGTCAACATCTGGTGTCGATAGTCAACATTTTTACCGAAGTCAACATTTGGTGTCGATAGTCAACGTTTTAACCGAAGTCAACATTTTCTGCCGAAGTCAACATTTTGACCGAAATCAACAAAAAGTGTCGATGGTCAACAAAAAGTGTCGATAGTCAACATTTTAACCGAAGTCAACATTTTCTATCTAAGTCAACATTTTGATCGAAGTCAACAAAAAGTGTCAATGGTCAACAAAAAGTGTCGATAGTCAACATTTTGACCGAAGTCAACATTTTCTGTCGAAGTCAACATTTTGATCGAAAGTCAATGAAACCTGTAGATAGTCAACAAAAAGTGTCGATAGTCAACATTTTCTGTCGAAATCAAGAGAAAATTTCCATTTTAGTAAACTTGATGTTCCTAGAACTCAATGAGATTGAAAAAGCTCTTATAGTATTATTATTTATGTGAAAATGGAAGAAAATGATTTGAGAACTATTAATATAAATGTAAGTGATGCATGGATTACATGATATGCATTGTTTGAGATCATAATTGAGTCATTGACGTTCACGTAACCCTTTGACAATGTATCATTTACTTGCAAAATGTATGATCTCAACATGAGATGTTACGATATGATTTCGTATGAAAAGAATTATAAGAAGTTTCCGTCGTCCACGCGATCGTGGCGATGATTGCCCATGAATTGGGATGCTCGTGAATCGAATGCTCCAAGGTGATACGTTTTGGCAACAATTTTAGTGAAAGATGATGTATACCGTATGTTGATTTTGAAGTAAATGTGAATTTCATAGTTGATATAAAGAAAAAATATCATGTGCATGAATACAAAGAGATAATATATGAAATAAAATATGAAAAGTTATGTTCCGTCATCCACGCGGTCGTGGCGACGATGCCTCAAGAATCAAGATGCCCGCGAATCGGATGCCTCGGGGAGTGGTTCGAGATGCCCTATTGAGAGGTGAGATGCCCCATGGTCGGATGTTGCGGGATGCCTCGGAGTTGAGATGCCCCGCGAATCGGGAAGTTCCGCGAATCGGAAAGTAATGCCCCGTGAATCGGGAAGTTCCGTGAATTGGAAAGCAAAGAAGAATTGAATATGATAATTGAGTACATGATGCACGTTTATGATGCATGCCCATGATGAATAAGATGAATACTTTATATTTGATGCATGACCATGATGCATGTTCACTGATGAATAAGAGATGGTATGTATATACTATGACGTGGTAAGTCATTCGCATGTACTTAGTAGGCAATTCAAGTAAGGTTGCTATTGATTTGCCATCGACATAAAAATGTAAGATTTTCATGTGCTTGTCATGTAAATGAGTTAAACATGTTTGATTGCATTTTGATTGTTCCAGATTGAGTGGTGGATGGATTTCCTACCTTAGAATTAGAGATTTCATTTACTGGGTCTCGGCTCATTCCTTTATTTTTTTCAGACCTGTAGGATGGATTCTATACCACCACCACCACCACTCGCACCACCTATGTTCGAAGCTTCTGTCCAGTTCAATGCTGTTATAGAAGATATAATTGTGCCTAGTTTGGATATAGTTTATGTTAGATGCAAGTCTATTATATGGGTCGACGTAGGACTTCCAGAGTGGATCACTCATAGATACATTGCCTAGTATATACGCACAGATGATGGGGAGACGATGGGACATCTGAGAGGTTTTGATGGTCCTCCAGGCATGTACGTTGACGACGAGACTTCACCGGGCGAGATGATTGACCCGTAGTTAGTGAGTGGCCATATTGGAGGTATGGTCTTTTTGGAGTAGATGTGTGGAGTAAAAGCTTTGGAGCCGAACCTTTTTCCTAAAGTTAATGCGATGTAATCTTTTGTCTTTTGGGAGTTGTATTAAAACTCGGAAGAGGGTCAAAATGGATAAGGAAGTATATGTTAATTATGTAACTTAACTTCTTGTGATTGCTCATGCTTTATGTGGTGTTGATGTTATGTGCTTCCGCATGCGAAAAAGTTTAAAGTATATTGCATGAAATGGTAAGGACACGTGTAGCGCATGACGTTCTGGGGCATCACAGCAGACACGGTTGAGAGAATCTGCAAGATCGAACAAAGTGCAACAAAGAATGTTGCAGTAAACTTTTTCTCCTTTGACTTATTCTGTAGGTCACGCCAAATAAACCCAATAAACCCAAGTCTCCTCTGCTTCTTTTCTTCTTCTTTTTTTGTCTTCTCGTGCCCAAAATGTTGCTCAGTCACGATTGGGAAGCAGTAAGTTGTCGTCGGTGGGACCCGACTTCGAGGCACAACTACTCAGCGGGAACTCGGAAGGATGGTGAGGCAGCAATTTGCAGTGGTGGGACTCGGTTGGATGATGATGATCACGCAACAGGCTAGACAAGAGCTACTTCATAGGAAGTGCGCCGGCTTCGTGTTTGCACGCAACTATTCGTCACAGACTAGGCCTGCCGCGGTAGACTGTTCGGGCAGCGGCTCAGCTAGTCGGAGTAGCGTCGTTGGACTTTACTGCGGCGATGGCAAGGGGGATGGCCAGTGGAGGCAAGGCGCGACCGTCTACGGCTGCGGATTCTCTCTCCGTCTCTCTCACTTTCCTCACGTGTTTTCTCTCTATCAATTTCTGATGAAGACGAATTCTCTCCCTCCGCTTCTGTCTTTTTTCTTTTTATGTCGCCAGCCCCTTTTTTTTTCCCCATCTCTTACGCGTTATATATGCAAAATAAAAGATAAGCTAAACGATTCGAAATGAAAAGATATGGCCGCAAAGTTGTTATTTTTATTTGAAATGTCCGATATCTTCTCCAAAACATTCATCACCGATCCTGATTTGAATTTACGGATATTCATTTTCCTCTTTGAACTCATGGATCGGGATTGGCCACGACTCGAACGGTGGATGATGGATCACAATTGCGTTAGATGCTCAACAGTGGGGCTTGCGAATGAGGGTTCAATTTTTAATGCGAAAAAATGCATGTTTTAATTATGCTGAAAAATCTAAGGAAAATGCTCCTAAGTCTAAATGCAAACTAAATGTAATCAAATTAAATATTCTTGGTAGGGGCCGAGGTCAGTCTCTATTTTTTTTTTTGCAATTTAATAAAATTCTAAATAAAAACTAAATGAGGGTCAAAATTTAGGTGTCATGCTACAGGTTTGAAAAATGGTTAACAATAACAAATGAGATAAAATCTCAGCAAGTTAACAACCTAAGCCTCATGTAGGGTGTTGATTCACCTAAAGCATACTTTAAACATGTGGCTTAACATCGATGGCAGATCTATAGCGAGCAACTCTCGCTCTACTCCATCTACCACGATTCGTCATCCGGACCCCCGTTAGGCGTCCGATAATATCATCGATAAATTCGAGCATCATCTCCAATCATCATTGAGGGTCAATACACTTTTATGATCACACGAGCACCTTAATCATGTATGCCAATTCAATTCTTCATATTTTTCTAACCAATGTCATCATAAATTGTGCTTATACCATGATTGCGCTCATATATCAAACTTATTGCTATTTTAACAAGTAAAATGCAATAAATAAACCACACGTGATCACACAAAATGCTTTTCATGTCAAATTTCACGTGTTTCATTTTCCAAGCCTATTAGATTATTCCAACGCATAAAACTCAGTATCTAAGTACAACACCACACCAATCTCCATTTATATGGCAAAAATACATTATTTTGACTAGAAAACCCTAGTTCATGAAATAATTATCATTCCAATGTAATCTTCACCTTAAAACCTACTAAAGCATACGATTTAATAACTAACCCAATCATAGTTAACTAACCAAATCATAATTAATTAATCTAACCCTAAGTATAATTAACAATATAATCAAGGATTAGAGAGTTAACTTATTGTTTAATGATGGTGGCGATGGTGGCGATGATGGCGGTGGCAGTGGCTCAATGACGGCATGTGGATGGAAAATAGGTATGGATGGCGACTCGACTCGATGCGGCGGTGGCTTGGCTCAGCTTGGGCGATGAGGGCGTGGCTACACGGTGATGGACGGCACGGTTCCATGGCGGCAAAGATGCGGCTCAAGCTTGGCATGGCGCGGTGAACGACGGCAGCAAAGTGGGCGGCAAGGTGATGAAACAATAAGGAAAAGGAAGAAAATGAAGGAGAGAGAGAGAGACAAGAAGGGGAGTGTTCGGCCACAAGGGAAGAGAGAGAGAGGACTACTTGCAAGCCATAATGAGCCTTGTCTTAAGTTCATAAATTGCCTCTTAAAGTCCAAGCTTCTAGAAGGGGCAAAATGGTAATTTCCACCCTTGGCACTATTCATACGGGCTTGCACTATTCACATGGGCTTGGTACTATTCACGTGGCTTGGGCTTGAATTTTAATGGGCATAATGGGCTTGATATCCAATGGGTTCTTTAGTTGGGCCAAAAATAGGCTTTCGGGAGCAAAACGGTCATTTCCTATTATAGGGCCTCTTGGTGGCCGAATTTAATAGAAAATAGGTCCGTTGATTCATGCCAAGTCTGTAACGTTTATTTGGTTCTCAATTTTCGGCTTACCGTCACTTATCCAAAAATTTAGGGTTTACCGATAAACTTTCAAATATCAATAATGTAACGTCAAATTCTCTTCATCGGATTAGAATTCATGATTAAAATCCATTGAATTCCATTTTATTACCTTGACTGTGTGAAAATGTTCAAAAATCCAATTATGCCCTTTTTCCTAATTAAATCGACAACCGTCCTTTGATTAATTCATAAAGTCGAAATTTCGGGATATCACACATCGTCGACCCATTCTTTTATCTTTGGATTAATGCAAGTGGAAACATTTAATAAACATATAAACAATCACGATAATAAGGATGGCAAGAAAAACAACAAAACTAATATTATTAGCAAAACTCACATTTTATTTATATACTTGTTAACTCTAAGAAGTTATATGTATAAGCCATCACATTCGGGCCACTTCCTATGAGATTAACAAAAAGATACCGGGATTGGAGTTAACTTATATCCGCTACTATGGTATTACACTAAAAAGTTGATCCTCCAAGGCCGACCTAAAGGTAGTACTCGGGAGGAGGCTCGAGATCGCTCTCTGCATCCGAGTCGAATTCCGGATCTTTAACAGCGCCGTTAGGAACCTCTAGGTACATAGGATCCCAAACTCCTTTGCTCGAAGCTCCACCTCTGCCTAGTCCATCAAAACCTCTCAAAGGACCAAAGATGGCATCACCGTGGCGAACGAATTATACCTTAAAACGGTGAGGTATCAGATGCCTCAACCCTTCGTCGACCGAGACCATCATAACGTAAAGCTCATAACGGTGGTCTACACTAGAGACCAGGTATGGCGTTATCTCGAGACTCTGGTCCGTAGGAACCCCGAACCTCACGATTCTCGTACTCATACTACAGGTCTGAAAAGCGATTAACAACAACTAGTGAAATAAAATCTCAGTAAGTCAACAACCTAAGCCTCGTGTAGGGTGTTGATTCACCTAGAGCATACTTTAAACATGCGACTTATTATCGATGATAGATCAATAGCGAGCAATTCTCGCTTTATTTAATCTATAACAGGTTTGAGTGACTCAACTCAATCAACAGACAAACTGCAGACATTCTTAACTCGCCTTGGCACATACCCTACATGATATCAGGTATAGTATTCTATAAACAATGTAATCAGACAACGCGCATAATCAGAACACATATCACCATTTCTCATGCATAATACATCCAAGCGTGTTCCAAATTTTATGCCTAGTGATTATGCCCGCTCTAGGGCACGACACAGCCCTCGGTTGGTGGTCTTTTGGCATAACTGGATATCGTCCCACCCTATCGGGCATGACAATGTCATAACCTCCCCTGGAGATGGATGACATTCCATAAAGGAGAATTAGTCTGGCCTCTACTGCAATTCATCATCCGACCTCGCCGGGCATCCGATAAAATCATCATCATCCCGACCCTGCCGGGAATCCGATAAATCAGGTATTATCCCCAAACCTCTTGGGGGTCCATACTCTTTCTGTGTTCACATGAGCACACCAATCTTGCATGCCATTCTCGTTTCTTCTTTCTTTTAGCCAATGTAACCATGATACGTGCTTATATTATGATTCGTGCTCATACGTCAAACTTATTGCCATTTTCACTCGTAAAAATAAAATAAATAAATCACACGTGATCACACAGACATGCTTTTCTCGTTAAACTTCACATGTTTCATTTTTCAAGCATCCTAGATTATTCCAACACATAAAACTTGGTATGTAAGCATGACACCACACAAATTACCATTTAAATGTCAAAAATTACATTATTTTCAACTAAAAAATGATAGTTCATATAACAATTACGTTTCTAAGGCAATCTTCACCTTAAATCATACCAAAACATATATAGAAATATCACATATCACAAGCACAAAGAATACTAATTAATAACTTATCAATTGAACCTCGATAGCTTATCGTCTATTTGACAATAGTTTATCATTCATTTTTCAATAGCTTATCACCTAATCATCGATAGCTTATCACCCATTTGGTGATAGCTTATCACTCAAAAGTCGATAGCTTATCACCCTTTTGGTGATAGCTTATCACTTACTTACCGATAGCTTATCATTTCTTTGATGATAGCTTATCATTTTTCCTTGATAACCTATCACTTCCACTTATCCTTTCATGATAACTTATCACCTAATTCAACCATAGTTAACTAGTTCAACCATAATTAACTAATCCAACCATAGTTAACTAATCCAATTATAGTTAACTAATCCAATCATAGCTAACTATAAACTTCACTTAATCTAACCATAAGCGCAATTAACAACCTAACCAAGGATTAGGTAGTTAACTCACTAGTTTGATGGCGGCGGCGAATAGTGATGAATGGCAACACGACGCGACTTTGCTTGGTGCGGCAACGACACGAGCAAACGGCATGACGATGAACTCGGTGGCACGACATGGCGATGGATGGCAGTGCAGCGCAGCTTGGCGACGGCGGTACGGTGCGGCTTGGGTGCAGCAAAGTGAGGGGCGGCGGTGATGATAGCTAAATCCAAGAGGAAAATGAAAGAGAGAAAGAGAGGAAAAAGATAGAGAGAGGGGAAAGAGTAAAAGTGAGAATGAGAAAGAGAGAGAGAATTGTCTTGCTAACTTCTTCACCAAGTTGCATTATTGCAACCCCAAAATTTTATCCAATCTTGCTCTTGAAATTCAAGACAACTTTAGACCAAATAATTGAGGAAAGAAGGAAGAGAGACAGAGAGAGAGAGAGAGAGAAGACCACTTGCCAAGCTTTAATGAATCTTATCTTAAGTCCATTAATTTGTCTCTTAAAGTCCAAGTTTTTCTAGAATTGGTATAATGGTAATTTCCACTCTTGATACTATTCATACGGGCTTGTACTATTCATGTGGGCTTGGCACTATTCATAGGAGCTTGGTCTTGAATTTAAAGGGCTTAATGGGCTAGATATCCAATGGGCTTTTTATTTGGGCAAAAAATGGGCTTTCGAGGGTAAAACGATAATTTCCTCTTATAGGGCTTCTTGGTGGCCGAATTTCATAGGAAGTAGACCCATTGGTTTATGCCAAGTCCGTAACGTCTCTTGGGTTCTTAATTTTCAACTTATCGTCACTTATCCGAAAATTTAGGGTTTACCGATAAACTTTGAGATTTCGATTTTGTAACATCCAAAACTCTTCATCGGATTAGAATTCGTGGTTAAAATCCATCGAATTCAATCTTAGTATGTCGGTCGAAATTTAGGAATATCACAGTAAAAGAGCAGAGATGATAACTAACTTGGTGCTGCACAACTGAAGCTTCAGACTCTACGAAATTTGTCCTATCATTTTTAGATGGATTTATATCTTGTTTAACGCAACATGCGTATTAGGACTTCCTGAGGAATTCAGAGGCAGCTATTGAAACATTGTAAAGTGAAAAGTGTTCACGAATGACTAATATTGAAGTCATAATATCAAAAAAATTATAAATTTATTACATTGATACCAATTCAATCATAAACCTTTTAATTGGATTAATTTAGTCATATTTCTTATTACATTAGTACCAATAAGGTCAATCCAGCCAATTTAGGTCAAAGATTGCTGACATATACACTAGCCGTCCTACGAGACACTACTGACGATAACGTGGATAAATTTTACAATATTTTAATTTTTTTCTGAATTTTTAATTTTCTTTTTTCCTTTCCATTTACCTTTCGCTGGTGGCAAACCATGGTTGGCGAGAGCTGGCCTCAGGCACGCATGCCGCCACAGGTAAAGGCTACCCTCGCCGAGACCATCCTTGGCGAGGCCAAGCGTCACTTGGGCGATGGTTGCGCCTCACTAGATTTGGTGAGGGTGATCCTCGCTCAGGTGAGGCCAGCCCTCCCTAGCCATGGCCGGTCATCAGCGGAAGGAGAATGGATAGGAAAATAAGGGAAAAAATAAAATAATAAAATAATTCATAAAATTATGTAAAAATTATAAATTTTGTCCATGTTGGTGGCGGCAATGGCACGTTGGATGGTCGACATCCACATCTACAATTCTTGGCCTAAATTAACTACATAGACTGAATTGGTACCGATGTAAAAAGTTTTACCAATTAAATTGGTCCAATTAAGAGATTTAAGACTAAACTAGTACCAATGCACTGAGTTTGGGATTCTTTTGGTACCATTTTGAAAAGTTTTATGACTACATTGGTCTAATTGAGAGGTTTATGACTAAATTAGTATCAAAGCAATAGGTTTAAAACTTTTATGGTACTTTTCCCCACAATTTTCACCCTACCAAGTAGATGTTCTATAGTTGAAAGAGAGTCACCTTCAATTGAGTTAGCAATTTTTTTTAATTGGTCAAGAGGAAATTTTAATTTCACATAAAAGAGAGGTACATAACTTCAAGACAAAAGCAATCACAAAGTGTGATATCCTCAATTTTCAACCAATGTACCAAAATCAAATTCGATGGATTTTAACCACGAATTATAATTCGATTAAGGATATTGAATTTTTTAGGATTAAGAAATGAACATTGGACTTTGTCGCCTCGTTTCCAATTTTATCGGCGAACACTAAAATCAATTCCGAGCGATGGTATTTTCGAATCAAGCGATCGAATGATAAAACCAGCAAGGCCAACAGGCCTCTTTTTCTTCAAATTCGGCCACAAGGACCTTGAGTGGAAAAATTACAGTTTTGCCCTTGAAGTGAAAATTACCAAAATGTCCCTATGAGTAAAATGACCAAAATACCCCTTCTAGAAGATAGATATTTATGAGCTTGAGGATCAAGTTTCGGAAGATAAGACTCTTTCTCTCTCTTACTCTTCCACTCTTTCTCTTCCTCCCTCTCTTTTTCCTCTCTTTCATTTCTTCTTGGTTCAACCACCTTCACCACCCTCACTTTGCCGCCCACTTTGCCGCCACCGTTTATTGACGTGCCGAGCTTGAGCCGCATCATTGCCATAGTTAGGATCACCATACCGTCTCTTCGTCCGCCCATGCCATTCTTGCCACGCCAAACTCCGCCGTCTAAGTCGTCGAGCTGAGCCGCTGTCCACCCATTTTCCATCCACGTGCCATCGTCAAGCTACCACCACCGCCTTCGCGCCATCGCCGCCGCCGTCGTTAAACGGTGAGTTAACTCCCTAATCCTTGATTAGGTTGTTAATTGCACTTAGGGTTATATTAGTTAACTAGGGTTAAATTAGTTAACTATGGTTGGTTTAGTTAACTATGGTTGAGTTAGTTAACTATGATTGGGTTAGTTAACCGTGATTGAGTTGGTTAACTATGGTTGAGTTAATTAACTATGGTTGGGTTAGTTAACCATAATTGAGTTAGTTAATTGTGGTTGAGTTAGTTAACTATGATTAAGTTAGTTAACTATGGTTGGGTTAGTTATTAAATTGTATGCTTTGTGCGGGCAATGTACGATATTTTTATATATGTTTTGGTATCTTTTAAAAAGAGGATTTCCTTAGAAAGGTAATTATTTTTATGAACTATTGTTTCTTATTTGAAATAATGTAATTTTTGACATATAAATGGTGAGTGGTGTGATGTCATGGTTAACTATTGAGTTTTATGCATTGGAATAATCTAGGAGGCTTGAAAAATGAAGCATGTGAAGTTTAACACGAAAAGCATGTTTGTGTGATCACGTGTGGTTTATTTATTACATTTTTATATGTGAAAATGGCAATAAGTTTGATGTATGAGCATGAATCATTGCATGAGTACATATCATGAGTGCATTGATTAAAAGAAAGAAGAAATGAGATTGGTATGCTTGTGTGCTCGTGTGATCACAAAGTGTACGGACCCTTAGTAGTGATTGGGGATGATGCCTGATTTTATCGATGATATTATCGAACGCTCGGTGGGGGTTCGGATGACGGATCATGGTAGAGGTCGGACCGATTCTCCTTTATGGAATGCCGTTTGCCAGTGGGTGAGGTTAGGGTGTGGCCGTACTTTGATTGACTAGGAGGAGACGTTGCCATTGTTGATGGTTTTGGGATGATGCTTGGTCATACCGAAAGACTACCAACCTTCAAGTTGTGCCGTGACCTAAAGAGGTCAAGAATCGCCAACCTTCGGGTTGTGCCGTGCCCGAGAGCAGATGTAATCACTAGGCATAAAATTGGATCACGTTTGGATGTATTGCGTGTGAGAAATTGTGTTATGTGTTCTGATGTTGTGCCTCGTCTGATGTATTGCTTATAGAATGTTATAACCAATATCATGCAGGGCATATGCCAAGGCGAGGTAAGAATACCTGTGATTCGTTTATTGATTGAGTTGAGTCACTCAAACCTGTTGTAGATTAAGTAGAGCGAGAGTTGCTCGCTATTGATTTGCCATCGATGTTAGGTTGCATGTTTAGGGCATGCTCTAGGTGAATCAGCACCATATACGAGGCTTAGGTTGGTAACTTGTTGAGGTTTTATCTCATTTGTTGTTGTTAACTGCTTTTCAGGATCTTAGAATGAAAAGTTGACTTGTGCGGTTCGGGGCAGATCAAGGTGCTCTCGCGTAAAGGAGATAGGTTAAGCTGACTTTGATATCGTTTTGATGGTCTCGATAGGAAGTGCCCTAAAGTGAGGGCTTGTACATATAACTTCCTAGGATTAACATGTATATTAATAAAGCGTGTTTTGGTAATGACGTTTGTTCTACTATTTTTCCTGCTATCCCTATTGTGATGTTGTTTGGGTGAATATCTATCGTTTTCGCTTGCGTTAATCGAAAGATAAAATGAACGGGTCGACGACGCGTTCTGGGACGTCGCATTTTTAATGACCCAAGAGAATAAATGTATTGGGATGGTCGCGCGCTCGAGGGCTAAGGCGTAACATTCCCATTTTGATATCAAAGCATGGCTATAACCTGGAGTGATAAGGTGCGTTGGATTTTGAGATAGTTAGTTAGGAAAAACACCCATGCTTGTGATCGTTGATTGCTTATTGATACTAGCACATGTGTTGTTTTGACTGTTCTATGATATAAGTAAAGTCTCTAGTTTTTAGGCTTATTGATGTCCTTATTGATTTGGTTTTGGGCTGATGTAGTGAAAGTTCACGACTGATTTTCTTGATGATGGATCCGTATATAAGTGATGTAGTTCATGACTGGAGAATTGATTGAGGAATCTGTGAAGATAGAAGGTGGTTTAGACTTTAATTGTGATTGGGGGCTCTTGATTTTGGTGAGTTTTGGGAGCTTGTTGAAGTAAAGTTTTTGGCTTATTTGTGGATGATGAAATCGTAAGAGTATGTTGTAGTTCTAGGCTTGAATTGTTGAGAATTCATTAGAAATGTGTATGTGGACATTGAAATGTTGCAGTTAGTTCATGAATTAAACAAATTATGGAATTAGTATTCTCAAGTTTGCCTTAAATTAGGAAGACCGTGGAAATAGGACATAATTTCAAGTTTGGATTGGTGAGAAGTCATTGAAATCACCACATGGGGTATGGAAGTGCTGATATGAACTTTTGATTTGGCTAATTTTGAGGTTAGTGATCTCGAGTATTCTGAATTTGGAGAAATCGTGAACCTCATTTGGTTATTTGAGCTTAGTTTAGTTGAATTAATATTAAGACAGGTTTTGTTGTTGGATTATATGCTAATTTGGTGAAGCTATGTTCTTGCCTTAGGTAGTTTGGTTGAAAGATGTGTTACATGATGAACTTTGATGGATGAATCACTAGTCGAGTTTGATGGTTTAGTTATAGGATGGATTTCAAGAATGTGAGGAATAATTGAGGAATAATGAATTGGCCTTGTTGAGATTTAGATCATCTTAGGAACATTGCATTTAGTTTTCGGATTGATGATTGGTGAGTTATGGTGTTCGGATGGTGCTGGATTGGGGGAGCTGGGAAGTGATGTTGATTTTGCGTTATAATTTCGATTTTGTCCATTGCTGGACTGATAGATGTAAGTTGAAAGACATGCTGAATTGATGTGGTTTGGTAAGGAAAATGTATGGAATGAGTATATGGCACGTGGCATTGAATATACATGTGATTGTATATAAAAGATAAATGCTCGAAATATATGAAAATGAGTGAATTAAATGCCATACATGTCATGCTGTGTGAAAAACATCTTGATTGAGATGAGGCTCGTGATTTATGATTGTCACTATTACTAGTTGCATAGGTTAGGGCGAACCGTGAGACTCGGTATGGGACGAGTCGAGCAAAACACCTACAAATTGTGAGGCTCGGTATGGGACGAGTCAAGCGAGACTCCCTTCGTAGGTGTGTTGTTTGGGGACGAACCAAGCGAAGGCTGGTGGACCTGTAACGACTTGATCTGATGAGGGTGGGGAGTGATCGCCGAAATGAGAGGGCTCGGACAAGGTGCGACTCCTAATAGACTTCTAGAATGGCGAAGGGGGCAAGAATGAACCAAATCGAACATCGAAAAAGGCAGGTATATGTGTTAAAAACGCGTAGAATGAATGTTGAAATGGGAAAGTCATTTGAGGTCGTGGAAGAAGTATATTTAAAGATAAGGGCCTTGCGCGAACTGATGAATAACCGACGTAATCCGTATGTCTTGGCTAAGAAGAGATCACACTAAACCAAGGCAGTATAGAACATAAATCCTTTGCATTCGTATCATCGTGTGTGCAGGTCAAGTCTTGGTTTCAATTTAATTGTCTGCTTTGAGATTTGCAATGTGAATGCTGGTTGTGTGCAATTAACATGCATTAGCGATGAAGTCTTCTTGATTATTTTGTGTAATTGCTGAATGCTATTTAGAAGCAAGGCTTCACGTATGATTGTTTGATGGTGTTGGTAATGTATGACTTTGATGTCATCATTGGAATGGATTGGCTCACCAAACAATGAGCTACAATGGATTGCTATCGTAAAGCAATCAAATTTAACCTGTTAGGAAGGGTTAGTTTCGAGTTCATTAGAAACAAAGGGTTCCTCTCAATCCCCTTGATTTCGTCGTTTGAGGCGACAAGCTTGCTGGATAGTGGTTGCCAGGGTTATTTGGCAACTATGGTCAATACGTTGGTTGAGGAACCAAGGATGGAGGACATCGCTGTAATGCGAGACTTTTTTGATGTCTTTTTAAAAGAATTACCTAGATTACCCCTATAAAGGGAAATAAAATTCATGATTGAGTTAGCCCTTGGAACAGAGCCGATTTTCAAAACACCATACCGCATGGTGTTGTCAGAACTAAAGGAATTAAAGGTGCAGATGCAAGAATTATTGGATAAGGGATTCATCCGCCCTAGTGCATGGTCTTGGGGAGCGCCAGTTATGTTTGTAAGAAAGAAGGATAGATAGTTGCGTCTTTACATCGATTATTGGCAACTCAATCAAGTAACGATCAAGAACAAGTACCCGTTACCAAGGATAGACGATTTGTTTGACCAACTATAGAGAGCTTCGTATTTTTCAAGATAAACCTAAGGACGGGTTATCACTAATTGAGGATCAAGGAGGATATACCGAAAACGGCATTGCATACACGTTATGATCATTATGAGTTTACGGTAATGCCATTTGGTCTGACAAATGCTCTACTGCTTTTATGGATCTAATTAATCATGTGTTCAAGGAATATCTGGACATCTCAATGAAGATTTATACAGAGATGGTTTATTAGAGTGGCATAGTGAAAGTATAGTGAGGTCACCTAATAATTGGTAAGTTACACTCTTAAGAAGCTAGGAAGTAATTTTGGAGACATGAGGATACTAGTACGGATTTTAGAAGTGTTGAGAGTAACGCTAAGCTTGTATGATGAGTGATGATCTTTTGGATGTTTAGATATTACTGATAAAGTCATGAGAGACTATGGTACCATTCTCGGAATGAAAAGCGACGTAGTTGATTTTGGAAGTGATAAGTCTAGGTGATGATCCTTTAGGCTCGGAACTTGAGGAACATTGAATGGAAACTAGTTAAGTTCTTATTTCTGATAATTTGAGGATTTGAAGTCATTCCATCAAGTATTGATCAAATCTAACCGATGATCTTATATTGGTGATTTGGGGCATACTAGTTGTTCAAGCTTAAGTGATGATCTTTTCTAGGTACTATGATTGGAAGTATCTTGTCAAAGATATATTAGAGATTATTATTTAGTGGATTTAGTAAAGATTAGTTCTGAAGATATATTATTGAGGAGTTTTATTAGAGGAATTAGTAAAGTTATGAAAAGTATTCGAAGGTTTTGCATTCGAAGTGAGAATTAATCGACACGAATTTTCAATTGGATAACAAGATGTTCTTAAGCTACGTCTTGATTAAAATGATAGGAATCTTGATGAATTAGTCAATGGCTAATGAAAAGTTTAAATGATAATGGTGATGAAAAGTGCAATATAGTGTGATCTAATGGATATATGGTAAGTTCGACTTTAAATGTTGACAAATGATATTAGATTTTGGTACTAGAGAAATTTTTGTAAACGTATGACATTTTGAAGATCTTAGAGACATTTAAGAATGGATGAATTGAACACATGGAATGTAAGTTTAAAAGTAATATGGTAGAGTAGGAATTGTGGAAGTAATAAGTTATGATTTTAGAATGAAAGTATTGACCCTTCAGTGATAGGTTATGATCATTGTTATGTATTTGAAGATCTTGGTACAAAGAATCTTGGTGGATTGATTTGAGGATAGTAATGCAGGATTGAAAGTATGCGATCATTATGAGATGATCTTGTCTTGGAGAATTAGGAGTTAATTGTTTCGTGGTGCTAAATGGATAAATTTTGAAATAAGGTTATCAATGATCCCTTCTCAAGGTATTAGCCAAGACATGAAAGGTATTTGAAAAGTTTTTGTAGCAAATAAGAGTTGAGTTGCACAAGTCCGTAATGGGACGATGTTAGAGAAAGGAAAGCTAAGTCTAAGGTATATTGAACCTTTTGAGATTCTGGAACGAATTGTGATTTTGGTCTATCATCTCGTGTGGCATCGAGACTTGCTAAAGTATATGATGTCTTTCATGTGTCTATGCTAAACCAATGGATCTTTCGTTCTGGACGAAAATAAAAGAGGATGCAAAAAGGGGAGGAGGGGATGCCAACTGAAGTCACCACCTCCAAGTTTCGAACCCAAGGTGTCGGATTGTTTGTTCACTCCCAAATACCACTTGGCCGAGGCGCAAGTGGTGAGATTCACGCTCCAAAATTTTTATTTAAAAGAACATGCGCACGATTGACATGACCTTTCGCAGTCCTCGAGGCATCTTTACATTGGATGGTGTGTTCCAATTAGGGAAGTAAAGTATGCATTTAGACATCAAGGATATAGAAGGAAAATACTCGATAATCAGAAAGGAATTCAAGCTTACAAGCTTTGCCTTGATCTTTAGGATGTCATTAGTGGATAAGCAAGTTAAGTGCGTAGAAAGACCAGTATGGATATTGGATCGAAAAGAACAAGTGCTCAAGAACAAGGTTATTGGTCTAGTAAAAATTTTATGGCAACACCATGACATGGAAGAGGCGACATGGGAATGCGATGAGGTCATGAGGTGCCAATACCCTCATCTGTTTGAATAATCAGGTAGGGTCTTAAATTTCAAGGACAAAATTTTTTTAAGAGGGGAAAAGTTGTGACATCCTAAATTTTCGACCAGTGTACCAAGATCGAATTCGATAGATTTTAACTACGAATTATAATCTGATTAAGGATATTAGATTTTTTAGGATTGAGAAACGAACATTGGACTTTGTCACCTCGTTTTCCAATTTTATCGGCGAACACTAAAATTGATTCCGAGCGATGGTATTTTCGAATCAAGTGATTGAACGATAGAACCGGCAAGGCCAACGAGCCTTTTTTTCTTCAAATTCGGCCACAAGGACCTTGAGTGGAAAAATTACAGTTTTGCCATTGAAGTGGAAATTATCAAAATGCCCCTATGAGTAAATTGATCAAAATGTCCATTCTAGAAGGTAGATATTTATGAGCTTGAGGACCAAGTTTCGGAAGATAAGACTCTTTCTCTCTCTTACTCTTCCACTCTTTCTCTTCCTCCCTCTCTTTTTTCTCTCTTTCTCTCTATCATTTCTTCTTGGTTCGGCCACCTTCACCACCCTCACTTTGCCGCCCACTTTGCCACCGCCATTCGTTGCCATGCTGAGCTTGAGCTGTGTCATTACCGTAGTTAAGATTGCCATACCGTCTCGCCGTCCGCCCATGCCGTTCTTGCCATGCCAAGTTCCGCCATCCAATTCACTGAGCCAAGCCGCCGTCCATACCCATTTTTCGTCCACGTGCCGTCGCCGAGCCACCACCGCCTTCGCACCGTCGCCACCGTCATTGTTAAATGGTGAGTTAACTCCCTAATCCTTGATTAAGTTGTTAATTACACTTAGGATTAGATTAGTTAACTATGGTTGGTTTAGTTAACTATGGTTAAGTTAGTTAACTATGGTTGAGTTGGTTAACTATGGTTGAGTTAGTTAATTATGGTTGGGTTAGTTAACTATGGTTGAGTTAGTTAACTATTATTAAGTTAGTTAACTATGGTTGAGTTAGTTAACTATGAATAAGTTAGTTAACTATGGTTGGGTTAGTTATTAAATTGTATGCTTTGTGTTGGCAATGTACGATATTTTTACATATGCTTTGGTATGTTTTAAGAAGATGATTTCCTTAGAAAGGTAATTATTTTTATGAACTATTATTTCTTATTTGAAATAATGTAATTTTTGGCATATAAATGGTGAGTGGTGTGGTGTCATGCTTAGATATTGAGATTTATGCATTGGAATAATCTAAGAGGCTTGAAAAATGAAGCATGTGAAGTTTGACATGAAAAGCATGTTTGTGTGATCATATGTGATTTATTTATTGCATTTTTATGTGTGAAAGTGGCAATAAGTTTTATGTATGAGCACGAATCATGACATGAGCACGTACCATGAGTGCATTGATTAAAAGAAAAAAGAAATGAGATTGGTATGCCTATGTGCTCGTGTGATTACAAAGTGTACGAACCCTCAATAGTGATTGGAGATGATGCCTGATTTTATCGATGATATTATCGGAACCTAGTGGAGGTTCGAATGACGGATCGTGGTAGAAGCTAGACCAATTCTCCTTTATAGAATGCCGTCTGCCTGTGGGGGAGGTCGGGGTGTAGCCGCACCTCGATCGACCAAGAGGAGACGTTGCCATGCCTAACGGTTTTGGGACGATGCCTGGTCATGCCGGAAGACCACCAACCTTCGGGTTGTGCCGTGGCCTAGAGAGGTCGAGAACCGCCAACCTTCGGGTTATGCTGTGCCCGAGAGCGGGCGTAATCACTAGGCATAAAATTGGATCACGCTTGGATGTATTGCGTGTGAGAAATTATGTTATACATTCTGATGTTGTGCCTCGTCTAATGTATTGCTTATAGAATGTTATAACCAATATCATGCAGGGCTTGTGTCAAGGCAAGGTAAGAATGCCTGTGATTCGTTTGTTGATTGAGTTAAGTCACTCGAACTTGTCGTAAATTAAGTAGAGCGAGAGTTGCTCGCTATTGATCTGCCATCGATGTTAGGTTGCATGTTTAGGGCCTGCTCTAGGTGAATCAGCACCTTACATGAGACTTAGGTTGTTAACTTGCTAAAATTTTATCTCATTTGTTGTTGTTAAGTGCTTTTTAGGACCTTAGAATGGAAGGTCGACTTGTGCGGTTCAAGGCAAATCAAGGTGCCTTCGCGTAGAAGAGATAGGTTAACCCAACCCTGGTATCGTTTTGATGGTCTAGATAGAAAGGCCCTAAAGTGATGGCTTGTACATATAACTTTATAGGGTTAACATATATATTAATAAAGCATGTTTTGGTAATGACGTTTGTTCTACTATTTTTTTCGCTATCTTTGTTGTGATGTTGTTTGGGTGAATATTTATCGTTTCCGCTTGCATTAATCGAAAGATAAAATGAATGGGTTGATGATGCGTTTTAGGACGTCGCATTTTTAATAACGCAAGAGAAGAGATGTATCGGGATGCTCACGCGCTTGAGGGTCGGGGTGTGACATAAAGCATTACAATCTAGTGAAAATATGAAAGATAAAACAACTTGGTCCACAATAATGGATTTGTCATAGCATTATAGCACAATTAGTTGCCGATCATCGAAACTCGCATTATCATCAGTAATGAGCACACGTCGAAAACTTTATCTATAATAACTATGACTTTGCCGAAAGGTGGTGTGCTCCCAAGTTCGGCGTCCCCAGCACTATCACCATATAGAGATAACAATACCACCAATAGGTTAATGTCTTGTAAATCTCATATCTATCTCTAGATCGAGATAGAAGAATCCCCATATTTAGATCTAACTCTAAATCGGGAGAGAAGAGTTGTAAAGTAAATATATATGATCAAAACACTTTCAAATGGACTCATCTTTGAACATAGTAAGAAAGGAGTTTCAAAGACTTGTGGAGCACTCGAACAATGTCTATGGAATCACCGAAAAGGTCTTGAAGATTCTTAACGAAGAAAAAATAGGGAGATAAATAGGGATATAGAGAGGAAGAGGGAAGAGGGAGGGAGGGAAAGTAGGACGACCTAGGAGGGGTTGGGATTGGCGGCTGGAAGCCTTGAGGGAAAGAGAGAGGGAGAGAGAAAAAAGGGGGTTGACGAGGTATTAGTGGACTTGTGAATATTCAGCTTCTGTTCTTTAGTAAGCCTATAAGTGATTTGATTTTGTAATGAATGATGTCAGTGAAGTATGTAAAGAGCATAAAAGCTATTCAAACTATGTTTCGAGTTTGACTCTTGACTTGATCAATGGTATCGATGATTTTATGTAAAATACGATAATTTAGTGTCTGATTACTTTGAGATTATATAAAAATAAGAATCTTGTCTATGAATTTATAAAATGTAATCGGGATTTGGAACGTCTTCCTCCAAGGACGTAGGTTATATGAACCTATAAACAACGCGAATATGTTGTGCACTTTTTGTTTCGCGACTTATGGTTTTTCTTTCTATTCTTTACCAACTCTTTTTTCTCGTTTAGCTTGAGGATTAGTGAAAGATCTTCACTACCTAGCCTTTTGACTGACAATTTCATGTGTCCATTACTATAATACTCTTATTTAAGCGTTCTTTCCATGCATAAATAAACAACTGTGTTCCATTATTATTATTTTACTGATGGTCAATGATCTCTATGAGCTTTAAATGCAACCTTATATGATATCCTCCTACCAACTACCAACTATACAAACAGATATTGAGGTTGCAATCCTTTTTTAGGGCCCATTGCCTACATCTTCGCTTTAGCTTGTTCCTATCTTCCAAGTTTATAAAAAATTACCAATAAAGTCATAAATCTATTGAAATTATGCCAATTCAGCCCTAAACTTTTTTTTTTTGGTCAATTTAGTCATAAACTTTTTCTATTTGTGCCAATTCACTCTATCCGCCCAATTTTGGCCAGAAATCGCTAATATAAACGCCAACCGGCCGTCCTATTTGGCACGACCGACATTGACGTGGATTTTTTTAATTATATTTTAATAATAATTTGAGTTTTTGTAATTTTTTTTCTTTTCCTCTCTTTACTTTGGTTGGGGGGGGGGGTAAGCCCCATTTAAGGTCGCTGGCCGACCCTCACCGGCAATGGGCGAGGGCGTCGTGGCTCTCATCGGCTCTAGGTGAGGGTCGTAACACCCTCGCCGGCCATTGGCCGAGGGCTTGCAAGTCCTCACTGTGGTCTTGGAGGGCCAGTGAGGGTCGTCGACCCTCAGCTCCCTCCCAAAAAAATTAAAGGATAGAAAAAGGTTACAAAAATTCAAAAAATTATTAAAATATTATTTAAAATGTCCATATCACTACCGTCCACATCATGTAGGATGGACAACGTCTATATTAGCAATTTTGGCCTAAAATTAGCTGGATAGACTAAATTGGTATAAATGCAAAAGGTTTAGTACTTCATTGGTAAAAAAAAATTTAGAATTGAATAGTCACAATTATAATAGGTTTAGGACTTTCTTTGGTAATTTTCCCTAGAATTCTATTTTAGCATGCATCTATTGATAAAGCAAGTTATTATGAGTAAAAAGATATGTTTAAAACATTTAATTGGCAGTAGCACAGCAGAAACCACTATTTTTTTTATTCCTCACAAAACTCGGCATAAATTATAAACCAAATCAATTTGCTATCACGAATAGGTCGTCCCTTTACTCTACATTTGTATGTATGATTATTTACATACAACAATTTATATGATCGAGAAAAGTCTACATAAGATCGCGCCATGACTTATGAAATCTCCGGCAATGTGAATGATTCAACGAGCTTCATTAACCACACTCGAGGCAAATGTTCTGAGCTATATGTTTATTATGAAACGAGAATTTTGGGAATGCAAAATTCAAGCAGAGCTAAAACGCACCTCTCTTCCGTGCAAGCCGGAGTGAAGTGCTGCGCTTGACCTTTCCCAACTCTCTATTGCAGTACCGAAGTGGCTTGTTGCACTCAACCTTCGTACTTCTTTGTTGTGCGAGTTGGAGCTTTGCACTTCCGTAATGGAGATTTTTCCATCAGAAACTATAAATATAAATATATATTTGCGGAAACTTAATTAGGACAAAAGTTCTAAACATAAACGAGTGAAAGAGTGGAGAAGAAGACTGAACCAAGTGCCATGCAAACCGGAGCTTCGCACCTTGGTAACGGAGATTTTACCTTCGGCAACGAAAAAATACAAAAAGAATTGGGGAAAGTTATCGAGATGACAAATTGTTTAAAAGTAAAAGAGTAAAAGAGTAGAGAAGATGAGTAACCTGGTACTGCGCGATCGGAGCTTCCCACATCTCTAATGGAGGTTTTACCTTAATAGAGATTTTACCTTAGAAAACGGAAAAAGGAAATTCGGGAAAGTTAAAGAGGACAAAGTTTCTAAGAGTAAAAGACTAAAGGGTTAATACGACGAAAAACCTAAATTGATACACATACGATAAATTTATCCCTAATTAATTTTTTTATCATAAAAAATTTGGAATTGGTACACTTATGACAATTTTACTTTTAAATAATTTTTTTGATCACCAAAAACTTCAAAATGGTGCATTTGTGATAAATTTATCATTCGTTAGTTTCCGTTAAATTGGGTTAATACTATGAAAAATTTCAAATTAGTACACCTGTGACAAACGGAGGGCAAAACCTGAAACTAGTATACTCGCAAATTGCTACGTGTCATACAACTCAACAATTTAATAGTAAAATTTAATGGAAACTATCAGAGGGTAAACTTGTCATAAGTATACAAGTTTGAAGTTTTTTGTGGTAAAAAAATTAGTTTCGGGTGAATAAATAAATTTATTAATTTAGGATTTTTTCATGGTATTAATCTAAAAGTAAAAGAGTAGAGAAGATGACTAACCTGGTGGCGTGCGATCGGAGCTTCGGAGCTTCCCACGTCTCTAGAAAGAAAAAGAAATGAGGAAAGTGAAGGAAAAGAGCATAAATGAGAGCGGAGAAAACGAAGAATTGGCAGTCAATTGAATTTTTAGCGCATTTATTATCCTGTTAGCGCAATTAATTCGGTTGCTTTTGCAGGCTATATTGAAATACATCAAATTTCTGTTTTTTTTTTTTTTTTAATTTGACATGTGTCACCTTTTGATAGGTGCTGACTAGATACATACGTGCCACGTCAACGCATAACCTGGTGATAACGTATCACTAAATATTTTCTCGTAATGAAGGTTTTCCATTCGTGATGGAGATTTTACCTTCGGAAAGGAAAAAAAAATGAAAAAATGTAACGAGATGATAAAGTTTCTAAAAGTAAAAGAGTAAAAGAGTAGAGATGATAGCTAACTTGACGCTGCGCAACTGAAGCTTCGGAGCTCTACGAAATTTGTCCCATCATTTTTAGATGGATGGATATCTTGTTTAACGCAACAAGTGTATTAAGACTTCTCGTGGAATTCAAATTTTAAATAAGGTCGATTCAGCTAATTTAGGCTAAAAATTGCTGATGTAGACGTTGGCCGTCCTACAAGACATTACTATTAATAACATGGATAAATTTTACAAATTTTAAATATTTTTCTGAATTTTTATTTTTATTTTTATTTCTTTCCTTTCCATTTAACCTGCGCTAGTGGTCGGCCATGGATGGTATGGGCTGGCCTCAAGCACCCATGTCGCCATAGGTCAGGGCTGCCCTCGTCGGGACTATCCTAGGTGAGGTCGGGTGTCGCCTTGGCAATGGTTAGGCCTCGCCAAATCTATCGAGGGTGATCCTTGCTCAGGAGAAGCCAACCCTCCCTAGCCATGGTCAGCCATTAGCAGAAGGAGAATGGAAAGGAAAATAATAATAAAAAAATAAACATTTTAGAAAAATATTTAAAAATTCTAAAATTTGTCTGCGTTGGCGGCGGCAATGGCACATTGGACGATCGATGTCCACATTTGCAATTCCCGACCTAAATTGGCTAGGTGGACTAAATTGGTATCAATGTAAAAAGATTTACCGATTAAATTGGTCCAATTAAGAGTTTTAAGATTGAATTAGTACCTAAGTAGCACCAATACTAACACGTGACACGACATGCCGATGTGTTATTTTTCAAAAATAGAGAATTCCGACACGTTGGGACACGTTATATTTTAAATGTATATTTTTATATATACAGGATAAATTACAAATCCATAAATAAATAAATAAATAATAAAAAGAGTTACCATTTATAGAAGTGCATCAGATAAATCCACCATCTAATCCACCATGTGCAGATAGAGCACGCAGCTTGCCCTGCAAAATTTCATTTTTTGTTCACAACCCACGACTCAGAATCAACAACACAACTCGGAACCGCGGCGAGAACTTGTCTGGGGAAGAAAGAAAGAAGGAATTCCCGTGTGGAGCCCGTTCCGCGCCAAATCGGTGAAGGACAGGATCATGACGAAAACTTGAGCCAGCACGTCGATCAGCAAGCGATCAATCTCCGCTTCCCATTTGTGCCTCTCTTTAACCTACAATATGCAATTCGTCTATCTCGTGATTCTTAAGATATTTTGAACTTTTATTTTTCAATCCTTTTATCGAGAAGTATAATTTTTGCGTGCTAGGTACCCGCATTCTTTCAAACAAATTCTGCATTTGCTGCACAGTTGCTGCCTTCTGTGATAATTCTACGTCAATTTGGTCCTTCTTTAGTCCACATTAAAGAGGAACGACAGTCACTCGAACTGGAGCTTGAGAGACAAAAAAAACGACAACAATAGCACCCGAGGCCATACTAGCTTGTCATAAGAAGTCTAAGAGCAAAGCCAACACTGAAGAAGCACAAATGGGAAGTTCATGTGGACCTTCTTTCGTTGATTCCCTCTTCTCTCCGTTTTCTCCATGGACAACGGGCTGATCCCTTTTGATTATGATGATATGGTTCGTGTTAAGATCCTACCTACATTCTTGTATGATGCAATAGATTGTGCTGTACTAAGTTAGAATTTCATCGATTTGGCAAGGGATCATGCCACCTCTTCTTCTTCCTCCTCCCTCCTCCCCATGGCAAGAGTGATTTCCAGTGTGCATAATGTCCCACATCGAAAGGAAAGAAGAGGAGGGAAGATAGGTCAGGCTACAAAAGAGAGGAAAGGTGAGATAGACTTCAAATATATGCTTGGCCCGGGTCAGATGAGTAGTGAGGAAGGCCATGGCCGCCATTGAACTTCGTGGGCCATCATCATAAATTTGGGCCTTAGTATCTCCATAAATTCGAACATTATAATTTCGGACTCGCGTGTCGAGTCCAAAATGTGCGGTCAATGTACATGACACGTGTGTTGGTGTCACGTGTGTTGGTGTCGGTGAGTCATCCGACACGACTCAAAGACTAAAGAGAAGTGTGTGTGTTGGTGTCATGTGTGTTGGTGTCGGTGAGTCATCCGACACGACTCAAAGACTAAAGAGAAGTGTGTTTAGGATACTTTTGGTATCATTTTGAAAAGTTTTAGAACTATATTAATTCAATTGAGAGGTTTAAAATTGAATTAATATGATTTAATTGAGAGATTTAGGACTGAATTAGTATCAATGCAATAAGTTTAGAACTTTTTTGGTACTTTTCCCCACGGTTTTCACCCTGCCAAGAAGATGTGCTATAGTTGAAAGAGAGTCTGTAAAATATGTCTTGAATTTTATGTACCCGGTTGGGTTTAT
>BCNH02000001.1:6448720-6474682 GCA_001662345.2 Metrosideros polymorpha var. glaberrima | reverse complement strand
GGGGGGGGGGGGGGTAAGCCCCATTCAAGGTCACTAGCTGACCCTTGTCGGTAAGGGTGAAGGCATCACAGCTCTCATCGGCTCTGAGTGAGGGTCATATCTCCCTCGCTGGCCATTGGGCAAGGGCTTGCGGGTCCTTGTTGTGGTCGAGGAGGGCCAATGAGGGTCGTCGGCCCTCAACTCCCTCCCAAAAAAAAAAATTAAAGGATAGAAAAAAATTACAAAAATTCAAATATTATTAAAATATTATTTAAAATGTCCATGTCATTGTCGTCCGCGCCATGTAGGATGGCCAGCGGCCATGTTAGTAATTTTGGCCCAAAATTGGCTAGATAGATTGAATTAGTACAAATGCAAAAGGTTTAATACTCAATTGGTAAAAACAAGTTTATAATTGAATAGTCACAATTATAATAGATTTAGGACTTTTTTGGTAATTTTCCCTAGATTTGTACTTTAGCATGCATCTATCGATTAAGCAAGTTATTATGAGTAAAAAGATATGTTTAAAACATTTAATTGGTAGTAGCACAGCAGAAACCACTATTTTTTTTATTCCTCACAAAACTCGGCATAAATTATAAACCAAATCAATTTGCTATCACGAATGGGTCGTCCCTTTACTCTACACTTAGGATTAACAAGAAGCTAAAGAGATAGCGATGACTATGAGATTGGTGCAATTATGTAATCGATCAAGCAATCCACGTACATGATAAAGAGCATTATTGCCCTATTGTACTTATCTACTGATGTTGAAGGAGAAGATGCACATGTGTTGCTCATATGCAGAAACTTGAATGATCAAACAGTGTAAGAAAATAGAATAAGCAAAATGATCGATTTTTTGGAGGAAAAATCCAAATAAGGGCATGATGTGCCATCATTTTCTCAAATAAGGGCTTGAAATGGCCAAATTGTCTCAAATAAGAGTCTGACTCAAGGGTATTTTCATCATTTTACTTTTTTGATTTTTTCATACAAAATTTATTTTAGTTATATTAAAAATAAGATATTATTTTTAAAAAGGAAAAAAAAAGTAGTTACAAGTGGGGGCTGGGGTCAACGACTCTCGTCGAGATATGGGTGAGGGCCTCCAAGCCCTCATTAGTGGTCGTTAGCCCCTACCAGGGGCCAGCGGGGCCAGCGACCCCCGCCGACCATTTCCCACCATCACTAACCCTTCCTAGCAATGGTGGGGCGGCGGAGCCCTCGCCTACAACTTCCTCCTTTTTTTATTTTTATTTTTATTTTTGCTTATTTTTAATACAACTAAAATAGATTTTGAATTAAAAAATCAGAAAGAAAATTACGAAAATGCCATTGAGCTAGGTTCTTATTTGAGAAAATAAAGACACTTTAAGCCCTTATTTGAAACAATGTCCACTTCAAGTCCTTATTTGAGAAAATGAGAGCATTTTATGCCCTTATTTAAAACAATGTCCACTTTGGGCTCTTATTTGAGAAAATAAGGGCATTTTAGGCCATATTTTGAAATTTTCCCCTTTTTTTTGCCATGCAGGTGCTGCTACACTTAACGACCATGACCCTATTTTCCGTTAGGTTTTAAAGTAGGGCGAATATGAACAAACAAACATATAGTTTAATAAATCGTCTGCATATATTGAAAAAAAAAAGGTTCAAGACAATGTTGTCCAAATTGAAAAAGTTGAGGAACACCCTATTATTATCCCTTCAAAATATTTTTAACGATGGTTGTAATAGTCATGGAAGATCCTCATATTGGGGTCTCGAATGGCAAATAGAAATGTGTAAGGACAAGCCTCAACTATTTAACATGGCTCACTCATCTATAGCCCACCAAGCCACTATGAGATCTCATCAGCCATTAATAAACCAAATTCAAAGGTAGAAAACAATAACATAAATTCCCTGCTTCTCTTCTCCTTATCCACTTACTTGTCTATATTATATGTCTACTTTTCTTTTTACCAAGTCATCATATTACAGAAACCATTGAAATTGCTTGTCCTGCCGCCATTGGGTACACATGCTCAGGACCCTTCCTCCATTTAATTAATGTCCTATCGCAATGGTGCCAGAGGTTAAGAATCATTATCATCAGTATCATTCTCACCACCGAAGCTTCGCAATCACAACGAAGTTTCATTGAGATAATCGTTCCCCAGATGAAACCCAACGATGGCTTGTGATTTAAATACAAACACTTCCTCTCTGTTTCGTCCATCGTCCAAACATTCCAAGACCTTCGAAAAGCTCACGCCGAACAATGGTGCGACAACAAGTCGCGTTTTTTCTTGCATCGGCTTTTCGTCTTATAATTTTGTCTTCAACGGCATCAGCTGCAGTCGTGGAGCACGCATTCAATGTGATATGCTTACTTCCTTTTAGTACTTCTATTCAACTTGTACTTAACCGTACAAGGTTTTACGGGTCGACCCGTTTTGTGTTCTTGTTCTATCCATGGTTTTCATGCACGCGATTTTGTTATACATGCAAGACCTAATTTGATTGCTCATTTATCTATCTTTTATTCTCTGGGAAAGAACTATATTGAAGTAGCATTCTGAGGCGATGGAGATTATTGTTGTATAGCGTTCCCACACACAAAAGAATGGATTAACTTAGCATTCACAAAAAGGAAAAGCTCACGACTGATTCTGTTCATCACGATACATAGGCAGCTTGGAAGTAATTAAATGAGCTTGCGCGATTATGCTCTTTTATCCAGAATTGGCTATCCTCTCAATCATCCACTTAAGGTTTATTAATATGGATGCAGTGTTTTGTTTCAGGTGGAAAACGTGACGGTGTGGAAATTATGCCACAAGCATGTGATCACTGCAGTGAACGGAGCTCTGCCTGGCCCAACGATTCGAGTCACGGAGGGAGACACCCTCGTCGTTCTTGTCTCCAACAAGTCCCCATACAACGTTACAATTCACTGGTAACTATGTTTAACGATAGAACTAACATCAAAGAACTGACATATGCATAGGAAGTTTGATTTTGACAAAGTCCAACGTTATGTTTTTTTTTGTTGTTGTTTTCTTTCATGACCATCCAGCTGTTTTTTTTTTTTTTTAAATCTTTGACAAGGTAAAGAATGATGGAATGAGAAATTGCTTTTTAACCAATTATTGATGATGGCATGCGATTATGAGACCTCACCTCACCCACGAATTGGTCAACTACATTTGCATAAAACAAATGAAAATTTGAAAAATGGGAGAGAAAAAAAATTGTCCTAATGAACTTCCCAAGTGCCTAATTTGGGAAATGTTTTTTTTTGTCTTAATTGTTTGTTTTTGGGTTAATATTATGAACAACTTCGAATTGATTTATCTATGACAAATTTATCCCAAACTAATTTTTAGGTCACCAAAAATTTAAACTGGTACATCTATGACAAATTTACCATAAACTAATTTTTTGTCACAAAAAACCCCAACTGACACACCTATAATAAAATTATCCCTAACTGATATGGATTTCCTTGTAGACTTATCATATCCAACTCAATAATTTCATGGTAAAATATGACATAAGCCAATGGAGGGTAAAATATGTCACGAGTATATCGATTTGGGGTTCTTAGGTAAATTTTTCACAGATATACCAGTTTGGGGTTTTTAATGACTCAAAAATTAGTTTAAGGTAAATTTGTCACATGTTTACTAGTTTAGGATTTTTGTGGTATTAACCCTCTGTTTTTACGCTGAAGTCGCTAAGGATGACACCCAACTTCATCATGCAGGCATGGAGTGTTTCAACTATTGAGTGGCTGGGCAGATGGACCAAGTTACATTACGCAATGTCCGATACAACCTGGACATAGTTATACCTATAAATTTACTATCACTAAACAGGAAGGCACGCTCTGGTGGCATGCTCACGTCTCATTTCTCCGCGCTACGGTCTATGGCGCTCTCATCATCCTCCCCAAGTCGGGTCAATACCCATTTCCCACACCCCACGAACAATTTCCTATCATTCTAGGTATCACTCTTCACCCGATTTCAAATGTATATATCTTCTTCATATATCATTGGACGGATCCACAGAACCAGTAAAACCATTTCTTCATTCATGAGTGTTGGGCCCGTACGTGAGTTGTTAATCAACCAGTCTAGACTAATCATAGAACGGGAATTCCATGACCCTATGATTTGTCAACATGTAGATCAAATTATGTTTGCTAGACTCAATTATGCCGTAATTACTCTCTCTGAATAGAAACTTGACAAGTCGTTAAATGAATTACGTCGTACTGCAGGAGAGTGGTGGAATGGCAATGTAATCGATATTCAGAACCAGGCACAGGAGCTCGGCACGACGCCCAACAATTCAGATGCATACACCATTAATGGAAGGCCCGGAGATCTCTATCCTTGCTCAAAAAAGCGTAAGTAACCCCCAACAACATACTGCAACTTTCTCCTTCACATAAACGGAAGGCCAGGAGATCACTAAGGCACTTTTTTTTTTCCGCGCAGATACCTTCAGGCTAAAGGTGGTGCATGGAAAGACCTACATGCTTCGCATAATCAACGCTGCGCTCAATAGCCAACTTTTCTTCAAGATAGCCGATCACAAGTTCACTGTCGTCGCAGTCGATGCCTCATACACCGACTCCTATGTCACCGATGTCATTGTCCTTGGCCCAGGCCAAACAGTCGACGTGCTCGTCATCACGGACCAGACCCCAGGGGCCTACTACATGGCGGCCCGCCCGTATGCTAGTGCCCAAAACGCTCTGCCTCCTGATAACACCACCACGACTGGGATTCTCATTTATGACAAGCTGCCCTGCACGAGCCCAATCATGCCTCTCTTGCCGGCCCTCAACGACACCTCGACAGCCTACAAGTTCTCCTCCTCCTTGACCAGCCTCGTGGGGAGCCCGAACTGGATGCCGGTGCTGACTAAGGTGGACGAGGAAATGCTGGTGACCATCGGATTGAGTGTCTCCCCGTGTGGCCCCACCAATACGTGTACGGGCGTCCCCAATATCCCCACCCTCCGATTGTCCGCAAACATGAACAACGCCTCCTTCCAGCTCCCCACGAGCCTGTCCATCTTGCAAGCACACTTCTTCAACGTGAAAGGAATCTACACCACTGATTTCCCCGACCAGCCGCCGCTTCAATTCAATTACACGAACCTCGCCAACAGCAACAACCGAACGTTGTCATTCGCTCCCCAGAGCACAAGGGTGAAGCAAGTGAAGTACAACGCAACGGTTGAGATCGTGTTCCAGGATACTACCATCATCGGTGCAGAGAATCACCCTATGCACTTGCACGGCTACAACTTCCATGTGGTGGGAGAAGGGTTCGGGAACTTCGACCCGGTCGATGATCGGAAGAAGTTCAATCTCTTCAACCCGGTAATACGTAACACGATCGGTGTGCCGGTGGGGGGTTGGGCTGCCATTAGATTCCAAGCAAATAATCCAGGTAATATTATTCTCTCTTTCATATTATGAGTTATGACAGTAAATACTATATAGAATCATTCTATTGTATTCTGACCAAGATACGGGGGAGACAAAATCAATCAATCTATCGTTTTAAAAAGTGGGATTTATTGTTTCTTGAAGTATGATTGCCTAGAGTTCATAATATAGACTCGACATAATTATCCTTTTACAAAAACAAGACAGAGTTGGTACATCGTTTTTAGAAGTTCAATATAGTTCGTAATTGAGTAATTATTTAGGGTTTAATCTAAGCATGATTATTTCCTAGTCAAAAAAGAAGATAACCTAAGCATGATCAACGATGACTCGCAAGTGTAGCAAACATACAGAACCATTTGTTGTGATTATTTAAGCAAGAAAAGAGGGATTAAGCTCAAGAATTATCGTGCAATCTAATCACTATCTTTAAGTTAAACTTTACCGATTCCTAGGTGCGGTCACAGGTTGATATCATGTGGCCTGAACTCGAATTTTTGTATTTGCAAGAGCGAATGTTTCTCAGGGGAGGGAGTTAGGTGAAGGAATGAGTTTGGTATTCACATGGAACCTGTTGCGGATAGTGACAGTGCAACAAATCCTTTAGACCATTACGATGATGAATTCAAAATGTAACAAATTGGAAGTTCATGATTAGCTTATAACCCCAAACAAAAAGACTAATGTATCTCAATTTATTTTATTTTATTTTTTGTGTATTTTGTAGGCGTATGGATATTGCACTGCCACCTCGACGCCCACTTGACTTTTGGACTAGCGACGGCCTTTGTCGTTGAGAATGGGCCGACCCCATCGTCGACATTGCCTCCACCTCCTCCTGATCTGCCTCAGTGTTAGGACCGATAGCACACGAAACGCGCTTTGTCTATTTGTTCGTTCTGGATGCAACCCCAATATGATGCACATTCATCCATAGGTTCGTTCCTTCGACAATGCCGATACAATGAAGAGAGTTCATGTTTTCCCATCCTTCGGTTCAAATACATCCTCCGCTTTTGGCCGGTGTCATCGTATCTTTAATATATCTGAATGTCCACCTGTTTTCATCTATATATGTAAAAGCATAATAAAAGAGGAAATAAGGAGAAGAGTCTCTTGTGTCCACCTTGGTTGTGACTTTGCAGATATATATTTCAATATCTTGCAATACAATGAGCTAATAGGTTCATATGTAGTACCAAGAAAAAAGTGAACAAGGAAACAAGTAATTAATGGAATTACAATGAAGTTAAGATAATGGAAAGAAACTGTATTTTTCTGACAAAACACGCAAGCCGAAGACGTTTTTAGGAATGATATTTGTTGTTTGGATTGAGGAACCAAAACGTTGGACCTAAACAAGTCCTTAAAAGGGTTCTTTAACAATGAAGGCAACCCCTATGGTGGGGGTTGGGACTTACCCAGAGGGATCTCCTTCACCCTTGGGAAGACGTAAAAGACGAAGGAGGGGTAAAGGCAGTTCCCACACCTCAAAAAATATTGTGGTTGGGATTCTCCCCGTAAGATAGTTGGACCTAAGCAAGTCTTAAAAAGGCTTCCTTCAAGGGTTGGGTACACTCTTGACAGTCCAAGCTTTAGGAGCCATCATGGCTCAAGAAAGGCCCAATCTAGTTTTCTTAATGGAAACTAAAAATCAAGAAGTAGCAGTTCAAAGAGTGAAAAGAAAACTGAATTTTCAGCATTGCTTTGTAGTGAATCCAAGGGGTGTTGCAGGGGGGTTGGCTCTATTTTGGAATGATGGGACTGATATTCTGGTTAATGTAGCTACAGATGAGTTTATTGACGTTATTTATGAGGATGTAGAGAGAAGAGAGAAGAGTAGATTAACCTTTATACATGCATCATCATCTTTTCAGGAAAGGTTGGTCTTATGGGAGAGGATTCGGAGCTTAAATTTGCTGGTGGAACTACCTTGGGTGTGCTTGGGTGATTTTAATGAGGTCCTCTACCATTGGGAGAAAGTGGGAAAAAGAATGGCTGAGTATTATAGACTTAATGCATTCATGGACTTTCTTAATGCTTGTAACTTGACGGATATGGAGACCAAAGGGTGTGCTTTTACGTGGATGAATAATCGAGAAGAAAATGAGCTTGTTAAAGAGAGGCTAGATAGGGTGATGTGTACTATTGAATGGAGACTGATGTACCCTGAAGCTGAAGTTGTTGCTCTGCCAACTATAGGTTCAGATCATTGTCCATTATTATTATCTTTCTCAGCAGAACCTATTAGGAGAGCAAAGCTGTTTCAATTTGAGGCCTTTTGGCTAGAGAATGAAGAATGTGGAGAAATAGTGAAGAAGGTATGGAATTCTTCTACTGATGCTGACTTGAATTTAGCTAAAAAACTTAAAGATATTTCTGTGGAGCTGGCTAAGTGGAGTAGAAAGGCTTTTCCAAATAACAAAAAGAAGATTTCAGCATTAAAAGGGGAAATTCAGCAACTAGCTAATACTCCAAACTTGAGTTTTGCGAGAGGAAGAATGCAGGAATTGATTGCCCAAGTTGAGCAAAATTGGAGACAAGAGGAGATGTACTGGGGTTTGCGGTCAAGGATTAATTGGCTAAAATGAGGCGATAAAAACACTAAGTATTTTCATGCCACTACAATTCAAAGGAGACAAAGAAATAGGATCTCAATTATGAAAAATTCTGAAAATAACTGGATTCGAGATCAAAGTATGTTAAAAGAGATGACCACAGAATACTTCAGTGAGCTGTACAGAATAGGGGGCACTCGAAATTTTGAACCAGTTCTTCAAAAATGTCCACTCCTGGTCACCAACGTGATGAATCAGGATTTGACGGCTGAAATTACATTGGAAGAGGTACAAAGAGTAGTATTTCAGATGGGAGGCTCAAAAGCACCGGGACCGGATGGCTTGAATGGACAGTTTTATCAAATTTACTGGGAGGACTTAAAAATGGGAGTATTTCAAACAGTGCAACAGTTCTGAGAAACTGGGTTCCTGGATCCAGAATTTAATAAAACTTATATCTCGTTGATCCCGAAAGTGGCTAACCCCGAGAGCTTGGACCAATTTCGACCCATTAGTTTGTGCAACTTTGTGTACAAGATTTTTTCAAAGATTTTGGCGAATAGATTGAAACCATGGCTCCCTGAGATTATAGCCGAAGAACAAAGTGCCTTTGTGGGAGGGAGACAAATACAAGACAATATCTTAATTGTACAAGAAGTACTTCACCATTTGAGAATTCAAAATAGAAAAAAGTAATTTCAAGCCGTGCTGAAAATAGACAAGAAGAAGGCTTATGATAGGGTGGAGTCGGACTTCTTGGAAGCTTGTTTGTTGAAAATGGGATTCAGAGAAAAGTGGGTTAATAGGGTGATGATTTGTGTCAGAACTGTCTCTTTTAGTGTCAAATTCAACGGGGAACCACTATCTTTTTTCAAGCCTACAAGAGGAATACGACAAGGAGATCCTATCTCACCTTATCTCTTTATATTGATGGCCAATACATTGTCTTCTCTGATTAAATCAGCAATCGAGGAGGGTACTATCGCTAGAATTAAACTGAACAAACACTGTCCAGTTCTCTCCCATCTACTATTTGCAAACGATTCCATATTTTTCTTGGATGGAAAGGTGAAAGAGTGTCAAAATGTGGCAGCAATCCTGAATCAATATTGCTATGCATCTGGACAAGCTATTAACTTGAATAAATCAAGTATTTCATTTTGCTCAGGATGTCCACAGAGTTTAAGAAGGAATATGGCAAATGAACTGCGTGTCCTTGAAGTTGAGAAGACAGGTAAGTATTTGGGAATTCCTTCAGATTGTGGAGTTTCTAAAAAGAAAATGTTTGCATGGATATTAGCCCGAGTAAATATGAAATTAAAAGGGTGGAAAGAGAAATGGATGTCGAGTGCGGGTAAAGAAATTTTAATCAAAACGGTGGTCCAAGCTTTGCCTCAATATGCCATGTCTATTTTTAAAATTCCTGTTTCTATTTGCCGAGCCATAGAGAGGAAAATAGAGTCATTTTGGTGGAGGAAAAGTGATTCAAAAACAGGAATGCATTGGAGGAAATGGGAAGTACTGAAAATGAGGAAAGATACAGGAGGGCTGGGTTTTAGGGATCTTCTTTCATTTAATAGGGCTATGCTCGGTAAACAAGCTTGGAGATTATTGCAGGACACTTCTTTGCTGTGGAGTCAAATCTTAAAAGGGATTTATTTTCCTCGTTGTTCACTCTGGAATGCCTAAAAAGGAACCCGTTCCTCATGGGGTTGGGAAAGTCTTTTAATGGGCAAGGATACTATTTCACCCTCAGTAATGTGGTCAGTTGGGAATGGAGAAAGTATCCTGATTCGAGAGGACAAATGGCTGAAAAGTGGCATCATAGGGGGACCAGCAATCTGTGGTGAACCAAGATTTGTAGAAGGGCTGATTATTAAGGAGGAGGATGAGTGGAATGAACCAGTAATACGGAATTTGTTCAATGAGAATATTGTCAGTGAGATATTAACAATCCCACTGAAAACCCAGAATGCCCATGACAAATTAGTATGGACTGGAACAGAATCAGGCATCTTCACAGTTAAGAGTGCCTATAACAAAGATCGAAAGAGCTATTCACAGAACAATGAAGCACATACGTCGTCGTCATTTCAGCCACCGCGGGAATTGTGGAACAGAATTTGGCATATGCATACCCCCCCTCCCCCAAAGTCAGAATTTTCACATGGAGCGTTTGTCAAAATGCCATTCCAACAAGCGATAAGTTGTTCAGAAGGAAGATAGTACCTGAAGCCACATGTCCCATGTGCAAACAAGAGCCGGAGTCAGTAGAACATCTGTTTTTACTCTGTCCATGGACTACGGAAGTTTGGGCTAATCCTGCATTAAAAATCCAAATATCACGAAGGGGTCTATCAAGAATTGAAGAATGGCTACTCAGATTTACAGAAAAATCAACCCAAGTTCCCTCCTTTGAGATCGTAGTAGCAGTTTTGTGGGGAATATGGAAAGCGAGAAATGAGTTCATCTTTCATCATCGAAGGCCAAATCCAGCGAATATCGTCGAATCAACTCACCTTATGCTCAAAAATTGGTGTAAATGGAATGCTAAAGTACCTAATTTCGACAAGGGGCCAGAGTACTTACCCGAAGACTGGATCCCTCCAAAGGGACGATTTTTAAAGGTGAACTTTGACGCCTCATACATAGAAGGATCATCGTTGGGCTCCTTTGCCTGTGTAGTTCGGGACGCATCAGGTTCTCTGGTGGATGGAGTGGTGAGCTCAGCGCCGGCATCTTCTGCTCTTCAAAGCGAAACCCTTGCTTTACTTGCAACTCTCTCTCTCTCTCTCTCCTTGAAGCAAAGAAGTACGAAGCTGTGGAGATTGAGTCAGATTGTTTGACTTTAGTTCACTCTGTCTCAGCCATAAATCACACTCCGTGGGAGGTTTCTGTCCTTATCAGTGAAGCCCGACGGGTCATGGACCGATGCAAATGGTTTTCTTTGGCCCATTGCTCTAGGAATGCTAATAGTGTAGTGGATTGGGTCTGTAAAGCCTATAGATCAAATGTACTGTGCTCCTCTTGGATAGCCCATCCCCCCAACCTCTGTGGGATCTTTTGTGTCTTGACGCTCCTAGTTTGGGTTTTGGTGTTTGAGTTTATTTCAATTTAATAATACTACTTTAGACCAAAAAAAAAAAACAATGAAGACGACCCTTACGGTGGGGGTTGGGCTGAGTTAAGGGTCTTACCCGGAGGAATCCCTTTCACCCCTAGGAAGACATAAAAGACGAAGGAGGAGGTGTAGAGGTAGTTCCCACGCCATGAAAAATATTGTAGCTGGGGTTCTCCCCATAGGAGTTATGGACCTGAGTAAGTCCTTAAGCTGTTTTGTTTGAGGCCTCGTCTAGACCTCAAGATCCCTTAGATGTAAAATAATTAGAGGGTCTTACTAGGGATAGAGCTGGAAAAAGATACTGTACCAATTAGGGGGGCTTGAGCGTGCGGCATCGGAATGTTAAAATAAGAAACGCATTTGTGGAGCCCTCCTAGTTGCAGGACAAGCCGCAGAGACCTCAAAAGGGAGCTTGCCATCTCTTTTGTGGTAAGATTCCCTCATAACGAACACCAAAAATCTACAGGGGCCCCATGGTTACATGCAAGCCGAAGACATTTTTAGGAATGACATTTGTTGTTTGGACGTGAGGAACCAAAACTTAATGGATCTAATGGGGCATTGTGGTAGGAAGGAAAAGGTTGAGGTGGCAATGAAAGTGGAGATGTACGCAATGGAAATGACGCTTGCTTGTGTGGTAGACTGATAGGAGAAAGTGATTGGACAGCCCGAGCTTTGCCGGATCTTTGAAAAGTGATTTTGGGTCGCAAAATCAATCGTAAATAAACTCCAATTTTTACGAATTTTTCCATTGAAACAAGACCTTATTCTTCAAACTATATCAGGAAGGACATAGGGTCAGATAGAGTTTTATACATCAGTACTATGGGGGTCGAAAGATCCGAACTAACATAATTGGAACCAGAAATTTCGATTCCTTTCTAGTCAAATTTCTTTCGTGTTCGAGCAATAAGTCAAAATGAATTGGGCATCGTGACGATTTGGTTCGATTTGTGTCATAAATCCAAATCGAAACAAAACACATTAAACACAAAACAGCTCCCTTAGCACCTCCGCCTCCTCTCTCAACACCTTTGCCTCCTGCCTCATCGTCTCTCCCACCATCGCCCTCACCTCCACTAGTAGGTCCGTCGGCCCGAACTCCCTTCCCGTCAATCCCTCCAGCTTCTCCAGGAAATCCGCCAGCGTGTAGCCTTTCAACTTCAACTTCGTCCGACTCCACCCAACCTCCATGTTCGACAACGCCTTTTCCAAATTAGCGCGAATAGCTCACCATCGACCTTGTCGCGACATTCCCAGAGATGAACCACTAAGGGAAAGCTAATGAATTACTAAGTGTACTCTTCCAAGTCCATATCAATGGCAATTTTGAGGTTTTAATTTAATCAATTAAACATGTAGTTTAATTCATTCAGGAGTCACCATTAACCTATTATAGGTAAAATAGAAACCCACGTAAAATGTGGGAGAATATTTTACTTTCACAAAACAGAAAAATCAGGGATACGATGATTTAGTTACGCTAGATAAATTTAATTTTCTTTCTTTATCTTATCTCTTCACAAGCGGTCTTGGCCAATTTTAATCTTAATCCACTAACATGTAATTGGTGATCATTTGGGTACGTAAACAAGAATTTAGAACTCAATAAATCAAATCAATCAATAAATTGCTCAAACAAAAGAGAGAAACTCGATAAGCTAAGCAAGTCAAATGCAGAGCTTCGTTATTCCAATGCATCAAGTTTTCTACAAAATATTAACTAAAAACCAAACAACATTTGCATGACCTAGACTAATGCAATAAATTCTTTTTGGGTTTTTCTTGTTTAACATGAACATGATTTAATTCAAATGATATGACTATATGGGTTCTAATCTAACATGCATTGATGAACTAATCATGAAATTTAAGTGACACGTATATGCTATGCAACCTATATGCAATTCTAATTAATGACATGAAAAGTAGGATTAACAATGAAATAAACCCTATCATTTAGCTATGTGTGAGAATATTTTTGTGTTTTTTTAATAAAATAAAAGACTATATCCAATGCATGAGAGGCAATTATATGAGACATGTAATTTAATCTATATGACGTGACCCTAAACACATGATTACTATATGACTTGGATATTATAAAACTGACTAATTCTATTTGAGATATGCATGCCATAATTTTGTGACTTTCTTTGAAAGTTAAATTAGGAAACTACCTAAAGCAAATGATGATCCACTAGGAAATAATTTATATTAAATCTTAATCTAAATTAGGTAATTTTCTAATTGCAACTCGTCGGGAACCTACAAGAAAACTTGCCAGAGTTGGAAGTAGCATAAAAGCAGGTGCTCGTGTAGGGCTGATTTGGTACAGCCGAACTGGCGGTGAAGGGTCCAACGTCGCTGCAAGGCTTGATGGATTTACACGTCGGCCTGACTAGTGGCGGTTCTGATTGCAACACCGGGATGGGATGACACCGAGATTGCTGCAACGGGCTAGAGATATGGCCAGGCGTCAAGTAGCAGCGTCGGAGATGATGTAGCTCCGGCGTAGCGGGAGTTAGAGCAGCAGCAAGGCGAGGCGAGTCAAGTCGAGTCGACGAGACCAATCTGGTGAGAAAGCGGCAGGCCAGAGCGAGAGCTTTCTTTTCTCTCTTTTGCGTCAACCCCTTTTAATTTTGAGAAAAGTGTGCTTATGATATGAGATTTCCTAATTTGAATCAAAGTATATCCCATATATATTCAAGATTAGGAAATCACTCTTGCATTCTCATATGACCCAAATTTGATAATAAAGAGCTTAACTACTCCCCAAGTCTACCTCAATAAATCAATATTTCCTAATTTGAGATACCAGATGTGTTAGGTGCATCTATATTCAGCCATTTTAGAGTATTATGGGATTTTTAGAATTTTATGCTCTCATAGTCTTAGTCCAGATTATCTAATTAAGCTTAGAGCCTCCCCACTTAAGTGAGTCTAATTATAATGCAATTTATGTAGGTTTATTACTACTAATCGATAATGCTCTTAATATGCAAATTTATAGTATTTTTTGTTATGGGTCAAGGTCGATTCTTAATTTTTATGTAGTAAATGACTAAATGGGCTACCAAAATTTAGGTGTCAGTAGACATCTGTCAAAGTCGTCATCCATGGTCGTTCAACTCTACATGGCAGTTTAGATCTCGATGTGTCCATGAACATCTAGATCTCCAAAGCTATGTCTGTGGTTGTCCACAGTCAAGCTCTGCTTCTCCCCTCCATGGTCGTCCAGATCTCCACGTGATCGGCCGTCATCGGGCCTCATTGTCTCCAGATCTGGAGGCGCCTTGTCAATGGTGGAGATTGTCTCGTTGACGACATTAAGGAGCTCTCATCGCCATCTCAAGATTTGTCCATAGCGATGTGTTCGACTCTGTAGCAAGTTGCTGCGATGGGGGGACGTTAAGTAATTAGGCTGTAAGGATCAACCATTTATCTCGTGGGCATTCCTGTTCATCATTACCAACAAAAAAAAAAAAATAGAGGACAGAATTATAAATGGTTAGAACATTAGATGAAGATGAGATGAGACTCCAAAGAGAGGAAGAAGCGGAGATATTTGTGAAAAGGAAATACAGGCGAGATGGGTTGATTACGAGATGCTTTGTCACAACTTGATCCGACCGAGCCGTCATTTCGGTTTGGGTCATGTGCGGGTCAAGTCTCGGGTCGGGTCACCAGACATTTATGTCATTCATCTGCGGATCAATCCAAGTATTAAAGGAGACCTGATCGGGAACGACTCGTCAACACCCCTAATAAATAACACTTCTTTAGCCCACCGAAATTGGCCTTCGCCCCAAGCAAGCTGTCGCGTCCATCAAGCTACAAGACCCATGGGAAGGAGTAACGTAAAGTAATTTCATGAAAAAGATTTTCTAGGAAAAATTACAAATTCAATTCTAACCATTTCAATTGAATAAATGCAGTCCTAAATTATTGTGACCTTCTCAAATGTGAACCACCAAAACAAAAGCTAATGGATTACTAAGCCCAAAAATTTAGCGTATACTTTCCCAAACTCAAACCAATCGCAACTTTTAGATTTAATTTAATCAATTAAACACTCAAATTAATTCTTTTAGGAGCTGACATTAACCTATTATGGGTCAATTAGAAGCCCAAATAAAATGTAGTAGAATATCTTACTTTTCGAATCGGTGATATCATGGATAAGGGGACTTGATGGCTTTTCGGTATTTTTTCTCTTTATTTGAAATTTTTTTTTTATAAGCAATCTTGCCCTTACCCAAATCTAGTTGAGGGTCGCAGCCCTTCACACAGAGTTGGGAGGGTCGTCGACCCTCCACCCATATCTGTGCGAGGGTCGGCAACCCTTTCCGACGACAGGGGCGGCAAGGGCTTCCCGCCCTTGCCCTTTTTTTTTTTTCCCTTTGTTGTGTTTTTTAAATACTTTTTATTTTATTTAATAAAAAAGTAAAATGACGAAAATAAACTTAAGGTCAAGTCCTTATTTGAAAAAATGATGGTAATTTAAGCCTTTATTAAGAAAATGATATCACTTCAAGCCCTTATTTAGATTTTTCTCGTTAGATTTTGATCCAACAATGATCAACTATGGATGAGACAACTCCAAGATCAGAGGCGGGTGCTTCGACGAGGGACACGACAAAGCTATGAGCGAGACAGACAAGGGATCAATGATGGTGAGGACTTGCTGGACTTGCATTCATCGGAATTGCAAATGTTTTCTGGTCAGGCAACCCGCAACAATCGGTGGTTTCGCGTCATACCGGGACCTCGATATGGGATCATCAGGTTCTCAACTAGCGGTCTCTTACACAAAACTTGGAAAAATTGTCAATTCAGTCATAAATCTATTGTACTTTTGTCTATTCAGTCCTAAATCTTTTCAAGTTTTGTTAATTGAGTCAATCTTGTCAATTTTGGCCTGAAATCACTGACGTGGATACTAACCATCCTACATGGCACAGTCAATGTTGAAGTGAACAATTTTTAATAATATTTTGATTTTTTTTTTCAAATTTTTTATGAATTTTATTTTATTTTATTCTTTTTTCTATTTTCCTTCTTTGCTTTTTTTTTTTTTCCTTTTACTTATTCTTCTTCCCTCCTTGGGCAAGGGCGCTCTCGCTGAATTGGGGCGAGTGCCGCCCTCGCTCGAGGAGGGAAGAAGAAAAGGTACAAAGAAATTTTTTTAAAAAAAAAAAAAGCAAAGAAGGGAAACATAATAAATTAATAAAAAAATTCAAAAATTCAAAAATGTATAAAAATATTATTAAAAATTATCCACATCAGTGTCAGTCATGCGACGTAGGACGGTCGGCGTCCACACCAGCGATTTTTAACCAAAATCAGTTGGATAGACTCAATTGACAAAACTTGAAAATGTTTATGACTGATTGACAAATTAAAAGGTTTAGAACTGAATCAATAGGTTTATAACTTTTTTGACAAAATTTTCTCACAAAACTGCAATTATAAAAAAGAATTTTGTTAACATAACAGTTTTTGGACTATTATGAAAGTAATAGCATGTTATGAGTCACAAACTTTTTAAAGAGTGGATCCCATAATAATTTTTTTTTTTTACCCAAAATAGACTGTTTATAAAAAGCTGTGGGACGATAAGATCTATCTTATATTAATCTGATTTATTACATTTCCTCTTTTCTTTTATCTATTCCTTAAAAAAGAATAAAATAGTAGGATTTGTTTGCTGAATCCCATCCCCACAAGTGGGTTTTAATGCTGCATGCTAAAAGCCGGACAAATATGTAATTCTGTTTTCAGCATAAAATGTGTGGTGGGTAAGGCTCGGCCACTCTCGTGAGATTGACGGAGCGGTCGTCTACTCTTTGTTATCTACTCTTTTTCCTTCTGCAAATCGCAGAAGCAGGTTTCAAATAAATCAGAAAAATCACCCAAAAAGTCATAAACCTAATGTATAAAGGCTAATTTAGTCATAAACTTTTCAATTTTACCAATTTAATCTAAACCTTTTGACAACTTGCAAATTTAGTAGCCCTAAACATTTTGATAATTTGTCAATTTAGTGCTAAATCTTTTAACGATTTGCCAATTTAGTCATTCCGATCAATTTTGGCTAGAAATCGCTAATGTGAGGGGCTAGTCAGCGCTGATTGTGATATCCCTAATTTTCGATCAATGTACTAAAATCGAATTCGATGGAATTGAACAATGAATTCTAATCCAACTAAAAGTATTAGATTTTAGAGGATTGAGACACAATCATTGGACATTACTTCATCAAATCCTAAAGTTTATCGATAAACCTTAAATTTTTGGATAAGTGGCAGTAAACCGGAAATTGAGAGCCGAAAAGAGCCCATGGATTTGGCAAGGCCCAATGAGCCTCATTCTCCTTCAAATTCGACCATAATGGCCCAAATAGAAGGAAATTACATTTTTGCCCTTAAGGCCTATCTTAGGCCCATTTTCATAATTAAGCCCAAGCCTAAGCCTAATCCCATATAAATAGTGTTAATGAGGAAATTACCAAATTGCTCATTCTAGAAACCCTATCCAAAAGAGATATTTATGAGGTAGAAGACAAAATTGGATTAAAGATATTTTGTTATCATTAATGTTTGGAAGACAAACTTGGTGAAGAAATAAAATGACAACTTGGAGAAGAAGTTTTCCTCTCTCTCTCTCTCTCTCTCTCTCTCTCTCTCTCTCTCTCTCTCCCCCAAGTTCGGCCACCAACCTCTATCGCCCCTCTCTCTCTCTCTCTCTCTCTCTCTCTCTCTCTCTCTCTTTTCCTCTCTTCTTCTATCTCACTGCCACGCAAAGCTGTCCACTCATTGACGCCAAGCCGCGCCCTTGTCACCGAGCCAAGCTGCGCTCGTGTCGCCGCCGTCGTGCCCTTGCCACCATTGTTGCCGCACCACACGGCCCTCGTCGTTGGCCATCGCCACCACTATTAAGCTAATGAGTTAACTTCCTAATCTTTGATTAGGTTGTCAATTGCATTTAAGGTTAGATTAAATTAAGATTGTTATGATTAAAGCTAATTAATGGTAGATTAGTGGATAAGTGAAAGTAGAAATGATAGGCTATCATAAGATGTGATAAGTGATTGTGATAAATTATCAAAGAAAGTAATAAGTGAAAGTGATAACCTATCAAGAAAAGGATGATAAGCTATCACCAAAGGGTTGATAAACTATTGGTAATTGAGTGATAAGTTATCACCAAAAGGGTGAAAAGGTATTGATAATTGGGAGATAAGTTATCAGAAAATGGATGATAAGCTATCGCCAAATAGGCGAAAAGCTATCAAGGAATAGTTGATACACTATCATTAATAGGGTGATAAGTTATCGAAGGGAATGTGATAAGTTGTGATTTAGTGTGATTTGTGCATGAGATATGTGACAATTTTATATATGTTTGGGTTGCTTGAAGCATGTATTGCCATGGAAAAATGATTGCCCTATTTGAACTATTAATTTTTATTTTAAAGGAATGCCTTTATTGACATATAATTGGTAATTCATGAGGTTTGTGTTTAGGTGCTATATTTTATATGTTGAAATAAGCAAGGATGCTTGAAAAACGGAGTACGTAAAGTTTGACAAGATAAGTATGTCCGAGTGATCACGTGTGATTATTTTATTGCATTATTACGTATGAAAATTGCAATAAGTTTGACGTATGAGCATGAATCATGTTTGCATTGGCTAAATGAGAAGAAATAAAATTGACATATATAATTGGTGTGCTCATGCGATCTCAAAAAGGGAACAGACCCTCAAACGTTTTGGGGACAATGCCCGATTTTATCGAATGCCCGACGGGGGTTTGGATGCCGAATCGTGGTAGAGGCCGGACCGATGCTCCTTATGGAATGCCGTCTAGGCAGGGGTTTCGAATGTTGACGTGCTCGATGAGGCGGGACGATACTCGGTCATGCCGAAAAATTGCAAACCTTCAGGGTTGTGCTGTGGTTGAGAGTGGTCGTAATAAAGTGGTCGAGAGCTGTCGTAATAATTGGAATACGTTTGGATGCATTGTGCAAGAGAAATTGTGTTATGTGTTATGATTATTTACTATGACTAATGCATGTGATAATTGATATTATGTAGGGCTTATGTTAAGGCGAGGTAAGGATGTCTGTGGTTTATGCTATATTTTATTGATCAATGTTGAGTCGAGTTGCTTGATTATGTTATAGCTAAGGCAAAACGAGATCTGCTCGTTATTAATCTACTATCGATAATGAACTGTATGTTTAGATCGCACCCGAGGCGAATTGGCATCTTACACGAGGCTTATGTTGTTAACTTACTGAGATTTATCTCGGTCATTATTGTTAACTACTTTTTAGGACCATAGAATGGAAAGTAGATATATGCGGTTTGGGGTCCTTATGGACCAAGACCTCGAGATAACACCGCACCTGATTCCCGGTTCAGATCATGTGTTCGAGCGTCACGTGATTACGGTTTGGGTAGACAAGGGGTTAGCGTATTTGATACCTCATCGCTTTAAGGCGTGGTTTGTCTAGCATAGAGATGCTTTTTTTGGTCCGCTGAAGGGTTTTGATGGGCTGCCTGGTGAGGGTTTAGGCGAAGAGGTTTGGGACCCAATAGATCTCGACACCCCCAATGGTGTAGTTGAGGATCCGAAGAAAGATCTGAATGGCGAGACCGACCTTGAGACTCCTCCTGGTTACTGCTTCTGTTAAGGGCACAGAGTACAGATCTTTTTAGGTAGCCATCGTATGGAAAAGTTAAGTCAACCTCGATCCTGGTATTTTTTTTGTTGGTCTTGGTAGGAAGCAGCCCGTCGTAAAAGAGCATGTATATATTAACTTCCTAGGGTTGACTAGTAAATAAATAAAGTAGCATTTTTTATAATGATTGTCATTCTGTTTTCTTACTATCCCTATTGTTGTGTTTAAATAGGTAATTATGATTTGTTTTTGTTTGCATTTAATTGAAAGATTAAAAAAAAATGGGTTAACGACGCATCCTAAGACGTCGCATTAAAATAACCCAAGTGAAATTTGGGTTGTCATGTGCCCAAGAGATGGGACACTGATGGTCTTACGCGGCACAGCTGTCACTGGCATGGAAATTTTTTTTTTATATATTTTTATGATATTTAATGTTTTTTCTTATTTCTTTCCTTCTTCCTTTGGCTGGCGAAGTTGACCTTGTCGGCCTAGGGTGAGCCTCGCTCGAGAATGGTGAGGTCAAGCCCCGCTAGTGGCTAGGTGACCCTCACCTATATCCAACAAGAGCGAGCCTCACCTAACCATTGACAAGGCTCAACCCTCGCCAGATCCAATGAGGGCAAGCCTCGCCTAGCCACTGACGAGGGCAAGCCTCACGTCTAGTCAGTCACAAGCCTTGGTGATCGGCTAAAGGAAGAAGGAAAGAAAAAGAAAAAAATTAGAAATATATATAAAAATTATCCACATCAGCGTTGGCCATGCCACGTAGGATAACTAGCGTTGACTTGACCGTTATGTCAGTGATTTCTAGTCAAAATTGACCAAAATGATTAAATTAGCAAATCGTTAAAATGTCTAAGACTAAATTGTCACGACAATGAACTAAATTGGTAAATGTCAAAAGGTTTATGATTATATTGGCAAAATTAAAAAAGTTTAGGACTGAATTGAATTGACTGCTGTGCAATAGGTTTGAGACTTTTTGGATAATTTTTTCCAAAGAAATCAATGACAACGTAACTTCAAGTGATATCTACGCTGCTTACGTCCACACTAAAGATAATTTTAATAAGATGAATTCGTTTGATTTTACATCGTAATTTAGTTTGGTCCGTCACCAAATAGAGCCGACCAATATGCGTGGATGCATCATGCGTGAGCATGGGGTAGATAAAAAAAACGAGTGCAATTGTGCAAACAGTGAATTTATCCCTCAAGCACTCCTTGTCCAAAACCGGTCAAACGTTTGGCCAATTCCTCCTTGGGAAATGGGCTGCCCCACGTAGTTATTATCATTATCTTTGCTAACAACTCTATGGCAATGATGATACTTGTAGATTTGGTTCCAACAACTATTAAGACAGGAGTTCAGGTACCATAACTCTTTTTTAACCAATTAATTAAAATTTCAACTTAACTAACCCAAATGAACCTAGTCAACTTCATATTCAGACAGATAGTGAGAGTTCTGACCCTGGACCGAGTCTTAATGCTTCTACAAGACATTAAATACTACATGCTCATATAGAGTGTCAGTTATAAAAAAAAAAAACGCCAAAGCATTATGTTCAAGGGGTATACCTGCCCACTCTTCTCGCTCAACGCTTTGAATTCAAAGAATCACGATGAAGCACTTTCCCAAGGACACCACGCAAACTACAAACCTATTTGTCGTGATAATTACCGAGTGCAAACGCGACTGAAGGATTAATTGGGGATTCATGATTTGCTCGAAGAAAACCCTAGACACCCCATTGTTGGGGAAGAAACCCTCCAAAGTTATGACAATAAAATCAAGAGACGAACATATTCCTCTTAGCTAATATAACATAAGGGGCAGTCAAAAGTCAAATCATTCTGATCTTGGCCAGAGAATGACATTAATAAGCTGAATATTACTAAATTATGGAGAAAAAAGAGAGGAGTGCATGCAAAGTGAAAATATGGGGAGTTTACATATCAATGCCTAGTGACTCGGTTAGGGCTAGATAAATGGTAGAGACTCGGAGGTTGACAACAAATAGAGGATTAGGAGGCCACCTCTTATGCTCTAATGTAATGAAGCCAAGTAGGACGGCCGGGGTTATTAAGAAGAAGTCGAACTATCTTGAAGAAAAGAACGCAAGTGAGGCTCTTGATTACTTTTTATTTTTGTTATGTTGGTAATTACTCCATGATGCAGACACAAAGACAATTGGCAATGCAAAATTGGAAGTCAAACTTCAAGCCCAGGGCAAGTGACCAAGCTCATATAAATGTGCACGCGGATGTTGTAGCAAACAAAGATGAATTCTAGTCAACTGCTAGTTTCTTTTTTATTTGAGTACCTGATTCGTGAAAAATATTAGGAAAGCAATAGCACAGTTCCCTCTTAAAAGTTTCAACCTAGGAAGGACTCATCTCCATTGATTTAATCATCTAGTTAGTTTACATGACTTAGGTTGGTCCCTAGATAAAGCTTGTATATGTATCAAAATTTTGAGGATTCAAGATCTTAGATTTTTTTAGACTACTGCCAACTGTACAAAAAATTTAAAGTGTTAGATGATTGTGTGATTTAATAATTAAATGTTATAATATTGCTCTTCACACGTAGCCTGAAATTTGGCCTAAATCTAAAGTAATCTCAAGTTTCCTTACTCTGATATCATGTAAGATTCTATGGGATTACTGTCAATTATTCTTAAACTTAAACCATTAGACGAAGGCAGATTTTAATATTTTAATACAACATTCTCTACAGATATATAGCGTTGAATTCCACGGTTTTCCTCAATAAATTTCTTTTAAAATGACTTTCGGTAGTGATAAAGCGGAACTCGTGGAATGGTTATTCTATTTACTCCGTGGGGGCTTCAAACCACATGGTGACCTCACGATGAGATTAGATCTCTCACCAACCATGAAATGAAAAGAAAAATGTCAAATTTTCACATATGTTGAACAAATTACCCACTCTTGTAGAAAAATATATCTTATACTTGTGACTGGTAAACAATCTCATTCCCGGTAATCGAGCACATGAGTTGCAATACTTATGAATCGAACGCCTCCAAATCACACACCAATTGACCAAAGTAGATAAAAAAAAAATCATTAATAGGGAAAATTTTAAGCGAAAAAAATTGAGAAACACCAAACTGAATTTTTTTAAAACATTAATTAAAGAAAAAATATAATGTATCAAGAACTTCATTCACTTACCAAGAACAGCTTTCATTTAAAGAAAACGAGTTATATTTATGATAGCAATGAACTTGATTTATCTGTGGTAAAATATGCATGATTTTTGGTAAATTTTATTCTTTTATGGTACATATTTTTACTTCCAAGTGAATACAAATTCAAATAAGTTTTTTAATTATTTGATTATGGTCGACATAAATTATATTCAGTTATTCTTTTGTAATAAATCAGAAAAGAAAAGCTTATATTTAATAAGTACAAGTTATGTGTACTGCAAACATCTTGTATTTACAAAGAACAACTTGTATTCACCAAGAATAACTCGTACTTACCAAGAATAATTTGTGTTTACTGAGAAGAACATCCATTTACAAAGGAAAAGTTACTTTTTTCTTGGGTGAACAATGAGTTACTTAGTTATAAACCTTATTTGTTTTTGATAAATGCAACTTGTTCTTCATAAATACTTATTCTTCGTAACAAAAAGAGTTATTTTTGGTAATATAACTTGTTCTTGGTAAATATAATTTTTTTCCTTCTTCTTTCTTACAAAATAAAATCTAACATTACTAATGATGACTCTATTTTATTGAATAAAATATTGGAAGCTATACCTACTTTGACAAACCACAAATTATGAATTTTATCTTTGGCGTTTGAAATTAATTTTAAAATATTAATCATCCAGAAATCAACTTTATAAGTAATAAGATAAGGTCTATCACAAATTGGCTAATTTTACTCACGATGAATGCGCTATACCACAAAAATACATGATGTTACTAATAATAAGTATACTACACTCCAAAATTGGGCAATCGACTTTAAGGGGAGGCTATGGACATGAATGTTTTCCAAAGAATTATTCCCAAATTGATGACAAGCGCAATTTCAGGCGAAAGCTCTCTAAAGGTGTTTGTTTTGCAAAAACGAATGATTTGACAAACATTTTCCAAAAACTGATCGGTTAAATCATTTGTAAAAGTCACTTACAAAAATGAATAAACGAAAACCATTATCATTATCTGCGAAAATGTTGAGACATAAATTATTATCGATAATGAAAACATTTTTCATTAGCTAATTATTTCAAGCTACACAAGCGATCATTTTTTGAAAAATGTTTTCTGCTTCATTCATTTTTCATGAACCAAATAGAGCCTAGATGTATTTTGAAAATTAATCTTGAAAGTATCTTTCAACATAATAAACAAATAGCTTGTTAAAATTTGTCTCTAGTTTGAGTCAAAAAATGAAAGTTTCCTAATTCAAGTAGGTTTTCTAATTGAGTGTTTTCCTAGTTAAAGAAGGTTTCCTTTTTTGGATCAAATTCTTTCTTATATATAAGAAATGGATGTTCTTTGTGAAGAGTATCAAAGATGAGTTTCTACTTGTGAATTACACTATCAAGAAGAATTTAAGTGTTGAAGCCAATTAAATTTTTTTTATAAGAATTTTTGTATAAGTCCTTTGTGAGATTGAGAGATTATTTCGTGAAAAATTATGAGGCTAAATAATGCGTGAGTTATTGGGGGTAATTAGGGGCTTGGGAAATACTGAGAGTGTTTAAGTGACTTGAATGTGATTATAATCTCTATTGTATTGCTTAATCTATAGTTAAATTTTTTGCTGCTTTCCCCGTAGATGTAGGTCATTATGACCGAACTACGTAAATCTAATATCTAATTTATTTTTCTTATTCTGTCTATTTTATTGATCAATTGCTTGCTTCCATTCAATTATTGGTTTCAGAGCTACGCATTGTTAAGTTAAAACGAATTGATGGCGACAGAAGAAGGAAAAGTGAAAATCGACAGATTTGATGAGAAGGATTTTGGTTTCTCGAAGATGTAGATTGAGGATTATCTATATTAGATGAAACTGTACTTACCTTTGTCTGGGGAGAAGCCAGAGACGAAGAAGTAATCTGATTGGGAAATGCTGGATAAATAAGCTGTGATATCTTGGAATTTCAACTCTAAGGATTAATCGAAGGACGATTGTCAATTTAATTTGGAAAAAGTGTATAATCGGATTTTTAGATGTTTTCACACTGTCAAGGTAATAAAATGGAATTCGATGGATTTTAATCACGAATTCCAATCCGATGAAAAGTTTTGGACATTTCATTACCGATATTTCAAAGTTTGTCGGTAAACTCTAAATTTTCAAATAAGTGATGAACTTGGCACGAACCGATAGACCTATTTTCTATTAAATTCGGCCACCAAGAGGCCCTATAATAGGAAATTACCATTTTGCCTTCAAAAGCCCATTTTTGGCTCAAACGAAGAACTCATTGGATATCAAGCCCATTAAGCCCACAAAAATTTAAGCCCAAGCCACATGAATAGTACCAAGCCCAAGTAAATAGTGCAAGCCCGTATGAATAGTATCACGGGTAGAAAAGACCATTTTGCCATTTCTAGAACTTTAGGGACAAATATTAATGGATGCAAGACAAGGTTAATTAACGTTTGATGTTGTCTTCTCTTCCCCTCTCCTTCAAGTGGCCAAATCCCCCCTTGCTTTTTCATTGTTGTCGCGACCAACTCTAAATGTCAAAATTTCCTATTTTGTTTGGAGTCGCCACTAGCCTATTTGAGGTCGGTTAGAAACCAATCAAGATGCGAGAGTGTCGCCTCGAATTTTACGCAACTAGAGATTTTCTAAGTTTGGGGACTTGATTACAGTAGTTATCCAACTAATGCCCTTTCAGTATCTAAACTCGACCATTTATCAACTAAAGTGTCCAAACAATCTTTACCTAAAATTCTATCCTAACCAGGCTAGGAAAAGAAATAACGTTCAACGTGTTATATGCGCAATCAAGTGAAATCAAATTGAAAACGCACAATCAACATCCTATGCATCGTCTCTAAACATACGAGCCATTCAAAATCTTATTGTAAAGCCCTAATGGCTTATTCGATTTGAATTTGATTTTTCGAAGTTTTTTTTT
>BCNH02000001.1:6435000-6448437 GCA_001662345.2 Metrosideros polymorpha var. glaberrima | reverse complement strand
ATTTTTTTTTTCTCCTAGTCTTCTTCTTCGTGGACCTTCACCGAGAGCCCCCTCTCCAACTTCCTTCCTTGGGACACAACTGAGAGAGCTCGTCGTGAGTTCGTCGGGATTCATCCTCTCTGGCCATTGGTGTATGTTGCCACAGCCGATGACCGCTAAGCCTCTAACACCGAAGGCCGCCATGCCTCCGTCACCATACCGACGTCGCCAATCGCGTCGGCCGCCAAACTACCATTTACATCGGTCACTGATTCCGACAACAAAATCAATTTTTGGCACCAAATTTCCGCATCGATTAACATTACAGATCACACAATCAATGGCAAGGAAAGATAAGAACTGACTCGGTGGGCCTCAAACCCAAGGCATCTCTGGCGAGGACATGAATTTCGGCGAAAACGTTTGTTCACAAACGGTGCCAGAGATCATAAATCATGAAGCGAAGTAAAGGAAAAACACGATGATCAGAATCGGTGCAATGATTAAAGGAATGGATGTGCATCAATCTTAGTTCTAAACACCAATCTTACTTCGCTGGCTTCAACATTCTACTTAGGCAATTAATTGAACAGTTGGTATGCACTTTAGAACATGAACATCCGATTTCAGACTTAGTGCAAATTTCGATCCAAGCATGACATACATCACACAAAACAGGTATTATGCAACACAGATAATACTTAGTTTCTCAAAGAAATGAATCGCTCAGAATTTTGTCAACCGACTCGGCAAGAACAGCGTATTCGGGAGGCTCACCTAGTTCGTCAGCCGAGTGAAGCTACTGGATTCCAACGATGATGGCTAAGGCAGCTGGACGATGTCGGATTACTGGAAAATGGCGATTGTCGCCTCACCAAACCGCCTCTCTCTTCTCTGCAGGTCCGGCTCGTCCTCTCCTTTTTTGGATCCCCCTCTCTCTTGCTCGCTTTGGTTCGCTAGAGATGCGACACCGGAGTTGATTACGATGATGGCGCACGATGGTCGCCAACGAGTGGCGACGGAATCTCCAGAACAGATCCCACTCCTCTCCTGGCTCTCTCTCCACTGCGATCTCTCCCCCCCTCTCTCTAACTAAAATTTCTTTTTTTTCAAAACCCCTGGCGAATTCAATCTGTTATCCATTCTCCTCCTAACAGATTTTTTAGATTCCCTTCTATATTTTCAGTTGGCATTTTCGTTTTTTCTTTTTTTTATTTTATTTTTTTCTGCATTTTCCCTTTCTCCACATGCACTGAGCTGAAGAAGAAGATGATGAACAGTAACTGGTCTGCCGGGTCGGGTCGGCTTAACCCGGTAGACCCGGTTTGATCCGTAAATCGAAATTAACCCAAAATCAAGCGTTTTTCCACAAAATTGACGATTCCCTATAATTCTAAAGCATTTTTAGGATCTAATAATAAAGAAATTTGAATTTAATATTGTGTGTAAATGCAAAATCCCCAAATTTCCCTAATCGGGTCAAGTTCATTTTTGCAAAATTCAGAGACTTATGGACCTGTTCTTGCCAAATTGACACCACCAATGTATTCCTTATAGCTTATTATGCTTAGGGTAATGCTCAATTTGAGTCAATTTCGTTTCTTCGATCGAAATACCCAATTTGAGCTTAAAATGTTCTAGAATGTACCCAAATTGGGGAAAACCGAATTTCATTGTTGAATTATAAAATTGGCCGGTTCAACATGTAATTCACAACCTTTTGGTCAAATCTCATGAAGGACTCCAAACTTAAAAAAGGCTAGAAATGGTCCGATTAGATTTTTGTTTCATAAGGGTATAGTAATTACCCAAAAATTGTGGAAAAGTATACTTCCAATGGAATTTTGTAAAATTGACAATGCAAAAGTACAATTAGGAGAAAAATAAGATGAATGACTACTTTTTCACATTTTTTTGATCTTGTTTGGTATTTTTTCAAATTTCAACTCAATTTAATGTGCAAGGAAAATTTAAAAAAAATCTGAAAAATTAAGAAAATTTTATTTTTTGCCAAAGTTAGTTCCTAGGTCATGGCCAAGGTTCTAACTTTGATTTTTATGAAAAATAAAAAATTGACCAAAAATTCAGTATCAACAGCTGCCCTTCTTTAAGAGTAAGTTTGATAGAGGTTGCTCTCAAAGATAAGATGATACCTGAGTTTTAGTCGACCTAGCTAGGAATGAAAATGAAAATTTTCACGACATTTGACTCGAGATTATTTTTTGAAACTCTTATCCAAGCCAAATTTCTTTCTTCGCTTAATGCACGGAGAGAAGGTGATAAAACTTTGATGCACAAGGAAAAAAAATGAGAGAAAGAGAGAGAGATACTTACCTAATCTTTACCTTATGGAGAGTCATCTAGTCGATAAGGTGTTATTGGCTGCAAAAACTTATTATGTAATGAAGAAGATTCTAGGTTGCGAAAGCTTGTTAGGTTAAGATGGTGTGAGGGCTTCAAAGGTACACCACGTAAGGCTCCGAGCTTCAAAAGCACACTATGCAAGGAAAGAGACTATGAGGCTACAAAAGCTCACTAAGTTGAAATAGTGCTCGGGCTTCAAAAGTACACCACGCAAGGAAGGAAACTCTAGGGCTGCAAAAGCTTGCCAAGTTGAGGACGGTGTTTCAGACCGCGAAAACTCGTCGTATGAAAATCAACTTCACCGGGGAAGTTTAGTTATGTGAAAATCAGCTTCACTAGGGAAGTTTGGTTATGTGAATATCAACTTTACTGGGGAAGCTTGGATTGTATGAAAATCAACTTCATTGGAAAAGTTTGCTTCACAGGAGAAGTTTGGACTGTATGAAAATCAACTTCATTAGGGAAGTTTAGTTTTATGGAAATCAACTTCACTGGAGAAGTTAGGTTTATGAAAATTAACTTCACTGGAAAAGTTTGGACTGTATGAAAATCAACTTCATTGGAAAAGTTTGGATTGTACGGCAATCAACTTCACTGAGAAAGTTTGGAATGTATAGAAATCAACTTCATTGGGGAAGTTTAAGTTTTATGGAAATCAATTTCACTGGAGAAGTTAGGTTTGGACTGTATGAAAATCAAATTCATTGGGAAAGTTTGGACTATATGGAAGTGCCGGTCTGCCCCTCCGAGAGTGAGCTTCAGGCGGCTGTACATAATCGATTAAATGACCAACAGGTACTCTTCTTAACTAGGCCCATTTCGGATATTGAAATCAAGGATACTATGTTCTCCTTGCCATCTGGAAAAGCTCCGGGGCCGAACGAGTTTAATGCGGAATTTTTTAAGTTCTCATGGGAATTAATAAGGGCCTTAGTCGTTGCGGCTATTAAGGATTTTTTCAAGTCCGGGTCGATGCTCAGGCAAATTAACACAACAATTCTCTGCCTCATTCCAAAAGGGCCAAGTGCATCATCTATAAACGACTTCAGACCCATCTCGTGCTGTAACATCATCTACAAGTGCATCACGAAGATCCTGACGAATAGGATGGCGTGCATCATGCCTTCCCTTATTTGTTCATCCCAGAATGTTTTTGTCAAGGGCCGCCGCATTAGCGATAATATCCTCTTGGCCCAAGAACTTTTTTGTGGTTTTCATCTTGAGCCATATCTTCCAAAGTGCGTGATTAAGGTTGATTTTTAGAAAGCATACGATACAGTTGACTGGGCTTTTCTGCATTTGGTGCTGGCGGCATTCGGGTTCCCTCAGGTGTTCTCGAACTGGATCATGACATGCGTTAAGACGGCAAGGTTCTCAATCTCGATCAATGGAGAACTCCATGGCTTCTTTCCTAGCAGGCGAGGCATCCGACAAGGTGACCCTATATCCCCCTTCCTGTTTAACCTCGTAATGGAAATTTTTTCGGGGATTATTCGTAACAATACCCGAGAGCCGGGCTTTAAATACTATTGGAGATGTAAGAGTTCACGCTTGTCGCACCTTTTCTTTGCCGACGATGTATTGCTGTTTTCTGAGGCAAGTGCAAGCTCTACCAATTTGCTAAAGTCGGCCCTTGATCGATTCTCTAGTTGGTTCGGCCTTTCGCCCAATCGGAATAAGAGCGAAATCTTCTTATCAGGCGGGCACCAACAACTACAAGACCATATCATCAACACCTTCGGCTTTCGGTTAGGGTCCTTGCCGTTTCGGTATTTGAGGGTCCCTATCATCTCATCCAGACTGGGAAAATTGGACTGTCAAGCCTTGATTAACTCAATCACGGCTCGGGTGCAATCTTGGGCTCACTGGTTTCTTTCCATTGCCGGGCGGCTACAGCTTATCAAGTCCGTTCTTCAAGCTATTCAAGCCTTCTGGGCAAACATCTTCATGCTACCAAGGTTGCTACCAAGGTATGTTCTATCTCGAATAGAACAGATTTTACGCCAATTCCTATGGAAAGGCCCTAATCTTAGCATTGGTGGTGCCAAAGTCGCTTGGGAGGATGCTTGTACACCTAAGGAGGAAGGGGGGGTTGGGCCTTCGACAATTGGTTGATTGCAACAGAGCTTCCATGCTTAAACACATATGGATTTTGTTCACAGATAAGCAATCCCTTTGGTGTAAATGGATTCACTCGAATTTCCTTAAACATAGAAACTTTTGGTGTGTTTCTACACCAACGTTTTGCTCTTGGGCTTGGAAAAATATCCTCCAGCTCCGATCGAATTTTCAACACCTTTTCCAATGGCGTATTGGGAATGGACTATCTACATCCTTCTGGTTTGACTCGTGGGCACCTAGAGGACCGTTGTACAAGATCCTATCTAACCGACAAATATACAATTCAGGGATCCCTCAACAAGCAACGGTATTTGACGTTCTAGTTGGATGGAACTCCGAAGCTCTACAGTCGGAAGGTATTGTTGAGCTCATCCATCCCATTCTGTCCCTTCATTTGTCGCAAGAGGACAGCTTCCGGTGGTCAGAAACCACCTTGGGCGTATTCATTGCTGGCTTGGCTTGGGAGTGGATCCGAACAAAGAAACCGCCCATGCCAGGGCATAGCTTTATATGGGACGCTGCCATCGTCCCAAGGCACTCTATTCACATGTGGATCACCACCATTGGTAGGCTTCCAACTCAGACATACCTTATGAACTGTTGTAGGATCCTTGAAGGCTCTTGTCCTTTCTGCAGGACAAGGCCAAACTCCATTGATCATCTATTTTTCGGTTGTAACATTACCGCCTCCTTGGCTCTATTCTGGGCCTCGAAATGTAATTTTGCTTGGAGTAATGGCAGCTGGAATGACAACCTACGATCGGCCTCCAAGCTGCTTCGGGGCAATCAGTTCCATAAGGTGATCGGTAGGTTTGCTTTTGCGGCCTTTTGCCACTCTATTTGGACTGAGCGGAACCACATGCTCTTCCGCAACAAGACCCTTTCCGTTCCAGCCCTCAAGAACCATCTTTTGAAGGTCGTTCGGGACAAAGCTTCAACTATAAACAATGTACCGAACAACCCGCAGAATAGAAGATTCCAGCGTAGCTGGGGCATCTCTCCTGCAATTTTTGTTAGCTGTTGACTGGGTTCGCCCTTCTTTTGTTTCCTGGCCGATTGTTTGGCTTTGCCTTTTGTAGCCTTTAAGGTTTCTGTTTTCCTTCGCCGTAGAGACTCCTGCATACCCGCTTTGACACCCAAGGCCAGTCCGGGTATGAGGGTTGTCTTTTTTTGTTCTCTTTTGTAATTGGCTTCTTGGTTGGATATAATACTTACTTACTTTACCAAAAAAAAACTTCATTGGAGAAGTGATTCTGGGCTGTTAAAGCTTACTGTACCTATCAAAAGGATTTCAAGACGGCTAGGGCTGTAATGATGCTTCGTGTGAAGATCATACTCCGAGTTGAGGCGATATTCCATCTTGTTAATCAAGAATGTTCCGAGATGGTTTTTGCACATCTGACGAAATGTTTTATAGCCAATGCCATGATAGCGAAAGCATACCAAGCGAGATTAATTTGTCATTTGGATGAATGTTATGGGATAATAGCAAAAGGGTATTATTAATGAAAAAGTATAGATTGCATGAGCAAAACAAGCTAATTTCAATTGTTCGAAAAGCATTTGGTAGCATTTGATATCACAAAATTGCCATCAAGCATGGAGGCTATCTTTCTATCCTCGATTTTCCTTGGGAGATTCATCTTCATCAAGATACTCTTGACTCATGAGAAGAGTTTATCAAACATGCAAATTCTAAAGTTCCTTAGTCGGAAAGGACTTCTCACATGCTTTCAAAAAAAGGCTATTTTGTTTCCATCCATTAATGTGGAAATTCAGTGTGAACGCTCAATGTACTTCACCTCACCGGTGTCGAAGGCTTCGATAATCATTTGCAATAAGCACACATTGACTAATCAAAGAGGTCTTCAAATAGAAATATAATGTGGGTTTGGTTACGTTTTAACAATGGATAAGCATTAATAGGTATGAAACGAAATATTCATCAATGTCATTTTCGCCGGGTTTACAAGTCAAGGACCCTCTAAGATGAGATAAGATTACATTCTTTCCACTTCCTTAAGTGGTAACTTTTTTTTGTGAAACTCTATTGTCAGTCCAAACAATCTCAATCTGAAGAGACTTGTATAATGGATGTAATGCAGGGTTTGGTATTGGATTAAGAAATGAAAGACTTAATAGTCTCAAAAAGTGTATCAACGGTTTGTAGAGTTTGTGATCATCCTGGGCATCATTACCTATTTCTTTTCGAAATTCAACTAAATAGCCTTTGGCTAGTCTCAAGAGTCCATCTTGTTATCTTTTCTTTGTGATAAGGGAGCTTTGCCCCTTTTCTGATTGTCTTTGAGGCTTTGATTCAGTCATTTGCACTTTGACATTTTTCTCGATTACACTTCTGAGGTTCCTTTCTTTGGTTGCACTTGAGCTTCATTCTTGATTGCACTTTAGCTTTCTTTTTTTGGTTGCACATGGGCTTGCCATATTTTTGCACCCTTTTTGAATTTTTTTTTTCTCTTTTTTATTATGCCCTCCAACTTTGAGCATCTTTTCATTTCATGCTTTTGGCTTTGTCATTCCAAGACTATACAATATACTTCCAAAAGTTTTCTATTTGTGAACATTATAGACTCTTGAGACCTCTTGTCTTTGATCGTCGCTTTTGGTAAATCATTTACCTTGCCCTAGTGTAGGGAGACAATCACCAATTCGGTTAGAGAATTGAATGCTCTTCCTCATCTTGGGAAGTTTCAAACTTCCATTCGAGTTCACCTAAAAGTTATCACAAGAAGATTGATGCAAGTGAAAACAAAGAAATTTTTCTCATCTTTTCGCCAAGTAATGTCAACTGAAACATCCATATTTGCCATAGTGTAGGGTAGTTCTTGACAGGGTTATTTTGCAAAAGTTCTCTATATTTAAAGGTTCAACTGAGCTTAATTATGATCGTATGTAGTGTGTAGGATAGAGTAAAGAAATGCCTCTTTTCATTTTGATCCATGTGCTATTTGCGAATAAATCTCTCGTCCTTAAACGACATGGTTTTTTTTTTTTTACGCTCAACTCTCAAAGTGTTTATGGGACCTATTTGGGAGTGGTTTGCTTTTCTTCATCCTAAGTGCTTTTGATTGGTATACTTGACATATTCCTCTCCTATTTTGTCAAGACTATCTTAGTAGATTAATCTCCATGAGGAATTTTGATTTAAGAGGAACGATCCACCAAGTAAAGAAGCAAATTTTGGATAAAAACGATATTCAAAATCCTTTTCAAAAGTTTACTTCTATTCTAACATTTCCATTTTGTTTTCACTTTTAAGAAAATACTAAAGATTCTTTCTTGTGATGAAAATTTTCCATTTGATTTTAATTTAACTTTTTTAGGGAGAGAGGGTACTTACTTGCCCTGTGGCAACTCTGGCAACCCATTCATTTGTATTTGTCTTTCGAGTGTCAACATTTCCTATCGAAGACAAGAGATGGAACACATTAGAAAAAGATCAAGAAAGAGGGCACTTATCTGTCTGGCATGGCTGTGGATCCCTACAAAAATCATAGCCAACATATTAAGATACATTGCTATAATGTTACAAGACAAATATGAACAATACTGCCATTCCCTTGTACTTTTCTCTTGAAGGCTTTCACCGACTTCTTGTTAATGGGCACCAAAAGATTCTATGTCACCGTATGATTGTTAAATGCTTCATTGGAACGAATACATTTCACATGTCTTGTGGATTCATATCAGAGAGATCCTTGTTTCATATCGAATCGGGGTTATTTAATCCTTTTGTCTTCTAAGTTTCCTTTGCCCCTACAATGTGAGGATACATTATATATATATGAATCAAATTCATGACATGTAACTATCTTGCATTGACTTAATTCTCTCGATTGATTTGTCAATTCGGTTTTCATAGTCCCCCTGTAATTTTGAGTCATGCATGAGCTTATTGTGAATGCGTGTGTGTTATGCCTGAAATGCTACGAACACGATTAGTTAATGTGCATTAAGGAATGTAAATACATGATGATTTCATGGAAAAACCTTTTGAAAACACAAAGTACAGGAAGAAGGGGAACTAGTCTTCGTGTCAATCAGACATTCTTGCTCCCAAAAAGTTCTTGAAACTAAGAAGCGTATAGGAATCCAGGTCTCAATCTTGAAGAACGAAGGTGAGTATCATCATCGACTTGGTTGGCATTCCTATACGTTCTTAATAAAATGTGTGATGATTTTATTTGAAATGCAAATGGGCCGCATTACAAAAAAAGTACTACTTGGACCAACGGCCAGAAATCCAAGGTTGTTTTTTTTCTTTACATTACGAAATGACTGAATTAACATTGTAACAAATCTAAATGCAGCAAAATAGTGTGCGACGAAGAGAAATAAGAGAATGGCTCTCTTATTCCAGCGAGATAGTGCTTTCCTAATTGGTTATGGTGACATGAACACAATCATGATCTTCCTCAAAAAGATAGGATAAACTCAAATTCTTGCTGGCGTGGATATCTTCATCTTGAGGCCACCTAGACGAGCTCGGGAATATCTTCCTTAATAAGATCATCCATGCCTCCCCATCCATCGAGTATGATTTCTTTATTTTTGGCAAAGGATCATGGTAGAGAAGTATACAACGTATGGTAATTACACCTTCCATTATATTGCCCCAATGTATTTACAACAACGCCTCTTTCTCGAGTTTCGTGAATGAATTGCCTATCACCTTGACAAGCCTTTTCTAGCTCCAATTCAAGCTTGTCTTCTTCTCTAGATTTCAACATGAGATTTGGGTTGCTTCTTACTTTGGCGTTCATCACGTAGTTGTGTGGTATCTTAAAGAAAGCTTCTTGACTGTTCTTCAAAATGAAATAATCTGATAATAGGTCGACGGACATAAGGGTTCCATATCCTTCTAATTTGACGACATTGCTAATTATACCCATATCCATCATTTTGACTAAACATGCCATCTTTTCGGATCTTGAGATTTCACGAGCCATGAGATAAGATGCTACTAATGTTTGAATCTTCTCCACCTTGGTAATATCCACCAGGAAGTCTAGCTCCTCCTCTCTCCCAGCTTCAAATATCACATTAATCCCTTGATTTTCCGGTAAGGGATTTTGGTGGATATTTAGTTCGGGCTTTTCAAAATTAAGCATGCCCTTATCAATAAGGTTTTGCACCTTAATCTTAAGTGTCATGCAGTTGTCCGTGCTATGTCCTTTCCTACTCATGTGGTATTCACAAGTTTGTGTGTCATCATAACCCGGATCCCTCTGAACATTATTCGCAGGCACTTCCCTAGCAACTATTCGACCCTCAATGAGTATAGGCAACAACTTTGAGAGAGGACGAGGAAGTTGAGTGAATTGCCTTGGCAGGGGTTTCTTTCTTGGTTTAAAAGTCTTCCGTGCTTCCCATGAAGTGTTAGCCAGCCTAAGAGTGGACCTGGAATAGCTACTTGGATTCGGTGGGTTTTGCATAAATGTAATTTCCTCGACGGAATTCCTTTCCTTTCTAGCTAGGTGTTGTTGTTTTTGAGGTGTTTTGATTAGATGTTTTTCCTTCATCCCCCACTTAACCCTTTCACCGACTTTCACGAGGTGCGCGAAAGTTTGATATCCTAAAGTCTGCATCTTATTGTAGAATTCGTATGGGAGTGCCTTAAAAAATAATTCTATCAACTCTTTTTCAAGAATAACCGGTTTTACTTGAGAGGCCAAAACCTTCAATCTCCGAGCATATGCACGAATACTTTCGTTTCTCTTCTTTTCAATCCTAATGGGATCCTCTCTTATGGAGGGTACTTCAGTGTTGAATTTATACTGACGTAAGAACTCCACCGACAAATTTTCTCATTCATTAAATTTCTCGATGTCAAGATCCAAATACCAAGTCAGCGCCGGTTTAATCAGACTTTCTTGAAATGTGTGAATCAATAACGGGGCATTATCTGAATACCGTACCATCTTTCGGAGATAATAGTTGAGATGCGCCTTGGGGCAACTAGTACTATTATATTTCTGTGCAAATTCGGGCTCCTTATAATCCTTTAGCATCACTATCTTCGGATAAGGTAAAACTTTGTCAAATCGGTGAAGCTCGTATCCCTAGCTAGCGAAGCACTATTCGATTTTTGTCAGTCTCTTGGCTCCCTCTTCGTCTTTCAAGGGGGGTGCAACCCAACTTTCCTTCCTCTTATCGTTTAGATTAATCACAACATACGTGGTTTTAGAAGGGGTTCCTTCACCCATTCCCTTATCTGGAACATGTGTCTCCTCCATTCCCAAAAAGCTTCTGGCTTGATTTACATTATTAGAAGAGAGCTGTCAGGTATGCCTCTTTTGCGGCCAACATGAAAGATTTCATCTTGGCAATCATCATGGCCATCTGCCCTATTTGACTCTCCATATTGGCCAGACGTATGTCGGCATCTTCTCGCTCCATCTTGGCTTGTAAACGAGTTCTTATACGATGCCTTTTTTGTTCCGTGTTTTAAGAAATCTTGTTTGACAACACAATAAAATTAGAATCCTACAATGAAAACGTAAAGCATGAGTCCTTTTCATATCATGCTTTCTTACAAGTAATAAGGATAAGAAAATTTACATAGGCCTTAGTCCTATATAAGAAATTCTTACCAATATTATTTATAGGAAACCATGTTATAGAAATGAATATAACCCATGGCAATCACTTTTGATCAATCTTCTAAAAGATATCTCAACTTTGATGAATGCGAATAAAAAAGTTCATACAATCTAAAGAATTGACTAAATGTTCAAAAGACAAAAAGTGCTTCAACTATGTTCTAAACTTAACGGGGAGTTAATCATTCGAGTCAGGGCCGTTTGCTTTCTAAGGTAGCTTAGGTCCCCTCTAATCCATCTTGCCCCACTTGTGCTAGGAGCTTAAGTCAGGGGAATATGGATGACTTGAATGTCTAATTTTCCCCGTTGAATCTAAAGCATGTGAAAATACTTGGGCTAATTACCATGGGTTACTTTGAAAAAAAAATGTATAAAGTACCCCTCCAATTTTATATTCTCTCTTGGTAAAATCAAGACGAGATGTCACCAAGTGGTAAAGGATTACTTAAATGATGTCTCAAGTTAAAATTTCGCCACAAGAGAATATACTTTGGTAAGGGAAACAACATTGGTGATTAAGAAAAATGCCCCTTTTTATCATCTCTTATCAATATGTTTAGAAAAACAAAATATGAATGACATTAATCGGGTATCACATCGATGGAACATATCCTAATACAACATCTATGATAAGAAACATGGGAGACGTCTGATTACATGGAAATTGAAAGGAAATTCCATACATATCCACTCTACTACAAAGAGTAAAAAGGACGGAACATGACAAATCTAATCCTAGTGATGGCACCTCGTACCTACCTATATATGACGACTATAGGGCCGTTCCTTTGGTAGTCGAGATGTTGTTTTCATGGGCCAATGTTGGAACGTCGAGATACGTCGACGTATTGATAACCGTTGGCGTATCCTCGGTGGTCGAGACATTGACTTCGGGAGTCAAAACCGAGGTGCCCGATGATGACGGCACCTTGGTAGTCTTTGGTTTACGCTCGGACGGCTTCTTCTTCAGGCTGATTGGCGACGGATTCTTGTTTTTCTTAGCACAAGTGAAATGGCGATAATGGCGATGGCGTGCTACCATCAAGATCCCATATAGAGAGAAACGAGCCTCTTCAAACTGGGTTAATCGCTGGCCCAAAATCTTACGCCGGTGTATGAACTTAGCGACATGACCTAGATCATGGTCCGGGGGTGCCATCTAATCTTTCCTATAGGGGCATTTAGGTTAATCACCAACTTGTTTATTTTTGGAAAGTAAATTGCTTAAATGAAAAGCATAAAAGAAATAAGACAAGAATACAACCTTACTCACAATGGTGTCAGGAGAGATTTTTTGTTTTTGTTTTTCGATTGATTTCTTTTTCGAGCACATAAACATGCACATGAACCAGTGAGGTGTCGACACCTAAGGATAGGGAGTGTGCTAAAGGCTCAAGGTCCTTGATCCACAAAGTAAGGGATCCCACTTTAATGGGCAATCGGCCCAAAAGGGGGTGTGGGATGTTACTTTGCTTCAATGAGCGGGGTCAGATAGGATTGTCCCATTGACAATCGGCTAATAGTCCGCTGTATACCTAACACCTCCTAGTAAGGTTCCTAAGGCGCAATTAGGATTTTAGCCGCACGATGTGTATGATAAGTGTCGTGCTAAAACTCTTAAAATCATGCACGATAATTTATATCAATTAGCACTTCAATATTGCTCATGTAAACATGCATTCCTGATACTACCTGCAAGACAAATGGTTTTCACTCACTACTTCTCTTATGTCTCCCAATCTGCGTCAACATTTAACACGTTTATTAGCGGACATACCTAGAGGTCCGTGTACGCACCTGTTACAAAAATCAGGTTAGGAACAAGTGAGATTATTTGGACATTTAGTCGATAATGGGTCGAGTATACTAGGCCTAAGTCCTCTAAGGTCCCCAGCGGAGTCGCCAGTCCGTCGCAACTGACTCTAAATGTCAAAATTTCCTATTTTGTTTAGAGTCGCCACAAGCTTATTTGGGGTCGGCTAGAAACCAATCGAGACGCGAGAGTGTCGCCTTGAATTTTACGCAACTAGAAATTTTCTAAGTTCAGGGACTTGGTTACACTATTTATCCAACTAATGCCCTTTTGGTACCTAAACTCGACCATTTATCAACTAAAGTGTCCAAATAATATTTACCTAAAATTCTATCTTAACCAGGCTAGGAAAAGAAATAACGTTTAATGTGTTAAATGCGCAATCAAGTGAAATCGAATTGAAAACGCATAATCAGCATCCTATGCATCGTCTCTAAACATACGAGGCATTCAAAATCCTATTGTAAAGCCCTAATGGCTTATTCGATTTGAATTTGATTTTTCGAAGTTTTTTTTTTTTGGGACCGTGTTGAGGAACCC
>BCNH02000001.1:6389328-6434815 GCA_001662345.2 Metrosideros polymorpha var. glaberrima | reverse complement strand
TTCCTTTTTTATTTTTTATTTTTTCATTTTCATTTTTTTCTTCTCCTGGTCTTCTTCTTCGTGGACCTTCACCGAGAGCCCCCCTCTCCAACTTCCTTCCCTGGGACACAACTGAGAGAGCTCGTCATGAGTTCACCGGGATTCATCCTCTCCGGCCATCGGTGTATGCTGCCACAGCCGACGACCGCCACGCCTCCAACGCTGACGGTCGCCATGCCTCCGTCACCATACCAATGTCACCGATCGCGCCGGTTGCCAAACTACCATTTACATTGGCCACCGATTTCGGCAATAAAATCAATTTTCGGCACCAAATTTCCGCACCGATTAACATCACAGTTCACACAATCAATGGTAAGGAAAGATAAGAACTGATTCGGTGGGTCTCAAACCCAAGGTATCTCCGGCAAGGACATGAATTATGGCGAAAACGTTTGTTCATGGACGGTGCCAGAGATCATAAATCATGAAGCGAAGTAAGGGAAAAACGCGATGATCAGAATTGGTGCAACGATTAAAGGAATGGATGTGCATCAATCTTAGTTCTAAACACCGATCTTACTTTGCTGGTTTCAACATTCTACTTAGGCAATTAATCGAGCAATTGGTATGCACTCTAGAACATGAACATCCGATTTCAGACTTAGTGCCAGTTTCGATCCAAGCATGACATACATCACGCAGAACAGGTGTTATGTGACACAGATAATACTTAGTTTCTCAAAGAAATGAATTGCTTAGAGTTTCATCAACCGGCTTGGCAAAAACAGCGTATTCGGGAGGCTTACCTGGTTCGTCGGTCGGGTGAAGCTACTGGATTCCAGCAACTATGGCTAAGGCGGCTAGACGGCGTCAGATTATCGAAAAATGGCGATTGTCGCCTCACCAGACCGCCTCTCTCTTCTCTGCAGGTCCGGCTCATCCTCTGCTTTTTCGGATCCCCCTCTCTCTTGCTCGCTTTGGTTCGCCGGAGATGCGACACTGGAGTTGATTACGATGATGGCGAACTGACGGTCACCAATGAGTGGCGACGGAATCTCCAGAACAGATCCCACTCCTCTCCTGGCTCTCTCTCCACTGTGATCTCTCCCCCCTCTCTGTAACTAAAATTTCTTTTTTTTCAAAACCCCTGGCGAATTCAATCTGTTATCCATTCCCCTCCTAATAGATTTTTTAGATTCCCTTCTATATTTCTAGCTGGCATTTTCGTTTTTTCTTTTTTTGATTAATTTTTTTCTGCATTTTCCCTTTATCCACGTGCGCTGAACTGAAGAAGAAGAAGATGATGAACAGTAATTGGTCTGCTGGGTTGGGTCGGCTTGACCCGGAAAACCCGGTTTGATCCGTAAATCGAAATTAAGCCCAAATCAAGCGTTTTTCCACAAAATTGATGATTCCCCATAATTCTAAATGATTTTTAGGATCTAATAATAAAGAAATTTGGATTTAATATTGTGTCTAAATGTAAAATCTCCAAATTTCCCCAATCGGGTCAAGTTCATTTTTGCAAAATTCAGAGACTTACAGACGTGTTCTTGCCAAATTGACACCACCAATGTATTCCTTATAGCTGATTATACTTAGGGTAATGTTCAATTTGAGTCAATTTCGTTTCTTTGATCAAAATACCCAATTTGGGCTTAAAATGTTCTAGAATGTATCCAAATTGGGGAAAACCGAATTTCATTGTTGAATTATAAAATTGGCCGGTTCAAAATCTAATTCACAACCTCTTGGTCAAATGTCATGAAGGACTCCAAACTTAAAAAAGGCTAGAAATGGTCCGATTAGATTTTTTTTTCCATTAGGGTATAGTAATTACCCAAGACTTGGGGAAAAGTATACTCCCAATGGAATTTTGTAAAATTGACAATGCAAAAGTACAATTAGGAGAAAAATAAGATGATTGACTACTTTTTCACATTTTTTCAATCTTGTTTGGTATTTTTTCAAATTTCAACTCAATTTAATGTGCAAGGAAAATTTAAAAAAATCTGAAAAATTAAGAAAATTTATTTTTTGGCCAAAGTTAGTTCCTAGATCGTGGCCAAGGTTTCTAACTTTGATTTTCATGAAAAATCAAAATTTGACCAAAAATTCGGTGTCAACACTTGTCTTTTTCTTTCCTTGCATTATTGTCTTGAATTCAAGAGGCAAATTGGATAGATTTTTAAGTTGCAATAATTGAGAAAACAAAAGAGTTGTCTTGAAAGTCAAGAGCAAATTGGATATTTTGAAATTGCATTAATTGAGAAGACCAAAATGCAATCTTGAAAGGAGTTAAAGCAAGACAACTCTCTCTCTTCTCATTTTCACTTTCTGTCTTTCACTCTCTCCTTCTCTCTCTCCTTCTCTTTCTCAAAATTCGTTTGTCCTCCCCCTCTCCTTCATTTTCCCCATTTTTCTTTCTTGTTTCAGACCCCTCACCTTGCCGTCGTGCTACCCAAACATGCCTTGAAGCCGTGCCCTTGCTGTTAACGTTTGGACCACAATCACCAAGCCGTGCCGCTGCACCAAGCCCATACCAAATTGCCGCCCTCACCGCTCCCATGCCATGCCGCCGTTATCACCGTCCAAGCCAAGCCACCGCCGCGCCAAGTCGAGCCGTCGTTGGTACCCATTTTCTGTCTATGCGCCGTCGCCACACCGCCGCCGCCTTCGCGTTATTGCTGCCGTAGTCACCACCGCTGTTAAATGGTGAGTTAACTTCCTAATCCTTGATTAAGTTGTTAATTGCACTTCGGGTTAGAATTAGTGAATTTTAGACTTGACTATAGTTAGATAGGTTAACTATGATTATATTAGTTAACTATTGTTAGTTTAGTTAACCATGGTTAGATTAGTTAACCATGATTGGGTTAGTTAACCATAGTTTGGTTAATTAACCATGATTGGGTTAGTTAACCATGATTAGGTTAGTTAACTATGGTTGGGTTAATCAACCATGATTGAATTATTTATTAAATTGTACGCATTGGCATATCCTAAGATGAAAATTACCTTAGAAAGATATTTGTTTCATGAACTACGATTTTATAGTCAAAATAATGCATTTTTGACATATAAATGGTGATTGGTTTGGTGTCGTGCTTAAATGCTAAATTTTATGCATTGGAATAATCTAGTAGGCCTAGAAAATGAACCACGTGAAGTCTGGCATGAAAAGTCTGTTGGTGTGATCATGTGTGAATATTTTATTGTATTTTTATGTGTGAAAATGTCAATAAGTTTGATGTATGAGTACGAATTATGGTATGAGCACGTATCATGAGTGCATTGATTAAAAGGAAGAAAAAATGAGATTAGTATGCCTGTGTGCTCGTGTGATCATAAAAGTGTATAGACCCTCAATGGTGATTGGGGACGATACTCGATTTTATTGATGATAATATCAAACGTCTGGCAGGGGTTCAGATGACGGATCGCGGTGCCCGATGAAGCTGGACCAATTCTCCTTATGGAATGTCGTCTACTTGTGGGGAAGGTTGAGGTGAGGCCGCACCTCAGTCTTCTAGGAGGAGATGTTACCGTGCCCAATGGGGCAGGACGATATCCGATCATGTCGGATGACCGCTAACCTGTGAGAGGTACAGTGGCCCAGAGAGGTCGAGATCGCCACCCTTTAGGTCGTGCAATGGTCGAAAGCTGTCGTAATTATTAGGCATAAAATTGGAACACACCTGAATGCATTGCGCATAAGGAATGATGATATTTGTGTTCTGATTGCCTTGGCTGATGTATTATTTATAGAATGCCATAATTGATAACATGCAGGGTGTGTGCATGTGCTGAGGCGAGGTAAGAATGCCTGTGATTTGTCTGTTAATTGAGTTGAGTCACTCAAACCTGTTATAGGTTGTGTAGAGCGAGAGTCGCTCGCTATTGATCTGCCATCGATGTTAGGTTATTAACTTACTGAGATTTTATCTCACTAGTTGTTGTTAACTGCTTTTCAGACCTGTAGTATGCACTCGAGGATTGTACGGTTTGGGGTTCCCACTTATCAAAGCCTCGAGATAAAACCGTACTTGATCCCTGGTAAGGATTACCGCTACGAACTTCACATCATGACAATCTGGGTCGACGAGGGTTTGATGCACTTAATCCTTCACTGGTTTCAAGCATGGTTCTTACGCTATGGTAACGCGCTCTTCGGTCCATTGAGGGGTTTTGACAGGCCGGGCGGAGGTGGAGCTCTGGGTGGAATAGCTTGGGATCCCATAGACCTCGAGGTCCCAAATGATGCCATTGAGGATTCGGAGTCCGATCCGGATAAGAATTCGAAGGAGGAGTACTACCTCTAGGTCGAGCTTAGAAGACTGACACTTTTTGGCGTAAACCCGTAGTGTAGTGGAGATAAGTTAACCCGACCCCTGATATCTTTTTGTTGGTCGCTATAGGAAGTAGTTGATGTAAGAGCTTGTAAATATAATTTCCTATGGTTAACACATATATAAGTAAAATGTGAGTTTTGTTATGGATGTTTGTTCTACTGTTTTTCCCAGTATCCTTGTTGTTATGTTTGTCGGGTGGTCGTTATTCGTTTCTGCATGCGTTAATTGAAAGATAAAAGGAATGGGTCAACGACGCGTCTTGGGATGTCGCATTTTTAATAACCCAAAGGAAAAGTGATAAGGATGGTCACGCGCTCGAGAGCTGGGGCGTGACACAAGCATTGGGTGTTATTTGGTGGACGTTAGCTCATAGTGTTGTGTTTAATATCGTGTAAGAGACGAGCACTATGGGATTGATGAAAGCCTTGTCGGATATGTACAAGAAGCCCTCTGCGAACTATAAGGTCTACTTGATGCGACATTTGTTTAACTTGAAGATGAGTGAAGGTGTGTCAGTTGCTAATTATATCAATGAATTCAATGTGATCGTTAGTCAATTGAGTTCAATTGAGATTGACTTTGAAGATGAGGTATGTTCTTTGATTCTATTATCCATATTGCCTGATAGTTAGAATACTACTATTACTACTGCTAGTAATTTTTCTAGGCCAACTAGTTTAACATTTGATGAGATTCGAGATTTGATTCTGAATGGAGACATCCGTAGAAGAGAATCTAGCGAATCTATGTTTATAGCTTTAGTAGGTTATAATAGAGAAAGAACCGGTACATGTGTTAGCAAAAGTAGTATAAACTTGAACATATGTAGTTAGTCTAGAACTAGGGATGTTGTCTGTTGGTACTGTGGCAAAAGGTGGCATCTTAGAAGGGATTGCTTTAAGATAAAGAATGAGAAAGGTGAGGAAATTAGACTTGATTCTGCAGATGATGGTGCAACTATAGCTGACTGTAATTTAGATACTGAGAATTCATTGTTTGGCGGATGGGTTATGGATTCTAGTTGTTTTTTTTTTTTTTTCATGTTACACCAAATAGAAACAAGTTTACTACTTATCAGTGCACAAGTAGTAGTAAAGTTCAATTGATGAACAATGTTGAGTGTGATGTTGTAGGTATTGGTGATGTTAGAATCAGAATGCATGATGGTATCTTGAGGACATTGACTGGAGTAAGGTATGTTCTAGAGTTGAAAAAGAATTTGATGTCCTTGAATGCCTTAGATTCAGCTAGGTGTCGGTATTATCTAGAATGTGAAATTTTTAAGGTTGTTCAAGGTGCCTTGATGATAATAAAAGGAATTAACTACAATTGCCTATGTAAGCTTCAATGTGAGACGGTGACAAAATTTGCCGCAAAGACGTCAGATGCATCTGTTTGAAAGTCTAAATTCTGGCATTTGACGTTTCCGCAATGAATTCTGTCACTATCTCTACAAGAGAAGTTTGAAGGTTTTAACTAAAAGGAATCTATTATGTGGTTATATTGCTAACAAACTAAATATATGAATATGCTGTGAATTAGATCAACGGCGAAAAGTGCAGTTCAGTATGACTGTCAAAGAAACCACGAAGATTGCAGAATCAATTCACTTGAATGTTCGCAAGTTGTCGCGCTTTTCTTCAAAGAAGAGTACCAAATTTATTCTAACAATTATTAATAACTACTTGAGGAAAACCTAGGTGGTTGTGCTTAGGCACAAGTTTGATGTTATTGTTAGGATTAGGTAGTTGAGAGCTTTGATCAAAAAAGAAACTGGTAAAACGATCAAGCATATGCAGACTGACAGTAATATGTAGTTTTGCTCAAAGCTGTTAAATGAATTCTGCATAAAAGAAGACATAGTGAGACATCGCACTAGTGCTAGTGAAACACAACATATTATAAAGGCGAGCTACCTGATGAGTAGATCTCTATCGACTACAATAGGATGTTGAACTCTTGAAGAAGTGTTGTAATGTAACGTTGTTGATTATTCTATTATTAGAATATTTGGTTTCCCGTGTTAAGTTCAAGTTAGTGATAGTAAGCTCAATGAAAGGGTAAGAAAGTGCATGTTCCTAGGCTATGTAAAAGGTGAGCGAGGTTACAATTGTGGTGCCTAGAATTAAATTCACATGTTATTAATAGTTTAGTTACATTTGACGAGTCTCTAGTACTTTTAGGTAGGAGTGTTATTGGCAATGCTTATACGAATCTGAACGGTGTTTAGCTTGAGCTGGAGTTGCAACCAGAAACTCCCGAGGTAGTAGATACTAGTGATGTAATGGACACAGATGGTGCTTGTAGTAAGGTAGAGCCTATAGAGCCAATAGTTGCTGTAACTGCTAATACTGATAAGGTACGTGTTCAATCTTCTGACAGATATGGATGTAGTGATGGTTTTGCTTTATTTGTGGTGGAGAAAATTGTGTTAGAAAATCCTTATGGAACAGTTAAAGGTGCAAGTGTAGTTGGTGTTCTTATGAGGCCCACAGTTATAGCAAAGTTCAAGCGCAGCTTGGACTTGAAAGATGTCTGTGGCCATCAATCCCATTGAAGGTTGTGGGAAAGTTGTAGCGAAGTACAAATTTTTAGTGAAACGATTGTGACTTGGCTTGAACGTTGAGCCAAGGTGGAAATTGTTAAAATATGTCTCGAATTTGAGCCCGAAAAGGAAAGTTTCATAATTCAAGTAGGTTTCCTATTTTGAATAGGTTTCCTAATTGAGTGTTTTCCTAGTTGGAGAAGATTTTCTATTTTGGATTCAATTCTTGCCTATGTATAAGAAGTGTATGTTCCTTGTAAAGAGTATTAAAGAGGAGTTTCTGCTTGTGAATTACATCATGAAGAAGAATTCAAGTATTGAAGCCAATAAATTCTTGTGGTAAAAATTTGTGTATAAATCCATTGTGAGATTGATAGATTATTTCTTGAGAGATTATGGGGCTAAACATTGTGTGAAATATTAGGTGTAATTTGAGATTTGTGAAACACTGAGAATGTTTGAGTGATTCGAGTATGATTGTAATCTCTATTCGTTTGACCTATAAGGGAATTTTTTGTTGCTCTCCCTGTGAACATTGGTCATTATGATCGAACTACGTAAATCTGATGTCCGATGTATTTTTCTTATTGCGTCTATTTATTATTCGATCGCTTACTTCCATTCAACATAGCTCCTTAGGGTATTTGAAAATCAAGCCTGCAAATATATATTTAAAGCAAAAAAATTTCTTAAGAATTTAATATTTTCACCTAGAATTAAAAAAGAAGAAGATAATTTATTATTTAAATTCTAAATTAAAATCTTCACCCAATTGGAGTTAAATCCACGTCTGATTTCTTTCTTAACTCAACTTGTTGCGCTCTGTATTCCCACTGCAGGGAATAAATGGAGTTTTAAAAGTCAAAGTATCGAACATGTCCATGTCATGGCCAAACTTTTGAATGATGCTTCAAGAAGATTCGCTTGCAGATAAATATCAGAGCAAAATTTGACAATTGGCTTTTAAAAATTTTTAACTATCATGAAATTAATTTTCTGACGCAAAATTTCTTCATTCCCTTGTCGCTCAAAAAATCATTTTGTGGAAGCTCTTCCAAATTAGGGATGACGAAGGAAAATTTTTTTCATGAAAAATAATTTAAAAGGAAATAGCTAGTTTTTCAGTTGTTTGGTGGTGAGCCAAGTGAGTTGGAAAAATGTATTCGATATTCTGATTTACTTTAAAAAATTATTCTCTCCATTATTATTATATATTGTTCCTAATATAGGATATCAAAATGATTTTCTAAGACATTACTAATATATGAAGTATGAATTTCACATTTTGTTATTATCAAAATAAAGCAACCCAAAAACAGGATGCCAAAAAAAAGGAAAATGAAAGCAATTAAAAAGTTCAATATCTCCGTACTTATAAAACCTCAGGTGAGAATGACTCTTCATCCCAAAAAAGTAATCAAAAAGTGATATCACAGTAAGTATCCAAACAGAAGGTAACGAAGAGGGAGAAGAGAGGTGAAGACCGGGAGAGAGAGAGAGAGAGAGAGAGAGAGAGAGAGAGAGAATAGAATGAAATTCTGTCAGCATGTGTGTGGAAATCTATTTTCTCAATTGAAGTATAGTTGTTTCCTTCACTGTGAAGTCCTTTCCGTTAATTATCTACTTTCGACGAATTAAACACATGAAAATTTGAAAAATCATTTCGTGAATATTTTTTTCACAAAACAAACACATCATTGCATGCTTTATATTTTTCAAAATGGAAATTGAAAAACTTTCAACCTCTTAAGGCTCTATGGATTTTTCAAAAGAGTCAATTTCTTCTTGGTTGTTATAGAAAAGATCATGAGATCCGTTGATGATCAATAACTGCACATAAATTAGATCTTCGATTTACGATATGAGTTCAGCTCATTTCAATTGGGTCCAATCAAGATAAGATTTTGTGATATATTAATGTGGTATCACTGTATCCAATCAAATTCCCTTGTTTACTATGTTTTGGCTTTTAGGATGAGATATTTGATTGGACAACGTTTATAATGTTAGGGCGCGCATGGTAACATTTATGAAATAGAATTTCTGCTTCAGAAGCACTTTTGAAGCAGAAATTTGTTTGTTAATGTAATTTCAATTTTTTGCTTATGGAGTATTTTTTTTACTTCTTGAGTATAAATACGTTTGATAATATTTCTTTTTTGTACTCTAGAAGTGCTTTTTCCTTTCAGAAACTGTTTTGCCCCAAAGAAAGAAGTAATTTTTTTTTACTTCTTTACTTCTAGAGCTTTTTTTTTTTACCAATTGAGTCATAAACCTTTTGTATTTGTGCCAATTCTGTTCATTTGGCTAGCCAGCACACCACGTTAGCGTCGATCTGCCAAAATAATAATAATAATTTAATATTTCTAAAAAAATTTAATTATTTTTATTTTTCCTTTCTTGCTTAAAAGTATGGCCAGTAAGGATTGCAGCCCTCGCCCAAGTGCGTGATGGGTTGCGAGGCCAACCTCACTAGTCGCGGGGGAGGCTGCGGGCAACGAGGCTTCCTCGCTTGCAGCCTCACTCGCCTAGGGGAGGCCGAGTGAGGGCTATGAACCTCACTGGCGGTTGGCGAGGGCTTCGCGACCCTCTCCCACTGGTCGACGAGCTTCGGCAACCCTCACCGGCAGCTCGTTGTCCACACTTCTTGTTGTGCATGAAGCAAGAAGGAAGGAAAAATATTAATTAAAAAATTCAATAAAATATTAAAATATTATTTCTCCTCCAAAAAAAGAAATTTTATCCTATTTTATCAAACGCATTTTTCTTCGAAAATTTACTTATGGAGTAGAAGTAGAAAATAAACTTCTGGCCATAAGTTAATTTGTGGAGCAGAAGTGTTATTATGCGCGCCTTAAAGTATCCACATCTTCTCTTTACGGGGTTTATATACTTTTTATATACAAGTTGTCTTCTTGCAATTACACACTTAAGTTTTCGAGGTTGACCTGTCTAACATAATATCAAAGTCAAGTTATGCCTAATTCATTTGGAGTGTGTGGCCCTATGAGAGGGCCGTTAAAGTATGTAATCTTTTTGAGTTGGAGTTTCTAATAAATAAGTTGCGGCCGGGGGGAATTCAGAGGAAGCTATTGAAATATTTATGAAGTAGAAAGTGTTAACGAATGGCTAGTATTGAAGTTCTAATTATAAAAGGAGAGCGAACCAAATTGGGATCACTCCCCACGGTTTTCACCACCGCCAAGAAGATGTTCACCAGTTGAAAGAGTGTCATTTTCAATTGAGTTATAAGTTAACTTGTGACTATTCAGCTTCTTTTTTTTAGTAAGCTTATATGTGATTTGATTTCGTAATGAATGACATCTAAAGCGTGTAAAAGGGCATAAAAACTATTCAAACTATGTTCCACGTTGGACTCATGACTTGATCAAAAGCGAGTATTCTATGGAAAATATGAGTATTTTAGGTCTGATTTCTGTGAGATTATATTAAAATAAAAAACTTGCTTATGAATTTATTATATGCAATGGAGATTTGGAAAGTCTCTTTTCATGGACGTAGGTTACATCGACCTGTATATAATATGAATATGTCATGTGAGTTTGGTGTTTGATAGGTTTGACTTGACAATAGAAATGCACTCTATCATTCTTTTCTATTCTTTCCGCCCTCTTTTTTCTTGTTTAGCTTAAGGATTAGTGAAAGATCTTCCCCAACTAACCTTTTGACTAACAATTTCCATGCATAAATGAGCTTTGAATGCAACTTTGTATAGTAGCCTCCCACCAACTATACAACATATATTTAGGTCGCCATCCTTTTTGTGGACCCACTCCTTACATCTTCGCTTTAGCTATCTTCCAAGAATATGGATTTCTAGTTTAGCATGCATCGTAAATATTCCATTAAGCAAGTTATTACGTGTAAAACATTTTTAAAACATTTAATTGGTAGTAAGGCAGCAAAAACCACTAATTTTTATTTATTCCTCACAAAACATGCCAGGTATCGCAAACCAAATCAATATGCCCGTGCTATAAAAAAATAGGTCGTCCCTTTACTCTACCTTTAGGAATGGGAAGATGCTAAAGAGATAGCTATGGCTACGAGACTAATGCAATTAGGTAATTGACCAAATGATCCACTTACATGGTAAAAGAGCAGTCCTACCCTAGTGTACTTATCCATAGTCATTGAAAGAGAAGAATGACAAGGGAGTTCGAAGGATACCGAGAATTCGGGTGCGAGGTGGGTAGTTATCCGGGGCAGATGCATCCTTAAGAGTAATGGAGGTGTGCGAAGGTAAATTGTATATTAATTTGTGTTTAATGGGCAATTGGCAAAAATGGACACGTATTTGTCATATGAAGAATATTGGATGATCAAACTGAGTTTAAGAAAATTGAATAAACCTATGGACTGATTTTTGGCCATGCAGGTGCTGTGACACTTTAACGACCATGACACCATTTTTCGTTGGGTTTTAAAGTATGGCCAATAGGAACGAACGAACATATAGTTTAATAAATCGATTGGACATATTGAATTTTTTCAGGACGATGTTGTGCAAATCGAAAAAGTTGAGGAACCCCCTATCCTTATCCCTTCAAAATAACTTCTTTTTTCTTTTTTTCAATGATGGTTAAATATTCATGAAAATTGTCATATTGGGATCTCGAACTAGGGGTGAGCAACGGCCCAGGGTTGATGTTGAATTGGCCCAACCCAACCGGTCCTGGTCCGGTTCCTAGGAGGACTATGTTAGTCCCTGGTCTTGGAACCCTTGAAACCTGTATTGTGTGGGTTGGTCCCTGGTCCTAGGACTTTAGAATTGGTCAAACATGGACTAACCTTGTATTTATATAAAATATATATGTAGAAAAAACATTTTTTCATGGAATAAAAAAAAAAAGGTTGATGTGAAGGAAGATATGAGCTCTTTTTCTTTCTTTTCATTCATTTATATTCCAAAACCCTAGGCTCCTCCCTTTTCTTCTTCTGGCATTGAAAATAAAAACCTTGTCGAGTGTTGCCTCTCTTCACTTGCCTCTCTACGGCTCTTCACTAAATCTACCTCTCCTCTCCTCACTTGCCTCTTTGTTACTCCTCGCTAGACCTGCCTCTCCTCACTCGCCTCTCTTGGCCCACCTCACGAACATAGCTTGTCTACTACGGTTTATTGCTTTTGACAAGTAGAGATTTTATAATTGCCTTATCTTAGATTTCTATTTGATATGTATCGGTGTTTATAGTTTGGTTGCTCCATATCGCATTGTCGTTATTGTTGATAGTTATGTAATTTCAAAGAGTTTGTTTGTCCTTTCAAGAGATACAAAAAATGAAACAAAAAACGAATTAGTTGGTCTCGGGTTGACCCTGGAACCGAACCGGGCCCATAAGGTTGGTTTAGTCCTCGGTCCCAAGCTCAATAGGGTCGGTTCCTAATCCCAAAATTTGGGGACCAACACTGTGCGGGTTTGTCCCAAGGTTGGGTGCTGGATCGGCCCAACTCGAACCATGCTCACCCTTATCTCGAACGGCTAATGGGAATGTGTAGGGACAAGCCTCGACTTTTTAACATAGCTTCCACATATATACACCACCAAGCCACATATATTCACAAAATTATTGCATATGAACCTTCGATTGAACTGAAATAAAATGGTACAATTAGATCATTGAGGTTCTCTATGTTGAAGTGTGGTTCATACTCTCTATTGACATGAAAGTGCTGAGGTCCCACTTTGTGTTGGTCCCATGAATTAATAGTTTGGGCTTTAGCCCATGAATAACTATTGCCTATATATACTCTCTTTCTCTTGTAATTGAGCAATGTAACTAAGATATGCGATATGCTAATTATAATGGAATCATTTGCTAGTTGTAGCTCTAGTTTAAGGGTGAATTAGGATAAAACATTGCATCTCAATTTCTCTCTCTCTCTCTCGTCTGTTACTCTTTTTCGTGTGATTGTGCGCCGATACCTAACATTCTAGTCATAGTTGAATTAACCAATTCAAGGGAAAGAAAACTATAACACAAATTCCATGCTTCTCTTCTCCTTATTCACTTAATTTATCTATTTTATTTTCTTTATTTTTTTATTTACTAAGTTATCATATTATCATCGTGCGAGAGGTTAAGAATAAGTCCATGATCTGCATTATTGCTATTTTTTACCCAAAAACAAACAAACAAACATATCACCATCGAAGCTTCACAATCACAACAAAGTCCTACCGAAATAAATTATGGATCTGCACTTCTCCTTCCCTAGAAGAAACCTAGGACGGTTTGTGGTATAAATACAAACGCATCTTGGAACCTTCGAAGAGCTTGCACCGATCAATGGAGCGACGACAAGCTGTGTTTCTGCCCGCATGGGCTTTTGCTCTTGTAGCTATGTCTTCAATGGCTTCAACTGCAATCGTGGAACACACATTCAACGTAACGTGCTTACCTCCTTTTACTGCTTCTTTTCCAACTATATGCAACTTGTACTCGACCATACGAGGGTTTTACGCATCGGTCCGTTTTATGTTCCTGTTCTATCCGATCGTTCTCATGTCCGACGTGATTTGTCTCAGGTGGAGAACGTGACGGTGAGGAAATTGTGCCACAACCATGTGATCACTGCAGTGAATGGATCTCTGCCTGGCCCAACGATTCGAGTCACGGAGGGAGACACCCTCGTCGTTCATGTCTTCAACATGTCTCCATACAACGTCACTATTCACTGGTAATTAATAACAACTACATCTGACATATGCAAGGGAAGTTCGACTTCGACACATTACAACGTTAAGTTTTTCTTTTCTGTTGTTTTATTTTACAATGACCTTCCAGCTGTCAAGAAAAAGAAAAGAAAAATGGAATGAGCAATTGCTTTTTCACCAAAAATTGATGATGCCATGCGATTATGAGACCTCACCTCACCCATGAATTTGTCAACTACATTTGCTTGCAACAAATGAAAATTTGAGAAATGGGAGGGAAAAACGTTGTTTTGATGAACTTCCCAAGTACCTAATTTGGGAAATGTTTTTTTTTTTTTTTGTATTCGTTGTTTGTTTTTTCCCCTAAAGTCGCTAAGGATGATGCTCAGTTCGATTCATGTAGGCACGGGGTGTTTCAACTATTGAGTGGCTGGGCAGATGGACCGAGCTATATTACGCAATGTCCAATACGTCCTGGGCACAGTTATACACACAAATTTACTATCACTAAACAGGAAGGCACGCTCTGGTGGCATGCTCATGTCTCGTTTCTCCGCGCCACCATCTATGGAGCTCTCATCATCCTCCCCAAGTCGGGTCACTACCCATTTCCTACACCCCACCAAGAATTTCCTATTGTTCTGGGTATCACTCTTCACCCAATTTCTAATGTATATATCCAAATCTCAGCAAATATATTTCTATATCTTTGAATGAATCTACCAGAACTAGTAAAATTATTTCTATCTAACTGAGTGTTAGGGATGTACGTGACTTATTAATCAACCAGACCAGTCTATTTATGGAACGCGAATTCCACGATCGTATGATTTGTCAACATGATAATCAAATTAAGTTTGCTAGACTCAATTATGCCATAATTAATCTCTCCCAATAGAAACTCAACAAGCTATTAAATCATTTACATCGTACTGCAGGAGAGTGGTGGAACGCGAATGTGATCGATTTACAGAAACAGGCACAAGAGCTCGGCACGGCCCCTAACAATTCGGATGCGTTCACCATTAATGGAAGGCCCGGAGATTTCTATCCTTGCTCCAAAAATCGTAAGCAACCACCAACAACATACTGCATCTTTCTCCTTCATATCACCTTGATGATTATGAATAATTGAACAAAGTTCAGAGAAATTTTCAAATGGAACAGAGGTCAGAGAAATTTTAATTGGTGGTTTATCAATAAATAATTCTTAGGCACTTTTTTTTCCACGCAGATACCTACAAGCTAAAGGTGGTGCATGGAAAGACCTACATGCTTCGCATAATCAACGCTGCACTCAATAACCAACTTTTCTTCGAGATAGCCAATCACAAATTCACTGTCGTCGCTGTTGACGCCTCATACACCGACCCCTATGTCACCGACGTCGCTGTCCTCGCCCCGGGTCAAACGGTTGACGTGCTCCTCACCACGGACCAGACCCCCGGGGCCTACTACATGGCGGCCCGCCCATATTTTAGCGCCCAAAATGCTCCGCCGCCCGATAACACCACCACGACTGGGATACTCATTTACGACGAGCTGCCCTACACGAGCCCAATCATGCCTCTCTTGCCGGCCCTCAACGACACCCCGACAGCCCACAAGTTCTCCTCCTCCTTGACCAGCCTCGTGGGGAGCCCGAATTGGAAGCCGGTGCCGACTAACCTGGACGAGCAAATGCTGGTGACTGTCGGATTAAGTGTCTCCCCGTGCGGGCCAACCAACGCGTGTACGGGCGTCCCCAACATCCCCACCCTCCGGCTGTCCGCAAACATGAATAACGCGTCGTTCCAATTCCCCACGAGCCTGTCCATCTTGCAAGCACACTTCTTCAACGTGAAAGGAATCTACACCACCGATCTCCCCGACCAGCCACCGCTGAAATTCGATTACACGAACCCCGCCAACAGCGACAACACAGCGTTGGCGTTCGCACTCAAGAGCACAAGGGTGAAGCAAGTGAAGTACAACGCGATCGTCGAGATCGTGTTCCAGGACACAACCATCGTCGGCGCAGAGAATCACCCTATGCACTTGCACGGCTACAACTTCCACGTGGTGGGACAAGGATTTGGGAACTTCGACCCAGTCGAGGATGGGAAGAAGTTCAATCTCTTCAACCCGGTGCTACGCAATACGATCGGTGTGCCCGTGGGAGGTTGGGCTGCCATCAGGTTCCAAGCAAATAATCCAGGTAATATTGCTTTCTCTTTGGGTAAATATATAAGTATCATTTATCAGATGGAGTACAGAAGTTTAGGGGTATCCCAGAATTATAAATAGAACTAAGTGTTCGTTTATTTCATGAAAAAATGAATGATTTGGAAAATATTTTCAAGAAAATGATTGCTTATATCGCTTGAAATAATTAGTCAATGAAAATTTTGTTTTCCTTATCAACAACAATTTATGTTTAAACACTTTCGTAGATGAAGAAAATCTTTTTCGTTTATTCACTTTTGTAAGCAATACGAGCTATCATTTTTAGGAAAATATTTTCCAAATCATCAATTTTTTGTGAAACAAACGCACCCATGTTGTGGATATAAGTGATCCTCATTTAATGCAAGAAAATGGAGATAAAAGACCTCCAATAGTAGCCAATTCAATATTTGCCTAGGAAGGTTGAAAGTTTTGGTAAAGTGAAGCTCTATTCCTTACGATTTTATGAACTTTAGCAAAAATATTGTGGTAATCAATTGACTTGTTTTGAAACATCCGCGGTTGTGCTCTATCAAAATGCAAAGTATAGTCGCTAGGAAAGATATTTTGAGGAGCCATGCCGCCAACTCTTTGCCGTCAGCCTTGTTTTCTCTCTTTCATATTATTTATTATTTGTATATTATGATAGTAATATTAGATAGAATCATTTTCTTGCATTCTAACTCTAAGATATGGGGAGATAAAATCAATCATAATGTTAGATTATGATTGAAGTCTCAGGTGGGGTTTATTGTTTCTTAAAATATGATTGACTAGTGTACGGAGAAAAGAGTAGATACAATTATCTTTTTACAAAAACAAGACAAGAGTAGGCGCATCTTCTTTAGAAGTTCAATATAGTTCGTAATTGAGTAATCATATAAGGTTTAATCTAAGCATGACTATTTCTAGCCAAAAAAAGAAGATAATCTAAGCATATGATCAACGATCACTTGCAAGTGTAGCAAACACACAGACCCACTTCTTATGATTAATTAAGCAACATAAAAGGGATTAAGTCCGCAAATCATCGGGCAATAATCATTGTCCTTAAGTTAACTCGTCAACCATATGCATTCTAGAATCACAGGTAACATATGATCCCATTGTTTCTTGTCGTTGTTATCTTGTGTCTTGAACTCACATTTTTGTATTTGCAATCGTGGATGTTTCTCAGGGGAGGAAATTAGGTAAAGGGATGAGTTTGGTATTATGGAACGAGTTGAAGGATAGGGATAGGGCAACAAATCCTTTTTAGACCTTTTCGATGATGAATTCAGAATATGACATTTTGGAAATTGATTATCAGTTTATCACCCCCCAAACAAAAAGATTAATGTAACTCATTTTTTTTCCATATATATTTTACAGGTGCATGGATATTGCACTGCCACCTGGACGCCCACTTGACGTTGGGACTAGCGACGGTCTTCGTCGTCGAGAATGGGCCAACGCCGTCGTCGACACTGCCTCCACCTCCTCTTGATCTGCCGCAGTGTTAGGACCGAGAGCGCAAGAAACGCGCTTTGTCTATTTGTTCTTTCTGGATGCAACCCCAACATGATACACAGTCATCCATAGCTTCATTCTTTGAAGAGAATTCATGTTTTACCGTCCTTCGGTTCAAATTGATCCCCCGCCTTTGGCTGGCGATTTCGTGTCTTTAACATATCTGAATGCCTTGCCAGTTTTCATCTATTTATGTAAAATCATAATAAAAGAGGCTAGAGATTCAAATATTCACTTCTCCTGGGCGGTGGCTTATATAATATATATATTCTCAAGGGTTATGGGCTGTCGTGGAGACTGGATCTTCATGCACCGTTGTTGATGATGAAGCAGCGTGGGTCTTCGTGGAATTATTGTGCAGTGATGTTTGTTGACACCTGAATTGTAGCTGACCGTTAAAATGCTTAAACTAATCGCGACAAAAGTCCTTTTCCAAACTAAAATGAGTCATTTAGCGTTTGAGATAGCATTGTCCTATCATTTAGAGACTATTTAGACCTTAATCCCAAAAAGTCAAAAATTTGACTTTTGAGTTAACTTTTTTTATCAAATCTCGGCCAAAAAGTCAGCCCAAGGTCGAAAATTAGTTTTTGCACAATTAGGTTCTATATGGTCCTAATTTAATGTCCATGCTATCCATTTTCGAAATTTTGAGATTTAACCTCCAAATTGATCCTTTGACCAAAAGTCAACTCTTGGTCAAACCTCGATCAACTCTCCCCAAAAAATACAAAAAAAATTCAGAAAAATATGAGAAAATAAAAAATTTATTCATTATAGCTTCAATTTCATTTCTCTACTTTCAATTTTACAAAATTCAATCCAGAATCGACTTTTCCCTAATTTGGGAATTTCGACTTTTGGAATTACTTTTTCCCTCAGCATTTTATTTACTACATACCTTTGATGACATTTGATCTAAAGGATAAGATACATCTAATTGAGCAATCAATTTCGAGTTTACGAGACACTGGGGAATCAGCACCAATTTGAACCCCAAATAGTGATCCCGAGCTTACCTTAATAAGCCAAGGCCAAAATCAAAGGTAACTGATCAAGCTAAACTCAAATCCATAATCAATTTTGATCAATTCATTCATCTCAGAATCGATTTGGCCAAATTAGCGAACGAACAAAGGTAAAATTTCAAGAAATCAATTCTAATCGACCCAATTCCTTTTCACCTAATCTAATCTAACACTCTAGATGATTCATAGACATCCAATTTGGCCAAACAAGTTAAGCTTGTGCCAACGTACCTAGATTGTCTGGCCATTTTAATCGAAAATAGAGGAATTTGAGAGTTTTGTGACTATAAAATCAAACCAAAAAATTTCAGAAAAAATTTAATTTGGTCCAAATCAATTGGGCAATTTGAAATTCGGCCTAAATGGAGCAAAATAGGAAAAATCAAGATAAAAATAAGATAAGAATCGGTCAGAATAACCCCTAGACCATAAAACGCTCTTTGGTGCTGGTGTTACTAGAAGATTTCTTACAGATGTGCTTAGTACGAAGAGCAACCTGATGAATAGATCCCTATTGACTGCAATTGGATGCCAGACTCCTGAAGAAGTGTGGTCAGGTAACGTTGCTAAATGTTTTGTTTTTAGAATATTTGGTTGTCATATTATGTTTGAGTTAGTGATGGTAAACTTCTTGGTTATGCACAAAGTGAGCAGGGCTATCGGTTGTGAAGCCCGGAATTAAATTCACCTGTTATTAGTAGAAAAATTACATTTGATGAGTCTCTATTACTTTTGGATATGAATGCTATAAGTAGTGCTTATACGGATCTGAACGGTGTTCAGCTTGAGGTGGAGTTGCAACTAGAAACTCATGAGATAGCAGGTACTAGCCAAGTAATCGACCCAAATAGTGTTTGTAGTGATGTGGAGCCTAAAGAATCAACAGTTGATCTAACTGTTGATATTAACAAGAAACATGTACGATCTCCTGAAATATATGAATGGAACAATGGTTTTACTTTATTTGTGGTAGAGGAGGTAGTGTCGAAAAGTCTTTGCTGAGTAGTTAAAGGTGAAGGTGGAGTTGGAGTTGGTGTTTTGATGAGATCCACGGTTATAACAAAGTTCAAGTGTAACTTGGACTTAAAAGATGTCTATAGCAATTGAGCTTCAGAAGGGTTGGTGGGAGAGTAGTAGCGAAATTCGAAATCTAGCTAAGAGATTGTGACTTGGCTCAAACATCGAGCCAAAGTAAAGATTAATAAAATATGTCTCGAGTTTAAGCCCGTCGAATATACACAACTCGAATTGAACTACTCAATACATGAAAGTGAAGTACACGAGTTCTTGATCGTGAAAATTGAAAGAAAATATTTGGAGGCACACAACTATTATTTGTATGTTGATCGGAATATGTAATATCGTCGGCCAAAGAAAAGAGAGTTTGACTGAATCCCACTTGGATTATGTTTCCTTCTCCAAGACGCGTGGCTATCTTTGAAGATCCAAATATTCACTTCTCCTAGGCAGTGGCTTATATATATACACACACTCAAGGATTAAGAGCTGTTGTGGAGATTGGATCTTAATGTGCCATTGTTGACGATCGAGCAGCGTGGATCTTCATGGAATTAATGTGCAATGAAGTCACTTGTGAATTACATCCAAGAAGAATTACTGTTAAAGTCAAAATAATCTAATATTTGCGTAATTCTTTCATTAGATTGATAGATTATTTTGTGAGGAATTGTGGGGTTAAACACTGCATGAGTTATTTGGTATAATTGGGGGCTTGGAAGTACTGAGAGTATTTGAGTGACTCGATAGTAATTACAATTTATGTTGTATCGCTTGATCTATAGTGGAACTCATTATTGCTCTCCCCGTGAATGAAGGTCACTATGATTGAATCACGTAAATCTGGTGTCCGATTTATTTTTTTATTCTATCTATTTTATTGTTCGATCGCTTGCTTTCGCAACAATTTCATTATCTTGCGACACAATAACCTAAGTGGGTTCATATGTAGTACTAAGAAAAGGTCAACAAGGAAAAAAAGGTAATTAAAGGAATTCCAATGAAGTTAAGATAATAAAAGGCAATAACATTTTTCTGACAAAACATGGAAGCTGAAGAAGTTTTTGGGAATGTCATTTGTTGTTTAAACGTGAGATACCAAAGCTAAATGAATCTGGTGTGGCATTATGGTAGGAAGGAAAAGGTTGAGGGGGCAATGAAAGTGGAGATGCACGGAAAAGAAATGAAGTTTGCTTGTGCGATAGGTCGGAACTGGAAGGAGCAAATAAACTTGTCAAAATGAATCATAGATTTATTTATTCACCCATTTTAATGGGTTGAGTCATTGTATGAGTTAGTTCTATTCAGTAAATGAGTTTAGAATGGTAAGACCCAACACAATATGAGTATTAAAGAGGTTTACAACTTATTTATACCCAACTCACCTCTATGAGTTTCTCTTCTCTCTCTCTCTTTTGTGCTCGCTCGCTCCACGCTCTCACCTCATTTTAGGTATGAGTTTTTCTAGATTTGGTTAAATATGGAAATGGGTCCAAATGGGTTAAACGGGTCAATTTGTGTGATATCCCTAATTTTTTTTATCAATGTATTAAAATTGAATTCGATGAATTTTAACCACGAATTCTAATTCGATGAAGAATATTAGATATTACGTAATCGAGATATCAAAGTTTATTGGTAAACCATAAATATTCGGATAAGTGATGATAAGCTGAAAATTGAGAACTAAAAAAATATTACGGACTTGGCATGAACCAACGAGCCTATTTATTGTGAAATTCAACCACCAAGAAGCCCTATAAGAGGAAATTATTGTTTTGCCATAAAAAGCCAATTTTTAGCCCAAATAAAGAGCCCATTGGATATCTAACCCATTAAGCCCATTAAATTCAAATCCAAGCCCACGTGAATAGTGCTAAGTTGGGAAATTATCAAAATACCCACTCTAGAAACTTGGACTTTAAGGAACAAAAATTTATGGGCATAAGACAAGCTAATTTAAAGCTTGGAAATGAAAGTTTTCTTCTTTTCCCTAAAGTGGCTGCCCACCCTATCCTCTCTCTCTCTCTCTCTCTCTCTCTCTCTCTCTCTTTCAATTATTTGTCTTAAATTGTCTTGAATTTTATGAGCTAAGTTAGATAAATTTTTGGAGTTGCATTTATGATGGGCAATAATGCATTGGACTTTCAAAACAAGGCAACTCTCTTTCTTTCTCATTCTCACTCTCTTGCTTATTCTCATTTTCTCTCTTTCTTTCTCCTCAAATTCGTCCATCCCCCATTCTCCTCCATTTTCTCCTTTTTTCCTTCTTGTTTCACACCCCTCACCTTGCTGCCATGCTGCGCCCTTGCTACACCCTTGCTGCCGTTTGGATCGCCATGCCACCAAGCCAAGCCGCCCATAGTCGCCGTCCATTGCCATGTAGCTGCGCCTGTGCCAAGCCCAAACCGTGCCCTCACCACCGCCTAAGCCACGCCGCATCGAGCCCAATCCATCTGCCACGCCATGTGGCTGTTCGTTGCCATTCGTCGCCGCCATTATTAAACTAGTGAGTTAACTTCCTAATCTCTGGTTAAGTTGTTAATTGCGCTTGGGGTTAGGTTAAGTGGGGTTTATGATTAATTATTGGTGGATTAGTGGATAAGTTATCTTGATAAGTGAAAAGCGAGGATGATAAGTTATCTTGATAGGTGATAAGTGATGGTGATAAATTATCAAGAAAAGTGATAAGTGAAAGTGATAAGCTATCATCAAAGGGATGATAAGCTATCTGCATTTGGATGATAAGCTATCACCAAATGGGTGATAAGTGATCAAGGATTAGATGATAAGTTGTCATAGTTAGTTGATAAGTTATTGATTAATGTGTTTTGTTCTTGTAATATGCGGTAGTTCTAGGTATGCTTTTGTGTTGTTTGAAGGATAGGTTACCTTGGAAAGATGGTTGCCTCTTGAACTATGGTTTTCTAGTTGAAAAGAATGTAATTTTTTGCATACAAATGGTGATTTGAGTGGTATCGTGCTTGGATATCAAATTTTAGATCTTGGAATAATATACGGGGCTTGAAAAATGAAGCACGTGAAGTTTGACGAAATAAGCATGTTCGTGTGATCATGTGTGATTTATTTATTACATTTTTACATTTGAAAATGGCAATAAGTTTGACGTATGAGCACGCATCATGGCATGAGTACGAATTATGGCTACATTGGCTAAATGAGAAGAAATGAAATGGGCATGCATAATTGGTGTGCTCGTGTGATCACAGAAAGAGTACGGACCCTCAAGGGTTTTGGGGATGATGCCCGATTTTATTGGATGCCCGGCGAGGGTTCGGATGATAGATTGCGGTAGAGGCCGGACCAATTCTTCTTATAGAATGCCGTTTGCCTACGGAGGAGGTCGAGGTAGGGCAACACCCCAATCTTCCAGGATGAGACGTTGCCGTGCTCGATGATGCGGGATGATGCTCAGTCATGCCAGATGACCGCCAACTTTCGGGTTGTGTCATGGCCCAGAGAAGTCAAGACCACCAACCTTCGGGTTGTGTTGTGACCCAAAGAGGTCGAGACCGCCAACCTTTGGGTTGTGCGGTGCCCGAGAGCGAGCGTAATCGCTAAGCATAAAATTGGAATATGCTTGGATGCATTGCGCATGAGAAATGATGTTATGTGCTCTGATTATGTGCCTTGGCTGATGCATTGTTTATAGAATGCTATAATTGATATCATGTAGGGTATGTGCCAATGCGAGGTAAGAATGCCTACGGTTTGTCTGTTGAATGAGTAGAGTTGCTAGAACCCGTTATAGATTAAGTAGAGCGAGAATTGCTCGCTATTGATCTGTTATCGACATTAAACTGCATGTTTATGGTATGCTCTAAGCGAATCGGCATCCTACATGAGGCTTAGGTTGTTAACTTACTGAAATTTTATCTCACTCGTTGTTAACCGCTTTTCAGACTTGTAGTATGGATTTGTGACCCGTGTGGTTTAGGGTTTCCACGGACCAGAGCCTCTTTATCACACCGCACCCAGTTACTGGTGCAGACTACAATTATGAGCTTCATGTTACGATAGTCTGGGTGGATGAGGGGTTGATGCACCTAATTCCTCACCGTTTCAAGGTGTGGTTTGTCCACCACGGTGATGCAATTTTCAGTCCTTTAAGAGGTTTTGATGGACCTGATGGGGGTGGAGCTCCAAGTGAAGAAGTTTGGAATCCTATGGACATAGAAGTTCTCGATGGTGCTATGGAAGATCTGGAATCTGACTCGGATGAGGAGAGTGATCCTGAGACTCCCCCAGATTACTACAACCTCCAGGTCGAGCTTGTAGTATGAATCTTTTTTGTGTAACCTCGTAGTAGCGGAGATAAGTTAATCACAACTTCGGTATCTTTTTTTATGATCTTTGTAGGAAGTAACCCGAAAGCAATGGCTTGTACATATAAACTTTATAGGGTTAACATGTACATAAATAAAGTGTGTGTTTTGCTAACAATGGTAATTCTGTTGTTTTTCTTACTATCTCTGTTGTCGTGACCGTTTGGGTGAATATTAATCGTTTTCGTTTACATTAATCAAAAGATAAAAAGAACGGGTCGACAATGCGTCCTGAGAAGTCGCATTTTTAATAATCCAAGAGAAGTAACGGGATCGTCGCGCGCTTGAGGGCTGAGGCGTGACAATTTGGGTCGAACCATTTTCGACTCGACTCACCCGTTTGACCGGTCTAGGAGCAAGTGATTGATTGGACGCCATGAGCTTTGCCAGATCTTTTCTATAGGGACAGGAAATCGCTTAAGCTCGTTTCTTTCTTCATGTTGATGCAGATTTTGGGTCCACAAATGATGCGATGATCCATATCTCCTTTACTTAGATTAAGTTATGTCCTCCGGTTTGATGCTTATTACGTTTGTCCTATCACATGCTTGTTCAACCATTTTTGGTGATGAATACAATCTTTTTTCATATGAAAACAAATAGCTGAGCTACAATTTCGTAAAGTAGAGGTGATCGTTAGGTCGAACTGGGATAGCCATTGAGATCGAGCCTAAAGTGTAACCGAACCTCGAAATGCACATGTTACCGTTTAGGCTCTGGGCCAAGCTTGGGTCGTGCCCAATTGAGCTGGGCGGGGCTTCTTTTTGGACAGACAACATATCCTCAGTAATAGTAAAACGTTGAAGGGGGATCAAGACTGCTACAAAGCCGCCACAATGCAAACCAATTGTAAAATAAACTCCAATTTCTATAAATTTTCTTTGAACAAGACCTTAATCTTCAAAATATGTGAGAAGGAGACATGATCAGATAGAGTTTAATACATAATACTAGGAGTGTCAAAAGATCCAAACCGAACATAAAATTTCGATTATTTTAGGGTTCATTTATTTCGCAAAAACTTACTAATTTGAAAAATATTTTCTTAAAATATTAATGGAAAATGTTTTCTTTATAAAAAATATATATATATAAAATATTTTTATGTATGATGGAAATATTTTTCGTTCATTCATTGTAAGCAATACAAGTTATCATTTTTAAAAAATATTTTCCATATTATTTATTTTCCTCAAAACAAACGAAGCCTTAAAGTTGGTTTTCTTTCTGGTTTGGGCAATAGGTAAAAAAAAAATCTTGAAATTCCAATGTAGTCATTTTGGTCAATTTTTGTCAAAGATTGCTACGTGGGATTTCAGTCATTGTCGATCGTCCTTTGTAAAACACTATTACGTGAGTGATTTCTGACGCAAATTTCAAATTATGAGCAAAGATTTAGGATTAAAGTAAGAAAATTAAAAAGTTTAGGAATAAATTGATATCTAAACAATATGTTTAAGACTGATTAGACAATTTCTCATCTTTCGCTTACCAAGAAAAAACTCCGAGTTTCAAAAGTCAAAATGTCAGACATGTCCATGCCATTGCCAAAACTTTTGACTGATGCTTCCCGACGACTCAATTTGTAGACTATATTAAGATTTGAATTTGAATTTTGGCTTTTAAAATTTTTCAAATATCATGAAATCAATTTTCTGTTGGAAATTATCTTCATTCCCTTCTCGCTCATGATATTATTCTCTCGAAACTCTTTTAACTTAAAATCCTTTATATGTTTCAAAGTATTAAAAACCCTATAACCTCTTGCTCTTGAGGCTCAATGGATATTTCGAAAGGGTCAATTTCTTGTTGGTGGTTATTGAAAATATCATGAGATCGGTTTATGATGGGTATCTACACACGAATTAGATAATTGATTCACGAAGATAAGATTGGCCCATTTCACTAGGATCCTAATCAAGTTAAGATCACACAATTGTCGAAATATATAAAGTTGACATGTAAATTCACACATAATATTTTCACAATTTTTTGAAACTTCTTATTTTGGTTGTTGGCGGGAAAATGATAAAATAACTTTTGACGTTTGATGAGATTAGACAAACAGGGCCAATCCACTCATGACCAAAACTATTTTTCATTTGATAAATTGGGGGCCCGTGCACTATGAGGAGAGGATTAAGAGCTTGTTTGGTATAACTGTAGCTAAAATAGTTGTGCTTTAACTTTTATATTTGATAATATATGTTCTAAACCAGCGGCACCTCAAAGCTGGGTGAGCCAGTTTCTTTAATGCTATTATAAGCTGATGTGGCTTTGGAGGTATTGCAATTGTGAGCTGCTGTAACATCTCTTTCGCAACTGTGAGGCTGTTGCGAGAAAGCTATATCAAACAAGCTTTCCGAGACAAATCTGTACATTGTTTTCAGCAAGCTTGGTTGCAATTGAACTTGTTTGGACTTTGGAATACTTGAGATTTCTTTAAGCCTTAGATGTAGTTTTTAAGTAGTTTCGACGGATTGCAAATTATTAGCTAACTTGGTGCAAATTGGACGATGGAAGAACACTGCAAGTGCCAAAACTTGACACAAGAGGATACTTTAGTGCCAAAAGTTTCAAAAGGTACTCTCAAGTGTTATTTTTTTTTATAAATAGGACACTTAAGTTCCAAGTTCGGTGAGCCTAGCCAGAAATTCGATGTGTTATTTTATTAATATTTTAAGTCAACGTGGCTCGCCGGTGTTGACATGGCAACTTTTTTATAATATTTTAATATTTTTCTAATCATATTTTAATTTTCTTAATGTTTTCTTCTTCTTCTTTTTTCAATTTTCCCTTTTGGTCTTTCATCTTCTTCTTCCTCCCTCTGGCCAGCCAGAGGGAGGGCCAGCGAGGTTGGCCACCAACCTCGCCCTAGCCATCAATGGGCGAGGTCGAGCCTCGCCATCGCTAGGCCTAGTGTTTTTCGCTAGAATTAGTAACAATGACCCATTTTTGGGGGGCGTTTTAGAGGGTTCTTTTGATCTTGAAGAGGTGATTCAGGAGCTGCCTTTGACCCAAAGAGAAGCAAATGAACTCTCTTTTGCCCCGTGATTCTGTGCAAAAAGCTTCGGTTTGTGATCTTGTTCTTGCCCTTCATGGGACTCATAAATTATGCAGCTTAGTGCTCTGTTCCCGAGAAGCTGAATTTGTACCGCAGAAATTTCGAGCGGCTTACCTGAAACTGGGATTATATGGATGACTCGGGCGACAGAGAATTCCAAGCTCAGATATCGTGGATCCCGGTGACCCCTACCAAGCCCATTTTGCCGCAGCGCGGGCCAATCTTCCCTTGGTTGGGCGCTAGGTGAGGTCGGCCTCGCCGGCTATCACTGGCCCTCCCTCTGGCTAGCTAAAGGGAGGAAGAAGAAGATGGAAAAAAAATAAAGAAAAGTCACATCATTTAAAATTTTCATCGAAAAAAGCCACGTCAGCAATTTGGCTGAAATTTCTCGCCGTTGGCACTTAAGTGTTCTTTTCTTCTATGATTTTGGCACTTAAGTGTACTTTTTAAAACTTTTGACACTAAAGTGTCCCATCGTGCCAAGTTTTGGCACTTACGGTGTTCTTCTTCTAACTTTGGACTATAGCAAGTTTTAATCTATTGAGAAGTTATTGTATGTATCGAATGAATGCCATAGAAATGGCACATGGAGAAGTAAGTTAATGGCGAAGACTTTTAAATTCAAATGCAAAACTCATTGAGATGCATATTATGCAAGCAATGAGAAGATCTATTATACCACATCAACCATGTAATCGTTACATTTAATGCTTTCTCGGCCCTACTGTTATATGACATTGGAGCAATTCACCTATTAGAAAAATGAGAAGCCTTACTCGCTTAAATTGCATGCAGAATATACTCTAATATATGGAACTTCATCTAGTATAAAATTTTCAAGGAAACGTTACCCATCAATTCCATGTTAAAGACAATAAGCTAAGATTCTTACTATCCTGCACAAGTTTGGAGATTAAAGTTCACTATTTCCATAAATTTAGCAAAGAATACGAGTGCCATATTGGGGCTAGGATCAATGATCCCAACCTTGCCCCTCGCACCTCGAACAACCTGCCCCATCCCGCACACGCCCCTCGGGTGATTATATCATATTATCCGTTCCAAGATTGCCACAATTGGAGTAGGGCAGAGCTGGTCCTACAAGGCGTGGCAACATTGCCATTACAACAATTTGGTCCAACGAAGGTGGAGAGTGTTCGTGAGGAGAGAAAATCTGTTAAACGGAAGCAAGCGATCGAACAATAAAATAGATGGAACAAGGAAATAAATCGGACCTCATATTTACGTGGTTCGGTCATAATGACCTACATCTACGAAGAGAGCAGCAACGAATTCCGCTATAGATCAAGCGATAGAACGGAGATTACAACGATACTCAAGTCACTCAAGCACTTTCAGTATTTTCCAAACCTCAATTACACCCAATAACCCACAAGTGTTTAGCCCTCATAATTCCTCACAAAATAATCTCTCAATATCACGAAAGAATTAACACAAATTCTTACCATAAGAATTTAATTAGATTCATTGCTTGAATCCTTCTTCATGGTGTAATTCACAAGTAGAAACTCCTCTTTGATACTCTTCACAAAGAACATCAACTTCTTATATATATGCAAGAATTGGATTCAAAATAAGAAACCTTCTCCAACTTGGAAACCGTTCAATTAGGAAACCTATTTAAAATAGGAAACCTACTTGAATTAGGAAACTTTACTTTTCGGGCTCAAACTCGAGACATATTTTAACAACCTTCACCTGGCTCGATGTCTGAGCCAAGTCACAATCGCTTTGCTAGATATCAATCACTGATGATAATAGTATTAAAGTACATACCTCATCTTCAAAGTCAATCTTAACTGAACTCAATTAACTAACATTCACATTGAATTCATTAATATAATCAGCAGCTGACACACATTCGCTCATCTTCAAGTTAAATAGACATCGTATAAAGTAGACCTTATTGATCGTAGAGGACTTTTCGTACATATCCGATAGGGCTTTTATCAAACCTGTAGTGATTGTCTCTTTTACGATGTTAAACGCAATGTTATGAGCCAATGTCAATCGAATAACACCCAAAGCTCGTCTATCTAGCAATTCCTAGTCAGCTTACTTCGTCATCTCTAGCTTTTTTCCAAACAAAGGTAAGTGCAGTTTCATCTTATATAAACAATCCTTAATTTGCATCTTCTAGAAACCAAAATCATTTTCTTTAAATTTGTCGATTTTCACTTTTTCTTCTTCAGTCACCATCGATTCACTTCAACTCAGTCAAACCAGGCTCTGATACAATTGTTAAACGGAAGCAAGCGATCAAACAATAAAATAGACGGAACAAGGAAATTAATCTAATACCAGATTTACGTAGTTCGGTCGTAGTGACCTACATCCACTAGGAGAGCAATAACGAATTCCACTATAGATCAAGCGATACAACAAAAATTACAATGACACTCAAGTCACTCAATTACTTTCAGTATTTTCCAAGCCCCAATTACACCCAATAACCCATAATGTTTAGCCCTTACAATCCTCACGAAATAATCTCTCAATATTATGAAGGAAAATACAAGTTCTTACCACAAGAATTTAATTGGCTTCAACACTTGAATTCTTCTTCAATGTGTAATTCATAAGCAAAAACTCATCTTTGATACTCTTCACAAAGAACATCAACTTCTTATATATAGGCAAGAATTGGATCCAAAATAGGAAACCTTTTCCAACTAGAAAACCATTCAATTAGGAAACTTATTCAAAATATGAAACCTACTTGAATTAGGAAAATTTCCTTTTTAGACTCAAACTTGAGACATATTTTAACGAAATCCAAATAAGGAGTAGCACCTAACGGGTTTTTAGAATGGCAAAGGGGACAGGAATGAATTAAATTGTGCATCAAATAATGGGAGTAAATTCTGGGATATATATGTGAAACTGAAACTAATTTATAGGATGCCCCCTCTGACGTAGCAACAATGCTTGACATTGAAAGTGTTCTAAGGTGAGAGCATTATTAGGATGGGTGACCTCTTGGAAAAGTGTCATGTATCGCAAAGGAAAAATTGTGAAGCTTGAAATGGGATGGATTAAAAGCGAACAATATCTTGAGTGAGTTAATCCAAAGGTACCACAACCATCCTTGCTAAAGAAAGAAGTCTATTTCCAGACGATTCAATGCAACCTATATAGTAAAAGGGACAAGCAAAAAGTGGTTGGCTACAAGTTAAAATGGTCCCCTATCTTTTACAAGATCATGAGTTCAATTCATGTCGTTAGCAAACCTTTGGACGGCTCATGCTGTGTTGTTCAACTACGTCATACCTCGTGTGCAAACATTTGGCTGCTAATAACTTGGTGGGTTGTGGCGGCAAGCTTGCTAATCTCGGAACTTCGAGTAGTGAGTGATGAAGAAGTAATCACAACTCAAACCAACTATACCACCACGGGTGTGATGCCATTATGATAATGTTCGACGGGAGTCACTTGCGCTTAGCACCCCTCCTTCTCTTTGGTTGTGTTTGATCATCCATATTTCTAGTTAGGATAGGACTTAATAGGATATGATAAAAATTTTAAGGATTTTGTTATATCCTATCTGCTATTTGGTGAACTACAGATTTAAAGTCGGATATTTTTAATATCTTATCCTATCCATTGTTTGGTAGAAACTGGATATCATATAAATGACATAAAAACAAGGAAGACAAGTTTCTCAGGATGGTAAAAGTTTATGAGTCTCCTTAATCTGAACATACATAGAATGCTAGATAATGCACTTAATACAAGACATTTACCAATTTTTATATATGACCACAAATTAACTTGACAATGGTATATAGTTATAGTTGCAGTTAGTCAAATTTTCAGCATAAATCTCCATTCATATAAAAAAATGTTCCCACAACAAACAAAAAAGTGGTCTGCATTACAGAGTCATGCGTTGAGTTAATACTCTGCTAGGATATGCTATTCATGTCCTTATAATTACTAAAACATATTTACACGCGGTGCTTGTTTGTTAATTTACCAAAGTGTGTGCACAAACCTCATAATAATACTCCTTCACAGCCAAGAAGGCCCTCTTGGACAGATGCAGAGCCCCAGAGAGATGGGAAGTTGACTTAGGTTCTTCGACAAATGAAGTATATCTCATAATAACATCGCACGCACAATCTGAAGATGATTGCAACTTGTTCGTGATGCTGTCAATAAACAATAAACCACACAAATGAAGTATATCTCATCAGAAAACACATACTTCTTGAATTATAAGCTTAAAAGACGGAACCAGATCATATTCAGAGATTCGACGACATGTGAACTAGTACTCAATATACCTGCAAATTACCTTTAAGAATGTGCATCTTGTTGGATATACTCTCCTTTGAGAATTTTAGAGTCCTCACTTGATCAACAAAGGAAAGCGCATATTAAGTCAGGAAGAAGACATGGTGTAGCAGAAGCAATTCAAGTTATTCACACAAGAGGCGGCGTATCACGATATACTTGTGTAACCTGGAGAGCCTGCTCAAGGTACTGAATTTGAATCCACTGCTCTTAAACGATGTCAACCAGCTGTAAACGATGTCCGCCGCCGGAGAGGCCGCTCGGCGTGGAGGAGAGGCAGTGGGAAAAACCTTATTTTCCTCATGAGTTGCTCTCTTGATGGTGGAATTTCTGCTGTTATGGACAAGAGAAATTCTATCCGGCCACTACCCCTAGGATTTTTTTTTTTTTTTTTTATCTTGGCTATATACCCTTTATCTTGTCCTGGACAACTATCAAACACAATATATGATAAAATATGTCGACTTTTATCGGACGATTAAATGCAGCCTTTCAACTTATAAAAGAAGGAAAAAGAAAAGAGAGAGAGTGGGTTGGGTTGGGTTGGGGGGCCGAAGTCACGTTAGGAAAGTTCAATTGGGCTTATACTAACACCTTATACCCAAACTGTATGAGCTTGAGCTTGGCCGAGGCTAGCGAGCTCAAGGCTCGCCAAGCCATTGCCGGCCGGCGGAGGTGAAGGAAGAAGCGGCAGAGGTGGGAGGAAGAAGAAGGAAAAAAGAAAAGAATAAAGAAAAAGAATAAAGAAAAATTAAAATAAAATATTAAAAATTTTGATTTTTTTAAATATTCAGAAACCTATTTATGACTCACTTAAATTAGTTAGCATAGTTAACACATTTATAACCCATTTAGGACCCACTAAGTTTTTAAGGAACTCATTTAAGACTCACTTAAGCCTTTAAAGCAATCCATTTATAACTCATTACCATTAAATATGTGTTGAATATGAGGTCTAAACCTGTATTGCCACCTCTAGTCTCATCATAGGATTCTGTCAAATTTGATGGTTCAGATTCAGTTTAGTATATGTACTGGGTTCATTGAACAGTTTTTTCCGTTTTATAATCGACTCTGGTATGGTATTAATCTATTAATTGCAGAAGCGCGTTTCAAGAAATCAATGGTAATGTAACTTCAAGTCAAACCTGCACTGCTTATGGATTTGTGAGATTTTACGTCGTAATATAGTTTGGTCCGTCCCCTAATAGAGCCAACTGATACGTGCTAACGAGGGCAATTGTGCAAAAAGTGGCTTTTGTTCTCAGGCTGTCTCTGCCCGAAAACCTGTCAAACGTTTGGCCCACTCCTACTTGGGAATTGGGTTGTCTAATGTTATTTATTTTTGCTAAGATGGCAACGATGATACATGTAGATAAGGTTCTAACTTAAGACAGGAGTTCAGGAATCATAACCCTGCCTTGACCAAGTAATCAATACTTCAACTTACCTAACCCAAATGCACCAAATCAACTTCATGTTCAGGCAGATAGTGATAGCTCTGACCCTGGACCAAGTCTAATGCTTCTAAACCACATTGTTTAATACCACATGATCATATAGAATGTAGGACACAAAATCCGCGAAAGAACTAATGTTCAAGGGGCAAGCGTGTCTGCTTTTCTCACTCGAGATTTTGAGTTCAAAAGTCACGCCGACATACTTTCCTGGTGAACACCATAAAAATTACAAACCGATTTGTCGTGATAATTATTGAGTGTATATGTGACCGGAGGATCCACTAGGAATCCACCCTTTGCTCGAAAAAACCATAGACACCCCATTGTTAAGGAGAAGAACCCAAGAAAGTCTTCACAATAGAAACGAGAGACATTTTGTTTCGCCGGAAATTTCTCCTGCGTCGAAATATCTTTCACCGAGTTGATTTTCAATTTTTATTGAGAAGACCAAGTTCTACACCAATTTTGAACAAGAAATATCCAAACCAAACACAAGGAGCAACTTTATAATGGATATGACTATACAGACACAAACCTTGCCGGAATTTAATCAACGATGGGTTCGATCGATACAAACTCAATACAGTAACCAAATGTAATTAATCTATGCCGGAATTCCATCAATGACACAGCTCTTGGGATAGGAGAACACGTTGGTATTTAATCGACGACGTGAATTTAAAAGTTATAGCTAAGGAAAGTAAAGTGTAGTGCAGATAAGTAAAAATACTGAAAAGTAGTAGATTTGTGCAAGGGGTACTCGTGGATGGCTGATAGTATTTGTAATGATTTGGTGATAACCGCTTCTTTGCAGTTTCGAACGGTTATGTTTTCTCCCTCATCTTTCGCTAGTTTAATCTCACGTCTTCAAGTAATTGCTTCTACCAGACATTTTGCAACAACTGCCTCACAATCATAATTGTTTCAAGTAGCGACAGTGTCCCATCGACCGTTTGCATGTCCTCAGATTTGCACTGAGTTCGCTCTTCATTATTAAACGACTGCTTTTGCTGTTTACAAACTGCTTCACTCCACTTGTCCCATGATTTTCTTAACTGCCCATGATCTTTCACAACTGTCCCACAATCGTGTACCTTCAAGTGTTGACTGTTTCCTTCCAAATACATGACCTCTGTCTTGATCGGTCCTTTGAAATACATGCTTTCTATCTTGATCGATCTGTCGATCGCCTTATTAACCACTCGCGCGCTTTGGTTCCTTACCATTTCGTCAACAACCGTTCCCTCCAAACATACGCGCTTCTGTTTTCACTGTCCTTCACCAATTTTAGACTTTCAAATGACTTTCCAGTCACTATTACCAAAATCGATGGCCATTATTAGTTCGCCAATGTATTTTGGCAACCAAGTACGTGGCATCAAAATATTTTGGTGTTCATTCATTCGCTATACATCCATCAACCGGGGTATAACATCATTTTTTATACTTGTTACTCATTTTTCCTTCCATCACGTGTTACCCACATGCCCATTCTTACTCATGTGCCCAGCAAGTGCAAATATGACTATTTTTTATGTCAAACACATTTGTATCTCTTTACGGTAAATTATCTCCATGTTACTCTTAGCTAATATAGAGTAGGAGGCACTCAAAAGTCAACTCATTCTGACCTTGGCCAGAGAATGACACTAATTGGCTAAAAATTACAAATTCAGGAGGAAATGAATAGCAACGCATGCAATGTTAATATGTGGGAGTTCATATATCTATGTCTACTGACTTTAGAGAGTGACAACGTGTGGAGGATTCGGAGGCGACCTACTATGCTCTCATCACCAATGAAGTCACGAAGGCCCCAAGGAAGTGAACAAAGTCAAGCAAATTAAAAAAATTAAAATTAAAACGGTAAGAAGAGGTCATGAAGTCTTGAAGAAAAACACAAGTGGGGCTGCCGATTACTTGTTGTTCTTATAACCTTGGTGGTTACTCAATGTCCTAGGTAAGAATTCAGACACAAAAGATATATTCTTGACCGTGTCCATGCAAGATTACAAGTAACCCTTCGAGCCCAAGGCAAGGCATGTGGCCAAGCTCTTGTAAATATATACACGCAAATGTTGTAGCAAACCAAGATTAATTCTAGTCAACTGGTTGTCTTTTCTTTTTGGGTACCTAACTTTTTGAAAAATAGTAGGAAAGCCATTAAAGAGTTACCCTTAAAGGTTTCAACCTAGGAAGGACTCATCACCATTAATTACATCATCAAGTTAGGTCGCATGACTAAGGTTGGTTCCCGGATAAATCTCGATATACATCAAAATTCTGAGGATCCAAGATTATCTACACATGTACCTGAAATAGCATGGAAAACTAGACGCGAATGCAATGCATTGCACGCAATCACAAAAAAGTGTGGCTCCTTTCCGTCAGAGCTATGAAGCTCTCGAGCTTTGAATTTGTTTGTTAAATTTCACATATGCCCTTGATCTCTGGTCGATTAGATATAGGCTATTGCACCGATAGATTAGTCTCGCACATGTTTAAACTGACATGTCACGTTTTAATCCTGCAATAACCGCACTATCATCGGCTGTGGGCTCCACCTTTACTCATTTACCCTTGTACTTCGAATAATCTCTCTAATAGTGCCCTACTTCACACATGGTTCCTAAGTTGGACCTCGATTTAGAATAGCTCTTCTATCTACTACCTCTAGACCCTCCGCGTTTGTCTCTACTTGGGATAACCATATTTTGTGTTGAATTCTCCACTAGGTATTTTGGTAAATCTTAGAAAAGAGGGGGAACTTTACCTCATAATCATAGTGCACCCCTATAGTAGTGAATATATAAAGTAGTCAAAAGAATTCGATAGAGATACCACCAACATTGTGCCTTGTTTCTCATCGAGAAGGCTTCATTGATGTTCTTCAAACTTATAATGAATTTGTTAAACTCATCTAAATGAGCTTTGATGGATGCACCTTCAACTAGCCGGAATTGAAACATCGTTTTCAGGGCAATGATCAGACAAACAAAAACTGCAAATGAACTTTAGTGACCCAAGCCCAAGCCTTGATACCGATCATTGTGAAAGTAACGCGGAAGTTAAGAGATCTTGCAATTCAAGTCAAAAGTGAGAAGATGAAATTACCATATAAATCAAAGAAGAACAATAAGAACCAGAGGTTTACATAGTTCCGTCCAAATGTTGATACTTATTCCACGGGGAGAGCTTGTCGTCAAGAAATTCATTATGTTTACAATCGCTGAAGTGTTTCTCAGACCTATATTACATCCAAATCAAAGTCACAAGTGTTGTCTCACAATCTCTCACAGAGAACTTACTCTGAATATTCATAGAGAGAAAATCATAACACTCCTTTTGTTTGCTCTAAAGTCTAATGTTGGGTATGTCTTGAATTCTTTATGGGCTTGGGCCAACATTAGGGTTTGAGAGCAGTATAAATATTTTTTTTTCTCAAATTATTAAGTTAAGAAAGTTGAGACAAAAAAGAGTTTGAGGATTTCGCGCTGCCTTTTGTAGTCTCTAAATTTTTATAGTGGATTTTGCTTCTCCTTTCCTCGTGATTTTTCCCGTAAGGATTTTCCACGTAAATCTGTATGTTTTTTATTCTTCTCAGTTACAATTTCGTTCTAGTTTCTACATCTATCATAACATCTAATAATATAGTGGAATTTCATCTTTTAAATCTACAATGTTTGTATCCAAAATAGAAAAACCTTAAATAGTAAACCTACTCAAATTAGTAAACCTACTTGGATAGGGTTTCTTTTACGGGATCTCGCTCCAAACATAGTTTCAACACTGAAAAAGCTATTGAAAGATTGAAAAGTAAAAGGTGTTGACGAATGATTAATAATGAAGAATCAATGTTCTAAGGAAAACGAACCGCATTTGACTCGCTCCCCACGGTTTTCACCCCGCCAAGAAGATGTTTTATAATTCAAAGAGAGACATTTTCAATCTAGTTATTAGTCAAATTGTGAATATTCATCTTCATTTATTTAGTAAGCCTATTTGTGATTTGATTTGGTAAAGAGCATAAAAGTTAGTTTTGAGTCTGACTTGGTCTATAACGAGGGTTCTATACAATATGAGTATTGTCTGATTTTTGTGAGATCATTAAAAAAAAATTAAGAAACTTGCCTGTGATTTTATCAAACTTATCGAGATTTGAGAAGTCTCTCCATGAACGTAAGTTACATCAATATGAAAATGTTGCATCAACCTATAAACAACGTAAACCTGTCGAATTTATCAAACTTATCGAGATTTGAGAAGTCTCTCTCCATGAACATAAGTTACATCAACATAAAAACGTTGCATCAACCTATAAACAACGTAAACCTATCAGGAAAATTTGATCGGCTTGTCGTCTTCTTCTTCTTCATCATCTTTTTTCTTGTTTTGCTTGAGGATTTATGGAAGAATTTTTCGTTTGGGGCCAAAGATTAGTGAAAGATATTCCCTAACTAAACTTTTGATTGACTAATCAATGTGTCCATCAGTCATCACTATATAATTTTTAATATAAGCGTGTTTACCATGCACAAATGAACAACTGTATTCCATTATTTTATTTTACCGAAGGTCAATGATCTCCATGAGCTTTGAATGCAACTTCAAATGATAGCCACCTACCAACTATACAATATATAATAAGGCTGCTGTGGGCCTATTGCTTACATCTCTTGATGGAGCTTGATGATCATGCAGCTGTGGCATGTCGAAGCAATTGGTTGCTTGTGGTGGTCTTGGATGACATTTCTAGGAGAGGAGATCATAAAGAGAAGGGATGGAGGAAAGAGAAGAATTTCTACGTTCTTTTGCTTTATTTTAAATTTTTTCCTTTCTTTTTTCTATCGATATTAGATTTTAAAAAATTAATCATTTAATTTTTATAGGGATAAGTGCACTAAAATTCTTAAAGTATATCACAAAGGTGCAACTGAGAGTGGTGAAATTTACAAAGAGTGAATTCTAGTCTTAAACTTGTCCAAACAGTGCAATCAAGGACTCCCATTAAGTTCATCTAATTTAGTGACAAAAAACAATGATTTGCAATTTCAAATATATTTGGAGGACATATTGTTAGGAGCGTGAGATAACTTTACCTAGAGAGATCGCCAAGAGGGAGCCCAAATTCAAGCTCGTCAATATATCCAGTTGAACTCATCTAGTAAGTGATGGGCTAATTATGATATATTAACTGATCAACACCATATCAATCATCCAATGTAGAATTTCTTTAACACAACTCACTCACACATGCAGCCTAACACATATGATGCTGATGTGGCATCAAGCAATGTCCAAAAGGAAAAAAAGAAAGAAAAAGCCAAAAAAGAAAGAAGGAAAAAGCCAAAATGAAGCCTCTCTTGCATCCTTTTTCCCTAATAGGTTAATTGAAACGAGATCGTTCGAAATTTAATGAAAACATAAGCACCAATGATTTTGGATAGTTGGGATCTATTTTTCCCTTTCTTTTCCTTGTTTTCGAGGCCATCTTTAGTTGAGTGACAAGGGTCTACAACCCTTGCCGTTGATCAAGTAGCTCCATTTAAGTTTTTGATTGCTATGTAAGCGCCACATTTCTACCATGTAGGCTCTGCGACACTTAACAGTTATGACTTGATTATCTGTTGGATTTTTAAGGAGGAGCAGCATGAACCAACAAACATTTAGTTCAATAAATCAATTGCATATATAAAAGAAAATTGAAGGACGGACATTGTCCCAAATTAAAAAAAGTTGAGAAACCCCATATCATTCTCTCTTCAAAATAATTTATTCCTTACCATGGTTGTCAATTACCATGAAGATCCTTGTATTGAGATCTCCAGCTGCAAAATGAAATGTGTAGGGGCAAGCCTCAACTTTCTAACATGGCTCCCACATCTATCCATCCACCAAGCCACTTGAGATCTCATGATCCATTCAATAAGATTGAAAAAAAAAAAAACTAACCAATTATTACATCCGAACCTTTGAATTAACTGAAATAAAATGATGTAATTGGAACTCAGAGGTTCTTCAGTCGCGGTTGAATTAACCAATTCAAAGGACTGGCTACGACAATAAACTATAATATAAGCTCCATGATTCTCTCCTTCTTATCACTTATTTATCTATTTTTGTTTGTTTATATTTCTATATGCTAATTTATCACATGATAGAAGCCATTTAAACAGCTAGACAGCGAAGCTTGCGCTACCGCTGTTCACAACACACCCCCAAGACCCTTTCTCCATTTAATTAATGTCCTCACGCAATCGTGCGAGAAGTTATTAGAATGAGAATGAGTCCATGATCTGCATTATCATTAGTCTTTCCGAAAAAGAAATAAAACAAATCACCATGGAAGCTTCCCAATCACAGCAAACTCTTATTATAATAAACTAAGGGTGTACACTTCTCGTTCCTTGGAAGAAACCTACCTACCGATGGCTTGTGATTTAAATACGAGTACATCCTCTCTGTTCCGTGCATCGTCGAAGCATTCCAAGACCTTCAAAGAGCTTGCGCCGAACAATGGAGCGACGACGAGCTGTGCTTCTGCTTGCATGGGCTTTTGCTCTTGTAGCTATGTCTTCAATGGCTTCAGCTGCAATCGTGGAACACACATTCAACGTAACGTGCTTGCCTCCTTTTACTGCTGCTTTTCCAACTATATGCAACTTGCACTTGACCATTCTAGGGTTTTCAGCATCGGCCCGTTTCTTGTTCCTGCTCTATCTGATCGTTTTCATGTACAACGTGATCTGTTTCAGGTGGGAAACATGACGGTGAGGAAATTATGCCACAACCATGTGATCACTGCAGTGAATGGATCTCTTCCTGGCCCAACGATTCAAGTCACGGAGGGTGACACCCTCGTCATTCATGTCCTCAACGAGTCCCCATACAACATCACCATTCACTGGTAATTACTCCCGACTATAGAACTGCATTAGAATAACTGAAACATGCATAGGAAGTTTGACTTTGACAAAGTACAACGATTAAGTCTTTCTTTTTTGTTGTGTTCCTGCACGTCCCTCCAGCTGTTTTTGATAGTTAAACAAGATAAAGAAACATGGAAGGAGCAATTGTTTATTGACCAATTATTGATGATTGCATGCGACCATGAGACCTCACCTCACCCATGAACTTGCCAACTGTATTTGCTTAAATTAAATGAAAAATTAGAAAAATGGGGGGAAAATAACTGTCTTGATGAACTTCCCAAGTGCCAACTTTGCGAATTTTGTTTATCTTCATGTTTTGTTTTTTCCCCTAAAGTCGCTAATGGTGACACTTAGCTCGATTCATGTAGGCACGGAGTGTTTCAACTATTGAGTGGCTGGGCAGATGGACCGAGCTACATTACGCAATGTCCCATACGTCCCGGGCATAGTTATACGTACAGATTTACTATCACTCAGCAGGAAGGCACGCTCTGGTGGCACGCTCACTTCTCGTTGCTCCGCGCCACCGTCTATGGCGCTCTCATCATCCTGCCCAAGTCGGGTCAATACCCATTTCCCGCACCTCACAAACAATTTCCTATTATTTTAGGTACCACTCTTCTCTCAATATCTACTGTATATATCACAAAAATTTGTTTTATCTAAGCAAATATCTTTCTATATCAGTAAATGGGTCCACAAGAACCAGTAAAACCATTTCTACATTCAATGAGTCTTGGTTACGTACTTGAGTTATCAACCAACCAGACTAGACTAGTCATGGAACGCGGATTCCATGACCGTATGATTTGTCAACATGATAACTAAATTAAGTTTGCTAGATTCGACTATGCTGTAATTGATCTCTTTCTCTGTGGAAACTCGACAAGCTGTTAAACGATTTATGTGGCACTGCAGGAGAGTGGTGGAACGGAAATGTGATCGATATAGAGAACCAGGCACAAGCGCTCGGCGTGCCGCCTAATAATTCAGATGCATACACCATTAATGGAAGGCCGGGAGATCTATATCCTTGCTCCAAAAAGCGTAAGCAACCACCAACAACATACCGCAACTTTCTCCTTCATATCACCTTGATGATTTGTTTTGTAAACACTTGAACAAAGTTCAGAGAAATTTCGATGGGTGGTTTGTTGATATTTGACACTCAGGCACTTTTCTTCTCCGCGCAGATACCTCCAAGATAAAGGTGGTGCATGGAAAGACCTACATGCTTCGCATCATCAGTGCTGCACTCAATAACCAACTTTTCTTCAAAATAGCCAATCACAAGCTCACTGTCGTCGCCGTCGACGCCTCATACACCAACCCCTACGTCACTGACGTCATCGTCCTCGCCCCTGGCCACACGGTCGACGTGCTCCTCACCACGGACCAGACCCCGGGGGCCTACTACATGGCAGCCCATACGTATTTTAGCGCCCAAAATGCTCCACCGCCTGCTAACGCCGCCACGACTGGGATCCTCATTTACGACAACCTGCCCTACACGAGCCCAATCATGCCTCTCTTGCCCGCCCTCAATGACACCCCGATGGCCAACAAGTTCTATACCAACTTGACCAGCCTCGTGGGTAGCCCGAATTGGATGCCGGTGCCGACTAAGCTGGACGAGCAAATGCTTGTGACCATCGGATTGAGTGTCTCCCCGTGCAGGTCCAACGCCACGTGTCAGCTCATCCCGAATAACCCCACCCTTGAGTTCTCCGCAAACATGAACAACGCGTCGTTCCAATTCCCAGCGACAGCCCTCTTGCAAGCGCACTTCTTCAACATGAAAGGGATCTACACCACCGATTTCCCCGACCGGCCGCCGGTTAAATTCGATTACACGAACCCTGCCAACAGCAACAACAATGCGTTGTCGTTCTCGCCTAAGAGCATGAGGGTGAAGCAAGTAAAGTACAACGCGACGGTTGAAATCGTGTTCCAGGACACAACCATCGTCGGCGCAGAGAATCACCCTATGCACTTGCACGGCTTCAATTTCCACGTGGTGGGACAAGGGTTCGGGAACTTCGACCCGGTCAAGGATCGGAGCAAATTCAATCTCTTCAACCCGGTGATACGTAACACGATCGGTGTGCCCGTGGGAGGCTGGGCTGCCATCAGATTCCGAGCAAATAATCCAGGTAATATTATTCTCTCTTTCATTAGATTAATTATGATGGTAAATACCATATAGAGTCATTCTATTGTAGTCTAACACTAAGATATGGGGAGACAAAATGAATCATAATGTTAAGAGTATCATTGGGGTCTAAAGTGGGATTTATTGTTTTCTAAAGTATGATTTGACTAGAGTTTGGAAAAAAGACTAGACACAATCATTTTACAAAAACAAAACATAAGTTGGTGGGTCTTTTTCAGAAGTTCGTAATTGACTAATTGTACAAGGGTGTAATCTAAGCATGATCATATCTAGCCAAAAAGAAGAAGATTATCTGAGTATGATCAACGATCGCTTGCAAGCACGTGGCTTGAACTTTTACATTTTTGTATTTGCAAGCATGGATGTTTCTGAGGGGAAGGAGTTGGTAAAGGAATGAGTTTGGTATATCGGGTGGAATGAGTCGAAGGATAGCGACAGTGCAACAAATCCTTTAGACCATTTCAATGAAATGCTGAAAAATAATTACATTTTATCACCCCAAACAAAAAGATTATTGTACCTCATTTTATTTTATTTTTGTATATTATACAGGTGTATGGTTTTTGCACTGCCACCTGGACGCCCACTTGTCGCTGGGACTAGCGACGGCTATTGTCGTCGAGAACGGGCCGACTCCATCGTCGACATTGCCTCCGCCTCCTCCTGATCTGCCTCAGTGCTAGAACCGAGAGAGCACACGGAACACGCTTTGTATATTTGTTTTGTATGAAGTTTAATTTATCCATTCTTTCTTCTTGCAACCCCATCGTGATACAGAGTCATCCATTGCTTCATTCCTTCAAGTGAGTTCATGTCAATACACTCAAGTGAGTTCATGTTTTCCCAACCTCTGGTTCAAATACATTCCTTAATTCACCCCGCCTTTGGCTGGGGATTTCGTGTCTTTCGTATATCCGACTGTCCACCTGTTTCCCATCTATTTACGTAAAAACATAATCAAAGAGGAAGTAAAGTGAAGAGTCTCTTGTATCCACCTTGGTTGTACCTTTGTAAGTGTTTGACACCCAAAAATGTCCAATTTTTTGTTATTATCGACAAGTAATAGACTTAATCGATGAGAGCAGAGTTTGGTAATTTATGCACAGAATTATCGGTAACTTCAAGGAAATCGGCAACTCACCAGCGAAGTCATCTATATCAACGACGAGAAATCGACACGAAAATAACCGTTGGTTGGTTATCTTCGCATCCATTCGTGAAGTTATCTGTTCATGAAGTAACTTCTAGTAACCATCGAAAGGGAGTTATTCATCTATCAATTTTAGTAACCGTCGTTTGTAATGGTTGTAAATACCCCAAGTGTTATCTTTGAAAGTCTCTGGCAATCAATAAAAGAACTCAACGTTCTCGCAAATTTATCTTTATCTTTACTTTTCACAATTTATTTTTCCTGTATCTTTCAATTCTCGTGATTTAGTCGTAGTATCTTCGTCATCGATTAAATTGCGACTTTGTAAAATAAACTCTGATTTTTTTTATAAATTTTTGTATTGAAACAAGACCTTATTCTTGAAAAATTATTAGAAAGGACATAAGGTTGGACTTTTGTACATTAGTATCATTTCTTAAGCCCATCGAAATTGGGATAATTGTCCAAAAAGTCCTTAACTTATTGTACGGTAGCTAATTCAGTCATAAACCTTTTGACGATTTGCCAATTTAGTCATAAACCTTTTTTTTGTGTCTATTTAGTCCTAAACCTTTTGAAAACTTATTAATTTATCCTAAACCTATTATTTGAATATTTGGCCGAAAAAATTACATTGACAAATTGTCAAAAGGTTTAGGACTAAATTGACAAATCATCAAAAGGTTTTAGGACTAAATTAGTACAATTGAAATCTTTATGACTAAATTGGCAATTTATCAAAGAGTTTAGGACTAAATTGGTATAATTGAAGTTTCAGGATTGAATTGACCTCCGTACCATAAATTTAAGACTTTTTAAACAATTTTTCCCGTCGAAATTGGTCTTCACACCAAGCAACCGTTCAAGCCCACCAAGGCACAAGGCCCATGGGAAGGTCTAATATATTATAATGTCATAAAAATGGTTTTCCATTTGTTGCTCCTTGTTTAATATTCAAGCTTTGTTTGTTTGATGGAATTTTTCTTCATTTTCTAATGTTTGGATCATTTAAAAAAATAAGTCAATGAAAAACCTATGCGAAAATTCAAAAAAATACTATCCTCTTTTAAGAATTAGAAATTATTTCCCAAACTACAACTATACATCGACACTTACATCAAAGACCTCGACGCTTGGACATGGGGACTCTACACTTACGCACGGGGAGCCTGATGCCCATGCATGATGTTGAGATGTGTCTTGAGCTTGAGTTAAAAAAGGAAAATTCCCTAATTCAAATAGGTTTTCAAGTTAGAGTGGTTTCCCAGCTTGATTAGGATTCTTAACAAAGAGTTTCTATTTTTTATCCAATTCTTTTCTATATAAGAAGTGTCCTCATTGTGAAAAGCATCAAAGATGTGGCTTCTTCATGAACTACACCATGAAGCAATCATAGTGCTGACACCAATAAATCTTGTGGGGAAATTTATAATTTCTTTATGTGATTGAGAGATTATTTTGTGAGTCATTGTGAGAGTCAAATACTGTGTGAATTATTAGGTATAATCAGAGGTTGCGAAACACTGAGAGTGTTTTTTTGTAGTAGAATACCGAGAGTGTTTGAATAACTTAAATGTGGTTGTAATCTTTATCATATCACTAGAGAATTTTATGGGTGCTCTTCCCATGGAGTAGGTTCTACCAATCGAACCACGTAACTATGCTATCTGATTTATTTTTTCATTATGTTTATTTTATTATCCAATCACTTATTTTTAGCAACAGAGGCCATCAAGGCTAAGTTCAGGTGCAAAAAGGTCGGGCTCAAGTCTTTCAAGCCTAGGCTCGAGGCTTTGGTGTGTGTGCCCAGGTCTTGGTGGCCACTCCTAGGACCCTGGTGCCCTTGCCTTGGTCTACGACAACCATGCTTGAGTACTTGACTCTCGTACCCAAGTTGACCAACGTCCAGGCTCGAGTCCTTAAGACCGAACCTGGGTAAAAGACCCTAATGCTCATGCTTGGGTCCTCAGAGGAGATGCCTTGATACCCAAGTCACTAGTGCCTGGGCTTGAGTCCATTGAGGCTAGGCTCAAGTCCATAGAGGTTGGGCTCAAGTCTTCACGGCTTGCCCGGGTACCTAGTTCCCACCTTAAAGTCACTCATGCCCTAGTCTAGGTCCATCAAGACTAGGCTAGAGTCCGTAAAGCCTCGGCTCAAGACCCCAATACCCGTGCTCAGTTTCCTGATGGCCAAACTTGGCTTATGTGCCCATATCACCGGCGCTCAAGCCCGAGTCCATAGAGGTTGGGCCTAAGACCCCGATGCCTGTGCCTGAGTCTTCAATGGCCATGCTTAGGAACCCCGTGCCCATGCTTGGGTCCGCGACAACCATGCTTCGGTACTTGGCTCCTGCACCCAGGTTACTAGAGCTTAGGCCTAAGTCCACAAAGGTTGGGGGTCAGTTCCCTTGAGGTTGGGCCAAGACCCTAGTGCTCATGCCTGGGTCCTAGGAGGTCGCGTCTTGATATTCAGCTCCCACACTCAAGTCACTAGTACTTGGGCTCGAGGCCATCGAGGCTGGACTCTAGTCCTTAAAGGTCAGCCCTAGGACTCTAGTTTGGTGCCTAAGTCTCCACAACTATGCCTGGTGTAACATCCTGATTTCTGGCTCACCAGTTTAAGGCGCAGAGAATAACATTTAGACATGTTACTCCATAACATCTGATGGACTTGAGCCATGAATTATAGTTCGATGAAGAGTATTGGACCTTAAAGGATTAAGAGCCAAGT
>BCNH02000001.1:6357542-6387709 GCA_001662345.2 Metrosideros polymorpha var. glaberrima | reverse complement strand
GAACTTTACGCGGGCTACCCTGAGGCGTGTTGACGCGGGGTTAGTTGAGCCTGACGAGGCCAACTGTCGCATACCTGAGGCGTAAACTTTACGCGGGTAGTGGCGACGTCGTACACCTGAGGCGTGAACTTTACGCGGGTTGTGATGACGGATTATGGAATGAGCACGTTTCATGAGTGCGTGGTGAAATGGCAAGAGGAAATGAGATTTTGTCTGACTTCATGTCTTGACTGATGCGTTGTTTTAGCATGCGATTATAACTGATAATACGCAGGGCGTGTGCATGTGCCAAGGCAAGGTAAGAACGCTTGTGATTTGTTGAATGATCAATGAGTGGGTTGCTCGAACCCGTTCTAGGTTGCGTAGAGCGAGCTTTACTCGCTATTGATCTGCCATCGACTTTAAGTTGCATGCTTAGGGATGCTCTGGGTGAATTGGTATCCTACGCGAGGCTTAGGCGGTTGACTTACTGAGATTTTATCTCACTCATTGTTGTTAACCGTTTTTCAGGACCTTAAGCTGGAAAGTCGTCGGGTGCAGTTGAAGGTGCCTTTGCGTAGAGGAGATAGATTAACTCGAGCCTCGATGTGAGGGCTTGTAATCATACAATTCCCAGGGTTAATCGGTTTATTAATAAAAATGTGTTTTGGTTTGGCTGTTTTCCTGCCATCCCTGCTGTCGGGTGTTTGTTTTCGCTTCCGTATGCGTAAATCAAAAGATAAAATGAATGGGTCGATGACGCGTCCTGGGACGTCGCATTTCTAATGACCCAAGAAAAGAGAAACATCGGGATGGTCGCGCGCTCGAGGTCTCGGGGCGTGACACCTGGATACTTGACTCCCACCTTCAAGTCAATAGCACGAGGATCCAGTTCTATTGAGGCTAAGCAGAGGTCCATAAAAGGCTGGGCCCTAGACCCTAGTGCCTATGTCGTGTCCCTAGTGGCACTAATCAATTCCCTTGCCCAACCTACCAGTGCTCAAGCCTTGGTTCACAAAGGTTGAGCTCAAGTCTTAAGGCCGATTCAAGACTTCGATGCTTGTGCCAAGATAAGTGACTCCCGTGTCCAAGGCGATGAACCCAGGCCCAGGTCCACAAAGATTGGGCCAAGTTCCTCGAGGCTAGGCCCAAGACTTTGGTGCCCATGCTCGAGTCCTTGGTGACCATGTTAAGTACCCAACTCTCGCGCCCTAGTGACCAACGATCGATCCTTGGTCTAGGAAGGCCGAGTACAGGTCTCTCAAGACCAGGTTTGAGACCTCGATGCTCGTGTTTGGGTGCCTGGGGCCACATTTAAGTCACCAACGCTTGGGCCTAGCTCCATTAAGGTTGGGCCCAATTCCTCGGTGACCAAACCTAGGTGTCACGCTCCGACCCTCGAGCGCGCAACCATCGCGTTTCATCTCTTTTCTTGGGTCATTAAAAATGCGACGTCCCAGGACACGTTGTCGACCCATTCATTTTATCTTTCAATTAACGCATGCGGAAATGTATAGCAACCACCCAACAAACATAATAGTAGGGATAGCAGGAAAAACAGCAGGACAAACGTCAATAGCAAAACTCACATTTTATTTATATACTTGTTAACCTTAGGAAGTTATAATTACAAGCCCTTACAGCGGCGACTTCCTAAAAAGACATTCAAAAAGGTACCGGGGTCGGATTAACCTATCTCCTCTACGTGAGGGCATCTTGAAGTGAACTGCACAAGTAGACTTTCCATTTTATGGTCTTGAAAAACGGTTAACAACAACGGATGAGATAAAATCTCAGTAAGTTAACAACCTAAGTCTCGTGTAGGGTGCTGATTCACCATGAGCATACCCTAAACCTGCGGCTTAATATCGATGGCAAATCAATAATGAGCAACTCTCGCTCTATTTAATCTACGACAGGTTCGAGTGACTCAACTCAATACCACTCAACCTACAAATCACAGGCATTCTTACCTCGCCTCGGCACATGCATAAGCCATGCATGTTATCAGTTATAACATTCTATAAACCACACAATCACCTAAAGCACGTAATCAGAACACATATCACTGATTTTCATATGTAATGCATCCAAGCGTGTTCCAATTTTATGTCAAGACACACGAATTATGCCGATTATTCACCAGTCCGCACAAGGCTTTTATATTTACCAAGACATAAGGATTATGCCAGTTATTCACCAATCCACGCAAGGTACTTCCGGCATGGCCGGGCATTGTCCCAAAATCATCAGGCACGGCAACGTCTTCTCTTGGGAGATCGGGGCGCTGCCACATCGCGACCTCCCCCGCAAGTAGACAACATTCCATAAAAGAGAATCGGTCAGGCCTCTACCGCGATCCGTTATCCGGACCCCTGCCGGGCGTCCGATTATATCATCGATAAAATCGGGCATCGTCCCCAATCATTATTGATGGTCCGTACACTTTGTGATCACACAAGCACACAGGCATACCAATCTCATTTCTTCTTTCTTTTTCTAGCCAATGCCATCATAATTCATGCTCATACCATGATCGTGCTCATACGTCAAACTTATTGCTATTTTCACATGTAAAAATGCAATAAATAAATCACACGTGATCACACAAACATATTTTTCATGCCCAACTTCACGTGTTAAATTTTTCAAGCCTCACATATTATTCTAATGCATAAAACTCAATGTTTAAGCACGACACCACACCAATCTCCACTTATATGCCAAAAATATATTATTTTGACTCTAAAACCATAGTTCATGGAACAATTTATCTTTCTAAGGCAATCTTCATCTTAGAACATGTCAAAACATATATAGAAATAATTAACCCAACCACAATTAATTAACCCAATCATGGTTAACTTAAGTAACCCAACCATGGTTAATTAACTCAACCATGGTTAACTAACCTAACCATAGTTAACTAACATAACTATAGTTAACTAATTTAACCATTGGTTAACTAAACCAACCTTAGTTAACTAATCTAACTATAGTCAACTAAACTAACCTTAAGTGCAATTAACAACCTAATCAAGGATTGGGGAGTTAACTCGCCGTTTAACGGCGGCAACGACCCGAAGGCAGTGACGGCGGCGACGACGCGAAGGAGGCGACGGTGGCGACGACACGAAGGCGGCGGCGGTGGTGGCTTGGCGACGGCACGTAGACGGAAAATGGGTATTAACGGCGGCTCGACTCAACGCAGCACAGCATGCGGACGGCAGTTTGGTACGGGCTCGGCGCGGCGGCACGGCTTGGCAATGGTGGCCTGAACGTCGGCGGCAAGGGCACGGCTTCAAGGCACATCTTGGGTGGCGCGACGACAATGTGAGGGGTGTGAAACAAGAAGGAAAAATGGTGAAAATGGAGGAGGGGGGAGCTACGAATTTTGAGAGAGAGAAAGCAAGAGAGAGTGAGTAAGTAAAAGAGAGAGAGTTGTCTTGCTAATAAACTTTCTCTCCAAGTTTACATCTCATCATTGCAACTTTCCAAAATATCCAATATTTGCTCTTGAAATTTCAAGACAACTTCAAGCCAATAAGTGAGACAAAGAAAGAAAGTGACAAGGAGAGGGCAAGGGGGATGGTTCGGTCAAGGGGGGATTAGAAGAAAAGAAAGACAAAAGCTTTAATGAGCTTTGTCTTAAGTCTATAATGAAATCTTCAAAATATCCCACTTTCTAGAATGGGTAAAAGGGTAATTTCCACCCTCGGCATTATTCATACGGGCTTGCACTATCCACTTGGGCTTGGCACTATTCACATGGATTTGGGCTTGGGCTTGAATTTTAGTGCGCCTAATAGGCTTGATATCCAATGGATTTTTCGTTTGGGCCTAAAATGGGCTTTCGGGGGCAAATCGGTCATTTTCTATTATTGGGCCTCTTGGTGGCCGAATTTAATAGATTATAGGTCTGTTGGTTCATGCCAAGTCCGTAACGTCTCTTTAGTTCTCAATTTTCAGCTTACCGACACTTATTCGAAAATTTATGGTTTATCGATAAACTTTGGGACTTTGTACATAACGTCTAATACTCTTCATTGGATTAGAATTCATGGTTCAATTCCATCGAATATAGACACTATGTATTAATATTTCCAAATGTTATTCTCTGCGCATCAAACAGGATGAGCTAGAAAATCAAGGTGTCACACTAGGTCCACAAAGGCTAGGCCCAATCATTTTCAAATTTCAATGAAGTGTCGAAAAACATTGTCATTTTCTTGTTTAAATAACTCATCAGATAACATTTTCGAAACATGTCAAATTTTCTGCGAAACAAACATGAGCATAAGTGTGCTGGATTTTTCCTAACACATTAGGATTAACAAACGGAGCCTTAATTAACTAAATTATTGCATCCAAACCTCCGAATGAACAGAATTTTGGTACAACTAGAACTCCGAGGTTGTTTAGTCCTAGTTGGATTAAACCAATTCAAAGGACCGACTATGTTACGAAAAATACAACATAAGTTCCATACCTTTCTTCTCCTAATTCACTTCTATTTTCTTTCTTTCTTTTTATAATATAAGCCAGTTGAACGGCAGGACAGCGAAGTTTGTCCTGCCGCCTTTGAGAACACACCCTCGGGGACCCTTCCTCCATTTAATTAATATCCTCACGCAATCGTGTCAGAGATTAAGAGTAAGTCCACGATCTGCATTATAATTACTCTTGACAAAAAATAAATAAAAAAACAAAGCTTTTCCCAATCCCAACAAAGTTTTATTGATATAAAATTATGGATGTGCACTTTTCATGTGCGGCATCATTTTGTTATGCATGCAAGACCTAATTTGATTGCTCATTTTGATGGCCAGGCGTCCCCCAACTGCAAAAGCAGGGATTAAACTCCGATGCACGAAAAAGAAAAGCGGGCGTGGGATTAAAATTCTCGCCCTTTCGGTGATGAACTTTTATTTAGAATCCACTTTCCTCTCAATTATCCACCTAAGGGGTGTTCATAGGGATCAATGTTTTGTTTTAGATGGAGAACGTGACGGTGAGGAAATTATGCCACGACCATGTGATCACTGCCGTGAATGGAGCTCTTCCTGGCCCAACGGTTCGAGTCGTGGAAGGTGACATGAATATGCATAGGAGGTTTGACTTTGACAAAGTACAAGGATAGTTTTTCTTTCTTCTTTTCTTTCATGACCTTCCAGCTGTTTATAATAGTTAAGAAGATAAAGAAAGATGGAACAAGTGATAGAATGTCCAACCCGATAACTTAAATTGAATATAAAAAGCATTTGAGACCCGTTGTCAAGCAATGTGGGACAATACTTCGACATTTCCTCTCATGTGCAAGCCAGATTACGAGCGACAAGTGGATTTTGACTAATGGGGCAAACGCACATTCGTGAGAAAAATGTCAAAAAAGTCATAAACTTATAATTCAGTCATAAACTTTTAAATTAACCAATTGAGTCCTAAACCTTTTGTATTTGTGCCAATTCAATCCTTTTAGCTAGTCAGTAATGACGTGGCGTCACTGGCACTGATGTGGATAATTTTAACTATTTTTTATTTTCTCTTTTTTCTCCCTTTTTTTTGGGTTTTCTTCCCCTGTTGCAGGCAAGCTCCAGCAAGGGTCACCAAAGCTCACTAGCCACAAGGCCAAGGCTGCAAGGGCTTCGTGGCCCTTTTGGGCGAGGCTGGCAACAAGCGCAAAGGAGGCGCCCTTGCCTAGATCTGGGCGAGGGTGGCCGCGGCCTCGAGTGAGACACTCTCACCTAGATCTGGGTGAGGGCAACCTTGCCATGGCCTCGCTCGAGGCTGGCGAGACCATGGCCGCCATCGCCCGTGACTACTGGCCTTACCCAACCGCGGGCGATGGCAGCCATTGCCAAGCTAGCCATAGGCAAGGCCGGCCAAGGGCCGCAAGCTCCGGTGACCCTTGTTGAAGCTCGTCAGCAACTGGGGAGAAGAAAACCAAAAAATAATCGAAAAATAATAAAGTAATAAAAAAAGTTCGAAAAATATCAAAATATTATTAAAATTATCCATGTCAACGCTGGCCAGTCAAAATGACTAAATTAACATAAATACAAAAGGTTTAGGACTTAATTGGCAAACTTAAAAGGTTTATAACTGAATTGGCAAAAGTGCAATAGGTTTAAGACTTTTGTGACAATTTTCTCATAATATCATGATAGAATATCCAATCCAAAAGCTTAAGTTGATAGATGGAGGGAGACCACATGAATATAAAGAGCATTGAGGATCCATTGTCAAGCGATGTGGGGCAATATTTCAACAACGAGCCATCACAAAGCAGGAAGGCACGCTCTAGTGGCACGTTATGTCTCATTGCTCTGTGCCACCGTCTATGGCACTCTCATCATCCTCCCCAAGTCGAGTCACTATCCATTTCCCACACCTCATAAAGAATTTCCTATTATTCTAGGTATCACTCTTCATCCAATTTCTAATGTATATATCGCGCATAGTTATTTTATCTAAGTAATGGTCCTTCTATATCATTGAATGGATCCATAAGAACCAGTAAAACAATGTCTTCATCCATGAGTATTGGGCCCGTACGTGAGTTATTAATCAACCAGACTAGACTAGGCATAGAAGGCGGATTCCATGACCGTATGATTTGTACACATGATAATCAAATGAAGTTTACTAGACTCGATTTTTCCATAATTAACCTCTCTCAATAGAGGGTTGACAAGCTGTTAAATGATTTATGTCGTACGAGAGTGATGAAACAAAAATGTGATTGATATGCAAAATCAAGCACAAGCGCTCTGCATGCCGCCTAACGATTCAGATGCATGCACCATTAATGGAAGACCGCGAGATCTCTATCCTTGCTTAAAAAAGCGTAAGCAACCACCAATAACACTCTGCATCTTTCTCCTTCATATCACTCTGATGATTATGAAAAATGAACAAAGTGCAGAGAAATTTTGGAATGGAACAAAGGTCAGAGGAATTTTAACTGGTGGTTTATCGATAATTAATACTTAGGCAATTTATTTTTTCCGCACAGATACCAACAAGTAGACTTGTCAAAATAGGTTCAAAACCTATTTATGAACATATATTTGATTAAATGGGTCGTTAATGGGTCACTCATTTTTTTTTTTCCATATCAGCCATAATGGGTTTTAAAAATAAAAAAGCCAAAATATATGGGTCATAAATGGATCTAGTCAGGACCCATTTATAACCCATTTAACATGACTCATTAAAAGCCATGCTCACCTTAGTCACCTCCTTCGTGATCTTCTCTCTCCCTATTTGCTTCAAGCCTTCCCCCTGAGGGAGAGGAGGCGGCGGGGGGAGCATAGGTCGTAGGTGGCAAGGGCATTGATGGGGAAGCAGGCGACGGACCACAAGGAGGCGGTTGTGGGGGCGATCGACAGCGAGGCTGAGGATGGTGGAGTTGGGGGGCAAGGAGTCGTCATGGATGTGGTCCTCGACAACGCCGGCGTCGGAGTGGATGGAGTAGCTTCGGAGGGAGCCAACAAGGAAGTACTGGGCCGTTGGGTCCCAAGCATGGCCTCCAGTAGAGGTGCGGAGATCGGAAGGTGATGGCGTGGGGCTTCTTGGCATGTGTGAGTTGAAGATGCGGAAGAAGCAGAAACAGCAAGAAGAAGAAGAAGAAGAAGAAGAAGAAGAAGAAGAAGGAGAGAGTGGGCATTGGGGAGAAGGTTAGGGTTCGATTGGGATCGGTAATGAACATGGTGGCGGACTCGATTCGGTCGAATCAGAGATGGGTATGATTTGATCGGAGAACCTAGGTCCGGTTCATGTTGAAGATGATTGATCAATCGAAGGAGCTGGAGCTAGAAAAAAACAAATTCGGAGGAGCTGGAGATTGAAGAAGAAATGATGATCTTGCTTGAAGGATAAAAATGGAAAGAAAGAAAGAAAAAAAAAATTCAATTTTAAAAAAAATTATAAAAATTATCCACTAAATTCATAGTGTTTTAGCAATATAATTATTTTAAAAATCATAATAGACAAGTTTTTCTATATTAGGTAAATATGAAAGAGTTTAAATAATATTGATCAATTGGGTATGAGTTGAGAAATTTACATTATGCTTAAATGGGTCATAAACAAATTAATGGATCAATTTGAACTAAATCATCTATCTTTAGGGAGTGCATGGAAAGACCTACATGCTCCGCATAATCAATGCTGCACTCAATAACCAAATTTTTTTCAAGATAGCTAATCCCAAGTTCACTGTCGTCGCTGTTGACGCCTCATACACTGACCCCTATGTCACCGATGTCGCTGTCCTCACCCCGAGCCTAACGGCTGACATGTACTCACCGCGGACCAGACATTGGGGGCCTACTTCATTGCGGCCCACCATATGTTAGCGCCCAAAATGCTCCGCCGCCCAATAACACCACCACGACTGGGATCCTCGTTTATGACAAGCTGCCCTACACAAGCCCAATCATGCCTCTCTTGCCGGCCCTCAACGACTCCCCGACGGCCCACAAGTTCTCCTCCTCCTGGACCAGCCTGGTGGGGAGTCCGAATTGGATGCCGGTGCCGACTAAGGTGGATGAGCAAATGTTCATAACTGTCCGATCGAGCGTCTCCCTGTGCGGGCCAACAGCCACGTATAAGGCAATCCCCAATATCCCCTCCCTCAGGTCGTCCGCAAACATGAACAAGGCGTGGTACCAATCCCCCACAAGCCTGTCCTCCCTCTTGCAAGCGCACTTCTTCAACGTGAAAGGAATCTACACCAGCGATTTCCTTGACCAACCGCTGCTTAAATTCGATTACACGAACCCGCCAACGGCGGGAAAAGTATCAAAAAAGTTCTAAATCTATTGCATTTGTACCAATCGATTCTAAACCTTTCAATTGGAGCAATTTAGTCATAAACATTTTCACATTTGTACCAATTTAGTCCATCCCACCAATTTAGACAAGAAATCGTTGATGTAGATTCCAACGGTCCTATATGACACGACCGACACTGACGTGGCTAAATTTTAATTTTTAAAAAAATATATATGATTTTTTTTTTCATTGTGGCTGGCACCGGCCTCTAACAAGTCGATGCCCTCACCCAGGCCATTGCCGACTGTGTGAAATTACAGTTTTCCGAATTCGTCTAAGAGATACCATAGGGTATTCATTATCCATAAATTACAGTAGGTCAGCTTCAGTGTGAAATTAAATCAAGCATTTATTCCAAAATAAAGATAACAAATGTGAAAAGGTTTATAACTAAATCAGTCCAATTAAAAGATTTATGACTGAATTGGTGCAAATGCAATAGTTTGAGGATTTTTTTTATACTTTCCCTTGCCAACAGCAAAACACAGCATTGGCGTTCGCAATCAAGAGCACAAGGGTGAAGAGAGTGAAGTACAACGCGACGGTTGAAATCGTGTTCCAGGACACAACCATCGTCGGCGCAGAGAATCACCCTATGCACTTGCACGGCTTCAATTTTCACGTGGACCCGGTCAAGGATCGGAGGAAATTCAATCTCTTCGACCCGGTGATACGTAACACGATCGGGGTGCCCGTTGGGGGGTTGAGCTGCCATCGGATTCCAAGCAAATAATCCAGCTAAATATTGTTCTCTCTTTCATTATATTAATTATGATAGTATATACCACATGAAATCATATTGTTAGAATATCAATGGGGTCTAAAGTGGGATTTATTGTTTTTAAAGTATGGTTGACTAGTCTTTAAAAAAAGGGCTGGACACAATTATTTTTTTGCAAAAAGAAAACGTGAGTTGGTGCATCTTTTTTAGAAGTTCAATATAGTTCGTAACTGAGTAATTATATAGGGTTTAATCTAAGCATGATTTTTTCCTAGCCAAACAAGATAATAATCTAAGTATGATCAATGATCACTCGCAAGTGTAGCAAACACACCGAACCATTTCTTGTCATCATTTAAGCAAGAAAAGAGGGATTAAGCTCAAGATTTATCGGGCAATCTAATCACTATCTTTAAGTTAACTAGTCAACCATATGCATTGATGCCGGAGCATTTCTTGAAGTTGTCGATTTCCTGGTTACCAATCAACTTCCGCGTTACCGAATCACGAACCTACTGTCAATACCGAGTCTTCTCTCCAATCACTTCGTGTTGGTAGTTGGTCACATTCATTGAAGGATATTAATTCGATAACTTTGGAAATAGCCGACAAATGAAGACCGACAACCAACTATATTTATTTCTTATGTTTTCAAGGTCTAGTAAATGTCGTTTAGGATTCCCGAGTCCTTATTTAATTATAGTTGCCTAGAAAAACTAGTTTTGTCTTTCCTATGAGTTTTATTAATTACTCATACGTGGAGGATTGCTCCATGCTCGTCTATACAAGCATGCTATGATGAATGAAGGGGATAAGACTTGTTAATTGAAAATATATTTGAGCATTTGGCTTGAGAACAAGAAGGATTTCTTGTTTTGCTCTTATCCCTTAGGTGAATTCCCACGGGTGGCGATGTTCTATCCATTTCAGTTCTCACTTGTGTTACCTCTTAATTCTCTACACTTTCTCCCATCGTCATGCACATATGATCCCATTATCCTTTGTCCTTTATAGTGATGGTTCACACGTTGATATCATTTGGCTTGAGCTCACATTTTTGTAGTTACAAGGATGAATGTTTTTCAGGGGAGGGAGTTAGGAGAAGGAATGAGTTTGATATATTAGATGGAACGACTTGAAGGATAGTGACAGTTCAACTTCCGCGTTACCGAATCACGAACCTACTGTCAATACGGAGTCTTCTCTCCCGATCACTTCGTGTTGGTAGTTGGTCACATTCATTGAAGGATATTAATTCGATAACTTTGGAAATAGTCCACAAATGAAGACCGACAACCAACTATATTTATTTCTTATGTTTTCAAGGTCTAGTAAATGTCGTTTAAGATTCTCGAGTCTTTATCTAATTATAGTTGCCTAGAAAAACTAGTTTTGTCTTTCCTAAGAGTTTTATTAATTACTCATACGTGGAGGATTGCTCCATGCTCGTCTATACAAGCATGCTATGATGAATGAAGGGGATAAGACTTGTTAATTGATAATATATTTGAGCATTTGGCTTGAAAAAAAGAAGGATTTCTTGTTTTGCTCTTATCCCTTAGGTGAATTCCCACGGGTGGCGATGTTCTATCCATTTCAGTTCTCACTTGTGTTACCTCTTAATTCTCTACACTTTCTCCCATCGTCATGCACATATGATCCCATTGTCCTTTGTCCTTTATAGTGACGGTTCACACGGTGATATCATTTGGCTTGAGCTCACATTTTTGTAGTTACAAGGATGAATGTTTTTCAGGGGAGGGAGTTAGGAGAAGGAATGAGTTTGATATATTAGATGGAACGACTTGAAGGATAGTGATAGTTCAACTTCCGCGTTACCGAATCACGAACCTACTGTCAATACGGAGTCTTCTCTCCTGATCACTTTGTGTTGGTAGTTGGTCACATTCATTGAAGGATATTAATTCGATAACTTTGGAAATAGTCGACAAATGAAGACCAACAACCAACTATATTTATTTCTTATGTTTTCCAGGTCTAGTAAATGTCGTTTAGGATTCCCGAGTCCTTATTTAATTATAGTTGCCTAGAAAAACTAGTTTTGTCTTTCCTAAAAGTTTTATTAATTACTCATACGTGGAGGATTGTTCCATGCTCGTCTATACAAGCATGCTATGATGAATGAAGTAGATAAGACATGTTAATTGATAATATATTTGAGCATTTGGTTTGAGAAAAAGAAGGATTTCTTGTTTTGCTCTTATCCCTTAGGTGAATTCCCACGGGTGGCAATGTTCTATCCATTTCAGTTCTCACTTGTGTTACCTCTTAATTCTCTACACTTTCTCCCAGCGTAATGCACATATGATCCCATTGTCCTTTGTCCTTTATAGTGATGGTTCACACGTTGATATCATTTGGCTTGAGCTCACATTTTTGTAGTTACAAGGATGAATGTTTTTCAGGGGAGAGAGTTAGGAGAAGGAATGAGTTTGGTATATAAGATGGGACGACTTGAAGGATAGTGACAGTTCAACTTCCGCATTACCGAATCATGAACCTACTGTCAATACTGAGTCTTCTCTCCCGATCACTTCGTGTTGGTAGTTGGTCACATTCAGTGAAGGATATTAATTCGATAACTTTGGAAATAGTCGACAAATGAAGACCGACAACCAACTATATTTATTTCTTATGTTTTCAAGGTCTAGTAAATGTTGTTTAGGATTCCCGAGTCCTTATTTAATTATAGTTGTCTAGAAAAACTAGTTTTGTCTTTCCTAAGAGTCTTATAAATTACTCATGCATGGAAGGTTGTTCCATGCTCGTCTATACAAGCATGCTATGAGGAATGAAGGGGATAAGACTTGTTAATTGATAATATATTTGAGCCTTCGGCTTGAGAACAAGAAGGATTTCTTGTTTTTCAGGGGAGGGAGTTAGGAGAAGGAATGAGTTTGGTATATTATGGGACGACTTGAAGGATAGTGACAGTTCAACAAAATGCCTTTCAGACCCGTTCGATGATGAGCTCAAAATATAACATACTTGAACATAACGATTATTTTATCACTCTAAACAAGAAGATCAATGTATCTTGACTTTTTGTTTCTTCTATAGGTGTATATATATTGCACCGTCACCCAGACAGCCACTTGACAATGGGACTAGCAACGGCTTTCGTCGTCGAGAAAAGGCCCTCCCTATCGTCGACATTGCCTCCACCTCCTCCTGATCTGCCTCAGTGTTAGGACCGAGAGCACGCGAAACACACTTTTTATTTGTCCGACGGCTATCTTTTTCCATTCTTTCTTCAGGGAACCCCATGACGATCAGTCATCCGTCGCTTCATTCCTTCGAAAATGCCGTTACATTGAAGAGAGTCCATGTTTTCCCATCCTTCGATTCAAATGCCTTTGGCTTATGTAAAAGCACAATAAAAAGAGGAAGCAAAGCGAAGAGTCTCTTGCATCCGCCTTGGTTGTAACTCTGTAGGTATTTGGAATCCGATACATGTATTGCAAGATCATCTTGTACAGCAACCTGGTGGGTTCACATGTTGTACCAAAAGAAAAGTAAAGAAGGAAACAAGTAATTAAAGGAATTGACATGAATCGTTGAGACACCAGTATTAAAAGTGGAGATGTACGGAAACGAAATGAAGGTTTGCTTGTGTGGCAGGAGCAAGTGATCGGATCCTTGAAAAGTGATCACGGAGTTGTCAAATCAATCGTAAAATAAACACCAATTTTTGTGAAGGCTTGGTCAGATAGAGTTTTATACATAACTACCATTTCTTAAGCCCATCCAAATTGGTCTTCACACCTGGCAAGCTGTCGAGACCGTCAAGCCACAAGGCCCATGGGAAGGTCTAATTACAAAGTAATGTCATGAATAGGTCTAATTAGCAGCCAATTTTAGGGCAGACTTGCTGTTCAGGCATTGCCCGCCTATGTGATGTCCATTTTCATAATACCCGTATCCATTTGTCGAGCCATTGCGAAAAACATCAGCTACATTCGGTGGAAGAATTCAGAATCGAGGAAGGGCATTCACTGGAACAGAAGGAAGTTCTTATTGCACCGAAGTTCTTATATAATCTTCACAACATCGAATGTGACTTGGGCTAGGGCCAAGGCCAACCAACTTTTCTTTATTTCACATTGAAAGCTAAAAGGAGTCCCTGTTTTCCCCCCCATTTTCCTCTTCCACTTCAATTAGCACCATCGAATGCTGCATCAATTTCTGCAACAAGGACATATCCTCTTTTTTTTTTTTTGGTCGGAAAAACTAATTGTATTGAATAAAGTTAAGCATAAGGGCCCAAAGAAAGGGCATCCAAACAAAATAAGTTCCAAAGGTCATGAGGAGGGTTGTTTACCCAGTTCAAGGAAAGAACATGTAGTCTCTGGGCTTTAGCCACCCAGTCTGCTACTCGGTTAGCGCTTCTACCTACATGGGCTACAGTTGCCTTAGGGAGCCGGCCCAGTTGCAGCAACTCTCTGGTGCATATGGAAAGCTAGAAATAACTTCATTTTCCAGCATCAATCTCCAAATCCATATGGCCTAGTTGATTCGGCCCTCAATCTACTCAACAATTTCAGCAAGTGGACCACCAAAGAAACGAACTTTAACTCGATGAAAAGAGATTTACCACTCATCTGGACACCACCGAGGTGAAGAGCTCTGAAGATAAACACCGACGGGGCTTGTATGATGGGGTCTCCGACGGGCGCCATTTCATGCCTAATCCGACACGAATGGGGGGTTCTTCTTGGAGGATTTGCCAAATCTGTCCCGGCCTCATCTATTCTGCAGTTAGAAGCCCTAGCTCTCCTTGAAGGACTGAAGCACGTGCAAGAAAGAGGAAGTGAAGTCTTTGAGTTTGAGTCAGATAGCTTGGAAGTGGTCAACGCCATAAACAACTCAGATCAGACCTTCTGGGAAACTAACGCACTTATCTTGGAGGCCCAAGGACATATCCTCTCACCTGCGATAAAATTGCTACTTTGGTCCATTTGACCCTTACAAATTCACAGCCCTCAATTTGGAGTTGCCTTTCCCTCCCCATATTTTGTTCATATAAAATGAGGCACGAATATATTACATGTCATGCTACGATATCGTCACTCACTTCTACGTGTGGCATGAACATAAGTTAAAGATAGTTATGTTGGCACAAGACAAAAAAGGAAAAAAAAAAAATTGTAGCAATATCTGAGTGCACTATTTAGGTAAAGGTATATGCGGTGCCGTTACGTAAAGAAAAAATAATAATAATATAATCACTACATAATTTGACCTTTTTTATATGCATCACTGCGATGTTTAACAAGAAACGAGGAATGGGATGGAAACCGGGGCATGGACTCAAACTCCCAACCTTTAATGGCTTTAGTGATGGGTGACTGTAGTTTGCAGAAATCACAAAGGACTTAAAAGTGATCAAGTGCTCTACAAATCGAAACTCTAGCTTGAAACCCTCAAACAAGTTGGTAATTTAGAAGAAGAGAAAACACATATCTAGAAAGTGACTATCCAACCTTAGTTAGTCTTTGACCGAAGAATTGCAACCATATGGGGAGGTCAACCTGTTAATGGAGGATTGCGGAACTTTGATGATTGAATTTACAAACTAAGAGTGGATTTAGTTCAATTTTGCAAATAGGCCTTGAGAAAATGCAAATACTGAAAGCTCAATACTGGTCCCTCTAGTATTGTGCTTTCAGCATTCTCAAGTCCATAATTTGGCTAAAAGCCTCTTGGGAAGGCTTGCCAAACACCCAGCATTTTCTTAAGGGATTTGGGAGATCGAAAGCTCCTTGAAAATGCGGAACCAAACTCATCCTAATAATGTTGCTGACTGAGTTGCCAAAGCCCACTACGAAAGCATATTGTCTCCCCAATTGGGCCTTGTAACTAGACATGTCAAAATGAATCTAAAACCTATTTAATAACCCTCGATCATTTACATGAGTTACAAATGGATCATAACAAACTTAGCAAGCTAGTATAATGGGTCTATAAAGTAGAGAGGCGAAAATAAGTGGGTTATAAATAGGTCCATTGTAAACCTATTTACAACCCACTTAAGATAACCCATTTAAGAAGCCTTTGCCCTTGTGGACTTAACCCATTTAAGAGACTCAATAATTAACAAGATTTTTTATTTTCTTTTTCTTTTTATTTCTTATTTCTTTTTTTCTTTATTCTTCTTCCTCGGCTGATGCTTGGCCACGGCAATGGCCAGCGACCAGCCACAGGCGAGGGATGCGCTCGCCGAAGGCTGGTGAAGCTCGATCTCGCCGATCTAGCGAGGCTCAACCAGCAACTGGCCGAAGATGAAGAAGGAAAGAAAAGCAAAAAATAATTAAAATTCAATTTTTTAAAAAATAAAAATTTATAAAAATCGTCCACTAGATTTGTATTGCATGGAAGTGTTTTAGCAATATGGATCAGGTTGGGTATGGGTCAATAAATTTGCATTACAAATAAATTGGTTATAAACAGATTAATTGGTCAATTTGGATCGGACCATTCATGGCCCAACCCAAACTTCACCCGACCTGCCCACCCGTTTGACCAATCTACTTCTAACCACCACCGACTTTTTGGATCTGATTATGTGTAATGCATCTTTCTACTACCACTAAACCAAATGAATAGTTTCTTCTAGACCAAAAGGAAAATTGTGACGGCAGCATCTAGAACTTCATTGGCAAACAAGCACCGCTAGTGTGGTGCAATAGATTTAGTGCATACTTCATCAAATGTTGGAGAGAAAGAGCATGAGCATGAGCGAGCCAATACTCTACATCAAGACTCCAGGTAATTCTAACATTCTTATTGTCTCTTTGTATGCGGATGATCTCATATGTACAAATATCACTGAGAAGATTGTCTAAGAATTCAAAGAAGATATGATGAAGACATTTGAGATAATTGACTTGGGTTGATGCATTACTTCCTTGCATCGAGATCAACCAAAATAAACGAGTTTTTACCTCATAGAAGTATTAGGAAAACATCCCTTTGGAATTTTGATGATTCCAATAGCTATCTTTGGAATGATATATACTATGATAAAGTGCAGATGTTCGTGATGGTATCAAGATGGACTGTGATGATATTGATGGTCTCTACGAGTTTAATGAAGATCAGGACAAAGATCTCAATAGGAGGAGAACAAGTCAAATATGACGATGTGTTCATGGAGACCTGGAAGTACCTTGCTTGATCTTTGGCGTCACAACCTTCCTAAAGCAGTCCTTGCATCCGAGGAGCGGGGATTAGAGGTAATGTCGAGTTGGGGATCAACAGTTCTTAATTGGCACAGATTTTCCCAAACCCTTACCCCACACACGCTAGAATTCATTCAAAATCCAAAAGATCTAAAGATGAGTCATTTTATCATTGAAGAAAGTCGTCACTAGCTTATTGGAAACAGTTAAAAGTCAAGTGAGATACAGGAGGATATCTCACTCCCTATGCAGCTAGAGATCAAAGTACGAGGACTTGATTATACTCATTCAAATAATGCCATTTTGTCACCTAAACTTGCTAATTTATCAACTAAGTTTCACATGTGGACTTTTTATCCAATTATGAATCATAAAGTTCTCTAGTTACTAAGTGTCAATGGAATGTTTTTTATGTTTATTATGATACTAGTGTGTAACCTAACCATCTACCTAAGGAAAATCAAATCACAACACAAAGGCATCATAAGAAATTACAATTGACATATAAAAACTAGTAATATAAGATGAGTAAGAATAAAAGTGTGGAAAGTAACCTGATACAATGTCGAGCAATGAATATTACATGGCTTCATTATGAGCTCTGCATGAGCCCTAAGCCCTCATGAGGTAAGTCTAAAGTCAGGTCTATGTCTAATTCTAAACTAGAATGACGTACTTAAATAAAAGATAATCACTAAGCAAAACTAGTGAGAAAACCTGAATTAAGGTTAACCCCTAAATGCCATTCTAATCTAAATGCACTGCAAATTTCTTTTTTTCTCATTCATCATTTTTTTTATCATTTTTCTGTTTATAATCGTGCTAAACATGACTTTATGCCTGTAGGAAAATTATAACCCAAATGAAATGCGTGAAATCAGATTAAATGTGATGCAACCATGCGGATGTGACTTAAATATGATGCCACATGGAATTGGGATGCCTCGCTAATAATGGATTTCAGTGGCACTGCCTCAATACATCCCTCTTATTCTTTTTAAATTTTTTGTTTTCTATTCAACCAAGTTTTCATCATTGTATTTCATTAAGAATGTCTGGAACATGCAGCACCTCAAATGCTTTCTACGCCAAGTATAGGAATTAGCATTTGAGTTCTCATTAATTAACAAACTCACGACTGAGGACACTGAATTGAATCCATCTTTACCACAGGACTGCGTATCTGTACTTCTATGCTCAGTCTTGCTTACATGAACATCCCGGCAAGATACTCCTGAAATCGCATTCAAACCAGACAAAATTCTCTCCCATAACATCTCAGGATAAAAATGCACAATCTAGACATTAACTAAGAAGCTCATTTTCAAATGGATTCAACCACGACTATCAAAAGAGAAATTCACTAAAGATCGATTAAGAGATAAGCGTAGCCAGAATGCAAAGGAACTGCAGGTTCTTACCTTGTGAAATTCAGGGACAATGATGAACGAGGGAGGTGATCCTTGGCTGTTCGCGGTCGTAGTTGCGGAGGATAATCGAATTCCACGAGAAAACATCACTGATTCTTCTCGCCGACAATTCATCAAACACCTTCCGTACGTTGTCTAAATTGTGGCGCAACCCCTATGTTGACCGCAGTGCACAGAAATAAACTACTCTCGAACCAATTAGCACAGACAATCCGTACGAACCAAAGAAACGATGGATCTTGTTTGTGGCAATGGACTCATCGATGATCCAGTAAGGCAGCAGGATGAAAAGACAGCAAAAACAGAGCATAGATCAAGAATCAAATTTAGAATGAATCGAGTACATATTTAGAGTTTAGTTGGGGAAGATAAGACCTGTTAAACGTGGTTGTGGCCGAGGGTACAGAGTCCAAAGCTGTAAAAACTGAAACTTTGCCGAGCTGATTCTGATCCAACTCCAGTTCAGGTTAGCACGAATAAGCGAACGACAATATCAATCATGAAAACAGAGCAAAACAGAGCAGTATGTTGTGGGGACTATCCAAGGCAGATTTGATGATTACGAGAGGTTTTTCTGTTTGTACGAGTGTCGTAAGGGATAGGTGCACGAGGACGAAGCACTACCTTGAAGTGTTTAGCTGGCGGAAGACGAGAAAATGAGGACGACAAAAAAATAGGGACTCCCAGCCTCCTCTCTGCGACACTAGTTTTAGGCGAAACTGGAGCTTCTGCGATCGTCGCCCAGGTATGGAACGAATGCCTAGACCTTTAGGAACCGATGGACAAAGATTCGGACGTGGAGAGCGAGCTCTTGTACAGAGGGAATAAAGGATCCGAAAGCAAAGCCTCTGGCGTGTCCGCTGAAGCTTCGCCAAAAATGAATTAGGAGGGAGGATATTCGTTCCGGCTATAGAGAGGAGTGTCACGTTCGCTGAAGCATCAAGATCAGGTTGTGGAGTCTGTCGATTGCATCCTCCATCGATCGTCTCTGGTTATTTTTCATGCATCCATAAAGTTCAGCTCCCATATTATATGGAGGATTGCAGCAAAGAAACATATCCGTACTTCCCTCTTGCTGAGGTCACCGAGTTTGCCTGCAACTGCACACTGCCGAGTGCGTTTTTGGCGACCGAAGGTGGAAGACTGGCGATTGGATCGATGACCAAAGCTTTTGTGATGTCGACGATTGCAATCACGGCCAGTAGAAGCACTCAAGTGAGATCTGAGCATTTTTTGTATTAATTGGGTTTTGCTGGATAGAAAGGCATCGAGTGTTATTCGACCATCGTTGGCTCGTTCGGTCGCCTTTATTATTACAAAAAACAAGCACACCGCATGCTTCATGAAGGCTCTGTCGAACTTGTACGAGAAGCCATTTGCAATTAATAACGTCTACTTGATGTGACGTATGTTTCATTTAAAGACGAGCTAAGGTGATTCGATTGCTGATTATATCGATGAATTTAATATCGTCGTTGGTGCATTGAGTTCAGTTGATATTACCTTTGATGATGAGATACGTGCTTTGATTCTATTATCCTGCTTACTTGATAGTTGGAATTTTACTGGACTACAATTAGCAATTTATCTAGGTCAAAAAGGTTGATATTTGATAAGGTTTGTGATTTGATTCTAAGTGAAGACATCCATTGAAAAAAATTTGGTAACCTTGTGCCTACTACTTTAGTAAGTGAAGGTAAAGGAAGAACTAGTAGTATGGGTAATCGGTTCCAAGGTGGGTAGGTTCCAAGTCTAGAACCTACCTTGTTTTTCGAATCAGGTTCCAATATCTACCTGAGAACCTATTTTTCTTTGTTCCTTTTTCTTTGTTTCATTTTTTATAGCAAAATAATGAGTAACAAAATAGTTCAAAGTAAAAGATGAACGAGGGCGAGCGAGGGTCGTGAGGCTTGAACGAGCGAGGAGGGTGAGTCGCAAGAGAGAGAGGGGGATATAGAGATAGAGAAAAAGATGTCGAGAAAAACTAGAGTTTGTAGACTTTATGAAACTGGTTTCAAATTCGATCTAGTCGGTTTGATTCCTAAATGGTTTTTCACTCAGAACCAAGAACCGGGAATCGAACCAGTTTTCAAAGCGATCTGATCCGATTCCCGAGTAGAATGGTCCAATTGCACATCCCTAACTAGTATTAGTGGTGGCAAAAGTAGTGTAGAACTTGAATAGACGTAGTCAGTAAAAAACTAGTGGTGTTATTTGTTGGAATTGTGACAAAAGAGGGTGTCTTAAAAGGAATTACCTTAACCAAAAGAACGACAAGGGTAAGGGAATTAGAAGTGTACTGATGATATAGCTACAATTACTCATGGTGTCTCAAATAATTATGATTGTTTTGTCGGTCACTAAAAATTCGTTATTTGACTAATGAGTAATGGATTTTGTTTTCTCATTCTTACTTCTTAGCATAAAGATCTTATATACGGTTGATATTGTTGGTTTTGGTGTTCCTGAATCACAAGCTCTAAGCAAGCCTCCATACTTTGACGGAACCAATTATGAATATTGGAAACAAAGAATGAAGGCAGATCTTCAAGCCATTCATATTGCCATGTGGGGGAGTGATTGAAAATGGACCAGAAATTCTTGCACCTACTAGACCTCTAACACCACTAGTTGGAGAAGAAGTTTCTCCAACACCACTACCCCTACTCATGAAGAAATTGAAACAAGATTTGGACTAAATGCAAAACCTGTTCATTTACTATATTGTGCATTATCTCCTTCTTAGTTTAATAGAATCTCCTCGTGTAAGCAAAAGAAATTTGGAATTGACCCCTAATTACTTTCGAAGGAATTGATTGAGTAAGGAAAACAAAGATGAATATTCTCTCAGACAACTATGAGATGCTCAAGATGAAGTCAGATGATACTATAACCCAAATATTTACAAGAGTCACGGAAATTGTGAAGGCAGACAGATGAGTGAACTTCATTCAAGTAAATACCCTAATGATCGAATCTAGGTGTTTTATCTCAAAGCACTTATTTAAATGTAACATCATATCATTAATTTCGTTAATGAACATTTGTTCCATTTTTTTGTGGAAGCTCCACTAAAGTTGGATGCTTCAACTTTAGCGGATCCTCTGGGGGTGCTTTTCGTGATAATAATTGATATTGGTCAAAGTTTGTTTTACGTATTAGTTAGGTGATTTTCTGGGCAATTTTGTGCAACAGACTAATCTGGCCTCCTCTGTCCGATCAAAGGGCCCGCCATCCAAATTGAGACCGAGAGATTCAAAATAACTATTTTCCTAATGCTTGCCTAAAATGAAAATATAAAATCCGAATTTGAAACCTAAGATTTGGAGAGGCATGTTAAACCCCAAAGCATGGAGGAGAAATTTGGTATCTGGAAGATGGTTTTTGATTTTAGTGATGTCTTTGAACATCTTGCACTTGGAAGTCGAACTTGTTGGCAATCTATTTGTTTATGATTACCCGAGTTTGAATTTGATCTACGTGTTCTCTGTTATTGAAGCTGGATATACCCACAAGGAAGGGAACACGTGTCAAAATGCGATTGGTCGTAGGAAGCAGGGCAGAGGGCTCGACTGATGCTTTTGATAATCCTCCCACCGATGTTGTGGTTGGATTGTTCTTATTGCTTCCGAGGTCGAAGAGCCTTGATAATCTTCCATGCTCATCTCTATCAATGGGTTAGAATTTATGCTGGATCCGTTTTAGAACTACTGCTATTATCATTTACTAATTTCCCAGGTTTAATCTTAGATATACCGCCCGTTGAATCACCTATTGCCCAACCCTCATTCATCACCATTGACTATGAAGTTGGTCACTCTTTTGAATTAAAACTGGGCCTAATTCCTTAAAAAATTTCCAACTTTATGTTCAATCCCAATTCTATTCCGAACTTTTTTTTTTTTGCCTAAGAGAAAAATCACCATTTTTTACTCTAGTCCAAAATCTGTCGACATAAGCCCCTTGTTCAAAAATCGCCATTAGTCATCCCTAATTTTCTTATCCTAGAACGATTTCATTTTTTAGATATTTTTTCATGTATTTGTTATCAATGTGGAAATGCCACGTCAAATTGGGATTGAACCATGAGGGACTTTTATCAAACAAAACAAAATTCGGAGCAAATTTAAAACTGAACCTAAAGTTTGAGGTTTTTTCTAAGACAAAAAAAAAAAGTTTGAAGCAGATTTTGGGACTAGACCTAAAACTTGGGAGTTTTTCAAAGACAAAAAAAGTTCGGGACAGAATTGGGATTAGACCTAAAGTTGAAGGATTTTTTTAGGAAATTAGGCCATTAAAACTACCCATGACGGTGGTGATGACAACAGATTGTGCTACAAGTAGGTTACCTAAGCCATGGTACAAGAATCCGTTTCCTAATTGTTCATGTTTGAAGCGGTCTTAAGTTGAATTCTTCATTGACTTCGTGTTCCGGCATGATTATAAGCTCTTAGCTCCCGTTGCAAGCACGGCTAAAAGTACTCGAAATTTCATACTCGAATTCCAAATAGATCTATGTAATTCCACCTTAATCATAATAATTTGGGGGAGGGATCATAGATCTTGATATCTTCCATAAAATTGAGATCATAATTCATGTAACTTATGGTGTTAGAATAATAGGAATCAATAGATACATCTCTTGCAAAGTTCTCGGGTCAACCCAATTTTCATTTTTAACTCTCTCGCTTTAAAACATGAATATTTTGCCATTGCCACGACTTTGCAACCAATCTTATTTCCCTTACTCTCCAAAAAAAACTCGCGCACGACATGTCCTTTTCATTTATTTATTTATCCAATTTTTTTCATAGCACAAAACAAATGAGGAGAATAAAGATAACTAAAAATAATATGTATATCCTCTTGAACGAGATCTCAACAAGACCGAACCAGATACAAAGAATATAGAGTAGACACCTCTCTTCCTTCTCTACTTAGCTAATAATTCTCTTCTGCAATCTAAAAATAGTAATTATCAAAGGCAACAAATAATCTCCCACCAAGGTGAAGAATGGATTAATTACATCGATAGATTACATGGGTGACGGAGACGGAGAAGCGGCCACGATGTCCATGGGCTCGCTCGTCGTTGGACCAGCGGCTGCACCTGAGCTCAACAGCTCGATCATCGCACGGTGTGGGTTGGTCCGTTGCACCTCGCACAGGTCCGGCAAAAATACTCCTGCAAAATTATTTCAATGCAAATTAATATTAGTCAATTATTTCTATTTTATTAGCTTTTGTGAAGGGTGACTTCTTCAGAAAAGAAAATTCATACAAAAGCATTAAATTTTGGTCAAATGCCACGATTGGGTAACCAAAAGAAAATTCTTTGGGTCAAACAGAAGGATCCAATAAGGAATGTTTCAATTTTGCCGTGGCGAAAGCAGAAAGGACTAAGCACAGAGTTTTTCTATAGCCTAATTTTGCGTTAGACATTGTTTTCATGCTTCTGACGTAGATGGTGAATCATATGTTCATACCTTCTCCAGCAGCCAAATTGAAGTAGAGGTCGATGATGTTCGGGCATCTCCGGTAACATGCCGGCGAGCAAAGCTTGGCGGTGAACTGCGGCTCAAGGAGCGAGTCTGAGGAGATGCCGACGGCATCCCTATCAACCCCGCAGTCGCGCACGCACTGGTCGGTCTCAATGTACCCGGCCATCCTCTCCACAACAACCTCGGACGTCCGGCACTGGTACTCGACCCCGCCATCCCGGTTCGCGTACGTCTCCAGCAAGCATCTCTTTCCCGAAGACGAGATCGAGAACGCGCACAGATCCTTGGGCAATTCCTCGCATACCATCTCGGCTGCAAAGATTTCGATCACGACACGATCAACGCAAGCAATGAAAGAACATGGAAGAAACAATCGAGGGTTTCAAAGATCAAAACACAAGCATGGGATACGTCGTACCTAGTGTTGCATGGAGGAAGAGGGAAGAGAGAAGGAGAACCAATGTCAATTTGCTTGAGGAAGAAGCCATTGAAGCTTTCTAATCTAAGAAAATCTTGGGTCTTGTTTGGTGAGTCGATCGAATTGCAGAGAGAGAGAGAGAGAGAGAGAGAGAGAGAGAGGAGGGCTCCTTGAATGTAGCGTTTGGTATCGCAAGATTTAAGAATGTACGTGGTAATATGGCCATATATAGACGTATGTGCTTAGCTTATTGATTGTATTGGTCACCGGTAACTGAAACGCGTCTTTGAAGCTAAAAACGTTGACGTTTCCTTGGCGGTGGACGGGGTGGTGAAGCCTTCCTACCTCTTGCTTGTCGCTCACACGTGATTACGTCAATATTAATTAGCAATTCAGTATTTTATTTTCCGCTTACCGAGTCAATTGTAAAAAAAGAGGAAATTGGGTTTCTCACGCATGTCGATGACGACACAAGAAAATGAAATTTCTTGGTAATTTCAATTGTTGACCGAGGATTGACCGTGCTTCCCGGGCACCAGAACAAGAATATTACTGGGGAGTCTCCTAGGGGTGGACGTTAGTTTTTTGTGGAGGAAGACCGAAATTGCCCGTCAATGGTCGTCTAAGAACGTAAAATGGCAATTGATGTTACATCTAAGTTTCGCGGAATTATAGGATTTGGACTCATCTACCCCTTGTCGGGTCCACATGGCCAGTAAGAACATTGAATTGCGCCATTGATATTGTCAATATAGTGTATTTGAACCATTGATTTGATTGATCTCCATGTATGGACAGGAATCGTCTCATCCTCGTGCATCGACTTCTCTTGTACGGTAGTAACGGCGTGCCTCTTGCGATTTGAATGCAAAATCTGTATTTTTAATTGCATTCGACGTAGTTTAGCTCTTTGTAATAAATCAATTGTTCATCGTATTATTAATTTTCATAAAAAATGGGTTTGCCCATGTTGGGTGACAAAGCAAACGTGCCATCACATTCACGGCTCAAGCATACTTAAGGAAGGAGCGTTGGAGGAGCCTACCAAAGCAGTTGCCGCGTCAACATTGACCTCTAAAAAAAAAAGGAAAAAGACCTGAAATCTTTGCACTTAGGCCAAGTTATGAGTTGGTTCGTTGATCTACATGATGAGAACCCAAATTACACAAACGTCGCAATCAAAATTGACCGTGCTGGAAAAGTTGCAAAGTCTTCCCTTTGTGAAACGTGGAAATCCAAGGCGGTAGGCTGGAAGTTGGGAGAAGCTGGAAGGCTCCATTCATACGTGGGGTCATGGAATTGCCGAGTATTCGTTTTATTACGACACATAATAAAAAAAATCCGATACCTTCATAGTTAGATGGACGCCGTTCACTTAAACTAGAGAACTTAAGTAATAAGTTATGACCTAATTAACTTGTATTAATGGTTCCACATCACGCCAAATTTTCGTTGTGAAACCTCTCTAAAATGATATGTGAGCTCCAGTGTTGGGGATATGCTCCCCTAAATTCATGGATCCTTCTACATTAACATATCTCGATTTGAATCTCCGCACATCGTTCCAATGCACCTCACAACTTTGTGCATCAACCACCTTCAATTGCCAATAGCAACTGCATTGTTGTGGCCCAACACCTGCTTTCACCCATGGTCACAATCTCGCCTTGCCAGACAGATTGTCTCAACCACTTTTTCGTCGGCAAAATTATTTAAAAAGTCTTAAATATATTGCAATTGTGCTAATTCAGTCTTAAACCTTTCAATTTGGCCAATTTAGTACTAAACATTTTGAAAATTTGTTAACGTAGTCTATCTGGCCAATTTGGGTTGGAATTTACTGATGTGGATGCCGACCATCTTATGTGGTACCGTCGGCATTGACATAGACAATTTTTGTAATTTTTTTATTATTTTTTCTGAATTTTTATTTTTTTATTTTTTTCCTTTCCTTTCCTTTTCTTTTCTTTTCTTTTCTTTTCTTTCCTTCTTCCTCCACGATCGCTGACCTCCTCAATGGCCGACGATTGGCCACTAGCGAGGGCCAACAAGGCTCGCCCTCACAAGATTCAATGAGGGCCGACCTCATTCGACGAGAGAGGTTTGACAAAGGCTGGGAAGGGGCAACCTCTGTCGAGCCTCGCCCAAAGTTGGCGAGGCTGACCCTCGCATGATCTGACAAGGGCAAACCATAGACTCTCGCCTGTGGCTGGTCGCCAGCCATCGAAAAGGTCGACGACCGTGGAGGAAGAAGGGAAAAAAAAGAGAGAAAAGAAAACAAAAAAATTATAAATTTTTTTAAAAAAATCAGAAAAAAAAATTATAAAAATTGTCCACGTCAGCGACGACAGTGCCACATAGGACACTTGGCATCCATGCTAGCAATTTCATTTTTTGTCAAATTTTGGCCAAATGGACTACATTGGCAAATTTTCAAAAGGTTTAAGACTAAATTTACCAAATTAAAAGGTTTAAAACTAAATTTGCATAATTAGAATAGGTTTAAGACATTTTTGTAACTATCCCATTTTTTGTCAGACCAACTATAATGGCAATTTCCTCCGAAAACTAAATTGATCAGGGGCTTCTCAATCAACCATTGGCTCTGATAACAATTGTTGCGAAAATAAACAATCGAACGAAGAGAACAACACAATATCCTATTATAGATCAAGCGATACAACGAGATTACCACCACACTCGAGCCTCTCAACACAGTCTTGGTGTTTTGTATTTCCCGGTTACACCCAATTATCTCATAGTATTTAGCCTCACATAATTTCACACAAAAGAAAATCACTCAATCTCACAAAAGAAGCACACAAATCTTACCACAAAATTTGATCGGCAGAATAACACTGTAAATGCCAAAACTAAGCACAATAGAACAGTTTAGTGCCAAAAGTTTCAAAAAGTACACTTAAATGCCAAAATCATAGAAGAAATTAACACTTAAGTGCTAACGACAAGAAATTCCGGCCAAGTTGCTAATGTGGCCTTTTCCAACAAAAATTTTAAATGATGTAGCTTTTATTTTATTTTATTTTCTAGCTTCTTCCTCTAGTCAATTGTTGGACTGGCGATCGATCAGAGGGAAGGCCGATGAGGCTGACCTCACCATCGCCCAGCCATGGCGAGGCTCGACCTCGCCAGATCTAAGCAAGGTCGGCGTTCACTCATCACTTAAGTACCACTCCAAGAAAACATCCAAAGCACCACCCTTTATGGGTTTCTCCTTTCCCTTGAACCCACCTCCGACACCTTGGATTTCTACAAGGTAAAAATCGAAACTTTGATAGAGTCTTTCTCGATCGGAACCACCCATGTCTCCCCTTCCCACCTCTTCAGGAGGCACGAATCGCTTTCGCCCTCACCCATTTCTCTTCTTCACACCCACCCTTCACTCCCCTCTTCCGAGTCTCTGTTTGGCTTGTCCTTGTGTGGCACCAGGAGTTTAAGGCTACTCGAAAGTGGCATTCTTGCTCAAGCTGAAGAGAAAGCCAAAGAGTCTTCGAGGTCAAGCCTCGCCATGGTTGGGCAAGTCCGACCTTGTCCCTAGGCAAGGTCGACCTCGCCCTCACCCAAATATGGCGGGTGTGGGTGTGGGTGTGGGGGACTGAAGTGAGGAAGACGATGATGAGGCCGACCTCGAAGACGATGATGAAGCGAGGGTGAGGTCGGCCTTGCCTAGGCATGGCAAGGCTGGCCTCGCTAGCCTTCCCTCTAGTCGACTAGAGGGAGGAAGAAGAAGATAAAAAACAAAAGAGAAAATTGAATAAAAATTTAAGAAAATTAAAATATTATTAGAAAATATTAAAATGTTATAAAAAAAAATTGCCACATCAGCACCGACAAGCCACGTCGGCTTAAAATATCAATAAAATAACGCCACATCGGATTTCCAACTAGGCTCACTAGACTTGGCACTTAAGTGTCATGTTTTTTTTTTAAAAAATGGCACTTAAGTGCACCTTTTAAAACTTTTGGCACTAAAGTGTCCCATTGTGCCAAATTTTGGCACTTGCGGTGTTCTTATGCCAAATTTGATCAATCTACACATTGCCATTATTTCCAGGAGACAATTCACAACCACCTCTTTAATCTCACACGCCACCAACTTTTATGCACTCAAAGGCAAATTTTCGGCGGCTACTAGTAGAACAAATGCATCATGTCTAAGAAGGCTAGCAATAGTAGGTAGGTATCAGCACAAAACGTGATTAGTGATCGCTTGATTCATCTGCTTGTATGAGAGACGTACATTACAATGGGTTCAATGAGAAAGCAATTAGTAGTAGGTGTCTCTCTTTCTAATATGGCATCAACTAGAGGTGAGCATGGTTCCAGGGTAAGAACCTGGAATCGGAGTACTATAACAGTGAAAACCTGTCGATTCTAAGTTTTAATGTATGTATGATAAGTTTCAGGTTCCAAAAATTGATAAACCTATTTCGACAAGTAGGTTCCAAATTCTATGTAGGTGGAATTCGGAACCTGAAACCTATTTTTGTGTTTTTCTTAGTCTATGTCTTCGCACGATTTTGCAGTATTCCATGACGTCCGATAATGAGTGTATAATCTAAAACCACTAGTCTAAGCTTTCACTTCCGATGATATTTATAACTGAGACATTTATTTTGTTAATATTTTATATTTTTCATCTGTCTAAATATAAGTTGTGGTAAGTGGATTGTGATAGAAAAGTAGTGGTCATTTAATGCGATGATTTAATGCAATCATTCAATTAAGAATACATGTTGAACCTAGAATCTGTGACAAGGTAGGTTCCAGGATGCAACCCTAGAACCTGTGACATGGTAGTTTCCAAGTTCCATAGTATGCATGATAGGTTTCAGATTCTAAAAAATGATAAACATGTTCTGACAGGTAAGTTCCAAATTCCAAGTAGTACCTGTACTGAACCTAAAAAAACGCTCACCTTTAGCATCAACATATGAGCTTTGCATCAAGTCCAAGCCCTAATGCCTTTTGGAATATGGAATATGGGCCAATGAGAGAATTTACCAATACATATTTCTGATTTGGGTAGGTTGTGGGGTGTCAAGCCAGTGTATCTAGGCTAGCTTAAGATCGGTCGACTTAATATCAACTTACCTAAAAAATGTCTCTTGCCTACAGGTGCTTTCAACTTCTCCTTGGCATTTTCGCGGCCTATTATCATAGTTAAGTACAAAAATGTCATAGCATATCATAAAATCGTCTTACTCTGATACAACAAAATATTGTACCCAAATGTAATAGAGATAACAAATATAGGTCATTACCCACTTAAAACTTCCTGTCAATCACTTTGATGTGTCTATCATACTTGTCTTGTTGCATCTTTGGATGAAAGAAAGTTCGCTACTTCTAATGTGTTGTGAAAGAAGCGATTGAACAATATAATTGACAAAATAAGAAAATAGATTGGACATCGAATTTACGTGGTTCGGTCATTGTGACCTATAACTATGGGGAGAGTAATAAAGAACCCTACTATAAGCGATACTACAAAGATTATCACCACACTGGAGTTACTTAAACACTGTCGGTGTTTCACAACCTCCAATTACACCTAATAACTCACAGTGTCTCATGAAGGAATTTACAATTAACTTCAACACTAAACGCTCTCGAAGTGTAATTCATGATGAAGTCGCCTCTCAGGTACTCTTCACTAAGAAACCTCTTTTTAGGAAATCTTCCTCAAATAAGAAACCTATTCAAAATAGTAAACCTACTCAAACTAGGGAAGTGTCTTTTTTCTTTTCTTTTCTTTTCTTTTTTTGCTCAAACTCGCGAGATATTTTAACATAATGAATATCTTAAAATCAATACCAGCTAATTAGCATGAACACTATGAAGCCAATCTTTCTTCGTCTTGTCAGAGAAACTATTGTTAAGGGGGTGAATGGTAACCATTCTCCTCCAGAAATTAACTGCTGGTCAGAAATTGATTTTTCTACTTCTACTCTAGAAGTAGAATTCTGGAGTAGAAATGCATTTGGTAAATAAGAGAAAATTTTTACTTCTAGAAGAGAAATAATATTTTAATATTTTTTTAGAATTTTAGAATTA
>BCNH02000001.1:6335905-6349733 GCA_001662345.2 Metrosideros polymorpha var. glaberrima | reverse complement strand
TCTCCAACTCCCTCCCTCCCTCCCTCTAGCAATTCCTCATCTCCTTCAACTCCATGGACAGCAAAATCGGACGATGCCTTCTTCGTCCCCGGCCGCGGAGCTCGAGCCCAAGGCTCGTGGCTGTCGCGAGCCTCGGGCTCGAGCTCCGCAGCCATGGCTGCTGCGAGTCTTGGGCTTGAGCTGGGCTCGCGGCCGTCGAGCTCTGCAGCCATGGCGGCCACGAGCCTCGGTTTCGAGCTCCTTGAGCTCCGCAGCCATGGCGGCTGCAAGTCTTGGGCTTGAGCTTCGCGACTTGAGCCGATGTCTTCTCCGTCCCCGACCATGGAAGGCTCGTGGCCGTCAAGCTCTGCATAAGCCATGGTGGCCGCGAGCCTCAAGCTCGAGCTCCGCGGCCAGAGTCAACGCCTTCGCCATGGCCACGAACCTCGAGCCCGAGGAAGAAGGAGATGAATTGCAAGAGCAAGAGAGTTGGAGAGAGTCGGGAGGAAGGGACGTGGGGGAGTACAAAAATTTGGTCTGACAGGGGGCCCGGCCTATGCCACGTGTCGCAACGTGGTTGGCTCCTCGCATTGTTGACTGGTGCCCTTTCTCCTCCCACTCTCTCTCTGCTGTGACTTGACCCCATGCTCTCTCTCTGCTCTGACCTGACTCCCTCGGGCCACTCTCCCCTCCCCTCTCTCTCTCTCTGCTCTATCCCCCTTGGGCCCCTTCCCCTCACGCTCTCCCACTTTCTTTCTCTCCTTCTCTTGCTCTCCACCGACGCTTTCTCTCCTCTCTTTGTTTTTTTAACGCGGGACACGCGTGTCCCACGCGTTGACCCATGTCCGAGTCTCGGACACACGGTCAACGCTCGGACACGCGTCCGACACGGACACGTGCACAATGTGCACGTGTCCGTGTAACATAGGGCATGACTAAGGGACTTAGGTCTCCATGGGTATTACTCAAAACTTGGCTCCTAGAACCAAGAATCGTGCTTTACGAACCCAGTGTCCCGAATCCGAGTGCCTATGTCCCCGGTCCATTCGTCCATGTGCAAGAGCTGCGGATTGGAGTTTGGCCCTTGCAATCTCGTATTTGGGCATTGAAGTCCCGGGTCCATGCTCCAAGGTCCGAAATTACGGTCTCAAGGTCCCGAGTCGAGGCACAGGCGTTCTAGGCCTCGCCCCTAGGGTGCTTAGGCCCATGGGAGAGGGTCTCGGGTCTGCCCTCGAGGTTTTTCTTTTTTTTTGGAGAGGGTGCTTAGGCCCTCGGGTCTGCCCTCGAGGTTTGCGTATCGAACTATTGAATCTAAGGGTCCGGTTCCCATACTTGAGGCCAGGGCCCTAGTTTGGACACAATGGTCAAGATTCTGGCGCTTGATGTCTCCAGTTTGGCCTTCGGTGTCTTGGGGCTAGGCTCTCGAGTCCCAAATTCGGCCCTTAGGGTCTCAGGTTTGGGTGATGTCCGGGGTCTAGGCGTGGTGATATAATGTTTAAGCCTTAGCTCTCGAGTCATGGGGACCTCATTGTTTTATCCTAGAATTTATTAAATTTCAGCCTTATTTGACTTGATGTGTTGAAAATCGGATCAGATGGTATCAAAATTGAGGCTCCATTTGTTTAGTAGACAATGAGTAGTTTGAAAAACATTTTCCTAAAAACGATCACTTGTACCGTATACAAAAAAATAAACAAACGAAAAATATTTTCATCGTTTATGAAAATTTTGAGATATAAATTGTTATCGATAATGAAAATATTTGTTGTTAACTAATTATTTCAACTGATACAAGCAATTGCTTTTAGGAAAATATTTTTCAAATCATCCAGTTTTTGTAAAACAAATGGAGCTTGAATAGTATTTATCGACAGCCTATCAATGATCCTGGATTTTGCCAAATCGAAACGTAGGATCTCAAAATGTAATACCTTTTAACCGCAATGGTCTGATCTTGAAGGAACAATCACAATATTTTGCCAAATTTGTCCATTTGGCCCAATCCTGAAGTTGAATAATATGCGGAATAGAATTTTTTGTATATTTCTGTATATTATACTAATGATACAAGGGCCTATTTATTGGCTATTCTAGAAAGCTATCTAAAGTAGTAAATCATTACAATATCAATTACAATAAATTAGAATCAATCAAGGAGGAACAATATCTCTAACAGAACAATATCTCTAACATCCCCCCTCAAACTCAAGGTGACATAGAAGATGTCAACTGGAGTTTGGAGAAAAGATCCTGAAAACGTCTAGGTGGATGGGCCTTGGTGAAAACATCAGCCGTCTAATCAACAGATGAAGTGGGAACAAGACAAACAGTACCACAAAAGCAAGTGAGAACGTATGAAGTAACAATCTATTTTAATATGCTTGGTACGCGCATGGAAAACATTATTATGTGCTATTTCAATAGCACTCCATTTATCGCAATAAATGATTGTTTCACCAAGTTGAATAATATGCGGAATAGAATTTTCTGTATATTTTTGTATATTATACTAATGATACAAGAGCCTATGTATAGGCTATTCTAGAAAGTTATCTAAAGTAGTAAATCATTACAATATCAATTACAATAAATTAGAATCAATCAAGGAGGAACAATATCTTTATTAGAACAATATCTCCAACACCTGAAAACATGCGATCCTCACAGTTTTTCCCTAGCATGTTGCATTTTTTTTATAAAAAAAAAAAATTGGCCACGAGCTTCCCGTGGGCACACAAATCAAGTCCATTAGACATTGCACGAAGAAAATAATACGCACGATAACAATTAGTCAAATTTCCTTAAAAAAAAACAACGGCTATGTGCTTCACATGGCAATTGCCATGTCGAATCGGCGCTACATCAACACGAGCCTCGCTTGTGCCTCAGCCAACTGAATACAGTGCAATGTCAGACTAGCACCTTCACTACTACGGCCAACTCGGCAACTACATTCGTCAAATGAGTGGATCAAGTTAGGTGTGGGTTGGGTTGAAAATGAGAAAATTATAAAAATAAAAAAAAGTCCTAAATTTATTGCAATTGTGCCAATTCAGTCATAAACTTATTTTTGCTAGTTAAGTCCTAAACATTTTACAATTATTCTAATTCAGTTCATCCGACAAATTTTGGCTGGTCGGCACTGACGTGGACACCGACCAACTATAAGAAAGCTGACGTGTCGATTTTTAATAAATTTTTATTTTTTGTTAATTTTATTTTTCCTTTTTTTCTTTTTTCTTTTCTTTTTCTCTCTATTTTTCCCCTCCCCTCCCTTTCTTCTTCCTCTAGCCGGTCACTGAAGCTCGATGACCGACTAGAGGCGACGGTCGATGAGGATGACCTCGCCAGCCGTCGAGCGAGGCTCACCCCCACTGCCATTGGCGAGGGCGAGCCTCGTCGTCGCTGGCAAGGCACAACATTGCCTAGTGATGATGAAGCAAGCAATGGCGACGAGGGTGAACCTCGCCCAACGATGGTGAGGCAAGCCTCGCTAGTGGCAGTAGGAGTGAGCCTCACCCGACGGCCGATGACCAGCTGAAGGAAGAAGAAGGGGAGGGGAGGGAAAAAAAGAGAAAAAGGAAAGAAAAAAGGAAAAAAAATAATTTACAAATTGATACGTCAATGTCAGCCGACCGACTGGTGTCCACGTCAATATCGGCCGACTGGCTAGTGTTCACATTAGCCCCAGCCTGTCACAATTTTTCGGATGCACTGAATTGGAGCAATTTGCAAAAGGTTTATGACTGAACTGGCAAAAAAAAAAGTTTAGAACTGAATTGGCACAATTGCAATAGGTTTAGAACTTTTTTGGTAATTATCCTGATCGAAAATGGTCCAATCCAAATTGACTCATTTAACTTTTTTTGACTCGTTTTTTATGTAATACAAATCTAGTGATCAATACTCGACTCTATCCATATTACTAAAATACTTGTATATTTAACAAAATTTAGGAAAATTCATACTCAAATTGAGGTAAAAGCACAGAGTGAGGGAGCGCAAGATCGAGTGAGGGCAAGAGAAAGTCATAAAGGTTGATTGGGTCTGAGTGAGTTGTGGACCTATTTAACACCCATATTATTTTGTACTTCACCATTCTAAATCCATTTATGAACCCATATAACTCAGCCCATCAAATATGGGTTAAAAAATGAGTTTATGTCCCATTTTGATAGGTTTACCAATAACATTACTAGTGCTCAATGATAGCCCAAGCATTGGCCAGCACGCCAACTAGAGCAAGTTGCCGAAATCAAGCATGTTTTTGTGCTTGACACACGTTTTAGAGCCTTTTTTAGCCCTCATAAAGTATTTTCTCCTATTTTGATCATATTTATAGTTAGGGATAAGTGCACCAAAAGTCTTAAAACTTGTCCGAAAAGTGCAATTAAGTCTTAAAACTTTCAAAAAGTGCAATTCTAAAACTTGTCAAATTGATGCAATCGAGTCTTTTTGTTCACTCCGTTCAATTTTGGCTAACAGAAAATGCTGACTTGACTTTTTTTTTCATTATTTTCCTCAAAAACTTGGCGCCCACCAAGTGCCAAATCAAAAAATAAAAACTTAAAAGAAACTGATAAAAAAAATTTAAAAAAAATCAAAAAGAAGGTAAGAAAAGCTTATGGTTCATCTTATTAATGTACAGTTCATCTTCATTGTGGAGTTTAGCCATGGTGGCACAAGCTTTGTCGAGCTTGGCCTTGGCAACTCAAGCTTCTTCGACGCATTTGTCCATATTAATTAATTGTTCTTGGACATACTTTTTCCCTCTTGAATTTGAACCATTTCCTCTAAAATTGCAGTTTAATATGGATTGTACAAATTTGTCATATCCCAACTCTAAAAGTACAAGGAAAATGACACAGTTGTCCTCTTACTTGAAACGCAGCCTCAAATACAAACAAACATAAACATGTCATTAAAATATGTAACCGTCAATATATTTGATAAAATGAGGAGTTAGTTGCAAAATCAGAGTTCTAAAATCCATATATATATAGACACACACACATCTCCAAATTAACAACTAAACCCGACAAGGATCATTAGGTATATCCAATTTCCTCTACTCATACTCAAACTCAAATTCAACTATCAAAAGTTCGACGTTAGAGCACTCTCATCCTACTTACCGCTAGTTGAAGAATCTAAAAATGATTTTAAATAAATGTAGCGACCAACCACAACCCTGTGAGTAGTACATATCTATTCTAAACAGATTGAGCATCCACTGTACATATTACACAAAGCAAGACTAGAAAACACATTTATACAAATTAGTATATAACAAGCATACAATATCAAATTTGATCAACAAACCTTTAGATGTCTCAGAAATACTCGTTCCATCAACAAATCAAAGCAAACATCAATGGTCCAATCAATTGAACAATCAATACTCAATACCCAACTAATGTCACACTTAAAGCCTTATGACAAGGGCTAACAAGATTCTCTCCCTTGGCTAGGACTCTACATATATCAGTAAGTGACTAGGCCCAAACGGACTATCGTAAAATCCCATGATTCAACGACACCCAAAAGTTTCTTCACAACATACTTTCACAACTTACTGAGCTCTAGAGTGTACCCAGCAAACCAAAATCTACACTGATCAGAATTTCTATCTCTATTACGAAAATTTCTTCGATTAGATAAATAAATGGTGCAAATCCTTACTCAGTGCTACGAAACGTAGTTAATCCGACCCTTCAAGACATTCGAAGCGCGCGAGCATATCCGTCTCTCTTTCTCTCTTTTGGTCGTGCTCTTTCTCTTCTTTCTTGCTTGCGATTCTCTCTCTCTCTCTTATTTTTCTATTTTCTGTTTTGCAGACTAGTCCCTTTCCTTTTCTTCTTTTGATACTTCTAGCTGCAGATATAATGAAGATGGGCTTAAAAGAGGTTGGGCTAAAGTCATAGCTTAAAATATAAAAACATGGGCTTGGGCCCCCTTTTTGTAGCCAAAATATCACAAGAACTATCCATTGACGGTATACTAAGGGTCGTTTGTTTCGCAAAAAATAAATGATTTAGAAAATATTTTTTTTAAAATGATCTCTTGTATCGCTTATAGAAGTGAAAGAATGAAAAAATATTTTCATCATCCATGAAAATGTTTAGGAATAAATTGTTGTCGATAATGAATAAATTTTTTTATTAGCTGATTATTTCAAGCGATATAAATGATCATTTTTAAGAAAATATTTTTCAAATTATTCATTTTCTGCTAAACAAACAGAGCCTAAGACGATGTTGCAATCGATCAAGTCCAACATAGTGATAGTGACCATGATGCTTAAGCAAAGTCGAGCTCTTTGACAGCGAGTAGCACTGAAATGGCAAGAGTACCCAAAAAGGGCATGAAATCTAGAGACGAAAATGATGTTTATGTATCTTTCACTGTATATGTGCGCAAGATTAGTTTTAGTGTTAGAAAGCAATATGGGAAACAAGCGAAGCAAGAGAACATAAAAAGGCAAACATTTTGTTGTTCGAGATTTGATTATGGCCAAGCTCAACGAAGCTCGAGTGGCCATGGCTGCGAGCTTGATAAAGCTCACACCCGATGTAGGATTTTAAGATGTTATGAACTCCTTCACTTAATTAACAGTGTCCTAGTTAGTGTTGATTCGCATCGTCTAGCGATATTCCCTTATGTGATGTGTGTCCAATCTGTTTCTATCCGTTCCGCCATTTCAGAAGTCTATTAAGAATTATACCTCATCCAAGCCTTTTCATCCCCAACAATCATCCCCGCCCTTGTTGGACCGAGTACGGGTGTTCCATCTACAAAACACACATTTACTGGATAATGTCATGCTTTTAATATCATCCATAACGGTTCAACCAGTTTTATATAGGCTGTTCTTTATTAGCAGTTCGACTTATCTCGCATGTATGAAATCCTAAAATTCTTTTAATAATGTAACTATAAGTTGATCACCAAAACCCTTTTTCTGATAAGTTAATTATTCTTTTAATTGCTGTGGTGATTGTACGACAAAACTTTCCCTTCCCCGATTTAACTTTAGGATCTAGTAGAAGCTGCCCGCTTTGACCGTCGCCGTCCTCTTAGTCAGACGAAGGCATTTTTGCAAGAATCAAAAAACGAATCACACCGACGAATCACAGTCACACAAATGCTAACCCTGGATAAGTCAGAAAGGGCAAAGCCTCCACACAGAGAGAGAGAGAGAGAGAGAGAGAGAGAATGGCTCATGCAGTTGTGACCTCCTCGCACGTCCTCATCTCTCCTCACTTGATCTCCAATTCGATTCTCAGGCTGCGCCACCCGAAGTCACCGACTGCTCCTTCCACCCCTGCCGTGGCCTCACGCCCACGATGTGAGGCCACACAACAGTCCACGGCGATGCCACAGCTCAGGACTTCAACAAACACCCCAACGGTGAAGACGAAGAGCAGTTACGAGATCGAGAGCTTGACGACGTGGCTGTTGAAGCAGGAGCAGGCAGGCCGCATCGACACGGAGCTGACCATAGTGCTCGTGAGCATCTCCTTGGCTTGCAAGCAGATCGCGTCGCTCCTTCAGCGGTCGAGCATCATCAACCTCACCGGAGCTCAAGGCACCATCAACGTCCAAGGGGAAGATCAGAAGAAGCTCGACGTCGTGTCCAATGAGGTTCGTATAACATGGTGGCCTGGTGGGCACAATTCAATACTACATCTTGTCTGCGATTAGATCAAAGTTCGCTTAGCGTTCTATCGATGATTCAAACACGAGGTAAGAGTTCTAATGTCTTGCAAATTGATTGGAGATTAAATGTCAAATGTGTTGGAACATCTTTCCAAAATCTGTTGATTAAGGGTCTATTTGATAACAATTCTGTTCCCAGGAACAATTTCCGAGTATAAATGATTTTTTTCTGATTTTGTTCCAGAGAACAAAGAAGTAGGTTTTTTTTTTTTTCTTCTTGTTTCTATTTCAAATTTGTTCCCGGATATAGAAAAATTAATTGACGTTACCAAATATATTTATGTTCTTTTTCTATTCCCAAGAACAAAAGAACAAGAATCATAGAAATAGAAGCATTACCAAATAGGCCTCAAGTGATCTGCTGCAAGTTTAATATTCTAGCATTATTCAGGGAGATATTGCACTTTGTATATGTAAATCGAGCCTTGTATGTTAGCTCAGGCACTTTTTAAACACAACTTAACTGAAACTTAATAGAATTTTAGGACCCTTTTAGAAGTAAGAACATGACAGATCGATTTTTCTGGTGAGTTCCCTCGGAAGTTCGACTAATGTGGGCGATGATGTAGGTGTTCTGCAATTGCTTAAGGTAGAGTGGAAGGACGGGGATCATAGCATCGGAGGAGGAAGATGTACCCGTCGCCGTGGAAGAGACCTACTCAGGAAACTATGTCGTCGTCTTTGACCCTATCGACGGATCTGCCAATATTGACACTGCAATGACCACGGGATCCATCTTCGGCATTTACAGCTCGGACGAGCAATGCCACTTTGCTGACGACGACAGCTCAATGCCCACGGTAACTATATTCCCCTGCCATAGTAGTTTCGTTCTGTCACCAAAAGTCATACATCTTCGGATATATAGTTTCGCTGTCCTAGTTAATAAGGAGAACAACTATTTATTCTTTTACATGAGGCTACAAGTATGCTTTTTGATTCCTAATGCGAAATCAAATAAGCTTATCCTGTACTGTCTGCGAGTCCCCAACATCTTGGAAGCTAAACACTGCTGTGGCACAGCTCGACCAAGCTAAAGAGAGGTGCATCATCAGCGTCTGCCAACCGGGCAGCAACTTGCTGGCGGCCGGTTATTGCCTCTACTCTAGCTCGGTAGTCTTCACACTCTCGATAGGGAACGGGGTGTATGCTTTCACCTTAGATCCTGCCTACAGTGAATTCGTGTTGACGCATGAGGACATCAAGATACCGGAAACAGGTAAAATCTACTCGTTCAATGAGGGAAACTACGACCTGTGGGAAGAGAAATTGAAGAGCTACCTCGACCATCTCAGGCAGCCGGGCTCCAATGGCAAGCCGTACTCTGGCCATTACGTCGGATGCCTCGTCGGAGAGATCCATCGGATGCTGCTAGTTGGTGGAATATATGGGAACCCCAAAAACAATAACGCTAAGAATGGGAATCTGAGGCTTTTGTATGAGTGTGCACCAATGAGCTATCTGGTTGAACAAGCTGGAGGAAAAGCAACCGATGGCGTCCAGAGAATACTCGACATCAAACCAGAAAAGGTAAGAATGTACCATGACAAATTCTTGTCACCGTAGACATTTGCCACAGCAGTATCTTGGTCAGACTCCCCACATTACTTTTAACCCAATAAGCTCCGTCATAAAGATGTTGGTAGGAGCTCTGTTCTTTGAGCCCAGCAGAGCTAATACTTTGTTTCATCAGGAATCAATCAGATGAATCCATTTTATAGAAAGCTCGTACTCATTTCATTTGGTTTCTTTCCATCGGCAGATCCACCAGCGGACACCAATATTCATCGGAAGCCCAGATGAAGTGGACAAACTACAGAAGTACTTGGCTTGAGTCAGGTGCCTCACTTGTGGAATATTATCATACAGACTCAGTTTGTTGTTGGTGTGGTTGGCATAAGATGTTGCATCATAAAGCAAGGAAGTCCAGGAATTAGCCAGCGACGCCAAGTGCTCGAAGCGGGTCTCAACAGGGATAAATTTCGTCAAAGGTGGCAAGTCTTAGAATTGTAAAAGTAAGGTGAGATTTTTCCTACAAAAAAGCAGCACTTTGCCACCTTGACAACGTTTCTCATTCAAGCTAGTCGGAAATGGCGTGGGCGTAGGACATCATTCCGCTGCTTATGCACAAGTAGATGTAGATACTTGCAGCAACACAATCTTCAACCTCAGCATTTCAAGGCAAAAATGTTTTCCTCGTGTGAGAGTAATCATGTAGCCTGTCAAAATCAGAGCTAGAATGTCAATCTTCATTAAGTTAATAACTAGGTCTGAAATCTTATGGCATGATTTTCACAAACTGCCGGAATGTCTAATATGATTTCCTATGGATCCTTATCCAGGCACGTCACATTCACGGTGAATGTCACAAATCCTCATCAACATTGCTAATAAGCTAGTCAAGGTAAATGATCTTGTATTTCGCAATTGACAGATTGCGCCAGTCACAATAGGAATATTATGCTGTAATAAACCGATGCAGGAACTTCCAGCAACTTCTTGCAAGATAAATATGTAATGACATCCAAGACATTTGCCCATTTGCAAAAGAGCATGTTAGCTTGTTATGATGAAAGACTGACGCTGCCATGATCAACTTGGAATTGTAGTGATCAGCAAAGACACCCAGAGACATAGCTGAAAGCCTGAAAACAATAGTCAGTGCTCTACAGATAGCATCCAAAGTTTACCGTATTTGTTAGTCAATCAAACGAGTCTGATGGAATGCTGCAGAATAATCACTCGGAAGTTCAGTTCATCAGCAACGAAGAAAATGACTATGCTTATGTTAGATTAGATAAGCATTAAAAAAAAGGGAATGGAGTGGGCTGTCCAATTAGATTTAGATCATGTCGCAGTTAGTACTGTAATTGCACCACATCTGCTTATACTAAAGTTCCCCTTTAGGAAGTTGATACTTGGCAGCACAATTCTCCAGGTCCATCTAAATCTCAACTCTTAAGAAGTTCAAAATTTAATATATACACTCAAATTGAATATCTAAAGACAGAATGTGAAACATGAGAAACTCAAAATTAATTCCTCTATCATCAAAGATTTTACTGTTGCAATGTTTATTATTTAGACCTGAAACAAATTTGCTAATGACTCTTTTCTGCATGTATTGTGATGAGACTGGCTGTCACATTTGCTGGAGATTCTGAAGATGATGAGCCCCCAAGTTATTACCCTCTGGATCATAAGAAGACGTGCAGACCACATGAAAAAACGTGAAAAATTAACCTGTAGTTGGCTTGGCAAATTCAATATTCGTAGTTTTCCGAACATTACAGTTGATTACAGGTTTTCCTACGAATTTCTGATCACTTAAAGAAAGCTTAGGAGATCCTAGAGTGCAAAACTCAGTTGAACTATTGCATTCTTTGGATTCTGTATTGGTAGTTTGTCACCATCTAACTGCATCCAATCTGCAGAATACGAGGTAGTGATAGACCAGTCCCTTCACGAAGTCCTAGAGAATGCAAGACAACTACAAGAAGTTATTGCTCGGGTAAAATTCAGCGCAATGCTATAATACAAGCACGAAAATACTCACATTGATAAGATTAACCACATAAGTTGATAAGCAGCTCCTGGAACAACTGATGACCAAACATATTATTAGGGGAACTTTATACGGAAATACACATGAATGAAAAAAATAAATAGAAGAGCTAGTGAAATACGAAGGCCGCTATAACAACCACAATTATAAACATTCAGTATCACCTTTGCTAGTGAGTTATTTGCAGATCCAATAAATGACATCCAAGATGCATAAAAGCAGAAACTATAGCAACACTCCATCAAAATGTCTGAATCATTTTAGCCGAAAGCCAAATTGATCAAAGTCTAGCCAAAATAAAGCGACCTACTCTGTAGCCATTAGTCAATTCGAGAAAAACCAAAACCATTTTATCCAAGGAACGGCCCAACCCTGCACCACTAAAGAGGGAACTTAGCTTGCGAACAGTTATTCTATGCTCTTTGCTCTAACATGCACATGCATGGTTACATTAGAAAGAGCATGATGCTTGAGAAAAATTATTCAACCGGATAATCTATCACCTCAGTGTGGAAAGTAGTAGTTGGTATCAGAAGGCTATTAATTTTTCTGAGATTACTTGCCATTTCTTAGTGAGTGCTTCAGCGGCAAGCCACCTCATTATCTGTTACAGCCCTTTAAGCCACAATCCAGTCGTCCTCAGACATAATCCAGTTCAAAAACCCAGTTGTGACCTCCTCTTGCCTCTTATATACACAGGGATCCTATGCTCAACTAACAAATATCCTCGTGGTTGAATCATTCCTCCATCTTGTGCATTTCCCATCTCTCTTTTAACTTGTTCTTTTCTAATCAAAGCAAGTACTAGACAAGAAGATTTAGTGATAGAGAAAAGTAACCCAACCATAGTACAGTGACCTCACACGACAGTTACAAGGCTGTCACGGATACCTTCAGAGGTCACCTACTGACCCGACATCGATGATGCAGGAGATAATCAGTCCTGTTTTCTCTCCACTACCAGGACTACCAATTGGCGTACCCCAACTCAGGAACTCTTCGATATGTAGTGAGACTGGAAAAGCCAGGAACACCCCAATATAGGGGTCTCAGGTTTCATTTCCCAATAGTCTCGCCTTAGTTTGTCAATGTTTCAACATGCTGGCAGCATCTAGTGAGAGAAAACTCTAATGTTGAATATATACCTGAATGGAAGAAGTATTTCAGTCATTCATGTTATGGTAACTAAGAGGCCCATGTTCTTAGTCCAGCACCCCGCCGCCACCCCTACCCTTTCATCGCCGCCACCATGCTCTACCAAGTGGCCTAGAATTAGTATGCCAATGCACGTGCCTACTGAATCATATATGTTGGGTGATACAGTTTCTACAAGAGTCACCAGTGATCTCCACAAGAACATGACCCCTCCCTGAAGTGGTGGAAACGATTCACATCTCTGACAATTATAACCCTCTTTGTGACCTTTGCAATTAGTTTCACAGCAGAGTGGCAATCATCACACATCCTTAGATTCTTGATGACACGCAAGGGTGCTTCTGACGGTGTTTTCAAGAGACCATATGCTATGGCCAATTTTTCACTGTGATAACTGAGATAGTCTTCCTTTTGTTCATCTTCCACATCATGCAACACACCAGCGATATCCGGTACATAACCCAACTCTTTGATCTTGGCCAAAAGTTCCCCAACTTTCTCATATATCTTCAAATACTCAGGGTGTGAATTATCATCTGAAACAAATACGTGTGTTGTGTCTTTAATTTCTATCCAGCTGACCCCTGGCTCTTTCTTGATACTCGTCTCTCTCATCAGCTTCCGAATGTTCACCACCCCATCCCACCTCTTTGCCTTGGCATACATATTAGAAGCAAGAATGTATGTCCCAACGTCAGTAGCATCCATTCTGATGACAATTTCTGCAACACGCTGGCCTAACCCATATTGCCGATGGACATGGCAAGCATTGAGCAACGTGCGCCAGGCAACAGTATCCCACTGTACAGGTGTAGACTTCATAAAATTTTCTGCTTTATCAAGCGAACCGGCCTTGGTCAGAAGCCTAATGATGCAGGTGTAGTGCTCTAATCCAGGTTCTATCCCATAATGTCTCATCAGATGGTTCAAATAAAAAAGCGCTTCCTGCTCAAGACCCAAGTGAGCACAAGCAGATAAAACTCCCACAAAAGTTACATAGCTAGGAAGCTCCCTTGCGGCCATCATTTCTCCAAAAACTGATAAAGCTTCCCTTCCAAGCCCATGTTGGGAGTATCCACATATCATTGAATTCCAAGTAGCAAAGTCCCGATGCACCATTTTAGAGAAAACTTCATATGATGCTTCTATGTCGCCACTCTTGGAGTACATATTAATTAAAGCATTCCCAACATTAGCGTGGTTTTTAAAACCTGACTTTTGCACTAATGCATGCAAAAGATGCCCGTGCCTTAGTGCAGATAAAGCTGCACAGCAATTTAACAAAACAACAAAGGTGTAATCATTTGGTGGAACACATTCATTCTTCATCTCCGGCAAGAGATTAAGTGCTTCCTCAAAGAATCCATTTTGAAAGTAAGCAGTCATAACTGCAGTCCATGTCACAACATT
>BCNH02000001.1:6277495-6319460 GCA_001662345.2 Metrosideros polymorpha var. glaberrima | reverse complement strand
TTATTTTTTACTCGTTTTTCAGTCTTATCTTAAATGTACCAAACACTTGATAGGATAAGATATATCCACCTTTACAATCCAAATGATTTTTTATCCTACTTTATCCTATCCTATCCCGATCCTTTTCCTGACAACCAAACGCAGCCTTATTCTATCCTCAATGGATAAGTATACTATGAAGTTCAAAAGATCCCCATATTTACCCTAAAAGATATATAACCATAGTAACATATAATTTTTTATTTTGCTTTCTAAATTTTATGGCTTGCGCTATTTTCACCTCTTAAATAGCTTTAAACACTATAATATTTATATTATCCAAAATAAACCTTGTTAAAACCTCATTAATGGTAAGATTAATGAAAAAGGAAAAACATACAATTGACGTGGATCAATCAATCTTGGAATTTTATCCACCTTTCCCTAACTATTGTTTGTTCTTCTTTTGGGTTTAAAAATCCTCTAAAATTTGAGTATTTTAATCAATTAATGATTGGAATTAGATTTTAAAAGAATATCAATAAAGCAATGGTCTTTAGAACATTTACTTATAATCTCTCTAAAGTTCAATATCTAATAACTCAATGGGAAATATAACTTTTTTGTTCAATTTTTTAGAATTATTTGGTTAAAGTTGTGAACCCTTTATGTTTATAATTGAAAATTGAGATATGTTAATTACTAAAAATTACCAATATTCAGACTCATTATAATAAATCCTTCGCGGAGTTTAGCTTAAGCACATTGATAAGTATACGAGAGGAAATGAAGTTTGTATTAAAACGAATGGAAAAACACAGGAGGTGGTGGAATAAAACATTTTTTTATTAGAGATTGAATTTTAGAGATTGTAAATAAATGTTCTAGACACCATAACTTTTTTGTTATTCTTTGAAAATGGAATTCAAATCATTAAGTTGATTAAAATACTCGAAATTCAGAGGATTCTCTTAAAAGAGAATGAATCCGTGTAAACTTCTATGGACACAAAAGAAAAAGAAACAACAGCAAAGGAAGGGAAAATTGTCCAAAAAGTTCTAAAATTATTGCACTTTTGTCAATTCAGTCATACATTTTTTAATTGTACTAATTAAGTCTTAAACCTTTTTACGTTTTACCAATTGCATCTATCCGACTAATTTTGACTGGAAATCATTGACGTGGACACCAATCGTCCTACGTGACATGGCAGGTGATGACGTTTTCAATTTTTTTTATTAATTATTTTTTCCTTTTTCCTTTTTTTTTTGATATGGCAAGGGTCCTCGAGCCCTCGTTGGCCACTAGGCAAGGATCGTCGGGCCCTCACCCGGATCTGAGCGAGGGCTGCAAGGCCCTTGCCAGCCACAGTAAAAAAAAGAGAAAATAAGCATAAAGAAGAAAATGAAAAAGTGAGGGAAAATTCATTAAAAAAATTCGAAAAAAATTAAGAAATTAAACAATTATCCACATCAGCGTTGGCCGTGCCACATAGAATGGTCGGCGTCCACATCAGCGATTTCCAATCAAAATTAGCCATATTGACTCAATTGGCAAAACATGAAAAGGTTTAAGACTCAATTGCAAGGTTTAGAATTGAATTGGTAAAAGTGCAATAAATTTATAAATTTTTTGGATAAAGATCCTGAGCTTGATTGAACCACGTCTAAACATGTATTTCCTTTTTCATCAATCTCATCAATAATGAGTTTTTTTCATTTTTAAGTGTGAGCTATTTTAGATTATATAAATTTTACGGTGTGTTTGTGTTTCAGGGCCATTTGAGGGATGAAAACCATTTTTATTGGGGAAAAAAAACACGAAGATTCCATGCAATTTCCTCTCCAACTCTCGCGAGTGCGATGTCGTGGAAGAACACAGCCCGCAATCACCACGACCATCCCCCACCGCTCGTCTCGTTCCATATGCGAACCTCAAACTCCTTCCCCAAGCAAAAACTCCCTTCACTGAACAACTCCCTAATCTTATAAATCTCCTTCATCTTCCTGATTTCCTGCATCGAAATCGAATCAACTCTCGCTACAAATTCCCAAAATGGGCATGATTCTCGGCAAAATCTCCGTCGAGACCCCGAAATACCAAGTCCTCCGCTCCTACGCCGACTACGAGATCCGCCACTATGCCCCCGCCGTCGTCGCCGAGGTCACCTACGCCCCCTCCCAGTTCAACGGCAACCGCGACGGCGGCTTCTCCGTCCTCGCCAACTACATCGGCGCCCTGGGCAACCCCCAGAACGCCAAGCCCGAGAAGATCGCCATGACCGCCCCGGTGATCACCAAGAGCGAGAAGATCGCGATGACGGCCCCGGTGATCACCCAAGGGCCGCCCGGGGGCGACGGGGAGGAGGAGGCGGTGACGATGCGGTTCGTGCTGCCGGCGAAGTACGGGAGGGCGGAGGAGGCGCCGAGGCCGTTGGACGGGAAGGTGGTGGTGAAGGAGGAGGAAGGGAGGAAGTACGGGGTGGTGAGGTTCGGCGGGGTGGCGACGGAGGCGGTGGCGAGGGAGAAGGCGGAGAGGCTGAGGGAGTGGCTGGAGAGGGATGGGCATAAGGTGGCGGGGGAGTGGGTGCTGGCGAGGTACAATCCGCCGTGGACGGTGCCTCCGTTGAGGACCAACGAGGTCATGATTCCGATCGAGTGAGGGGCGGAGCGGAGTGGGGCAAGCAAAAGCAGATTTGGCATTAGGGGTTTGGCTTTCCTTTTCTTTTCTGTTTTTTGTATTTTCTCTAATTTTGTTTGTTTTCGTTATTTTTCTTGACTAGCTTTTACTTAATAAAAAGTGAGCATTAATTTATGCTTAGTGTTATCATATCTTAAGGTCTTTTCATATGTAACTTCCGAAAATATGTGAAGAAATAATGCATTCATGGTATAATAATCCATAAGAAAAGAGAAAATGCAACGAAAAAGAAAAAGTGAGGGAAGGAAAAAAAAAAAAAAAAGAGCACCAAGAATCCGGTTGGCTACGAATATGTGAAGTGGCAACTCCAATTTCATGTAGTCAGAATTCCATTAATGCATGCTTTGATGAAAGGACTAGAATAAGTAAAAAGCCACTGGCTTCGATAAAAAGAAAAGAAGGAAGAAATTGGTGCAAACAGTATGAAGAATTTGATGTGTCGGTCGCACGGGGGCCACGACGCGACCGATCGGTCGCATTGCCAATGCAACATGTGTCCCAACCAACTTGTACGCCTTCGAAACTCTCCATTGTTATTGGCCGGTTACAGCCATGCGTCATTGCCATCGACTATCACGTAATATTATTACTCCTTCTAATGGCTGACAAGTGGTGATACTCACGAATGGGTATTTGATTGTAATTTTGTACACATTGCATACTTTTGGCTATTTATATGGATATATAATTACAAATTATTCCTTAAGCATTGCCTCCAAACTTGACACTCTAGATAACAAGAAGTTGATCATTCTCCTTGCAAGGAATAGTTTTCTTGCACTCTCCACTTTTTAAACTTCCAGTTAGGATGTGGCCTCACTCAATATCATAAGTTTTGTTCCACAAAAAAAAAAAAAAAGCAATAGTGAGCTTTAAGGCATCTTTGTTTCACGGAAAACTCAAGTTTCAAAAAATATTTTTTGAAAAATGATTTCTTGTATCGCTTATAAAAATGAATAAATGAAAAATACTTTCATCACCCATGAAAATAGTTAGACATAAATTATTGTATTTTTCATGAACTAATTTTTTTAAACAATGATCATTTTTCGGAAAATGTTTTTCAATCTTGAATTTTTCATGAAATAGACACACCCTCACCCTTAATTAGTGTTAAAGTTCCAATTTGACAGTTATGAGAAATGCTACTTAGTATATCTTTGAAAAGATTTTATCATCTTCTCTCCAATTATTTCTAGCCATATGTAATGTGAATTATCTTGGAACTAAAATAACATATAATACAACATAACGTATACAATGACGTGACAGATAATAATATGCAAGAATATCGAAACAATTTACAAATATGCACAGTCGTAGTCGTATAACTATCGTGTTGTAAAAATAGTATCATCATATTATAACTTTCGATTGATTCACACTATTAACTTTCTTGACATTTTGTACATGAATCCTCGAAAGTAAAAAGATACGTCTTTTAATGTTTGATTTGTAAAATATATATACGTTTATATATCTAAAAATGGTGAGAAGAACGTGAATATGTTCTCATGAAAAGCTCGGATTAATGTCTAGTTGTAGATGTGTCAAAATGAATCTTTGACCCACTTTTAAACCTATTTTTTATTCAACTTGGTCATATATGAATTGATAAATTTAAAAAAAAAAAATGGATCGCATATGGATTTCGGCTTCTAAAGCCCATTCAAAAATACTTTCTAATGGGTTTTAACCCAGCCCACCTGAGGCAGACTTCTCTCTGCTCTCTCGTCTTCATTCCCCTTCGTCTTCGTCTCGTCCGTTCACGGATCCCCTTTAATTCGACGACGGAGTCTCTCTCCGTCTTAATGCCGACATGGCGACGGCCATCACCACCACGATGGACAGCTCCGACATGATCGTCACCTCCTCCCTTGACAAGTCCATCATCCTCTGGCACCTCAACGACAAGGTCTACGGTGTCCCGCGCCGCCGCCTCATCGGCCACTCCCACCTCATTTAGGACGTTAACTTCAAACCATTTCAGGCAAATGCTCTCCTCCTATGCCTTTGTCTAGCCAAACCTTGCTTCATTCGATATACCTGTCTCTATCTTTCGTCAAAAGCCTCAAACAACAAACCATAGTCTTTCCTCGAAAGCAAGAAACGACGGCGACTGAAGATTCCATCCCTCGTACTCCAAGTACTCGTCTTCGACGTCAAAATGTTGCTTTTCAAGCAATATCTCGTGCTCTCATGAAAACTCAAATGGCGATTCGTGCAGTGGCTGCGGTGGCTGGAGCTCAATGCATAAGTGACGGTCTTCTTGCTGATTGGCTACAGTCCTGTTCTAGTGTGAGAGATATTCAGCTCTGATACCAGCTGTCGGCCGCCTACCTCGGGCGGCTCCCTAGGATCGCCATAGCTAGATCTACAACATACATAGAGGGTAAAGAAGTTTGTGCACCTGGTTTGGGATCCATCGTTCTTGAATGCGGAATACGACGATCCGCAGCTGAAGTCCTTCTCCTCTATCACCCTCTGAATCCCTGGCTCAATGAGGCGGCCCTCGCACAGAGAGTTTGTCTCTGAATCCTTTATGCGAGTTATGAGTGTGTTAGGGCTAGAGGAGAGACTTTAGCGCTATTTATAGAGTTTTGAGCCGGGCCCTCTCATTACGGGCCGGGCTCAACTCGGCCCACACATGCCAGGCCCATATTAGACTGATTAAGAAACCTTATATCTCACCTTTATTAGACCAAACCCGTATACAGTAATTACACCGTAATACGTCAATTACAATTATCAATTAATGTCGCCCACATTAGGAAAACTCTTACAGTTGTAGCTTTGAAATGTTCATGGATCAGCTCTGCCTACTTGAAACTAATCTGATATCTGCATACTTGAGACAGGAAGGTGTTTGACGAAATGTCTAAGAGGAATGTGGTGGGTGTTGAGAAAACCTCCTAATATATTTTGAAGTTAACAAAACTATTCATGATTTATATCAATCTTGATAAATGCAATAAGTGTTTATGTTCGAAAGGTTTCTTTATGACTAAAAGACCTATAGGAACAAGTCTAGAAGAATGGGAAATTCATATTTGACTTTGGAGCATCAAGGTTTTATGTTTGCAGAATCCACATCCTTATCGTTGTTATAATATCTTGGCAAGAACAGAAGAAAGATACAACGAACCATGTGAATATCAGCAAGGCAACTGCATCAATATCAGCTAGGCTACTGCATGGATATCATCCCATTAAAGGCGGGATATCAGTAAGGCAAAAGCCGGATATTGTCAAGGATTACACTTAGATATCAGCAAGGCAAAAGTAGGACATTAGCAAGGTTCTACACTTGAATATCAGCAAACGTCGAATATCATCAAAGTATTGCGATGGCTCAATATTAGCAAAACACTTGTTCTACATGCGACGAAAATATTGTCACATACTTTAAAACTATTATTTTGGTATGGATTCATACTTTAGAAGATATTGATTGGCTTTCAAGATTATCTTTGTGATATATTTAATCATGCAAGATATTTTGATTGATTGGCAATCATCTCGAAGGCAAGAGTTTTTCTATAGTTGAAGAACTCTACGTATGAAAACCAAGATTTGTTTATATAGGCGACCAAATCGACGGGGTCTCTAATTGTTCTACCTTGTCGGCTACCCTAATCTTCTCATCAATTGTTCAACAGCTAGCTTGGAAATTGATCCTCATGAAAATTGTCTAGCGGGAAGTTTTCAATGTCGAGAAGTATAAAAGAAGACCAAGACACCGAAGAGAGAAATTGATCAAGAATACAAAGTTTCAAAGCTCAAGAGAACTTCTTCAGATAGTCTTACTTATCTTCTGTGAGCATTCAATTGCAATCTATTGAGAAGTGTTAACAGAGTGATAGCTTGTGTTTAGGTGTGAGATAGTAAGTCCTATTAACTTGAGTATTAGCAACACCAACTTTGAGAAGAAATGCTTGAGTATAAGCCGCACTTGCTACTGTAACTTCTCATTAATTAATTAGTGGAATATAGCCAATAGGTTGTCAGCGTGGGAAAATGGACGTAAGCTCATATTCAAGTACTTCTTTATAGAAATATCACACTCGTTAGCTTGAATATAACCTGAACCCGATCATATTCATACTATGTTTTATCTGATCAAGCTCATATCCATCTTGACACTTGAATTCTACAATAATTTGTCATAATTTTTTCAAATATCAACTCCCCTCTATGTGATATTGTTAGCCAACCTCAGTTGGTTGGACAGTTGAGAAATAATGATGTGGAAGAGAGGAATTTGGAATTTGTGTATATTCAGATGCCATCAAGCAACTATAATATTATGGATGGTGAATCTCCAAATCAATTTGTTGAGGCATATGTTGAAGTTATAAATGGAGAGGAAGGGAATAATTATAACGGCCAAAGACATTACCTACCACAATCTCTCTCAAAATATTAATCAATTGTCAAAATATATTTGATATATTTTCAACTTTCCAGTAAGCCTTGAAGATAGTATGAAGCTGATGTATTATCTAGTTCATTGGAAAGATTGTCCTTGAAATTTTTTGAAATCAAGTTCTTTTGGTAAGGATAATTGTGGCAAATTGACTCCTTTTAACAACTTGGGGAGATTGGTGCGGGAGCATTGGACTCTATCGATCAACTCACAAGCTCAACTTGAACCTTGTCGATTAATCCAACTCAAGCCTTACTTTTAGAAGCAAAAGGCCAATTTCAGCGATAGTCTAATTCGATGGATCCAAGTTAAAGGTACCGATTCTGCAAGATAGTTGCCGACAAGTTGTCAATCGACTATCTAGATGTCGATATATATGTTTATTTTTCATTTCAAGACTACTAATCGACTACCTAGCAACTAGAGGCTGTTTAGGATGATTTTCTTTGTTGTTTGTCGATCATCTACGGTGTTCATTCAGCTTCAAAAACTAGTTCACGAATTTAGAGGGACTTATCAAGTTTCAATGCATATAATGCTAGTTAAATGCATTTGGTCCTAGTTATCAAGTCTCTTAGTTCACACTTTTTTTATTAGTCTTTATTGCGGTGTTGTTTTCAAGAGTCATAATTAGAATTCTCCAAGAGTCTGTTCTGGTTTTCAGGAATTCCAAGAGTTTTCTATTTTGTTTAGCAATATCTCCATATATAGAGGCATAATCTCAATTGTAAAGAAGACAAGACTTGACTATTGAGAATATATGATATTACCTTATGTGCGAGTGAATATCTTTCCTGGTTCTTTAACCCTAGAAGATAGATTCTTCCTTGTTAATGAGTCAAGAAGCCCTTTATCCTTCACTAATAGTTTTTCTTTAGGCCTTGGCCTCACTATCCCGAAGTCATTTATATTTGGCCGATGGTTCATCCTTCTTGATGGTGAACTTCGTCAATCCGAAATTTTATCTTATGATGGTGGCGTATCCGTTATGACTTGGTGGTAATCGTAATCTATCTTGCATTTACATTTATCCATCGACATCCATCCCATATACTCTAGTCAATATGTACTTCCTTTGACATCACTCAGAACATCACTTGTCAGCCCAGCACCTGCATCACGATCATCATTGCCACCCGCCACAATCACCACGGTCGAGCTCCTCAACCTTTCACTCCGACTCCCTAGACCCTCTCGACCTTCTCTTTCTCTCATCTGTCAATCCCTCAGGTTTAGAATACTTGAGGCTTGTCGACGCTCGCTAATCTCAAATACATAGGTTTGAGGTCGACCCAAGCTTCGATTAGCACCGTTGACCTTAAATCAGACATCAACGCCGACGATTGGCCTGGATCGCGGCTATGTGGCATGTACTAAAACAGAGACACGAGTAGCAATAGCTTCCATGGCAATGATCAGGGGTTGATTGGACAAGGAATGATGACGTGGACAGAGAGACGAAAGGCAGGGAGCAGTGTCCAGAGCAATGGTGGGTGGAGGCAAAGCAAATGACATTCGTCGGCGATGTATAGACGCAACGTTTGAGCGACGAAGTTGATGAAAGAAAGAAAGGAAAAATGAGTGAAGGGGCGTCTCCATCCTTCAAAACATAGAATTGACCGATAAAGAGTTCGCTAACTGCACCTTCAGCATGCCCGGAAAGCCAAAAAAACTAAAGCAGGTTCCTTCTTGCCTTGGGAGAAAGGCCCTTGTAAGTGTCTTACCGACTTTAGTCCCTCGTAAAAAAATTATTCATTTCGACCAACTTTTACATTGAAATTCCGAAAGTATTTCTTCTTATTAGCCGGTTACAAAGAAAAAAATAATGTAATTGTCATCTACTATCACACAAAACATTAATAACTCTTCAAAATGGTTAACGCGCAACATAATACTTGCGAAATGGTATTTGATTGTAATTGTATATACATTATATACTTTAGGCTATCTATATAGATATATAATTACGGACTATTTCTTAAGCATTGCCTTTTAAACTTGACACTTAGGACGCTAGATAGCAAGAGTTTGATCATTCTCGTTACAAAATTAATTCGCTTGCACTCTCCACTTGTTCACTTCCGGCTAGGATGATCAAACTGGAAGCGAATTAAAACGTGGAGAGCGCAAGCGAATTATTTTTTCGTTCCACAGAAAAAAATAATAATAAGCTTCAATGAGTTTTCACCTTGGAAAATAATGATTATGAAAAATTCAAGCACTTACATGATTTATTTGGTGATAAAAAAAAATTATATAATTCGACATAATGCTTATCATTGCACAGATAATATAATGCAAAGATATCTTTAAACAAATATTTTACAAGAATACCCAGCCGGGGTCTTCCTACTATCATTTTGGTGAAGATCACATCATCAAATTGCAACTCTCGGTTGATTCTTATTGTTAACCTTTTTTAACTTTTGCAATGAATTTTCGAAGGGGAAAAGATATGTATTATTTACTAATTCATTTGCATATTATATTCCTCTATATATCTTTAAATGATGAAAAAAAAAAAAACACATGAATACCTGTTCTTCCAATGTCCAGTTGTACATTAGAATTAGGAATGATTGCTCCGGCTCCCTTTGGCCGCATGGAAAGAGCCATGAACTTGGATTTGGCTCTCTTAGGATCTCAAGCTCACTCAGGTTCCGCCAATTGCCTCCCTATTTAATAAAATTACGCCGGATACCCAACAAATCAATGGATGTTTCTATGAAGATTTCATGTGTGATCTGGCCATCTGTCTCCAAAATACATGGTTCTCTTCGCATGTCTCATGTCTCCCCCACCAGCAATCTCCTTTGTAATTGTAATGCTTGAGGAGTTTCCAACGAGAGAGAGGGGAAAGAAAAATGTGTATGATGTGACTTGCCTTTTAACACATTGCCTCTGCCGATTCTCTCTCTCTCTCTCTCTCCAATGCTGCATCTTCAGTGTGATCCAACAATTCCAAGAACTAGAGCGGTTTTTGTATTGCTGGCTAAGGTCACGCATGGTGACCGACCGAGATTATTGTATGAGTAATTACGCTTTGTTGGAAGCGATAAGAGCACGATGCGCTGTACTTTCCGAGCATGGGGCTAGGAGTAGCGATATCACCAAAGTTCGAGCACCTAATGACCCCATGATGGTGATCGGTCATCATCACATAGGTCGTCATTTGAAAAAGAACTAAAAGTAGTGATATTACCAAAAGTTCGAGCACCTAATGACCCCGTAATGGTGATCGGTCATCGTCACATAGGTCGTCATTCGAAAAAGAACTAAAAAGTAGTGATCTTATCAAAGTTTGAGCACCTAATGACCCGGTATGATCCGACAGACGATCAATCATTGACAAATAGATTGCCACTACAAAATCAGATGATGATCGATAAATCAGACAATGAGCAGTCATCTACGCGTAAATTTCGATAAAGAAATAATCCATATCGACGTCACTTGGGGGAGATTAATGTACGAGAGAGATGCTTTTTAGAACGACAAAGAAAAGGCTCTTTATCACACATTCCATGTCCTATCATTTTTCGGTTGTAAAGGAACTTTGAACCAGCTTTACAGATCACGTTCTGTTGCTGGGCATTTAAAGTGACTTGGTATTTATTGCAGAAGAGAGAAGCACATGCTCAACCGCTTGAATGCTTAAGGACTTAAAGTAAATTCTCTATGTTGAACGGTTGGATAGAGTTGCGAATGTCACACTTTCTAGGCAAAAATGGACACTGATTACTCTGCATTGTCTCAAGAATCTGTAAGTTGTTGCACCAAATTCCTGAGATGGAGCAATGCGAGTCGGTACGTCAATTGATCGGCCCCAGCAGCTCATCCTGGCCCAATAACGTAAGAGATCATCCGACCACGAGTATGTTTACATGATCAACGAATATCCGTTGCTCGACTTTAGGTCAAATTGAAAATGTTTGGACAAAATTAATAAGCAGAAGAAAAGTGGTAGTGAAAAATAGCAAGTAACATTGCGAAAGGATTCGTTATTATACACCATGTGGAACTTACAATCTGTGAATGCAGCCAATTTCGGCTATTCCGTCGAATTTACCATCAAATAGGCAAAAAATTATCAAACAAATAAATGAATTGGTGTGGTTTCTACTCTTCAGTGACAGGGGGTTCCCCCTGTATCAGTATATACCTGTAACTTGCGATTTAAGCTAAGCTGATCTATCATGTACAGGTGAGCCAGAATCGAAATTCATATTCCTCAAATCACTCGGCAGACTTGGAAGTTTCGGTTGTTTTTTTTCAAGCACATCAGGAACAGCCTAGGAGTTCACCCTCTTGTTTGCATTTGAATCATCCTGATTAGCCAGAAAACTGAGCATTGCAGAATCATATCAAACCTCAGCAAAGAGGTCCGCAGATTCTTGCAGTCAGTCACCAACACACATGAGAGCCTCGTAACCTACCTCTGCAACTTGACCTTTTTCTGTCTCTCATAGTATTTCAGGTTCTTAATCTGCTCCTGCAGCTTGTCACACATACACCCAGGAAGAGGATTTGCATAAAAGTTCTCCTCGAACCTTGGTGACTCCCCCGCCTGTCTGAGATAAGGCGCCCCAAGCCTGTCTGAATGCAACCTCTTAACCTCCAAAGAGAAATCATCCCACGATAAATCTCCCTGTTCCAGCTGATCCACCAGTTTAACATAATTTTGTCTGCAAGATAAGATAGGAGCGTCAAATATATTTCCAAAAAGAGTTCTTGGAGTGATCCGGTAACGACACAAACAGGCACAAGCCTGCTGAGTAAGCAAACAATACACAAATTTCAGGATTAAACAGCCGCTTCCACAGATAACAAACTATATCTAGCTGATGATGTTACAATAAGCATGAAATCAATGCCAACCTGTCAGGGTTAATTGTCTTCCGAAAACCTTCAAACCTCCTATGTCCTTGCACCGCCTTCGCCATGTTGCCATCATAAGTGTAAACAAAAACATCACTTTCAAGGGCAACAATATAGTCCAACGCGGCGAGGCGGTTCTGATATAACTTGAAAGGTTCAAGCTCTTCCTCAGTTGCCAATGTGGAGTGAGAAAAGACATTTGGGTACTCTAACTGGAAGGCGTCCATGCTGTTGCTTCCATAGATCTCGCCCGCAACAATATAGATGGTTGTAGTGGAAGGATACCCCATAGCCTTAAGGAAGAGAGCGGCCTCATGAGGAGACATGGGGCACCCTCCTTGCAGACGACGCGCCACGCCGTCTATCTCCTTCTCCTTCCAATGCTTAACATTATATCTCATAATCCGAAGCTCCTCTGCCTCTGATGCTGTAAGGTTGTGGCTGCAGCCAGTGAAAGCCAGCATGTCTTTCTCATATCTGCAAAAGACAGAATCGAGAATGACTTTAGTCCTACTTGTATTAGATCTCATTTGCCAAAAAAGGGGACCTTTAGGTGCTTAATTTTTCAATAATGACTTTCTCATACCTGCAACCAAAATCAAGAATGACCCTCATAACTGAATCGTGTTGCAGATAGAAAAGAATGGCTCACTTGTATTAGGTCCATTTGCCAAAAGAAAAGAAAAGGAATCCCCAACTAAGGTTCGCCAAAGCATGCAAAACTAAATTTTGCGAGACTAATCAGTCACTCAAAAAATAATCATGTGCGCATGTAAACGTGTAAAATTTGCAGTTCCCCTAGCAGTTTCAATCATTTAACATCTAAGACACTCGAAGTGACAGTACCTCAAATGTAGAGCAATGTATGGCTCGCTATTTTTCCTCAACCTGTCAACTAGTGTCTTCCCAAGCTCCTCGATCTCCTTTGCATATCTAAGAGCTTCATAATTGGCTCGACATCTGAGTCTCTGAATGGAAGCAGCGAGGCCGTTATTAGCAAGGCGTGAATCGGTATGGGTGAACTGTACCACCTTGTGCCGCTTTAACAGTGTAAGTATCTCTCCTCTATAATAACTGGCCTGTGAATAAACGCATAAAGTATATGAGAGACAATTCCAAGACACAAAGTATGAAAAGTTCGGAATGGGGGAAGAAGATCCACGTACCTTTGACCATGAGATAGGGGCCCTCACTAGGGGATCCTTTGCAGCATATTTGGGCGGTAGGGACTCGATAATCTCGATGTCGTCTCTCAAAACCTCTATGAAACGCTTCCAATCGAATATATCTTTGAAGTCACTGCAAAAGCGAGATTGCCTCTAATGAATTCCAGAACTAGCAAAAATATATGGGAAATTGACACCAACCCATCCAAGATAGAGACAAGATGATACCTGGGATCGGTCCAAAACGATTCGTGGTCGAGAGAAGGAAGAACCAGAGTGGCATTCATGATCTTTGCGACCGCAACCATATCGCAGATCTGGATAGATAGAGATTAAAGATTAAAGATAAAAAAAAATCAAATGAAAGAACCGATCAGATGTTGTGAAATCTGTTCAACGTCGCGAGATGTCAGAAACTCACTCCTGTCCTCATCTGATTCAAACCCCCGTTAGCATGAACCAACAGATAACCTTTGGTTTTCGTGCCCGTCCCTGGAGAAAAACAGAGGATCAGTTTGGATGCTGGCAAGGAAATTTCATCACAGGCAATACAATGCCAGAAAATTGTGGGAGGGGCAAACTTAAACCGACTTATTCGATTCTTCGGCCGAGCGACGCACTTGTAGAAGTTGTCACTGTTTGGCTTCATCCAAATTTCCGGAGTCTGTAAATGCCAGGAGACCCATCATCTAGGTTTAGATCAGATCATCACAATACAGCAAGAAAGCAATAAAAGTGACATTCAATTCAGCATTGCATAGCCTCAATTGACATATAAATCCGCCAAGGAACATTCAACAAAGCCTGAACAATATCCCAAAAAGTTCTATTGAAAGAGAAATTTCTGTCCTGGAAAAAGAACTAGCTTTATCGTTCGTAGACGTGCCACGGTTGTCAAAAGGGAAGAAGAACCCATTTTTCTCACGCTTTCCCTTGAAAAAGGCCGGAAAATTCAACGGGAAACTTTCCACTTACCGACAATTTCTCCAAAACGCGCTTCGGCATAGATTCGCCGTCACCGCCACCGCCACCGCCAACGCCACCGTTCTCCGCGGCGACGGCGCGCTGGGCATATGACCAGTCGTCCTTGAAGGTCTGCAACCGCAACAGCCCGTTCTCGGCCCTCCTCCCTCCCCCTCCCCCTCTCCCTCCGCTGTCGGTGACGTAGCCGCTGAAGAGCGACGCCTTGAGGAAGACCGAGAGCACGACGAGCAGGATCAGACCCGTGAACACCTTGTGGCCGACATGCCGCCGCGACCGCACCCCGTGCGCCGCCCAAGAGGCGGCGTCCTCGATCCTGAGGGCCCAGGCGTCGGGGAGGACCTTGCGGCGGAGGAGAAGGTACCGGACGGCCGGGTGGTGGCTGTGGTGGACGTGGTAAACGAAGTTGCCGTTGTGGAGGAGGTGGGGCCCGCCCATAAGAGAGACGTTGGAGTTGCCGCTGTCGTCCTCCTCGTCGGACGAGAAGGGGGCGTCCATGAAGGAGTCGGCCACGCGTCGCCTCTGCGCGGCGGTTGGCCCCGCGTGCCTGGGGCTAGCGTTGCATGAGTTCGTGGGGCCACTCGACGCCGTCGACACCATGGCCCGTCCAAAAGAAAAGGGTGCAAAAACTCCCCCTTCGCCTTCGCCTTCGCCTTCGCCTTCCTCGTTCTTGACCCTGTAAATTTCCTTCCTCTTTTCTTTCCCGGGAAAGAGCAAAGAACGGAGGGGGGAAAGTAGAGAGAGATGCTAATGGTTGGTGGGTAGAGAGAAAGGAGGAGGAGGAGGGTCTGTCTCTCTCCGTGATGAATGGCGAGTGGACGCGTCGTCAATGGTTTTCTCTGTATTCTCCTCCTTTCCCAGTTTATATATAGACTCTCTCTCTCTCTCTCTCTCTCTCCTCAACAGGCGCATCTTGTTTCGTAGCGCTGATGACGGGGCTTGGCTTGATGAAACGGGACGGGTTTGCCCTTCAAGATTCGAGGCGCCATTGAAAGATACGAACGATTAAACTTGGGAGGGGTGGGTGGTGAAATCGAAGGAGTGTGTCGGGTGGACAGAACAGAAACAAACGAGGGCGATCGATTGGGTGGTGAGATTTTGTCGAATTCATGGAATGTTTTGCCACGGATCGGAGGTTCTTGGAATCATATCCATTGCATTAATCAACCAAAGTGCTTCTGTATTTAATAATGAACATCGAAATGGCTTTCGGTGCTGACGTGGTGTCCTAAAGAAGGTGAGTAAGTTTTGTCTGTCATCTTGAGGTGATTTATATGTGTGGTAAGATCTAATTCATGGTAAGTCATACCAATAAAAAAGAAGAACGAGGAAGGTGGATCATAAAGTTTTTCGATTTCGGGTTCAATTAAGTCCGTCGGGTTGAGCAGAGGAGGGAGTCCGACGAAATGGACCGGTGAATCTGTCGACGGAGTTTCAAATTCGTGCGGAGATTATCGTCTGTCGTGTCGTCGAGCGAATGGAGCCCCCTAAATTTGATTAATACCTTTGGAAAATTGCGGTAGCTTTGCGATTTATTTGCATCGAATTGAATTGTTTTCGCTTTCGAACTCACGGATCTGTTTTTTTTTTTTTCATCTATCAAAACGTTAATGTAAAATTACTCAGCTAATCACACGCATGATATCATCTAATAATAGAAAAATTGAGTCGTTTAGTTAATATGTAACGTAGGGTGAGAACGAATGTGTACCAAATAAACATTGATAGGTCCTAAACTGCTGCATACCGAGACATTACATGGCGTTTTAAGTAAATTGGGGTTTTGGGATTTTAAATAAAACCAAAATGGCGATATCATATGGTCAAAGCTTGTAACTTAAAAGGGAAGAAAAGTAAGTGCTTAACTAGATTGCTGGAAAAAGAAATAAATAAATAAAAAGTCATTCGATGATAATGGAAAAGATATAGGTAAATTTCATCAATGTCTTACCAAGAATAGAACAATGAATGATAGGTTTTAGCAATATAAATGACAAGATTTTATTGCCATCTATTATTTTTGCTATTGAATAAACTAAGCAATCCCCCCCCCCCTTGCCATATTAAGGCTCCGTTTGTTTCAACAAAAACATTTTCCTCGTTTTCGACGTTTGGATCACTTAGGGAATTGAGTCAACTAAAAATGTTTTTCTAATCAACGAAAAACATGTGCTTAAAAGTAGAATTTCTCTTTGAAAAACCGAAAATCATTTTTTTCAAAATATGACTAGTTATCGATGCTTAGACTAAAAACTGTGTTTGGGGACGAGAACCCTAATGCTTGTTCCCAAGCCCTTGGCAACAGACTCGAGTTTAAAGGCTGGGGTCGAGTCCACGGGGGACCATCAATACCAAGCCTAAGACACCAAAGAGCTCAGCCTAGAACCCTAGTACGCAAGCTCGGATCCATAGAGGTTGGGCTTGGGACACCATCATCCGTGCCCGAGACCTCAACACCTATGTCTGAGTCCCTGACACCCGAGCCTGAGTCCACAGAGGCTGGGATTAGGACCCCAATACCCTTGTCCGACTCCACAGCTGGGGTCTACAAAGGTCAAGCCTAAGATCCCAATGCTCATGCCCAAACTCCCAATGCTCAGGCGTCAGTCCATGAAGGCCGAGCCTGAGTCCACGGAGGCCGGACTCAAAACCCAAGAGCTTGTACCTAGGTCCAATGCCCAACCTTGATGAACCAGGGCTCGAGTGTCGATGACCCGAGCGCAAGTGTTAGGGACTAAGGCACCGAGGTCCCACGCTTGGCCTTTATGGACCTGTGCCCACCCTCAATGGACTTGGGCTCGAGTGTCATGGATCTAGGCACGAGCACCAGGGTCTCAATCCCGACATTTGTGGACCCTAGCGGGGACACCAGGGAGCCGAGCACAGGCACCAAGTTCTCAAGTCTAGCTCATGTAGACCTGGGATTAGTGTCCATGCTCATGCTTGGGACCTAGGTCCATAGCGCCAGAGTTAGGGTCCATCAAGGCTGAACTTGAGACCCCAATGCCTGTACACGATTTCCCGATTGCTCATATTCAAGTCCGTAAAGCCCAAAAATGTGTGTCTATTTAGGATAATCAAATCAACTTTTTCTAACCAAATGACAGAAAATATTTTTCAATTCATCTTTAGGTTTCATCCAAACACCAGAAAATATTATCATTTTCCGCAAAACAAACGGAGGCTAAGTGAGTTTTTTTTACTTAATTGAGTCTATTAAATCAATGCTAATCAAGTGATCAAATAAGTTTAATCTCATTAAGAACTGTTTTTCATTTTTCGACACTTAATTATGTTATCAAATAGGCCCTTAGTGTACATAAAACAAATTATTTGGAAGAATTGAACTTCAAACTTTTACCCGCATGTTCCTGCAAACCCAATCCTATTATTAAGATGATTGACGGACTATACGTTACTAGACAAGGACGAAACCAAAGCTCAATAAATCAAAATAATTGTCGTGTTGTCTCGTAAAAATCTCTCACGCATCCTAAATTTCGTTGTCACCCAGTAAGTAGTTAAATTTGTTTTTGAAGATAATTTAGAATATTTTCTTTTAAACATGTTCTTTCCTATATTCAGTCCTTCTTCTTTTTAAAGCTTTTTTGCTAGTTATAATAAGGAAAATGTCAACATGCGTTTTTATTGCACCCGATACACTTTTGAAAGATGTGAAGTATATTACTCTTAAGTTTAGTTTCTTGCAAGGGGTGAATATGTCTTCATTCAATTTTAATGTACTGAAAAGCGGAAATTAATTATTTTTATTTTTCAATTGAAAGTTTATTGGCGAGACGTCATGTATTGGAGTCAAACTTGGATGCCACGTGTAAATAGTATTTTGACTTTGAAAGCGAAATTGCCTTTTCCGTCGGGGACTCTCTCACCCCATTCTAAAGTTGTGGAGCAGCAGCCGCTTTACTTATCAGACAGGTCTTCAACGCATCCACAGCTTACGCATTCAAGTTCATACCGAATGCATTCATGCATATTTGGCGAAATTAGGTAAACCTCGGGCTCATGAAACACCCGGATGAACTCACAAATCGGGTAAAAAAATCTCGGAGCGCGGCACCAAATCGGAATTTCCTTGCATTTAGAGATGTAGGGGAATTAATTGATCTCGCGTCATGCACATGTTCACGTGCATCTTAAGCCGACTCCATATATGGGGTCGCACGTCTGAAGTCGAGGAATGCGAAGATTAGTTTACATAATTGGTATAGAAATAATGTGACTCACTTATTATGTACGAATCAATTAGCATGTCGATTTTAGTATATACCTAGCAATTCTCTTCTATTTTAGCTAGTTTCCATATAAGAACCTATTTACCCTCTTGAAACGGATAAAAAATCCTTTTGTGGGATTTTGCTGTCTCGAGAATACTTATTGAGGTGATGCAAAATTAAAGATCGTGAAATTGGAGAAACAAATTTGGTGTTTTATATAGATTTATAATGGTGATAAGATTATTGCAAGGGTTACTTCAGTTAGTGGACTCACATAAGCATCCGATCGACGCCTGCTACATCACTCTATAAATCTAGGAATAAGTACATTGAAAGTCCTAAAACTAGTCACAAAAATGTAATTTAGTTATAAAACTTTCAAAAAGTGTAATTAAATCATAAAACTTGTCACAAAAGTGTCATTGAGAAAATTTATCAAATTAGTCCAATCAATCTCTTCCGTTGATTGCACTTTTTAAAAGTTTCAGCTCTCGATTGCATCTTTTAAAAGTTTTTAGGACTTGATTGCACCTTTCGAATGTTTTAGGACTCAATTGCACTTTCGTAATAAATTTTAAGATTTGCAGTGCACTTATCCCATAAATCTATTATATTTACTAATCATGATAAAGAGGAAGGCTACAATGGAAGATGTGTAGGAGTAGAAAGAGGTCTTAAGCTATAGCTAAGGAGTGAAACAAAGTCCCACTTGCAAGTAACTCGAGCTCAGTTCGACGATTACTCGAGATCAATTTGCCTAGTTAGAGCTCGAGCGACTCAACGATTTTGCCCAGTCGAGCTCGAGCTCATGCTTACCAAAATGTTATATTCAACAGGCTCATGACCCTTGTGGGTTTCTCTGTTTTTTTTTGTTAAATAGTTAATAGTTATGAAAATAGACCCGTGCATAAATCCTTAATTTTTAACATGTTGTAATTATGAGTTAATGGATCAACAAAAGTGAGTAAAATGAGATACATCTCTTCAATTCATGTATCTCTTGAATTCATGAATCTCGTGAATTCATGTATCTATTGAATTCATATATTTCGTGAATTCATGTATCTCTTGAATTCATGAATTTATTTAATTCTTAAATTCATGTATCTCTTGAGTACATGAACTTTCAAACTCTATAATTTGATTTGAACTGTTCTTCATTCTGACGAGAACAACAAGAAGAAAAACCCTGCATCTTTGCACTTCAATTTTCTCTCTAAATGTGCTGGTTTTCGAGAAGTCTTCAACAGGGTCTTGTTTGCATAATGCTAATTCAAACGGATTCAAGATGTTGGATCTTGGAGGCATGTTTGTGAAGCTGATTAGCACCATTAACATAAACTAATCAGCTTAAGGAGACCTCATGTTTAATTTTGTTTCAATTTATAGCAATTTTGCTAATCTATATTTTTTGTAACATTGGTGTACTCTTCACTTATTGAGAAGATCTATTCAATATATTTACTCATCGATTTGGTCACTATTAAAGTTGTTATCGCTTTCTCAAAGTTATTATCATTTCTAGTTACAAACAAACATTTATCTTTCCTTCATTATATCCAACACAACACATCCGCATATAAAAATGAAGGAAAAATATTTGAACTCATTAATCTTGAGCTCAAGTCTTTTTATAACTTGATTGTAATTTAGCCGAGCTAAGCCCAACTCATTAACTCGAGCTCAAGTCGGGAAATTTATTTTCAACCAAACTCGACTCGTTGACTACCTAGCATGTAAATCTAGTCAAGCTTGACATCGCAAAGCTCGGCACAAATGCACCCTTAGCCACATTCTACAAGCGAGAGCGTTTACCATCCTCACAAGGTTGCTTAGCCAACGTGAAAAATGGAGTCTTGAGCTTATACTCTTCGGCGTTTTAGCCGCGATACAAAATGTCGATATGGGTATACAAAAATCAAGATTTGCCTTCAATGATTATTTCGAAAAATCAGTAATTTAAACTATCTAATCAACTAATCCCTCAAACAAATTTACGGGAAAATAACTTAAGAGAAGATTATTAGTAGCTAATCATCCCCACGAGACGAATGTCAACAGCGGTGAGATCTGCGGGAGTACAATTCGAAGGTTCCTCGATCCTCTCGTTGGTTGATTGAAAACTGACAACCTGTTTGGTGTCGTTGTCATCTTTGACCCTGAAAAGAGCAAAAAAAAATTAAAAATTAATAAAATAGTTATGATCTGGTGCCGGTGCGTATCTTATGACATTCCGCTTTCTCCCTCGGAGCTCAAATCAATGTCAACACGTGTCGCATCCTCGGAGCGCTGGCGTCGCCCACCGTCATTCCTCGGCTGTCCCATTACTTTAGCTCCTTTTTAAAAAAAGAGAAAACGGATCCTCTTCAGAAACCCGCCGCCACAATTGTGGACCGTCGGATCGCCCACCGGGTCAGATCTCCCGGCATCGTGCTCTGCCGCGTGGCAAACGCTCTGTGGAATCGTCATTGTAATATCGACGTGTGATCGCGGCACAGGATTGGCCCCCCACGCGGTCTGCGATCCGGTGCTGGCCAATCATATGGGGCGGGGCCCGAGTTGGGGAGAAGTTGCGGCTTCAACGCGGAGAATCGACCGCACATTATTTGGCACAGCTAGCACAATCGTCGGCGAGGGCCTCTCTATTTGAGGCACAATCATTTCGAGCGTCGTAAATTTTTTTTTTAAAAGTATGGTTCGATAATAATTTTATAGAGAATATTTCAAATAAAGATTTGAATTGTCAAAGGCCTAAAGTAAACTTCATCTTCAATAAAGATTCGAAGTGCTTTTATTTTTTCAAATAAATGTTTTAAATGGACCTTATATATAAGGACCTCAAGTAGTCATATTAATCTCAAAAAAGCCTGATCATTACTAATTAATTAAGAGCATTCATCATTCTCTCTCTCTCTCTCTCTCTCTCTCTCTCTCTCTCTCTCTCTTCCTTTTTTCTTCTTTTTTCTCAGGAAATAAAAAAGAAATGGAAAAAAAAGAAAAGAAAATGACCTTGGAGGTGAGGCTCTTCTTTGAGACTGATATAATCACTTCAGACACTTATTTGAAAGAAAATTCACTTTAGGCTCTTTTTTTAGAAAATGAGGGCACCTTATTTGAAACAAGATTCACTACATGTCATTATTTGAGAAAATAATGACACTTCAAATTTTTATTTGAAATTTTTTCTCATTTCGAGTGTCCAAATTTTTTTAAGAAAAAGTATGATTAGATAATAGTTGAATATTGAGTATTAGGAAATGAAGCAAAAAAAATTTGTTTGGGCTCGTATCTCGCTCCGAGTGTAGTTGCGTAAATAGGTATAGTCTATCGGTTATTGTATTTGGTAGATATTTTAACTGTGCATGGCCCGCTTAATGTGGTGGCTATAGTCGATGGCCGACACATGAAGAGCCGGACATCCATCCACACGATTAAGTACTAAGTAGCAACTCTCTCGAGGTAAAGTCTCGCCACATTAGCCACTTCTAACTTTCTCTGTATCTCTCTTACATCATTTTCCTTACAAAAACTGACTTCAAGCATTGGAGGGTCCACTTGAGGAAACCTAAGAGGACCTCCCCCCCCTCTCTCTCTCTCTCTCTCTCTCTCTCTCTCTCTCTGGTATGAAGATCGACGACCGCCCAATTACTAAGCGAGCGTGAGGGATCCATGTCCCTCCTTGTCTTGCTCCATGACTATTAGGGGTGAGCATGGGTTTAGGATAGAACCAAACATCGGACCAAACTGGCCATAGGAATCGATTCGGTTCAAGGTTCTAGCGATTATTGGTTCGGTTCCAATAAAATGGAACCGGTACTGTGCAGTTTGGTTCTCGGTTCCTAGGTAAAAATCGAATTGGGAACCAATGAACCCGAAGATTATATATTGTAAGTGATGTATATATAATAAGTGAATATTTTATATAATCTCTTCTTCTTTTTTAGATATGGATTGTCTTAATGAGGAGATTATCATTGATAAATAGAGTCTATGAGTTGAAGAGAAATGAATATATGTGGTGAGGAGATAATTTTCCTTACCAAAAATATATATATGTGGTGAGGTTTTCTAATAATTATGTTAGTTTAATTAATAGTAATTTTAATATAAAACTATCATTAAGAGATTAACTTTTTTTGTTGTTTCTTTTGATTTGGGATGGTTAGAATTTGGAGCAATTTTTCATGGATGATTGAGGACTGAAGTTCTATAACTTAGATTTTACATTACATGTTTTGAACTTTTATTGTTTATTTTATTTTATGTGTTCATCTTTTATGGATTGTTTCTATTGACAAATGGAGATTTTTGTTGTTGCGTTCGCCCTAGAATCGATTAACAGGGTAAGTTCCAAATTTCAAGGTATGCAGAGTGAGTTCCATACTCCAAAAACTAGAAAACTAGTTCCAACAAGGTAGGTTTTCGGATCCACTTGGAATCCGAACCGACCTAGAACCGCTCACCCCTGATGGCCATCTCATCTTCGCAACCACGTGGTGTTCTACTACTTAGGTTTGGATGCCTCGTTAGTTTCACATGATAAAACCGCTGAATTAAGTACGACGTATCTTCACACGTGAGCTGTTCTTGGAGTTTTATGGATCCCCACCAACAATTTCGAACTTAAATAATGTGAATAATGAGCAAGCAGTTTGGAACTTAGCCCAAGAAAAATGAACCTTTTATCTGGTCAAAATCAAACGAAACCTCCATTTGATGTTGAATTCAATCGTGGAAGTATTGGAAAAAGGGTGTGAATCAAAAGGGAATTCCATTCACAACGTGGGCCAGTTAGCAGTGCTGCTGAATGCCGCCACCGTACTCACTCGTGCTTGCCACATCTCGAAGCAAAAGACTCGATACATGGTCCTCCACTATCCCAGGTCAACCTTTCAACGTGTCGAAGCATATCGGTGCTTTCTTGTTCTTCTGATAAAGAGCATCACATCAGTCCTACTAAACAAAAAAGCCACAACATTGTTCAACTGAATTGGTGCCAATGTGATAGATTGAGAACGTTTCTTTGTACGTTTCCGAATAACGAGCAAGCAAGTTTGGAACTTAACCCAAGAAAGATGAACATAGCTGTACTTTTATCCGGTCAAAATCGAATGAAGCTCCCCATTTGATGTTGAATTCAATTACAGAAGCATTGAAAAGGTGGGAATCAAAAGGGAATTCCATTCACAACGTGGGCTAGCAGTGCTACTGTACTACTGAATAGCCACCACCGGACTCACCCGTGCTCCTCACATCTCCCAGTTCCTGTGCAAACCCTACAAGGCTTGAAGCAGAAGACTCGGTACATGGTCCTCCACCATCCCAGGTCAACCTTTCAACGTGTCGAAAGTATACATCAGTGCTTCCTTGTCTTCTCTAACAAAGAGCATCATATCAATCTTCCTTAACCAAAAAGAAAAAAGTCAACATGATTGGAGCGCAAGATCAATGTGGGAACACGGCAGTACGAGGTTTAGGTTTCTTCTGGGGTCGGTGCTGCTGATCAGTAGAATTATATTCAAAAGGGCATCGTCTTCGATCTGATTCATTCGTGACGTCCCGACAGATTGCGCAATGATGCACGACACTATCTGGGAGATGCTAGATTCCTAAAGCTCCTCCTTTTTGTTCTTTTGACGACTTGTTCCTTAGGTGGTTCTGGTTTCTCCCATATGTTTATGAAATTATGGAGCACGCGTCATGTCTGAGAACGACATTCCTCTTCATCTTGCGAATGGACGAGCATTTGCTTCTCGTACTTTCCTTTTTTAATTCCCGGGTGTAGATTCAGATCGTCTCTTTCATAAAGCTTTACAGAATTGGCCAATGTTTGTTTCAATTATTTCGGGTTTCAAAGAAGATCGACCGATGCGACTAGTCGGTAGATAATATCGCGGCGTGATTTTTCATGTTCTTTCATTTTAGACATGAAACAGAGCCTGATGCTTCGGCCACACCTTTCACAGTCACATGACTCGTGACAGAAACCTCGATCGCACAGCTACTTTGATACTCATGGATTTGTCTTAAGCTCGTGTGCGCAGTAGGTGATCTTTGTGCTGATATGGTAGCTCCCGGGTCATTGCATATAATGATGGAGTCGCCACGTCAGTCGATTAATTTATGATTGGAATGGTACGAGAAAACCATATAACTTACTCACAAACCTGGTTCGCATCAAACCTGATTCCCATGATGTTTGTTGCTATCTGAAGACAAGGTGTGAATGCACACTGGACTTTTGGACTACATTACATACGCACTGTGATGACTCTTCTTTGTTTGCATAGTCTGCGATCATTGGGCCACTCATCGATATCCTTATGTACCACCCACCGATCCCAACTTCTAATCCAGAATTTGAATTTTTTCTTCATGTCAGCATTGCCTTGAGGAGATTCCACGAATATTATCACTTGTGTATCAGCTCCCGAGTGATAATATCATATACTTAATCTCAAGGCGCCTAATTTAGTCGATTAGGACGAGGCCGAGATGGAAACGACATGAGAGAGAGAAAGAGAGGCGCACCTATTTCTTGACTAATTGGTCATTAATCTTTCATATTGGTATCGCTCTTATGGCAAGTAGGTCTATCTCGAGATACATTTGAAGGGGAAAACCAACCATTCAGGCGTATAGGCCTCGTTGATCGGCCGATGTCCCCAAAATCTATGGCTATTCTTCTCATATCTTCTATATGAGCAAATCTTCAAATGCTCGAGTCGACCAGAGGCGGCAATAAGAGAGGAGTGATCAAAGGGAGTTTTTTTTTTCGCAATTATGACGGTAAAGGACGTCCAGCGTTAGCTCACTAACATGACAACTTCATTAACATCTGAAACATGATAGTAATCTTCACTCCAACATGCCAACCCCATGTGGAAGTTCCTATTTTTGTGTTCGTACACACATGTTCTCTGTGCTGAAGCAAAACATAGGAACAACTCCAACCCAGATTGTAGAAGCAAGAAACTCGATATTCTGAGGTTCCTAAAAGGAAAAAAGACATTGCACGCATGATGAAACAAACACATACACACATCACACAAAACGTACGCCTCAAAAGCCTCGACCAACCCAAAGCACCATAAGGACAAAAAGAAGGAAGCCAACATGTAGCAGTCTCTCGCGACGATGTCAAACTCGCTAAAGACTTATTTGGCATGCACAAGACACGAGTTCATAAAATGTGGAGACCTTCATGCTCATAACTTCAACCACTCCAAGCAAGGACAGAGTCCCCAGCAAAATCGAGCAGGATAATAGTCCTTCAAATAGACCTCCCTGCTATATCCAATGATGTAGAAACTGAAGGCCCTCTTACGATGCATCATGGTCACGCGCGTCACTGGCACGACCGAGATTGTGTGCCTCTCGCATATCACCCTCGCGGTCGGAGGCACAGAAGCCCTATCGGAGATGACTTCGGAAGAGAACTTATTGAGGAAGAACGAGTCCGCAAAGAAGGCTGGAGTGCACTGATATGCTTGAGTGTTGCACAACTGGACCCCTCTTGCTCTGTGGAAAACCTCGTCTGGAACCGAAGCGGCTCCACTTGTTGCACTCACTTTTCGGGTTGAAGAAGTCTTCCTGTGATGGAAGAATAGAATCTTAACCAATTTGTATTTAACCGCCTGATGAACACTCGAGGCACGCCAGTTAAAACTGTTCTACTTCTACCCTTTAAAGGACACCTAAATCTTCGAGAGCTATAAAAACTAACACACTTATACGAAATACACACCTCACAACATGCTATCCCAACCGAGCACTGAAGATAGTTTCAAATAACATGCTATCACAACTGAAAAAATGAAAGCATGTTATCCAACCCAATTCCTATTGTTGAATTTAGTAGGTACTCAAATTAGAGCATCTCCAGTTCCTGCACGCGTAAGATTTCCACGATTGCTTCTCATTGAACCCTTAATAAGGAACTATTTGTGCCATAAGTAGCTGTTATCATGCTAAGTTGCTGTTAAGATGCAAACTGTAGAGTCCAAGAATGGAAGCAAGAGTCAACAACACTCTGGAGACATTGAAGGTTTGCTTCCTATGGAGAAACAGGCATATAGTTGTGATTGTGCAGTAACAGAGGGAGAGCAAGCAGGCGTTATACATATCTTTGTCAAAAAGTACAGCATCAAGACTTCTGTGGGTCCAGTTAGTTCACCCACTAGTTCTACAGCGTAGCAAAACTTCCAAAAGCACATGAGCACACGTACCATTTGACAACCGCAACACCTCGTGAGAGAAGAGACCCACTTCCCAGACATGTTTTGCATTGAATAAGTCCACGAGATCCACAAGTTGCACAAGGAATCTTCCCCTTGCCATTGCATTTGGCACATCTACGAAAATAAAATTATTAACACCATACCATTCACAATAAACCATCGGCGTCCAGTCTTCTGATGCAAGTATATATGAGAAAACATTAATAGCACATGATCAGATGAGCCAACCAACGCACCATAAATTTGAAATTTGCAGACATTAAGCCCTAGTCTAGATGGAAAAGAATGCTGATGACCCGAGACCAAGACAAAGCTTAAGAATATGTAATCAAGATTGCAAATTCCAGAGCAAAGATATTACATGGAATCAGATCCATCTCTATGAGCAAGTAAACCTCTTCCATGACAAGCAGGGCACGGGGTCATCTGATTTTCCTTATAAAACCCAGGTTCCTGATCTGCATTGCAAGTGGGACACAGTCCATCTCCCCGTCCATCACAACCTGCACAACTTTCCTCAAATTATGCTAGTTCATAAACAAAGCCACATATCACATGACTGATCATGATCATGACATAAATAGAGCTTTCTCCTTCTTTTTATCTTGTTTTTGAATCTATGTAAAATGATTATCATAGAGACGGCATACAGCAGATAACAGAAAAACCCTACAGTGAAGAGGAATAAAGATGGCCAGCCAGTATCACAAATTCAAACATCCTTCTATTAAAAGTTGAATTTATTTATCCAAAAATCTACCTGAGCATTTCTCTATAGTCTCAGAATGAGGAACTTGTGCCCGCGTCTCCTTGTAGGGAACAAATAGGACGGGAAATTGAGACCTCAGATCCAATTCCCAAATTCCCAGTTCAGGACCCTTATCCTTTCCATCAATGTTGCCACCACGGTGGGGTTCTGTTTCTCTTATAATTTCTCTCTCCTCTATAAAGGTATCTAAAGTTCCCACATAAACATTGCAATCTTCAACTGCGTGAATTTTCCAAGTACGAGCCGGACGACTTCCCCAACAGCAGCGATGACCAACATGATCAATAAGCAACTCCCGTATCTCTACTTCATCCAGTATTTGCCTACATAAGGCGACCCGGTCAATACACCATTGTTCCAGCATGCAATAGGCACAACTTTTTTACATTACTTATCAGAGAGCACAAAACAAAGGATAATCACAGTTACGTGTCGAAGTGTCAATTAAACAACAACAAGCACTGATATCGCATGGCAAGCAAGAAATACACCCTGCAACTTTTTCTAACCAATGTTTAATACAGGAATATGGCATTCTGTTGGCCTTACTAAAAGTACTTACAAGAGTTCCACACAGGGAATTGATGATATGCCAATGTTATACTCTTGAAGAATAATGGAATGACCCAAAAACATGACGTGGGTTGCAAATCGCAGCATGAAAGCATGATATATATCAAGTACTTCGTCCACACTATACTGATTAAACAGGGCAATAAGGAATAGTTGCGTTTTCTGGATCAGTATAGCACCTTATATCTGTTAGAAATTCCGTGAAATATGAAAGGAAAATTCTCCATCCCTCAAATCAAAGAAAGATGTCATTTTTCAACAATAAAGATGGAAGGTTCAAAAAACAAAACTCACTTTTTTGGTAATACCAATTTTCCCGGAGAGACAACAATGAGCTTTATTCCAGCACAAGTCAGAAATTTTACGGAATTCTGAAGGACAGGAAAAAGAAAAACTCTCCTATAGGAAGTGGCCTACAAGCTCAAGGATAACAGTAGCATTCCCAATAAACCAAGCTTCCTATGTAAATGTTACAAGAAAATTTTAAGGCAATCACACTTCTCTTTTCTCTGTACTGGGCATCTAATTAACCCTCTTTCTTCTGACTCAGGAATGACATTATGTATGTATCAATACGCATCTGAAAATTTAAAAAACTAATTCATTATGTGATTTCAAACCACAGAAGTATCGCGATCCTGCAAACCAAATCGAGAGCAACAGACAATATTACAAGATAAAGATGTTTCAGCTGAGCTGGATGGACAGCTGAAACGATGGCAACAACAGAAGTAATTTGAAGTATGGAAGGCTGGAAGCCCAAGAAAATGAATGAAACCTCTGTGTCGTAACTCGTAAGGGTATGCTCGTGGAATAGCAAAAATTGTTTCAGCTGACAATTATACACATGGAAAATGATCCTTGAGAAAAGTATCGGCAACATTAACAGGACGTACCTCTGAAATTCACTGGTGGTTCCACCATAGTCCTCTCCATATCCACCTTGATATACAATTGCTTGCTCTGCAGAGCATAAAATTCGATAGCGACAAGAACTAAGTTAAAATGCACCCGTCCTAAAGTTTCGACTTTCCAGCACGAAGAGTCAAACCCAGAATCAGTCAAGCCCAAGGATCATGCATTCCGCAGTTTCGTAAGTGGCAACCATCATAATTACAACGTTTAGCAAGTATCGAAAGATTTGGCAATACCCACATTCTTTTCAGAGAGGTATTAAGTTAACTCAGACATTGACTAGAGGCGATCTCGGATAAGCTTGACCCAGAATCCAAAATCCGGAAATAGCGACACACGTACCACTGGGATCGGGCTCGGGCGAAGACACGAGCGCGGCGTGAATCGAGGGCGGATAGCGATCGGAGACGGCGGCGGCGGACCGAATCTCGTCGACGCTGACCTCGGTGCCGGCCAAAGAAGCGGTGGGAATCACGGAGCCTGTCCTCCCCAGGTACTGGTACGAGCGCCACTTGTCGGTCTCCTTGTCCCCATTTTCGCTCCGTATCTCTTCAAGCGAACCCGGAAAGTCAAGAGACCGAGACCAGAAGTTCCAGGCAAGAACGAAAGGGGGAACCCAGAGAGCAGTCGATGCGTACCTGAGAGCAGCGGTTCCTCCATTATCTTCTGGTCTCAAGAGGGCATAGAGAGAGGGAGAGGTAGACGTTGGATACAAATGCGGGGACAACTCATTTTCCTTAACCAAGAAGGAAGAGAAGCTCAGGGGGAAGCGGTTTTGTCTGAATTTGGCTCGTTGCAAGATGGAGGGAGGGTCCACGCGTTACAGAAGGCGCACGATGCAAGAAATCCAAGGGAGAAAAAATAACAAAAAAATTAAAAACGATGTAGTTATCGCGATTGGTATGTGAGAACAGGCTTTGGTATATGGTTGAATTGGAAAATGCATGAAACGTGGGGTCTATATACAAGATCAATCATGATTGATGAATAGAGTCATTAAATGAATTAGAATGGGAGATGTATTATTGTCACGGGTTGACTATTGCGTACAAGACCAGTGTGGTGACTTAGGCTTTTTGGATTAGAGATCGCCTAACCCAAGCCTTTCTTGAGGATAGAAAATTACGTGAATGACGGTTCTTTGAAAAAAAGAATACGTGAATGACGGTTCTCTCTTTGGGTTAATGCTCTTCAAAGAACAGTAAAAGGAATAGAGCGTTTTTTTTTTCTCAAAAGGAAAATCTCTCTCTCAACGTTGCAATCGAGACATTTAATCTGTGAAAATAAGGCATGTTTCAAAGTGTAATATACCCAGTTCGATCAGTGATTCAAGTGTTTCTTGGGTATGTTTCTCATGTGTTCAATATATAAATATTATATATATATAGAAATTCGTTCCCAACATTGGTATCAGAGCCCCTTATACTTGTTTCCTGAACATAAAGTTATATGCCTCATGTTGATATATCTACCTTGATGAATTTTTGAGGGTGCATGATAAATTTTGGGGTTTTTGAACAAATTGAAAATCAAGCAATTTCGGGCCTTGAAAGAGAATGCCAATTCTAGCCAAATTCTGACCACCGGTTTTGGACCAGTAAGGTTGCACCTCCATGGGCGACAAAGGCCCTCAATCAATTCGGCATTTGGGTGATTGCTGGAGGCTAATTTTGTGGCAGAAGTTTAGGGTGGTTAGGGTTTGCGTTAACTAAAAAATTCGCTTAATTCAGGCCGATTTCTTGGTCATTTTTGCTAATTTTTACCTATGTGGTCGCTCTAGCGTGGTCTCCAAAACCCACCATTTAATTTGGTCAAAAGTGGGCTTTCGGATAAGACCCATGTTGACTAAACCTCCAATACATTTTAATGATTAACTAAACTATCCAAAATGTTGTCAAATCTAATTAGGATCTTTTCAGGTAAATACGTCTTAGGGAATTATCATCATATGTTGGAGATTATTTTCTGAGCATTGCACCTGAGGCTATACAATCTCATTATTCGTGGAATTGACTTAATTAGAGTTAGAGCATCAGGAGGACATCAATAATGACATGAAAGATTTCATATTGAGTCGCTTGTGTTCCTCAATCTCTGACTCTACGCGAAGGAGATTCTATCTTAGATTTTGTTCAGACTCTATCAACAATATCTGACGAAGCAAGTATCTCAGACATTAATCTCCTTGATCATATCAACTACAATGGCTAGGAATTTGGTTGGAAATCCACCTGGAGAGGATTTGAAATTGAATATCAATTCCCTAGATGTTGTTGCAATGGTAAAATTAAAAGCAAAACATCTTGGAATGGTTATCAAATATTCTCTTGACAAGACGTTCTTTCCAAAACGAAGAACTTCGACTTATGGAAACTCAGACTCAGTGGTATGGGCAACTAAATCATCGAGAGATTCTAATCTCTCTCTCAATGGTTATCTTAATCTTCTTTTGGCAAGTTTCTGTCACACCCCAAAAACCAACAAGAACGGGAGATGATATGGCTACCTTTCTACCCAAATGACGCAGCCTCAAACATAACCATCTTTAACCTATTGTCTAGATATATATATATATCTCCATCTAAGAAACTAATCTCAAACAAAAAAATCATTTCATTCATATCTGACTACTAAAATTCAAACCCACAAATCAACTACCAACAGTTCCCCGTCGATATCACTCTCGTCCTACTCATCACTAGCCGAAAAACCTGAAAAGGATTGGAAGGAATGGAATGAGCAACCATAGCTCAGTGAGTAGTACATTTAGGGCATGTTTGGCAACGATTCTGATCCAAAAAATCAATTATGTTCAGAAGCAATTCTTTCTAATTCTGAATCCTGGATGAATGTCAGAGAATCAGAACACGTTTGGTAACTGCACAAAATTTCTGTTCTCGGAACAGAAACGCAACACGTTTGATAACTGCACATAATTTTTGTTCCCAAAAATAATTTCTCTTCGTAATTTTTTTATTTAAGTCAAATAATTACATCTTGTCACTATAAAAGTACCTAATTTTTTCATTTTAGAGTGATTGGAGATTGATTTGTGCTTATTACAAAGCATAAAGATAATAATTTGTGCTATTGGTGTACATGTGTTTGCATATCTGGTATTTTTCATTCAAGTAATTATTTGAGGGAGTTCCCTGCATTTATAATTGTATTTGTAGCAATACTTTTGATTATTGGTGTTAACTTTCTACTTAATGGCCTATCTTTTTCATGCCAAAAGAGAATAAAAATATGTCCTCATTCTTCATTTTTCTTTATTTATTTTCTAAATTTAGAAGTGCTGGAGTTGCTTTCCTTGATGGAAAGGACAAGGCGCTTGCTATTCGAGATGGTAAACCATCTGTATGTGGCCGCAGCCTTTGCATGTGTGAAGTATTACACATGACCTGGTTAGAAATTTGGCAACAAAGGCAATTGACCCTTGCGTGAAAGAAAAGGGCAAAGAACAACCAAATTCCCCACATTTTCCATAGAAATCAACCAATCCATTCGTTACTGAGACGTCCGCCTCAAACCCACTCCTACAAACGTACTCATAGAGTACTTTCCCTGGTCTGTTCGACTAGTTTGAACATCGTAAAAAAACTATCCAACTACGTTAATGTGCCAACCTCCTTACATTGAATACATAAAACCTAAGCTTGCTACGATAAACATAAAGGTTGTCAAGTATTCAAAAAACAAGATTACAAAAGTAAAAAATATAAAGTCATGGAATTACAAGCATATTGTGATTCCTTGCCATTTGATTTGCAGTATATTACCTATGCTCGTTTATCTTAGCTGCCTCCTCATGCGATATCTCATCCGCAACCTCTTCTTGCATAGGTGCAAACGGGTACTTTGGATCTTCATATAGGGAAATTTTTTTGTCCATCTTGTCTTGATCACGAATGTAATTATGGAGAGCACAACATGCTAATACAATAAAAGCTTGCTTTCGAACTGTAAATGGAGGCATGTGTCTCAAAATGGAGAAACAATTCTTTAATGCCCCAAATGACCTCTCAATAACATTCCTTAGAAAAGAGTGCCTACGGTTGAACATTTCTCTTGTTGTTCTAGGTCGTCTCTCTTTACCTCTATAATCATTCAGATGATACCGTTCACCTATAAATGGAGTTAAAAATCTTGGAAATGATGCATAACTAGAATCTACCACGTAATATTTGCCTACAACAAAGTATATATCAATTTGTTAGAATATGCAACTGCAATATAATCAAATTACTCCTTATAGACAAAGCAAATACCTTCTGCTGGTCGAGGAAATTATAGTTGAGAAGTCTCGAGTGCTGCCGAGAAGACTCGATAATTGTTGGCAGATCCTTCCCATCCTGCACACACAAAAGTAAATTTCATATCAAATGAACAAACACATAACACATTTTGGGTGGTAGTCCCCTTCCTGCCTCTATATGGGATCTGCATCGACATAGGGACGGAAGCATTAATGTGGGTGCCATTAATAGCACATACTGTGACGCTCTAAAACGTCACGCGCTACATGTTTCTTTACCTTATATAATTAATATATACAATTATTGGCATACGAAAGTGTTATAAAATTTTTTACTTTTCACTAACCCCGTACCAGAAAATCACACAAGTTCAATTAAATACATGTGCATCTCGCTCGTAAAAGTATCTATTTAACCATTTCACAACATCATATCAACACTAATATAAATTACATAGTCCTAGGAAGAAGTCGGGATTCTATCCCCACACTATTCTCTTACATCATCAAAAGTCTGCCTATATCATTTGACTCACGAGTCGATGGCCTCCTTCATCACCTCGTCCTTTTCAACTCAATATCCAAGGAACCATCCTACACATTTGAAAAATAAGAAATGAGCCGAGACCCAGTAAATAAAATCTCTAATTCTAAGACAGTAAATCCACCCACCACTCAACTTAGAACAATGAACATACCATCCAACACTTCAAATTTTCATGCATAACAAACACACGAAAATACCTTACCTTTTTATGTCGATGGCAGATCAATAACAACCTTACCTGAGATTGCCTACTAAGTACATGCAAATGACTCACCATGTTATGGTGTATATATATCACATCTTATTCATCATTGAACATGCACCATAGTCATGCATAAAAAATAAATTATTCATCTTATCCATCATGGACATGCGTCATAAGCGTACATCATGTGCTCAATTATCATATTCAATTCTTCTTTATTTTTTGATTCGCGGAACTTCCCGATTCGCGGGTCATCTTAACTCCGAGGCATCCTACAACATCCGACTACGGGGCATCCCACCTCTCAATGGGGCATCTCAAACCACTCTCCGAGGCATTCGACTCGTGGGTATCCCGATTCACGAGGCATTGTCGTCATGATCGCGTGGATGATGGAACATAACTTTTCATATTTCATTTCATATATTATCTCTTCGTATTCATACACATAATATTTTCTTTACATCGACTATGAAATTCACATTTACTTCAAAAATTAACATACGGTGTACATCATCTTTCACTAAAATCACTTTCGAAACATATCACCTTGGAGCATCTGATTCACGAGCATTATGATTCGTGGGGAATCGTCGCCATGATCGCATGGACGACGGGATCATTCCATAATTCTCATCTCATTTATATTTAATCACGTAACAATAATACACATAAGAACATGCTTTTTTGCATTTTGCAAGCAAATGATACATTTTCACAAGACTATGTGGACATCGACGATTTGGGTAACATAGTATAAATTTTCAAATAACACACATCGTCATTTTATTTAACCATAAAATAAGTATAAAATGATACATTCTTTTCATTAAATTCCAGAGACGAAACAAAAATATTGTGACATTCTGAAATTCGACCCATTTTCGGGATAAATGAAGGGATGTATATTCCATCAATTACGCTTTAGTTAAATTTCACTCGGAATTGATCACTCTCGAGAAGACTAACCAATAGGGAAAGGCTAATTAGGAATTGTTTACGTGGACCTAAGGACTCGAACGTGGATCAATGTTTTGGCCATAAGGATTGTCGAGAGAATATCTTGGGCCGTCATAGGCCGATCTAAGGTTGGTTTAGAACGATTTTCTAGCGTTATACAATTGGTTCACGGGTGGTTCCGTTTGACCATAGTATAATTTGCGAATTAACCTAAACCAGATTTTTAACGATCGCGACCTTCAGAACTAATGATTGAACCTCGCAATTACATGACAACCAAGGTCGCCATGATTTGAATAAACCACACGTGACATGATTTCTAATCAATCACAGGTCGATACGCGTAGCATCTAAAAAGCCGCCCGTTAGTTTGAAATAAGCTAAAATCGTAATTGATTGGTTTTGACCACGAATTGACCTCCAAACTTGGGTATGGAGCTTTTGATGATGTCAATGAATATATTTTGGACGTCGCCTCATATTTTTAGTGATTTTAGTGGTAAGGTTCGAAAAGTCGAAAAAATCGCGTGACCGGCTTGAAAATCGAAAATTTCCGTTTTGCCCTAGGTTCAGTTGTCGTTTTTTTTTTTTTGGTTGGTTAATTAATTAATTAATTTTCCTTGTGGCTGAAATTATTAATGGATAAGTATCCACATTTTAGCTCTATTGAATTTTCATGCAAGAGCTAATCTTAGCCCTTGATTTCTTTATGCAAAATTGAACCATAGCCCTTGGATTAGTTTAAGCATTTGTATAAAAGAAGATTTTCAGCCACTTTTCTCTCTCCTTACCCTCATAATCTTGGCCACTCCATCTCCTCACTCTTTCTCTCTTAAATTCCTTCATTTCTCTTCTTGTTTCTTGTTTCTTGTTCGGTTTTCTCCATCGTCGCTACCACGGTTTTGGAGTAGTGGTTCAGAGCCTATTCTATCTTTGCTCGCATGTGTTTTTAGCTTATTTTGGTGGTAAGTCACTTTCTAATTTTTGATTAGGTTATTGAGTGATTTTTAGATGCTCTAGTGTAGATTTTCATGGAGAATTGAAGTGCCTTCATGTGGTAATGGATATGGCATGATTTAGAAGTGTTTATATGTTAATTTGAGTGAGAAAAATGCAAGTTTGTGGGCTGTTCTTGGGGGAATCCGAAAGTGAGAATTATGATGTCATAATTCAATATGTGATGTCATGTGTGGATAATGTGATTCATGATGTCACTTGGTACTTTATGAGGTCATATGAAGACTTTTGTGGCAATGTGATGTTACAATGTGAATTATGAGGTCATTTGTGATTTTTGTGAATTTATGATGTCATTTAGAGATATTTATGATTTATGATGTCATAATGTAAATTATTATGTCAAAAATAACAATAGTAATAATAAATTTTTATGCGATGTGAGTAGGGTATGAGCATTGATTTCGTGGCTCGATTAATTAATCATACGATCCAATATTGATCGTGCGACCTTAATTTAATATCGTATGATTTGACTTCGATAGTATGATTTTATACGCTGGTCGCGTGATTATTGTGGCATTTCCATGATAGTTTGATGAAACCAAGTGATAATTATTATCCTGAGACGTGTTTACGCGGGGTTAAGAATTGAGCCTGAGGCGTTTTACGCGGGCCACCCTGATGCGTGTTGATGTGGGGTATAGTTGAGCCTGACGAGGCCAACTGTCGCACACCTGAGACGTGAACTTTACGCGGATTGTGGCGAATCGCACACCTGATGCGTTTTACGCAGGTTGTTGTGAAGACTTGAGGCGTGTTTACGCGGGTCGGACCTGAGGCGTGATTACGCGGGTCGAGAAATATCGGAACGTCGGGGTGAATCATGCATCGAGTTGTGCATATAGTGCTTGTGAGCATATTGTCCATTGAGTTGATATGTGCTTTATGTTATGTTTCGATAATAATCAAATTCTTTGATGCCATAAGTTTACTTGTATTATTACCTCGTTCATTTAATTAGATTTTGGTTAGGACGGCATATTAGGGTATTCTAAAAGTACGCTTTACCCTAGTCGAACTTAGAAAGTAGACTTATTGAGATTTAGATCTCATTCGTTATTTTTAAACCATTTCAGACCCACGTTCGTGATATGAATTCTCCACCTCAACGTTTTGGTGTACTTATGGATATGGAGTCAAGGTATTCGACGGCGGAGATTAAGAGTTTGGATGGCTCGTGATCCCTTTTTGAGAATCGTAGGAAGTGTAGTAGATAGACTGACTGCACCATCGACCCCGTTTTGACAGGTATAATACAGTAGTCCTTGGCCTCTAGTGAGGTTTGTAATTATGTTTGTTTTAAACAAGATCCTTTCTCCTTATCTGTCATTCCATATGATGTTTATTGTACGGAGAGTATAATTGCTTCCGCATGTGCATCTTATCGTTATCTCGTGTGGGTCGGCGACAAGCCTAGGATGTCGCATTTCTTATCGACCGTAGTAGGATGTCGACGAACTCGTAGGTTTCGAGGCGTGACAAATATATTATCCAATGTATCAGTGTGTCAACCCTCAATATCCCTTAAATCACTTTCTGCACTTTTTTTTTTGGTCGGTAAGAACCTTTGATATCTCACCGAAGTCAATTGTTGACTTCGGTGAGACTATCATTGGCAACTTCACTTGCCGAATCTCTCTCCCTCTTTTTTTTTCTTTCAGTAAAGTTATCGAAGGTGACTCCATCAACTTCGGCATCAATAAGCAGCAGTCATCATTCAGCAACTTTAATAAAATAATCACAATAAATTAAATTAAATTAAATCAAATCGGTAACTTAATGTTCGGCAATAGCATGTGACCACCGGCAATTCTTTAAAAACAATCGATGAGATAAAATCGGTAACTCTCTTCTCACATAACCCAAGCCTTCAAAAATGTTTCTTTAACCCAATTTCAGCACCATCACATCGACAACTTCACCAATTCAACATCCTTTAATACTTTCCTGTCAAACCTCATGGAATTCACTTATACACGCATCAAAGACATGTGAAACCCATCAAGAAAAGTCAAGAATTTGAGACAATCCCACACGCCATTAATGACAATACATAACATCATATCCAAGTAAAATCAACAACAACAACCAACCAAGTTAAGAATACTAAGTAGATTATCCTAACTTAGTACTTAGAGTTTTCACTTACCTCAAGGATGATTTGAACAAAAAAGCCAAAACTTGATTACCTTCAAAGTAAAACAAAGATTAATAACTTACAATCTTTTTAAGGACCAAAACTAGTTTAGAAAGAGGGAATAAGCTCACAAAATCACTTTGAATCTTCTTAAATTGGAGTTAAAAGCTTCAATAACACAAAATAGGACTTCTTCTTTCGCTTGGAGAGTTCGGTTAGAGAGAAGGGAGTGAAGAAGTGAAAGGTACTTTGAAGCATTTGGAGAATGAAGTACACAACCAAGGGAATGGTTGTAGAAGTCTTCTTGATTTAAGAAGATAAGAACCAAATGACCATGGGTTAAAAGTAATGATAGCATGGGTTAGAAATACTTGGTGGAAATTACATGAATCGTGGGCAAATGAAAATGTGACATTTGGCTAAACTTTATGGTCTCAAATGAGATATTTTTGATAATTTGCCCCGATATCTAGTAAATCAGTATGTAATCGAGGTAATCAATGTCCGTTCTAAACATTGGTAAATCCAAAAAATATTTTGAACACATCAAAATGTTTCTTAAGATTTTTCGAACAAAAAGAAATATTAAGTTCATTAAACTTCTAACGTGACACTTATTCGATATGTAAATTTGGAGCATTTCAGCCTCTAAAATCAAACAATGCGACGTCGCGTGTTTCATCGTTACTTTATAAAATCAAATCAAAAACACATATTCATCAATTTGATCCTGACGAAAACATTTACGGAAAAGTTACGGATACGTAAAAAAACATGTTTCAGCTTTCGCGATCATCACGTAATTTGTCCAACCAAACTTTTCAATTGCGACGTTCATCATCTACAAATTCCTACGCATTATAAATAAATGCTGAAATTTTTCCGGATGTCATACCTACACAGCCATGTGATTTCATGAAAGTCTAGTGTTATACAAGATTATCAACTACATGTATTTAATAGTGTAACGTCGTTATGAAAATTATAACTTGAAGTAACGTAAATGGGTAGGATCCATATGAATCTCATCTGGGATAACATTAAAGGAAGGTAGTCTGATAACTTCTTTTCCCAATTTGACAAATGCTTTCAACATTATAGTAAAATACTTGCTTATTGTTTCTTCTGGACATTGGAATCTCTCGCATAAATCTCTGATGGAGTTACCATGGCCAATTGAAGATAAGAAGATTCAAACTTGTTCATCGACTCTCACATACCGACTATCTTTCAACCAACCTCTTATACTCATTAAATCACATAGGTTCAGAAAAACATGTCTCTCCAACCTAAAAGCTTCATATATCCTATCTGAATGTAAACAAATAATCTCACTCACCAATTCAGGTCCTAACAATTTACTATCCTTAATAGGTTCTTTTGTATGCAAGGACATGTCCTTCATAACAATGCACAACCATATTATTATTATGTTAATATCAAACTCATCCAAGTAATATTCACCCAGTGCTACCAGCCCATTAGACACACTATTCTGTCTCCCTTCCATAGTACCTATGATATCACACAAATACAAATACAAATACAAATACAAAAAAATTAATATAGATATCTAAAACCTAATATATATATCTAAAACCCAATAACAACCAATAACATAAGTCGTAGAGTGAAAGAAAACCAAATATAAAAATCCTGCGCAATCCATTGTACCCATGCCACCACACAAACAAAAGAGTCTCAACACGAATATCTTTAAAAACCAAATAATAACAGAACATAAGTCAAACAGTAAACTAAAACCAAATATAAAAATCCTACACATTTTTTAGTTCATTTCCCAACATCTACAAAAGACATTGGAGAAGTCCATATCTCACTTCAGTTAGAGTTGGATAGAAAGCTCCCTCCAAGTGGCACTAACAATTGCATTCATCACTGCTTTGTTGTAAAGATCCACCTCTAATCCAAGCACGCTAAATAGGGCACGAATCACAGTAGACATGGAGAAGGGGTCTTCAGGTGGTGATGTGACTTGTGAGGTGGCAGCAATCTCACTTACTTAACTTGTCCGAGATTTCGTCATCTCTTGTAAGACTTTGCAAGTGCTAGCAACATCAGAAGCGGCATTCTTTCTTCTCCTTTTAGTATTTGAAGTCATATCCAAGTTATGCTGTCTATTTGTAAAGACTCCTTAATCAGTGTGGCGTTCACTGAAGTCCTCTAAATCATCGTCTGCATGGTCATCACTAGGGGTGTGCAAAAGAACCGGGAACCGCCCGCCCGCCCAAGAACCGGACCGGACCGGACTGCCCAAGAACCGACGATTCTTAAGGTAAGCGATCCGGTTCCCGGTTCCAATCTCTTGGAACCGTTGGGTACCAGTCTGGTTCTCGGTTCCAGTTGCGGAACCGCCCGCCCGCCCACCCACTCGAACCGAACCGCTATATAATATACAATATTAATAATATTATTTTTTGGGTAAAACTCAAAAGTAAAAACCCTCTCTTCACACACAAATGCGTTCTCTTCAGTCTTCTTTGTCTCTCATCTACATCTCTCACTCTCATCTCAACTCTTGCTCACCTGTGGCCTACCTCTTTCGTGCCGTCCTGCAGATCCGTGCTGTCCTGCAGATCCGTGTCGTCTTGCAAATCCGTGCCTCGCGTAGACCATGACAACCGGCGCGACGCAGCGAGGGGTCGCGACGGTTTGAAGGTGATGTTCGTCTCCGACTTGTTCTTGGTGGGGTCCAACGTTGGCTGTACTTCAAAGACTATTAACTCTCCAAGTTCTTTAAGGTATGTCCCAAACGCTAAGGGCTTCAAATCGTTGGATTGTGTTTTGTTAGGGTTTGGTTTGCTCTATTTGGGGTTATCTTGTTTGGGCTATGTTGGCAGAAAATTTGAGTTACTCTAGTTGAAACAGTTTATTAATAGAAAATGTGAGCTACTTCTTAGTCTCTGGCATCTGCACATGGGGTACTTTGTGATTTTCCACATCGTTTGTTCTTGATTGCATCTTAGGTAACATGACTTCATTGAGCATTAGGCATTCTTATATTAATGTTTTCTTGTGCATGGATTTCGCGTGCTAATGTAATGACTAGGCACATTTGCTGATGGTTGGCCTAAAATAGGCGACAAAATGCAAAAGTGAAACACCGTTTCCGTTCTGCTGTAGATAGGTGATTTTTTTAAAAAATGACTAGATTTCTTGGAGAGTTGAGGAATGAGACTTGCTAAATCTTTAAGCTTCTAATTATAACACTTTGAATAATGAAGCTATCAAGGAGAAAGTCAGTACAAGTGCTTATGGTTAATCTTAGTGATAGGGTTATGGACCACTGAATAGTTAATAAACTTGTTATTATACATTTATTTCTTCTTCTTGCTCTATATCCTTTTCTTTGCTTTGTAATATGTAAACAGAAAGCATTCCTGATATGCTGGTGGTCTTGGGCGAAGTAGGATCAAATTGTTTTTTTTACAGCGGGGAAGGGAGGTTGGGGGGTTATACATCTTTGTTAATCTTGAAATGTCATTTTTTTAAACCAATTTATAGCATGTTTGATTGAGAATTTTCAGCATTCTTCTATCAATTGCCTTTTCCTAAGATTAGCCTTTTCACTCTGCTGAACCCATATATTTTTACTTGATCAGCATTTGCTTTAATAAGTTACCATTACACTTTCTTTAGACAATAGCTCTCAATCACTTGTAAACAATTTGTTTTCGCTTTCCACTTTTCCATAGAATATGTCAATACGTAATGACTTACTGAAAAATAATCTTTGTTATTTGTTAGTTTCTGTTTTATTGCCTAATTTTCCTAGTTTTTAGATTCTTCTTTCTTTGTGTTCAATAGTTGTTGGAGGAAGGGGAAGATGGAAAGGAGCGAGCTACTTTGAGGGCAAAACTTGAACTTCCAGTGCAGGTTGTTTCACAGCTATACATTTTATTTTGTCATGTGGTTTCTTTTTCTTTTTTATCTTTTTAAGTGTCACTAGCATTAC
>BCNH02000001.1:6217920-6266199 GCA_001662345.2 Metrosideros polymorpha var. glaberrima | reverse complement strand
TTTTCCCAAGATTTACTGGATACTTTATCCTTGTAAGACACTTGCAAAATAACATTATAAAGGAGAGAATTTTGCTGAAAATTATACAATTTAGAAGTACTAAAACCATCCTACTTTCCATTGGCGTCATTCTGGGCAGCAAAATGTAATATTGTCTGGCGGAATAGAAACTGGCATGAAAATCTAGCTTGGGCCATCCATCTTCTTCATGGACAACAATTTCACAAGATTGTCGCCCAGTTCTCCTTTGCTGCCCTTTGTCATATCATATGGATGGAGCGGAACAACATCCTCTTTCGAGACCAACCCTTATATGTGCCGGCTCTTAAAAGGCACCTCCAACAGGTTGTTAAGGATAAAGCTCTAACGTTCAAGCATGTGCAGGACACGCCAAGTAATCGGAGAATCCAACGTAGCTGGGATTTAGCGCCTACTATCTTCCACTAGCGATCAATGTGATCTATTTTTTGATGTAATTCGGATTTGGCTTTGCCGGTGTTGTAGTTTCTCTTTCTTTTGCCTTCGACATCTTTCTACCCGCATTGACATCTCTTAATGTCACCTCGGGTAGGAGGGTTGTCAGTTGGCCCCTTGTAATTTGGTCTTTGAAAGGATAATACACTTAACTTACAAAAAAAAAACAGTTGACAGGGTCTAATCCTTTCATTGATGCAACAGCTCGGGTTACTGTTCACTTTCTCTCTTAAATCCATTTCCCGCACGGCACTGTTCACTGGCCCCAAGCTTGCTTGCTGCGGTCGATTGAACCAACCTTTCTGTCTGAAATTCAACACAAAGGAGCGCTTGGTATACCTCTCAACTCCACCGAAGGAATTTTGGTTTGATCCACTCTGCTGAGCGCCATGGCAAATCTGGCCTGAGGTCGAGTTTCTTCTTCTGCAACTCGACAGCAGGTCCATGGCGGCGACAGAAGTGGTTCCTTCCGCGGCTCATCCCACACACTCGAGTGTCCCTACAACCCTAAAGAAGAAGATGCTGGTCCCTTCTGGCTCGACTGAAACTGAGAGGCCCACGCCTCCCCTCCTGCACATGACGCAGGCTGAGACCACTGAGGCTCCGGCGAAGGGCCCTGTTCCTTTGAAGGCGTGAGGAATGAGCACATCTCGACAAGGCCAACGGAGCCGCAGCCGAGGCAGGGCTCAGTCCAGACCTCATCCTCCTAGGACAACCCACTCTAGGAACACGCCTCGCCCCGCTCAACGGTCATGGGCGACAGTAACAAAGTTTGCGGAAAAGGGGTATGCACTCTCTTACATTCCTCCTACTGCTGTTGGGGATGATTTAGTAGTTAGTATGTCTAAGGAGATACTAGAAGCCACTGATCCCAAATGGAAAGCTTGCCTGGTTAGTTATTTTATGGGAAAGAAATTGCCATTCAAACTTGTGGAATCCGCGACTAAACATGTGTGGGGGATGCACCTAGCGGAGATGTTGGCCAATGACAACGGATTCTTTTTCTTTCACATACCGGATGATAGCTTTAGGCGATCAATCCTGGATAATGGCCCTATAACTATTGCCCGGGTACCCCTTATATTGCAGCAATGGCACTTGTTTATCGAGCTCAACAAAGATCAGCATCGATCTTTACCTGTTTGGATCAAATTGAGAAACATTTCTTTTTCCATGTGGTCGGCGATAGGTATCAGTGCCATAGCCAGTGCTATTGGCAAACCCCTATACGTAGATAGACAAATAGAGAACATGAGAACTATATCATATGCTCGGGTGTATGTGGAAGTAGACGCCACTCAAGCTAGACGAGAGGCTGTCAAGGTCATTCTTGGGGACTCCACTCGCACCATCCCGGTCGAGTATGAATGGAAGCCAATATCCTGCTCTTCTTGTGGTACCTTTGGGCATAAATGCCCCCTGCACCGGTGACTCCTTCCCCTGCCCCTTTTGCCCTGGCGGGCGCTGGCACTCTTGTGGCTGCAGGAGACTCTGTGGAATGGACAACGGTAGGCAAGCGAGGCCGCTTGTCCACAACAACCAAGGTCAACCCGACCTCGAGGAAGCCTGAGTCTGACCAGCATGTCCCCACAGGTAATAACTCAATCATCCAGGAGAATACGCCAGTGGCAACACCAGCAGACTCCCCAATGGCCTCTTCAGACGAGGAGGGAGACGGAAATGAGATCGCCAGTAATATTGGCAGCGAGGAGGAGAAGGACAGACCTCCTGCCCCACCAACCACTCGTAAGAAACATGCTAAAGCCCAAGCTTCATAGTTGGACCAGGGGAAACAAGTCACTTTGCAACCCACCACCCAACGTCGTCAAACGCTGGAATTCCAAGCAGGAACCGAATCTAGGAAAATAATTAACCCAACTTCTCGAAAAAGGAAGTCGGGGAGTGTCCGCAAAAGGTAACCCTCATCTACCTTCCTTTATGTATATAGGCATATGGAATATTAGGGGCTTGGCCGATCCCCTTAAGTAGGCTGAAATCCGAAACTTTGTTCGTGTTAACAAGCTCCACCGTATTGGTATTCTTGAGACTAAGATCTCGCAGACTTTATTCACAAGTTTGGCATCTTCTCTTATGCCGGGGTGGGAATGGACTGCTAATTCTGAAAGTTCACATAGAGGCCACATCTGGGTGGGGTGGGATCCCCTCTGTGCTAGCTACTTGGTGACTCATAGTTCCTCGCAAGTCATTCATGGTCACTTGAAGATCCTGGCGAGCCAGAAGGAAAGCTATCTCTCTATTATTTATGCGGAACACACTTTTGTTGCTCGCTGAACCTTATGGACAGACTTGATTCATAAAAGCTCGGTTTGGGAAGATTACCCTTGGTTGGTTGCCGGTGACTTCAACGCCATAAAAGACCCATCGGATAGAATTGGCAGCTCGGAGATTTGGCCCCCCTCATTCAGTGAGTTCGGCCACTGTCTCAATCAGGCCGGTTTGGAAGATTTGCGATACACGGGCTTCCGCTTCACTTGGTCTACTTCATCCGGGGCTCGGCGTAAACAGAGGAAAATCGATAGAGTCCTCACCAATGCGACATGGAGGAGCGCTTTTTCATTCTTCGAAGCATCTTTCTTAGCTCCGGGAGTCTCAGATCACTCGCCGATGGTCATAAAAACGGTAACTCCACCATCCCTCAACAGACCATTTAAATTCTTCAATTTCTGGATGGAGCACCCATCCTTTTTGTCAATGGTATCTCAAATCTGGGCCATAGAAATAGAGGGGACGCCGATATTCTCTTTGAGTCGTAAATTGAAAATCCTCAAGGGCCGTCTCAAAAGGCTCAATCAACAAGCTTTTGCAAATATCTCGATCAGAACCTCTCAGGCAAGGACGAACCTAACTGAGCTTCAAGATAGGCTTGCCAGGGACCCTTTAAACCAGTCCCTAGCGGATCAGGAACGTGCCTCTCTACAAGCATTCTCCACTCTTCGGAATCAAGAAGAGTCCTCCTACAAACAGAAATCTCGCACTCGGTGGCTTAAGGAAGGGGATAGCAACACTAAATACTTCCATCATTATGTCAACAAGCGGAATAGTGGAAACCGGATTCTATCTATTGTAGATGATACGGGAACCACTCTCTTGGAGCCGGGCCCGATTCAAGGACACATCATCACCCACTTTGCAAACATGCTTGCGCCTCACCCGGCCTCGGTCGGTCCTAGTATTCTGGATATTCGGCAATTGATCCACCACCAATTGGATTCGGAACAGGTCAGATTTCTTTCTCGTCCATTTACGGATTTGGAAATTAAGAACACGCTATTCTCCCTATCGGGGGGCAAGGCAACAGGACCGGATGGGTATATAACATCGAGTTCTTCAAATTCTCTTGGGACCTAGTAGGGGGCACGGTTCTGGTAGCAATTCAGGACTTTTTTCGCTCAGGTTCCTTTCTTAGAGAAATTAACAACACCATTCTATGCTTGATACCGAAAGTGCCTAATGCATCCGCCATTAACGACTTTCATCCCATTGCATGCTACAACACTATTTATAAGTGTATCACCAAGCTCTTAGCTAACAGAATTGCTGCTGTATTACCATCCCTGATCAGTTCTTCCCAGAACGCCTTTGTCAAGGGACGGCGAATCAGTGACAATATCCTCCTGGCCCAGGAACTTTTTAGCGGTTTCCACCATGAACCCTATCTACCGAAATGTGCCATCAAGGTTGATTTCAAAAAGGCATATGATACTGTGAACTGGCATTTTCTAGAATCAATGCTTTTGGCTTTCGGATTCTCGGACATGTTCACTAAGCTCATTATGACATGTGTAACGACGGCAAAGTTCTCTATCTCAATTAACGGGGAGCTCTATGGATTCTTCTCCAGTGGCCGAGGCCTTCGACAAGGTGATCCTATGTCCCCCTTCCTTTTCAACTTGGTCATGGAAATTTTATCGGGTATCCTTTGCAAGCAAACCCGTGAGCCAGGATTTAAATTCTTTTGGAGATGTAAAGACATGCAACTATCCTATCTCTTTTTTGCAGATGATGTGCTCATCTTTTCGGAGGCTACAACAAGATCTACTGAGTTGCTGAAAATCGGCCTTGACCTCTTTGGAAATTGGTCCGGCCTCATCCCCAACTTGTCTAAGAGTGAGATCTTCCTATCGGGCGGCCACGGGGACTTGCGCAACTAGATTTTCACCACCTTCGGGTTTCAAGAAGGTCATCTCTCGGTACGCTATTTAGGTGTCCCTATTATTTCGTCTCGTCTTGGTAAATTGGACTGCGAATCTCTTATCAGCTCTATTACTGCTTGTGCTCAATCTTGGTCCCACCATTTTCTGTCTTTTGCGGGGCGGGTACAACTGATTAAAGCTGTGCTCCATGCTATCCAAGTCTTCTGGGCCAATGTTTTCATGCTTCCTAAGTATGTGCTAGGCTGGATAGAACAGGTTCTAAGACAGCTTCTCTGGAAAGGGCCAAACCTGGGTGTAGGGGGTGCCAAAGTGGCGTGGGAGGATGTTTGTCTCCCTAAGGATGAAGGCGGGTTAGGCCTCCGTAGACTTCTAGACTGCAACCGGGCCTCTATGTTGAAATATATTTGGTTGCTCTTTACGGACAAATAATCTCTTTGGTGCAAGTGGATCCATGCCACATTCCTGAAAAACAGAAACTTCTAGTATGCCCCCAAACCTATCTTCTGCTCATGGGCTTGGAAAAAGATCCTAGACCTCTGTCCAACCGCCCAACTCCTTTTTCATTGGCGGATCGGCAATGGTTGCTCTACGTCCTTTTGGTTTGATTCATGGCATACCCAGGGACCCTTATTCAGGATTCTCTCAGATAGACAGATTTATGACTCGGGCATTCCGCGCAAGGCTACGGTTGCCAAGGCTATGGCCTTTCCTAATCTCGCTTCTCTTATTGGCGGGGACCTTGCAGCTTCGATGCAGCTTTTGCTTCCACTGACTTTGCCAAATCCGGACCGGTTCTGTTGGAAATCCCACCAGTCTGGGGATTTTTCAGTAGTGACGGCATGGGAATTCCTTCGGAGGAAGAAGGCGATCGTGCCCTGGCACTCGTTTATTTGGGACTGCGGCATAATCCCGCAGCATTCATTCCACCTATGGATGACCACTCTTGGTCGTCTCGCAACCCAGGTATTCCTCATGTCTTGCCAAAGAATCCAGGAAGGCACTTGCGCCTTCTACAGGTGTCGGCCTGATTTCACGGATCATCTATACTTTAGGTGCACAATTACCGGGGCTCTGGCTTCATTTTGGGCGGCAAGATGTAACATTGTTTGGCACAATAGAACTTGGCATGAAAACTTGTCCCGGATCATTCAACTGCTCCACGGCCAGCAGTTTCACAAGACCGTAGCCCGGTTCTCCTTTGCAGCCCTTTGTCACATTATATGGACTGAGCGGAACAATATCCTTTTTCGAGACCAACCCTTATATGTGCCGGCTCTCAAGAGGCACCATCAGTAGGTCGTAAAAGACAAAGCGCTAACATTCAAACAAGTACAAGACACGCCAAGCAATCGAAGAGTCCAACGGTGTTGGGGGCTAGCTAATTCTATCTTCCAGTAGTCGGTCTTTTGTGTTTCGGTCGTTGTACTTTTTCCTTTTCCTTCGCCTTCGACATCCTCCTACCCGCATTGACATCTACCAATGTCTTACCGAGTAAGAGGTTTGTCGGTTGGCCCCCTGTAATTTGATCTTTGTCTGGATAATACATTTAACTTACCACAAAAAAAAAAACAGTTGACAGGGTCTACCAGTTTAGTATTTTACCCTCCATTTGTCACATGTGTGCCAGTTTTGGATTTTTTGTTGCATTAACCCAATTTAACGGAAACTAAGGGAGGCTAAATTTGTCACATGTGTAGCAGTTTTGGGTAAATTTATCACAAATGTACTAGTTTTGGGTTTTTCATGGTAAAAAAATTAGTTCGATATAAATTTGTCACAGATATACCAATTTAGGATTTTTCATTTTAAAAAAATCAATTTATGGTAAATTTGTCACAAATGTACCAGTTTAGGGTTTTTTCATAGTATTAACCATTTCCTTTTTGTTTTTGTTTTTGTTTTTGTTTTTGTTTTTGTTTTTCTTGTGGGTCCCATCCTTTGACTAATTCCCAAAAATGCAAATATTACAGTTTCACCCAACGAGTTGATTTGGGGAATCATCTTCTGAGGCTGTCCAACGAGAAGTTGTAAGCTAAGATAAGTATAAAAGGAGACGAAGAAGCTGATGAGAAGAAAAACCGTGAATCAAAAATTTCAAAGTCTGATGAGAACTTTGATTTTACACACTTGTCTTTTGAGCCATAAAATTGTAATTTTTTAGAGAACTTGTTGAAGTGATTGTGAGATAGAGTAGTCTATCATCCGAGTATCATCACTTGTTGTAATCTTGAAGATCATCTAGTGGATTCTAGCCAGTAGGCGATTAGTGTGGAGAGTAGACGTAGGCTTGACCTAAGCCAAACCATTATAAGCTTTGTATGTAAATACTCTTTATCTCTTGACTTTTATTTACTGCATTTGATACTACTGCACATCTACTCTGTTCATCAAACGCAAAGCTCAGACTTCGTATCGTACTTCTTATTCAATACCTAGACTTTTTTAATTTCGCATTTCTAGTCAAGTTTTGTTAAACACACCTATTCATCCCCTCTAGGTTATAGATCTAGCCATAATAACCCAGGTGGTGGAAGGGGCAGTAGAGACGAACGGAGTCGTGGAGACGAAGAGAGATGAACTGTGGAGACGAAAAAATGGATGAATCGTGTACAAAGAAGAAAGGCGCGTATGATCCACGCGCCCACACTGAGGCATAGGCCCATGCACGGGACATGGCTCTTCGGGCACGTGTCGTGCAAGCTCCCGTTGCAGTTTCAAGCCCATGCATGGCACACACCCTGTGGGTCCATTTCAGAAATTCCTATTTTGCCCTCGGTCCCTGTAGAAATTTCAGTTTTACTCTTGGCCGCATGATTTACCTATTCCGCCCTTAGTTGTTTGGTTAATTTACGTTTTTGCCCCCTTGCTGTTATTTTACGGTTCCACCCCTATGCAGTTAATTTACATTTTTACCCTTATTCAAATTAATTATGACTTTGCCCTTAGCAATATAAATTTTCTGTTTTGCCCTTGGCAACGTAAACTCCATCAATGGCAGGATGTTTTTTTCTATCTAATTAATGTATTCCGCATTTGATTAGAATCCATGCATGAATTATTTGTACAATAGATCACATCATGCTATGCTTTTTATGATTACAAGTGAATGTGATCATTGCATGATGTCTCATTTTTTAATTATCTTTTCTAGTGGAAGTTCATAGGTTGGTAAAATTCAATGGAATTCTCACCTAGAACTTAAATTTTCCACAAATTAAACAAAATACATGATGAAGCTGATTGGGAACATATTGAACTTTCGTTTCCATGTCTTTTGTCGAATTATCGTTGTTTTAATTTGTTTTTGCTACAAAATAGATATGTGTGTTAATGTGAGAAATGTGCTGGTATTAATTCTGCGTTTATTATGTCAATGAAGTGTTGTCATTGATTATGGCTTCGGCATCTAAGACCATCATGGTTGAACTTAACAAGGGTGAGAAATTGAATGGTGACAATTATGATATTTGGCATCGAAAGGTTCAATACATCCTTAAAAAGCAAGAGGTCTTGGAGACCCTCAACCACACCATGGTTGAACCTAAGCATGGAACTTTTGCTTAGCATAGAAGAGATCAAGAAGCTTATTAATCTTGGAAAAAGAAAAATAGCATTGCTCACATCACATTACTGAGTTGTATGCAGGGTGATCTCATGTGTGAGTTTGAAGCTTTCACTAATGCTCAAGAAATTTGGATTGCCCTAAAATATAAGTTTGTGGTTACTTTTACCACTAAATTGAGGATACTCACTATCAAGTTTGACACCTTCCGAAAGCACTAAAATCGAACTATAAGGCAGCATTTTCGAGAAATGTCAAACATGATACGAGCTGAGTGTAATAGGTCATATCCTAACTGATGAACAGCAAGTTCAAGCTATTATCAAGTCTCTTCCTGAAAGTTGGGAGCATGTGAAAATCAAAATAATGCATAATGATAATATCACAACTTTTGATGATATAGCATGTCATTTGGAGTTAAAGGATGAGCGCCTAGAGGCTGTTAGATCCTCTTCACATGCTTATGTTGCTGAAACTAGTTCGCGCAAAGCCTCGGGCTATAATCTCAACAACAAAAGGAAGGAGACTGGTTAAACATCCAAGAAAGTCAAAACCCTCCAATGCAAGAAGCGTGGTGGGAAGGAGGACCATACAAGTACAAATTTTTATGAGACTAGAACAAACACACGTATATTGTTGAGAAAGTATGTCGGACAAATGAGAAATTAGCCCACTCACACGGATAATTGCCTCTATTTACTGTATTATAAATAGATATGAGACAATTTTAAACTTATTATCTATGTGATAATTGAGAGCTCAAACTTAAAATATAAATGTCACCTTAACAGAGTGTTAAGATGAGATCATAATATTTATTATGCACGAAAGTGAAATAACCCACATATTTTACTTTATCTATCTTTAAAGCCAAATGTGAGTTCTGATAGATTCTTTAAAGAGAAGTTAGACATTAGGAATGTCTGAACTATCATATGTACGATATTAAGTGTAAAGACACACGCTTTATGGGAAAAGAGAGAATGCCGTAATACGTATTTCATACTACGTATGTATGAAATGACCAATAAAAGTTGGCAATAGTTTTTATCTCAACTTTTAAGTGGTGTGAGACTCTTGAAAATAAGAGTTCCTTTATTAACTGTCATCACAACTCTTGCTTATTTTTCAAAATTTTATTCAATGTTTGCTATCTTAAAATGTTGGTAATGATCATGGATGATTCGATCTAATGAGACATTTGAAATTGAGAGATTTAAGGAAAGAGGAAGAACGTTTCATTTTTTATGTCACATTCTATTTTTGTATTCACAGGTCGACCAATTATAATTATTTTGAGTTTAATCATAATTGTGAATACAATATATATAATACTTAAATAGATCAAGAGAAATATAAATGTAACTGATTGATCTAGAGTACTACATACTAGATTTACTCTAAAGAATTATGTCCAATTTGAGCTGCTATTTATTCCTAACAAATGTATGGTAACGAGTTATCAAAGTATGTTAGTCACACAAATTATTTGTTGATATGAAGTTTGCAAAGAAGATAGAGTTATATTTAGCCCATCATGAGTGAGTGAGAGATGAAGGGAGAGATGAAGGGTTTTATGGGTGGGCCGCCCATATTGGGCTAATTCAGTCGATAACCTACTAGTGTAACTACCCAGAGTAGTTACTTGTATGTTGATAAAAAGAAGAAGTGAACAATGGTTCTCTCTCTAGGTTAATGCTCTTCAAAAAACGGTAAAAGGAATAGAGCGTTTTTTTCTCAAAAACTCAAAAGCAAAATCTCTCTCTCAATGTTGCAATTGAGACATTTAATCTATGAAAATAATGTATGTTTCAAAGTGTGATATACCTGGTTCAATCAGTGATTCAAGTGTTTTTTAAGCATGTTTCTCATGTGTTCGAACAAGATCGATCTGGGTCGTGGCCAGATCGATATGGAATTCATTTCCAACAAGATCGATATGGGTCATGGCCATTGACTCAAGGTGCCGCTTCCACTCACGCCAGTTCTGACAAGGCAATAGAGACGAACTGGAAAGTGAACTCGAGCACTTGCAAGGCTAGTCTCAGCAAATACTCGACTTCTATTTAGTCGATAGCTCTATAACTTCCTTAACTCGAGGAACCACAGCTACAGGTAATGCTAGTAAGCCGAGGATGATGATTCGATGATGATGTGCTAAAGAGAAAGAGAGAAAGAAAAGCATGTGGATGGAAATTTGGTGGCATGGGGAACGAAGATAGCCTTTGATTAGAGCAAGAAAAGGGGATCCAAAACATGCTAAAGATAAAGGACCAAAGGAGGCAATATGGTAAAAGCACAGTAAATGGGGAGTGTCAAAGTAATTATGGAGGTGGAAATAGGGTGTCCCCACACGAAATACAAAAAAAAAAATTGAAAATTTAATCTATATAAATATTAGGAATAAGATTTATATTAATGTAAGTACGAAAAATAGATAAATAAATTAATATCGTAATTAAATATTCCTATGAAAACACTTATTTTTAAAATGAAATTGATATAACTTTTAACAAGGCTAAATTTTAACTATAGTAGAATTCATAAGTTAAAATATATTTAAATGGAACTATAGTAATATTTAGAATTTATATAGATAAAAGAGGTAAAAGGTAATAAAAAGATAAAATATCTTTACTTGATTTAGGAAATGGATTAAAATGAATATATATTTAAAAAATTGGATAATAATGTAATTAAGAAAACTTGTGAATAGTATTGAAGAACTAATTTGACTTTGTAGGGAAAGTTGATGAATTATATTGAATCACTCGGAAATTTTAGGTGCTAGATTGAACATTTAGAGATAATTTAAAAATTACATTGAACGAATTAAAATGCCATGGATGACATTGCATATTGTACCAAAAGGATTAGTTGTGTCATTATTTCTAATTATAACTAGCTGCAATTAGTATCAACAACGACATGTGAAAATTTGTTATGAAAAGCTAAAATTGTGTACCGTGGCTTACGACAAAGACATGTCAAATTCACATCCATATACAAACTAAGCATGTTATATCATGTCATACTTGGAGTCTTTCTTTTCGTATTTTGTGTTTTTTCTTGTATCATATTATCAATGTGCGGATAACTTGTGTCTACAATTACCATCTGTATGCATTGTATATTTTACAAATAGCGCAAAATAAGCATTCAACAGACACTCACCAAGCGCTTGTTTTTAAAAAATCCGCTATTTCTTTCTCCTCCTTTTCTCGTATTATATGTAATAAGTACTTTCAAAATCAAAATATTTCATACTAAATTTACTAAATAAATAATCTTTTCAATAAATTCCATATTATTATACAACAGACAAATAGATAAATCGATTTTTCCCAATCGAACCTAACACGCCTCCTTAATCCACGGTGATCCACGTATGGCAAGTTAACCCGGCCTCCTCCGTCGCGATATTTATTGTGTACGAAGTCGGGTTGGGCCGTATGGAGCGACGGCGCGTTGTCGTAATTAAATATAAAAATGTCTTAATGCAATGGTAAGATGTGATATTGTTATTGGTTTTAGGACCGTCCGGCCTTCTCTCTCTGTCCAAGTCGGCGGTGGTGACCGGTGTTTGCCCCAAAACCTTTCAAATTTAGGGTTTTTTCTTGAAGAGAAATTCCTCAGATTGCTGAAATTGCCGAAATCCAAGGTCGAGAAGGAGGAGATCCCGAAGATTTTCCCGGCGGAAGATGCTTCAGATTCGATTGAAGAGGGACCCGATCTCGGAGGGTGGCGGAGGGTTGAAGCCGTCGCCCGCGGAGACCGTGACGGTCGCTTGTCCCGACCACCTCGTCCTCGCCGACCTCCCGGTGGCGAAGGGCCTCGGGTCCGCCGCCGCCGCCACCTCGCTCGTGAAGCCCGTGGGCCGCAAGTCGCGCCGCCAGCTCGGTGAGCGCGTCCACTTCTGCGTCCGCTGCGACTTTCCGATCGCCATCTACGGACGCCTGGTATGCACTCTCTGTCGTTTGACCGAATGCTACTGATTGGGACTGATTTAGATAGCTGGCTCTGAGAAGTGTCAATGTAGGAACTTTGGGACACTGGTTAGTAATTTCAGAATGCCTGCTCGATCGGATGCATTCCTCTCTTAGCTAGGGCATGCTTATCGCTGTTCCTCAATGCGCTCGGAGAATTTGTTGGACCTGTAGTGTTAGTGGTTATCAAGGACTTGGTCGCCTTGCTCACAGGTTTCTGCTTTGTTTTTTTGTTGGCAGAGCCCTTGTGAGCATGCCTTTTGTCTCGACTGTGCTAGGAGCGATTCAATCTGTTATCTGTAAGTACATCTTTCCTATGGTGCTTGTGACTACGAAATGCATCTCTTTAAGCAATATTAGGTACGCATCTTGCGCTGTCTAGTTGGTGTAACTTTAGTGGATTCGGGATCCTGAAAATGAATACAAGCGCAAACTCTGGCTTGATAGAGCGGCCTCCATGTAGACATGAAACTTAAACTAACCCCCAATTGAACAATTTTGAAAACAAGACCTGCTTTAGGAATCATCATTCCCTATCTCTTCTGATATATCTTCCTCATCTCATAATACCACCCTGGAATTTATCTTCACATGCCAAATTCTTTGGTGATTTCTATGTTTGACACTGTAATGTTTGTTGGTCATCTTGGAAAGACTAGAATTTTGGTCTGAATCTCATTAGCAAATGGTCTGTATGTGACGTTGACTATGGTAGATGTTAGATTCTCATGATTACCGAGTAAAGGCATAAGATAGAGAAAGAGAATGGACTAGCTATGACTAGGTGCGATTGCAGAAGGATCTGGATCAAATATAGCATTAGGAACATCAGCTGGAATGACAATATTCAGGATGTTTTTTTAAGGATTTTGTGTCGATTAGGGTACTCAAGATCCTAGATTTGAATGAGTATCCTCTATGTACAGATGGTCTCTGGCTGGGATGGAGTGTGGATCTCTCGTATAAACTGAGTTTTTGATATGAAAAATTTCTGTTTTTTGACCATGCAATAACAACATTCACTGGCTGATGCTAACTCAAAATTTTTTAATTAGTCAGGAACTCTATAGTAAAGGGCACCATTCGTCTGTTGATCTCTTTGTGTTAGAATACCCAAATAGTAATGCAAACAATTCTTCTTCTGCTTGTGAGATTTTTCTGTTGATTTTAGTCAGTCTAGATGGTTTGGTGTGTGACCTATTCTAAATGTTAGTCTCTTAGTGGATCCTATTTTCTAGTCAAGCAGCTGAAGTGGAGTGAACTGGAGACTTTATTCATGAATGGAACATTCTCCAAGTTGAACTGTTGTTTGCCCTTTTGGATTTATGTACCCACACCCTGTCTGCCCTCTACATGAGAGCAATGTTATACCAGGTGATACAGATGTTTCATGCAATTTAAGTTGGGTGCGGTAGTTGGTTCAATGCATTAGTCAATTATTTTCTTTTTTGGGATAGAAATTAGGTCAGATTTTATTGGTAAATTAGATTGTGGCTTTTGGGCCAGGCTGCCCAAGGGTATCTCTCTTTGCAATGATCTATTAGCAGAACAGAACAGAATGAAAGCAAGTTAAGTACTTGCAATGAGAAGATTAATGTAGCAAGTTAAATACTTGCAATGGGAAGATTAATGTTAACAAGAGTCTAATTTCTTTGTTTAAGGTTAGACTTCTTGCTTCTTTGCTACCATGTGCAAGCTATAGGTGAATATAGCAGAACAAGAGCAAGTTGAGTACATGCAAAAGGGAAAATCGTTGAAGCAGATTGCTTTGTGTAAGGGTAGACTGATGCTTCTTTGTTGCTGTTAGCATACCATTGGTGGTGGTATTTTTCACCTGTTTCTTAATTAAGATGTAGCACCTTGAAATTATAGCCTTCATGGCAACTAAAAGCTTTACCTTTCTATAATTTAAATTGTGGCGATCATTTCTAGCATTGAAAACTTTATGAGATCATATTGACGAGTGAGCTGAATAAATGGTTAATTCTTTGTGTGACACAGGTGTGATGAGCGTATACAGAAAATTCAGACCATAAAGATGATGGAGGGAATCTTTATATGTGCAGCACCCCACTGTCTGAAGTCTTTTTTAAAGAAGAGTGAATTTGAATCTCACATACATGAGACCCATGTTGACCTTCTTCTGCCAAATGCAGAAAAAGAAGATGGAAATGAATCAGATGCACGCAGTATCAAACAATCTACTGCTTCTGATTCTACTGCACGAGCTCCACCAAGGCCTGTCTTTTCTCCTGGTTCATCACAGCTTCACGATCGTGACGACAAGGCTCGCCATCAGCATGGTAGAGAACAGCCTCCTCCAAGGCCAATTATGCACCAGAAGCCACCAGCTTTCTTAGGGCAGGTCCAAAACAATCCTTCAGATTCGCAAGCAGACAACCAACGTCTTCTGGGGTTTGATAGGCGCTTCCATATGGATGCGCAGGGTCCACAACAAGAATCTAGCCATTTCCCAGAGAAACAGCCTGGAGTTTTATCAGACTCTCCCTTTCAAGAATACCCTCTGCATTCTATTCAACAACCAAACTTTGTTGTGCCATTACAGTCAAATCAAATGCTGACACCCCCACCTCCTTTCAGTTTCCCTCCTTTCCCCATGGAGGGAGTTCAACCATTTTTTCCCACACCCTATGATACAGTGCGGCAGGATTCAGCTCCTGAAGGTGGTCCAGAGCCAGGTTCATTGTTGGGATTCCCACCAGGTCCACCTGGCGGTGTGAATTTCATGGCTGGCTATCCTCAGCCATGGAACACTGGGATGGCTGCACCATTCGAACCTCCGACAGGAGGCCAAGGAGCTGGAGATGGTTATGCAAATCCCGCAGATGTCCAAGGAAGAGTCCCGTTATACCAGGGCGATTACATGCGAAATTCAGGAACATTGCCTTTGAATCCTCCTCCCCCACCTCCTTTAACTAGCAAGGGTTTGGAAAATGCTCGAGGTAGCAGTGTCGATGTAAGAGACGGCAAGGGAATATTGGCACCACAACCCTTGCCACTTCTGCCGCCACCACCGCCGGGACCTCCATCTCATATGTCGCAGATCCAGCGGGGCAAGTTCTATCCAGGCGATATGGGGCATGAGGGACAGGGTTATGGGTGGCAGCATGAGAACCGGGATAGCTTCGGGAGCAGTCATGACTAGAGAAGCCAATTTTCCGTACTCTTTATGTATCCCTTTCTTTTATAGCACTGAACTGATTGATGAAGCTTCATCTATAATGCTGTTGGACAGTATTGGTCCCCAGTCACTATATTCTTGGCTATGTTCCTTATTCTGCTTGGAAGCCACCCTCAAATGCCAAAGAAAGCTGCTCATTAATACTTTCGCCTTTTTATTATTACCACGCTGACTTTTTATTTCTACCATCGCTGATACAGGGATTCCCATTGCACTGTGTCTTCTTTTCAAATACAATCTCTACGATTTGATTCTCTCTAGGTGTCACATTGGGGAATGGAGAATTACCTTATTTTACTTCAGTGCTGATATTCAGACCGAGCTATAGAGCGTGCTTGTAATATAGCCATTCTAGCACTAAACATTCTACCGACTTGCACTGTTAGAACAAGCCAATTATGTCAAATAATGTCCTGGATCACGAGGTGTCAACTAAAAATGTTGTGGGATCCTGGATAGGAATATTTCATGCTCCTGGAACGACCACAACCTTTGGCAATTTGTTCTAGGATGTTGTCATTTGCTTGGAACTTGAAACCCCCCATGGTCAGTAGGCGATCACAATATCGTTCATCATTACAGTGCTTCTTTGATCCTGCTCTTCTACGATTGTTCGACATGACTGAAAATGTTTCGCCTCTGATTTTTTGTTAGTACTTATCCACAAGTAGTTCCAGTTAAGGGTAAGGTAGGAAACGATCACAGAAATTAACTTAGACAGCTTCTAGTTCACAATGTCTATGGCAGTTCGCCTACAAAAACCATGACGAATATAAATTACAAGGACATTTACTTGCACTTGCACCAACCAATGTTCACACACCAGTTGATCAACCGCAGAAGCAATTTGGTCAATCAGATAAGGCATTAAGAGAAAGAGAGGCACCAATATGCATCATACTTCAAGCCTATCCCCCAAAAGAAATTAAAATTTGTACAAATCGTGAGTACATACAAGTTTCCTTTTTCATGTGTTCTACAAACAAAGAAGGATTCTCTCCAGATACTCAACACAACATTTTTGCCCCAGCTGAAGGTACTGTTGGAGGACGGACTCCTCATAACCCTGAAGCTCCAGATTCAGACTAAAACTTGAGAAGCAAAACAATATATTGACCAAAAAAAAAAGGCATATAGGGAAAGGAAAAAAAAGCACTCAAAGCTCACTAATAATCCTGTCCACCCCAGCATCTTGGAAAAATGGAATGGAATGGGAGACGAGAGACAGAAAAGGAAGATACAGTGGTTACAGAGAAGACACAAGTAACGGGAATAAAGGCGAGAGATGTAGGACATCAACTCAGTTTTTTCTGCTCTGCAATCCATTGCTGAACTTTGCTGATACAACCCTCAGATAATTTCGAGTAAAACTGCACAGCACTGCCGTAACCTGCCATGATGTGCTTATCAAAATGTTCTTCATACTTCTCATAGAGAGCTGGAACTGTCAGAATGACAACAAGGCCTGCCATTTGGTAGGTACCAGAATTATATATTTCTTCTTGATTCTTAGATATCATCATATGGGAGGAATGAGTCAGTTAATAAATGCTATAGCAATACACATTTTGAAATTCATTTTCTACTTCTGATCACAGAAAAAGATAATGACAATGAAACTTACTCGTGTATCCCAATGTGAGGAAATCAGTCAAGCTGCCAACTACAGAAATCAGCAACAAGGATAGAGCGACTTTTAAAAACATCCATGTATCTTTCCCCAAGGCAACATCTTGGAAAGCCAAGAGCAGAGCATTTATATGAGTTCGAGCTACAGCTGCCGCATTGTTCATCATATCTTCTGATATGTGCATCTCTGGTAGGGGTGGAGAAGGTCTGCGAAAGAAAAAACAAACATAAAATAAATCTAAGTATCAATTGAAAAAGATTTTGATGTCATCAGTGGTTCCATGCTCATATGTAAATGTCATCAGTGGTTCCATGCTCATATGTCATCAAGAAGGAGATACTACTCCCCAGCAATTTCATTCATAATGTAAATGTCACCAACAAGAATTTAGTATCTTAACTACAATTGCGAAGCAAATCTTCTCTGACTCATTGAATCGATAGCAAACAATGTCATTGGGAAGCTGTATCTTGGATGCAACCTCAGCACATCAAATGTTCAAGACACAAAGTAGACTATGCCTGCTGTTAACAATTGGATTAGATGCCCAATGCCTTTCCTTATTCAAGACATCTTTATAGCTCAAACATGCTGCTGAGCAAATCATAATGGCTTGCTAATAGTCATCAGGTCCTGAATTAATAAACTCTGCAGCATGAAAATCAAACTAACCAGTTATCGAGTTGATACGTTTTCAAGCAGTAAGCACCTTCTTCATGGAGGACTTTAATACGGATTTGCAGCGGCAACCAAGTTTAACACATTTCTAATCACTAACTACAATTTACATAGTGGAACTTTGAAGTAGAAGAGAGTACCAAGGTATTTGAGTCTTTAGAAATCTCCCAACTTTCAATGATCAGTCCATTGTGCCGTCCAACCCTTACAACATTGAGCATACGCTTTTCTTTTTGTTTTTGTTTTTTTTTCCTTTTAAATGATTTGTAGAAGGTAGTAAATGTGGTCTAGATTTTTGGGGCTTAGACAGCAATATACTCAGATCAAAGGCTATAATTGTGGTAGTGGATCACAAAGAGGAAACAGGGAACTGTACGAGCCTAATTTTGCAGATTCTCAATCAGAGTCAATGCACCACCAGAATCTCTTCAGTCAATATCATTCAAGACTGTAACTGTATGCAAACATAGACAACAAGAGATTCACATCTGAGTCATCACACAACTAATGCATCACGAAACCACCAGAAGGAAAACCATGTTTCTGCTAGATGCAGTTTGATAAGCACTGAAGTATCAGAGCACAACGAAAAAAATGATCATTTACATTTAGTGCTGTTAACAAAGGCACTTTACATTAGACTTACCTATTAAGTATGGCTGCAGATTTGGCCCAAAGAAAGAGAATAGTGGTGAGTAGGAGCAGAACACTGGAGGATAGTGATAATAGAGTATATCCAGACATTTCAAACACAACCCAAGCAGCTAGAGTCACTATCAGTATCCCCCAAGTCAATTTTTTCCTCCTCCATAATATAACATCTGCAACTGTTCAACTCAAACCAAACAAGAAGGGAAACCACCATTAATTTCCAAAACCACATAACGCGAAAACTCATGGATCAGAGGCATAATCCACGATGGTCATAGCACATTCATGGGGGTAAGTATCAATTGCAAAGAAAGATCAATGCTTGACAAAATCAAGAAGACCCATCAATGACACAACGCTGCACTCACGGTCAAGTGCACCGATTACCAATGAAAAGAGGAAGAGTAAGCCATCAGCAACTGGGCAAAGATCGAACGGCCGATGATCGGAAAGCAGAGAGAGATTGGAATGAGGAAAAAGCAGAAAACCATACCAAGACCTCCGCCAAGCACTGCGTGGACAGTTCTCTGCCTGTTGAACAATCGGTCAGACGAACCCATTTCCGGAGAGGATCGAATTCTTGGAGACCCGTTGTCCAAGAACGTCTGGGCGTGTAGTTCTGAGACCATTTCAGAGGAGCAGCCGTAATGCCATGACTTGGAGGACTCTGAAGTTTCGTACTTTTTCCATTTCCTATCTATCGAAACCACTGACTTTAGTGGCATAGAATTAAAGTATTGCTCGAAAATCTTAAAGAACAAAACAGGGGATGAACGGATGTCGAAAGTTGTGATTGGTTGGTGGTCTCCCATTTCCAGCCTAAAAGCATAAAGAGCATCAGTCATTGCCACTCATGACCTCTCTCAGCTTCAATCCACCCTCTCTTTTTCCTCTTCCCTTCCTTCGTGAGCAACTAATAGGAGTGATCATGATCATCTATATTCACATCCAACTTTTCAAAAAAAAAAAATTTCCTACCTATTAAAAATAGATGTCAGGATATTATTTCTAGGTCCTCCCGATCCGTAAAGATAATTTAAATTGCTACGATAGGACGCGCAACATGCGATTAGTCATGTAATTAAGTTCTTTGGCATGCCAATTACTCGTGCATTTTATAGACATTTCCATGTAAAGATTTTAGGAAGCAGTGCCTCTTCAAACTACAAACTCCCGACTAATTACTGAGAATGAAACGAGTGGGCTCGTGCAATGGTCAGGTGGGGAGATAGCTGCTCCAATCAACGACGCTTCAACAGTTCATTTATTGAACAGCTTGACAGGGCTTCAAGATCGGAGAAGAAGACCCACCCGGCCATCAATGCATTATTTCTCCCACTGAGGGCAATATCGTCTCCCCTGCCTTTTCTAAATGAGTCAATGACGGAAGGCGAAGAGAGTGCTCTCTCAAGTCCGGTCACGGACTCGGCGATCCCTCAACCAACCACACTCAATATCACCGGACCCGGCGGTCCCTCAACCAGCCACGCTCAATATCAAACACTTGTACAGACCATGGTTCATGGATCGTTATGGAAGTCACGTAAAACCCGCATGATTAACAGACATCGGAGTCGAATGCTAAGTAGCTTTTGGGTCTATCCACGTTAAGTAATCTGCTAAGATGATTCCAAGATTCACCCTCCCGCTTCCCCTGTATTATACGTAAGAAAGACATTTACCATCAGGAGCCGCGGTAGATTATTTCCCCAATTATGATGAACTTTGTGCCTCAGTGAATGCAATTTTTCAATTCTACATACTCGAATTTCACAGTTCCTTCCAAAAAATTCTAAAGTCAAAACAATCTTTCGTTCTATCTTGTTTCCTTCTCGGCTTGACTGGCTGCAGCTTCACTTGTTTGAGGGGTCACGGCGGTATCCATCAGGCTGGCAGCTATTGCAGCCTTCAAGTCCTCGTCTTCCATGTCAGAAAGGGTTTGATCAGTTTGATCACTTCTTTGAGGAGGAGGAGGAGGTTGCGTTGTATTGCAAGATTTTATTATTCTCTCGGCATCTTCAGGAGATAGCCACTGGCCGTAACCACTGGGGGCTTCAGACGATGAAATTGCGAACTCTCTCGGGAAATTCCCCCTCACCAGGAAAATGCTCCAACCAAAGCCTTTGAGTGAGTCCAAATAGGCAGAGAGATAAAACTTGGAGAGATGCTGTGGTGCTGCATATAGGCTATCGAAGTTATACCACTCTCCATTCACTTTCCTAATGCAGAACCAGTGGTCCTGCAAATGGCATATGAAGGCATTTTCCAGCTCCGGATCTATCTGCGCCGGCTCTGCGACTGGTGAGTTCAGGGGGATGACCTGCAGGTCCCACACCTCTAAAGCCTTTTCCAAAACCTGCAACCCAGGATTTGTGTAATAGTTACTTACCCATGCGCACATTCAAGAGTGGTGTCAAGTGTACATCATATAAGATTGTCCAAACGAAAAAATCAAATGAGTTGAAACAACCTATATATTCGACCAAAAGAAAAACAACCTATAAGTAACCATTCAAAGACAAATGCTTTCCAAATCATTAGAAAAGGTAAGCACATCTCCCTGAGATTCCAACTGGAATTTCAGGAGGAAAGAAAAGAGAGGAGGGAGGGGAAGGAAATGAAAGGACAGAAAGAAAGAAGGGGTGGGGGTCCACTTTTAAATCTAAAAATGAGACATTGCAAAATCTTATTGACTATAGGCAACTCTGAAGAAATAACCCATTATGAACTCTTTTGACAATCACTTTTAGAAACAACATAGAATCAGCATCGCAACTATTACCACCTTAATCTTCACCCTCAATCACTCAAATTCAGGAAACCTCTTAGCAACATCATTATCACAAGTACAAATCAGTAGATAGTTGTAGTCCCTACCATATCTTCAAATTTTCCGACAATATATAGTTGTCCATCCCCGCCATTTCTCCAAATACTTCAAGCATCACATTTTCAAATGATACGATTAATAGAATAAATGCTATACAATGTGTACTCCACTAATCACATTACACGAAATTCACTTATGCTAAAACAAATACAGACTGCAGGGAAGAACTCATTAAAAATCTAAATAAAAGTAGAAGTGCAGGGCCCGGGGTATAGCTATACCACCTAGCTCATTGATAAAAGAGCAAGCACTACTAGTGGTAAGATCTTTTCTTGAGCCCAGAAAGCAGAAAATAAGGATTCCCGTTATTATCTTAACAAAATACTTAATTCGTTCTTCTGCAGCAGAAACTGAAAATAAGGATCACTGTTGTTCTCTTAACAAAATTCTTAAATCTTTCTTCTGCAGCAACTGTTCGGATGCATTAACTCAACACAAGAACTTGTCAGATACTTACGCATTAATTACTGGTTTGAAGCTGCCAAATAGAGAAAGAGACTATAATAGGAAAATTTCTTTTATGGGCTCAGATTTCAAATGCTCACACATAGCGACACTTGTCTTCACTCGCGAGTTATTCATATGTAATTTGACATATACACTCGTCGTCTTTTTCCAGGAAAATAAACTGTCTCTTTTCTCTTGGACTGACTGACATTAATCAGGACTTCCTCAATCTCCTGCACTAATCAGTAGCTTTTGAATTTCATACCCACAGCTTCTTCACAAGATGCACCGCTTGAGTTTGTCAATACATACAAATAAATATGTTCAAACTACCGAAATGTGTCTTCTCTTCTAGTAATGTGGAACTTAAGCAAGTATGTTCGTTTGACAATATGTAGGCAATCTTGCTATTCAATATATGGTCTGTGAAGAAAAAAAGAGAAAAACTGGAGCAAGGACTCTTAAGATGCTTTAAACTACCTAACAAGCTCAAGTGATTAATTTCTGCAAATAATCTATCACGAGAGGATTGTTATTCTAACTTAAGCACAAAAAGCAAGTCAACCTTATAAATGTCGCATGCATAACAAACAGTGCAAAATTCCAGAAGAAGGGCATATAAGTTGCACTTGAAAGAAAGACTAAACAATAACAATTTACATCAGAGTGGACAGGATCTGCACCCTGCACAGTGGCATGCACACACGAGCTGAGCTCTAAGGCAGATGTGTGCAACCATAAAAAACCAAATAATGCTTGCTCGTGCAAAAGAGACTGTTCCTAAATGCAGAACGGGAGCTATAAATTCCACAACCACGTCATGCAGAAAATAGTGACATCACTACACACTGCATAAAATCATAATTCAAAGGCAGAGGTGCAGTTATTGTGCACCATCATGTTTGAACCGCTGTACGTGAAAATTTGCTCTAATTGCAGGGCTAGGAAGCTCACTCTTCCACCGGAACTTGGAAGCATACACTCTTGATACTAGACCCAAATTCATGAACTGTTTTGAGTATCAGAACAGTGTATATTCAAGCGCCCAGGTGAATGTTTTGCAGTAAACAACTCAGTCAGCCAGTTGTCAAGTACATGGAACTTGTTATCAACCACCCTTAGGGCACTAATTAAGCTTGATCTAACGTAGTTGCAAGATGTAAACCACAATTAGTATCCATCAGACTCATCATTCTTCTTTGAAAGTCATGAGAAAACCCATTATCCATCAGACTCGGAAGCTATTTCTTGTCAGGTGCACACAAAGAACCTTACAGCTCACTCATTAAATTAGGATTTGGTTGGATAAGCATCACATTAAGCACATGGCCCCAAAAGACTACAACTTTTCAGTCCATCTGTTGTGGATTCACAAAGAAGTAGATTCCACTTTGGTATCATGCACATTAGCATCCTCATGGATAGTTGGACCCCCTCACATGCTGTAGTATATCTTGTGGTTTTAAAATCTCAGTTTATTTTTCAGCCACGACCACATGTAAACAAAAAGGAGTTGAAACAGCAAGATTTTAAAAAGTCAAAAGCCAGGCAGAGCGTTTTGACTGCTCTTGATGTACAACATAAATAGATTAAGAGTATATCTTAAAAGCATCATGTTCAGTGATGACGTGTTCTTTTCAAATTTCAGTGAAATGACTAGTAGAAAAAATCCTAAATTGGAAAAAAAAAAAAAACTGTAGATCCTATTTCAAATCTAACCCCATTTCAATTGATGAGTTGTCACTAGCAATCTATTAGGCAATTTAAATTAGTATATCCTTACAAAAAATTCTATGCTTTTCCCATGTTTACTTGTTGACAAACCCATATTTTCAAAGTGTCATCGAATTAGTGTATAAGATAGAATATTAAACATATCCCATTAAATCATCCACCGAATTAAGTTGCATATCTGGTCATTAGGCATTGAAACCTTAACTCTTTGTTCGGGAGATGGGAGAGGGGAGGAAAAATGGGGCCGGAGAAGAAAATTTTACACTTCCTTCCAATTCACTCCTGCATAAAGTTCATTTTTCTTTTCAAAATCTTCCACGCCCACCTCTCATTTTCCCTCTCCCTTCTCTCCCAAACAAAGCCTAAATATAATCTAAAAGGTAAGGCAAAGTGTCATGCAATCCCACGATTTCAATCATGTCAGTTCGCTCCTATTCAACTCCTCGACCCCTATGGATGGACAAAAAACAAAAAGACAACAACCAATTGTGTAGACTTCCAAGACAAAATAAAATTTTATTGTTTCTTTGATTTAACGATTTTACAATTGCATGAGGAGCATTTAGTTTTATGTAGTCACATTGCAAAGAACAGACAGAAGCATGCTATTAAGCATTTGATGAGCAAGATGCTGCCATTTCTTGCTTTTTTGAAGTTCTTCACATTATGTCGACACATTGAGGCGTATTCTTCCATCCAAAGACAACTGTTTTTGGTAGCCATTCTATACTTGACTTATTTCTGAATTAGTGAAGTTCGCTTTTCAATTTTGCCCCAAAATATATTACGGCAAGTGTATTAGTGTTGTCACGCACCAAAATTTTTCTTCGGCATGATTGTCAAATAAAGCACCCATTTCACCAATACCAACAATTTCATAGACAAGCTTAGAAGCATTGGAAATGCGAATCTAGGAGCCCAACACACCACGTGCTTGATATTATATGGACACGGCCAAAAAAACATTTGAATCCATGATACAGATAACAGCACGCACAAGACGTAAATTAGTACTAGGATGATCTAAAAGATCCTAACTATCGACATATCAGTGCACTTGCAGTATAAGACATTCCGCATGGTCGAAAACTAATTACTTGCCACGGGACGACATCGACATGAATAATCACCATCACAACTTATCCTACAGTTAAAGCGCGAAAGCTCCATCTGCAGCGAACGGAGCACTAACAAGGATTTTGAATGCGATGACAAACCACTCGTCGTCCGTCATGGAGTGAGAGCTCTAACGAACGATACAACTCAACAGCGCCTCACAAAGCCATCGATATCGTTCCAAAAGCCCCTCTCGGAAAGGTCCAAAGAAGCGCGAAGGAAGCAGGAGAGAGCGAACCTGGATACTGAAATCGCCGTCCAGAGAGACGTTGTGGGACTCCTGGGAGAGGAAGTCGCCGCCCCCGGGGGCGCCCTGCGGCATCATCATCTGGCGCTCCTTGCGGTCGAGATCGGAGGCGAGGGCGGCCAAATCGAACTCGGAGAAGAAGGGGCCCTGCAGGACGGTGTTGACGCAGTGCACCGCGCACAGCTTCGACTCCTGCACCTCGTGGTACAGCATCCCTCCATTGCTGGCTCCCTCCATTTCCGCGAGCCGGAAACGAAGACGAAGACGAAGAGAAGGAATCGAGGACGAAACGAAACCCTAGCCGATTGGATTTGGGGATTTTTGCTTCCCCTTTTTCCTGCGATTTTCCTCGCCGATTTTGGGTTCGGGGGGAATATATATCGTCAACGATCAGATTGATGCGTTTCTTTCTATCCCATTCTTTTCCCCCGGATGCCGCGACCGCGAGTCGGCACGTGCCCGCCACGTGTGCGAGGCAACGGTCCCCGGAGCGGGATGGTCGGTCGGTCGGTCCTTAATATGGGGGGGGGGGGGGGGGGGGGGNNNNGGGGGTGGTGGGGAATCGCTTGTCGCCTTTTGTTGCTCCGACTTTGGTCTTGTGCCTTGTCTCCGTTCGTCCCCAAATAAAAGCGATGTCCCCCCGGGATGGAAAAAGATCTTCTCTTTTCTAAAGTAGCACGCCATTCTTTCCTTCTATTCTTTCTTCGTTTGTGATTTTCGCTCGATCCTTTTCTTCCCCAGTGATCGGTTTCAGGATGGGCAATTCCCGATTAGTGGTGCTCTACGGGAGCGAAAACAGCGAGCACAAGACCACAACAAAGGGCAAAGTTAATGGTTACAAGTTCTACTATCATTACACATCCGCCGTTGCACCCCTCAACAGCTTGATGGTAAATCTCTAGATAGGGACTGAAGACTTACAGGAGAGAGAGCGACAAGTGCCGTGAGTGAGCAAGGCCGTGAGAGTCACGACAAGCGCTGTGAGCGGCAAGCGAGGTTTCGGCTGCAAGAGAGAGGCATGAGACTTGAGAGCGAGCAACGAGGTCGGAGGCCAAAGGCGATCGAGAGCGAGAGCGAGAGTGAGAGAGGAGGCAAGGCCGTGACTGCGTGCAAGGAGGTGACCAAGCGAGATGAGGCGAGAGAATTAGGGTTTTGATTTTGAAAATATTAAAAATAAAACATACATCCAGTCCAGGTGGGCGGTTCCACACCTAAAACTCGGAGCTGGACTAGCATTCATTGGTTCCAATAAATTGAGACTGGGAATTGGACCGATTCCCATAGAAGTTGCCCAAAATCGGCCGATTCGGTCCAATTCGAGCAGTTCCTGATTCTTTTACACGCCTTTAGCAAAAAAGGCAAAATTTGACGAGCCGAGGCAATGATCTTTGCGTTTGATAACTCTCCAAAATTTTTAATTCTACTCCAGAAGTAATTCTGTAGTAGAAATGCGTTTGGTAAAGAATGACTTCTAGAACAGTTTTCTATTTCTGAATGAGAATTGTGTTTGGTAAAGAAGTGATTCTCTAGGGCCAGAATCAATTATTGCTATAAGTGATTCTTTTCTGTTTTCACTTTTCATTTTCCTTCTCACGCTTCTAGGTTGGCGCTGCCGATCGCCCGTCGCCGCCACTTGCTGCTCATCGGCTCGCTGTCACGGTTGCCACTGCCGGTCGCCGACCGCTGCCATCAGCAGCCAATCGTTGGTATTCGTCGGTCGTCGATCCCTGGACGCCGCTTGGTAAACTTGTCAAAAGCAGAAGTAGAATAAAGGTGTGTTTGGTAAACATAATTTCTCATTCTCTTCCAGAATCAAAATTCTTGAACAGAATGGATTTCAAATGCCCCCTTAGTGGATGGGCAAGACTTGATTGGGCTCGAGCCACGCCCTCCCCGCCAGACAAAATGTAATTTTAATTTGTAGTGATGGGCAAGCCAGGATAATAAATGAGGTCAAGGTTATTCTAATCTCGACTTGCCCGGTGATCATCTCTCGCGTATAGTGTATAATGGGGAGGTTCTTTTTCCAATTTTGAAGGGCAAATCTTGTTCCAACAACGTCAAGACTGCATCGCATTTACTCTTCGGCATAAATGCAACGATTGAGTTTTTCGAATAAAGAAATTAGAAATTAGGATCGAAACGAAGAAAACTGACGGAGGAAATTGAAAGTGGAAATTTAAAAAGTCGCGATTTATTGAACTGACTTTGGGCATTTTGACAAATCGAAGCCAGTAGGTTGCTATTTGGCCAATACTCTTGCAAAGTCAAACGTCACGTTGCACAAAATCGGTGTTGAGTCTGTTAAGATTGAATCAAACTACTTTCCCTTCGGTTTTCCACTTCCGGATTCCTCGTAAAAAGCAAGAAACATAGTTATTTAGGGAGAGTTGGTATTATCAGATAGGGAATGTATCACGGTGATTCCACCAAGCAATGGCCTAGGACCTGTCCAAACTGCGAAATCGCCGATGGAGAACCATGTCTGGCCGAGTTCGTTACCCGGCCAATACCCGAGTTTCCGAGTCGCCGGCATCGACTCCGACTCTGGCCCAAAATACACTTCATCCTAAAATCAATGCTTGCGTTGATAAAATTTGAACTAAAATCTCATTACAAGGAATTCCATCCATATGAATCTAATATCATATATCATTCCTACTCGATCAAATCGAACTTGGCAGCAGGCTGTTGCATTAGAGCAAATCGACCAAGCCAACAAAAAATACCTACAATAATACCTACAAGTTCTTGAAGCTGGTGTTGGAGAGCTATGGAGAGCACATCGTGAGCATGGTTGGAGGAAAGACTCGTAAGATCAACACAGTTCGGAATGACATAAGTTGTGATGTATTCTCCAATTCATGTTCAGAGCTTTCAACTAAATTAGTTGAATCTTCATACCCACTGCATCTAATCTGTACAGTACGCGACATAGAAAGGCCCCATTTGGTTCAGCATTTGAAAAATGTCATTAGGAAAATGCAAACGTCTTTAGCCTAAAGGAATTTGAGCAAATGCAAATGTTGTTTGGTAAATTGTAATTAAAAAGTGCCTTGAGATGTAACTTTGGGGAAAATGCTATTTGGTAAACATAATATTTGAAAAGTCATTTGATGTGCCAATTGAAAGTTTTTTTTAACTTTAATTTGTTTAAAATTGGAAAAAGAATTAACCATAACTTTTATATTTTCACGTTTAGCCTAATGTAAAAGATACATATTAACAAATTTATATTAAAAAAATCACATCAAAGTGGATCTTTTTCAATTAAAAAGAGAGTAATTTCATTACAATAAACACAATCACATATGTCCCGATGAAAGAAATAAGCTATCCTTAAATATTACAGACCTCCTTAACTATTTATTAAACACATGGCTATTTCATCACGTAAACGTGTCATGTCAGGAGATGCATTATCATTTGAAGCACGTGCCCCCTCGTTTACAGCATCATTGTCACCTGAATATCCATACTCGAGATCCAAATCTGCTGTTTCAAAATCTATATTAGTCACAACATTTTTTCTTATATAATTATGCAAAACCATTGTCGCTATGACAATTTACACTTGCTTTTCATACGGATAACTTGGCATAGTAGTCAAAATTTTCCACTTCATTTTTAATACACCAAAAGCTTGCTCAATTTCTGAGCGTAGAGAAGAATGGGCACGGTTGAACACTTCTCGATAACCCGTAGGTGCAGCACCTTGTCGAAAGTCTGGCAAATGATATCTAGCTTCTCTATATGGCCCCAAATAACCTGTGGGATTTGGATAACCGGCATCTACTAAATAATATTTACCTACACAAATATAATGTAAATTTAATTAACATATTCCACAAAGATTCATATATAAACCATTAATTAACGAACCTGGAGGAGGATGGGAAAATTGTGCATCACGCCTTCCAATGGCTTCATAGAAGATACGGGTATCATGAGTTTGTCCTTCCCAACCGGCATAAACATAAATAAATTCCATATTAAAATTACATACGGCCAACACATTTTGAGTCGTCTTTCCTTTTTGACCAATAAAACGAATTTGATCGTACGTAGGTACCACGGCCGGGATATGTGTATCATCCATAGCTCCAATGCAATCCTATAAAAAGTCAGGTAAATATTACTTGATTTACATTTAGTTTTTTGTTTTTATTCTACAATCGTAACTTACCTTAAAATATGGATAAAATCGTTGATCTTTCTTGATCTTTTTTGGAACTTCCCTGTATTGTCGAACGGTTGGTTAGATCAAATCTTTTCCCATATGACATACTTTATCTAAAACTATTACTGAATGTTCACTATTACTGAAATTTTCTGTTGTTATCAATATCTATGAGTTTATTATACTAAGAAAGTATGTTAGACAAATAAGAGATTAGCTCACTCACACGAGTAATCGCCTCTATTTACTGTGTGATAAATGGAGATGAGACAATTTTAAGCTTATTATCAATGTGATAATTGAGAGCTGAAGCTTAAAATATAGATGTCACCTTAATAGATGTTAAGATAAGGACATAATATTCATAATGTCCGAAAGTGAAATAACCAACATATTTCACTTTATCTGTCTTTTATGCAAGATGTGAGTTCTGAAATTTTTTTTTAAAAGAGTAGATTTGTGAACGCAGGTTAGACATTGGGAATGTCTGAACTATCATTTGTACGGTATTAAATGTAAAGACATATGCTCCATAGGGAATGAGAGAATACCGTAATACGCATGAAACGACCACCAATAAGAGTTGGCAAAAGTTTTTTTATCTCAACTTTTAAGCTGTGTGAGACTCTTGAAAAAAAGAATTCCTCAAATTAAGTGTCCTCGCGACTCTTACTTATTCTCAAAATTTCTATTCAGTGTTTCCTATCTTAGAATGTTGCATATGGTCATGAATTGATTCGACCTAATGGGACATTTTTAGAAAAGCGAATTGAACTAAAATTGAGAAGTTTAAGTGAAGAGGAAGATCAATTTGTCTTTGATGTCATATTCTAGCTTAGTATTCATAGGTTGACCAATTATGATTGTTTTAAATTAATCATAATTGTGAATACGATATATCTTACTTAAATGGATTAAGAGATATATATATGTGACTAATTGATCTAGGGTACTACATACTAGATCTACTTTAAAAGAAATGTATCCAATTTTGAGCTGACAACGAGCTCTCAGAGTATGTTGGTTGCACGGATTATTTGCCGATATGAATTTTTCAAAGAAGAGAGAATTTCTTTTGGCCCATCATGGGCGAGTGGGGGATGATAGATTTAATGAATATTTCCACCCATGTTGGGAAAATTAATCTATCCAAAGTTGCCTTTTTGATAAAAGTCAATATAGGGAATTACCAATATTTGGCAATCAGTCGATATCAAAGGCTATCGATAAGGAAAGAATAAAGATGCATTTTTATTCTAATTTGGTATACGAGAGAACGATTGTCGTTTTCTCACAACACTCGTCAAACGACACAACTCTCTCCCCAAAAAAGAAAGCACACGACGAAGAACGAAGAGAATGCTCTTCCGGTCTTTCTCTCTCAAGATTGGAAAATGGCATTTAATTTGTGGCCATTAAGGTACATTAGATTGTGTGATGTGCATTTACGATCGGTGATTCAAGTTTATGATTTGGGCATATTTATATGTTTAATCGAATGTATTCGATAGAGTTTTTCCGCATTTTTTTAAGTGTGAGACTTAGCAATTTGTTTTCTTCACTCTGTTTTTGCCCAATTCTTAAGGTGAATCTTGTTCAAACAATGTAAAGATGAAGGAAATTCACCCATGAATTTAAATTCTACAATTAAGTGATTTAATTTTTTAAATTGCACGCACTACGAAAAATTAAAATCTAGGTTCAAAACGAAGATAACTAATGGAAGTATTTGAAAGTGGAGATTAGCAAGTCAAAATTAATTGGGTTAAAATTACGAAAAACCCCAAATTGATACATTTTTTTATAAATGTACCCGAAACTAATTTTTTACCACCAAAAATCTCAAACTCGTAAAATTTTGTGACAAATATACTTCAAATTAATTTTTTTATTACGGAAACCTCTTAAACCGATACATTTGTGATAATTTTACCCCAAACTTAGTTTTTTTTTAAATAATAATAACTTAGTTGACGTTTTCTCAATTAGCTCATTTTCTAGCGATATGACTCAATTCATCTTCTCCAACAAATCCTAAAATTTATGATAAATTTGTCATAGGTGTACCACTTTGGGATTTTTTATGGTCAAAAAATTAATTTGGAGTAAATTTGTCACAAATGTACCGGTTTGAAATTTTTCATGGTAATAATCCAAATTAATTTCATCAATTTTGGCCACGCGACAAATTAAAGCCACTTGTTTGCTACTTGGCCAACACACATGCAAAGTCAAATGTCATGTAGCCCATTAAACCTTTGTGTTGACTGTGTTGAGATTAAATCGAAGGACTTTGCCTAGGTGTTCCATTTATGTGGTACAAAGATTAGCATGGAATTAAATTACTTTGGAAATTGGATTTCTCATAGAGCAAGGAATAAGATGAATAAGCTAAAGTTGGTATTGCGCATATGATTTCGTCACCACGAAAAACTAGGCCTGGCCGAGTTCGTTGCCCGGTGAAATCCCGAGTTTCCAAGTTCTCGGCAACGACTCGAACTCAGTTCCAAAATACACTTCATCCTAAAATCAATGCTTGTGTGAGTGAAAAATAAAACCTACATCTCATCACAAGGAGTTCGACCCCTTCCATCATATGTGAGCTCCAATCATCCTGAATCTCCTCAGCTTAGATACGATATGAAGCTCTATCAAACTCAATAAGAAATAGAGCGCAACACATAATACAAATGACTTTAGCGTTTAATGTAAGTCTTCTCTTTTACCGTGTGGCGTTGTGGCGAAAGTCGAATCTTATAATCAGAATACCTGTCGAAGGAGGTCGAGGTGGAGATGCTGGGATTCCTAGAAAAAAATACCTCAGTCTCAGTCTTTGCCAATCTTTCCTTTCATTTGCGAAATCCTAAACTCTGCTATTGCATTAGAGCTAGCTGCTACAGTTCTGCAAGACAAAATCTATTGAATTGAGTTAGTGATGACATTAAACTAAACTTCCCATCAGAGTTAGACTTACCTTACCAATGATGAACACATGTACTTGTCTACTGTGACATGAATCATCTGTCCTTCAAGGCTACTTGAAGCTGGCCTTGTCCATCAGGAGCACAATTGGAGGAAAGACACGTAAGTTCAACAACACAGATTGGACTGGACAAAGATCCAAAGTCTATATTGATGCATTCTCAACTCCATGTTTAGAGCTTTCAACCGAATTAGTTGAGTCTTCATATCAATTGCATCTAAGCCACTCCCATAGTTTCTCATGGAGATAAAAGACTTTTAACTATTTACTTTATACACAGCATTTTCCAAAAAGTTTGGTTTCTTTGTAGTTTTTCAGATATTGTTAGGCTTGAGACTAACGAAAACTGGTTTCAGCTTACCGTGGCCATCGTAAGGAGAGCGGTATCAACTCTCGACCAGTTTTTATTTTCCAAAAAATTTTGAGTTGGATTGGAGTCGACCCAAAATCTCTAATATAAGCTAGTATCGACCCATTGCGATTCTTTTTGCATTTGAAAAGCTGCTCTTTTAAACCATTGCAGTTCCTTTGCATTTGAAAAGCTGCTCTCATCTTTAGGTGACTTTTGCATTATCACACTAAAATTCAGGTTACCCGTCCCGCACAATCCCTTCACAGTAGCTCCATAAGCAATCGCATTGGCATCGAATCCAATGCCCAACGTTTCGTTCACCAAGCTTAAGGATTGTGTCATTCTACCATCTTCACAGAGTCCATCGATTAAAGCGAAGAAGGCCGCTCCACACGGTTCAAGTCTAACCTCGAACATTTTGCTCAAAACAGAGAAGCCAAGATAAGACCTTTTGAATTGGCAGAGCCAACTTATCAAAAGGCTGAAAACATAACGGTCCCAACATATTCCAATCGAATCCATTCGATCCATCCTCCCCGCAACCCCCGCCAGTCGAACAGAACCGAGAGCCGAAGGCAACAGCTGAACCCGCAATAATCTCGAAGCCACACGAAGTACCGTCCGCTGCCACCAACCCGCCGCCGTGTTTGCAGCCGTTCATCGGAAAGGTCGGAACTTCAGACCAATTCATCGCATCGCTCACTCTAACAGGTGGAGAGCGAAGCGTGAGAGTCGCGGGGAAGGGATGGATCCAAATCGCCGAGGAAGAAAACGACTCAGATGCAGAGACGAGAGAGAAAGTGCGACTGGAGAGGTTTAGAGAGATTTACCAGACCCTTGCCAAAGAAGATGGGAAGCAAGAGAGAAAGCAGGATTCCATCGATACGATTTCGACAGCTTCGCCATTCTCAGCCGCCGCTTTGATTTCATGAGGGCGGTGTTAGGATATGATGTCAAGCTATAACTCATTTATAGCAAAACCCTACTTGATGGGTTATTATAAAATGGACAAATTGCTAAGTTAGGTATGGTAAAGATAACCGCGAATGCATAGTTTCATAAATCTCTTTGAGATTGGATTTAGTAATTTAAATTCATCTCCTAAAAGGATCCACATCACTATATATTTTCCCTTTCCTTGTAATTTAGTAAATTTCGTTTCGATATGAGTATTGCAAGTTTTGAAAAACTAGCGCATCATCATTTTAATTTTTTTTTTTATGCTCAGAAGAAAGGCGGGCTCCGTAACTTTGCAATTGTTGACCAGTGCGTAGACCTGGCAAAATGGGTCCAAAACCCATTATGAACCCATGTTTGATTAAATGGATCGTTAATGGGTCACTCCCTATTTTCAAGATTGGCCATAATGAGTTTTGAGAATAAATAGGCCAAAATATATGGGTCATAAATGGGTGTTGTCTCAACCCATTTAACTTAACTCATTAGTCCATTACCATTAGCAACAAGCTTATGTAAATATTATTCTATATGGCAACATGCAACTCAAAGAAAAGTGATAAATGGTATTGTCAATTTGAAATTGACTTTTTATTCTATTGTTGAGTCACGTTTTATATGTAAATAAGTTTCGGTCATTCACTAGTGTAGGCGTATTAGTTTGGGTTACATAGGGGGAAATTGTTCAATCAATCTTAAACTTATTGTACGAATGTCAATTTAGTAATAAATTTTCTAATTTTATCAATTTAGTTTTAAACCTTTATGAGAAATTCAAATATAGTCTTTTCGGCCATTTTCACTAGAAATCCCTGACATGGCACTACCACGTAAGATGGCCGACAATGACTGGATCGCCACATTAGCGATTTAAGGCGAAAATTGATTAAAATGACTAAATTAGAATTTTGCACAAATACTTAGTATTAAATTGGCAAAATTGAAAAGTTTAGGACTGAGTTAATATCCGTGTAATAGATTTAAGACCGATTGGATAATTTTCTCTATATGGGGTGCACGTGTTGCTGCTCTTTCTTGTGGTGATCATCATCCATTCACATGTGGATTGTTCTGTAAAACGGGAGTTGAAGGCTTACCCTTCGTCTCTGTGTTTGGACAAGAGCGAGAAAACTTCAAAAGCAGTAGCAAGAACTGTCGAATTTGCAGCAGTTCCCACAAAATTTCTCACGATCTCTGTGGCTACAGCACGTCGAAGAACCCTATAATTTAGGCTTTTAGAAGATGATCAGCAACTGATCATCATTCTGATCTTACGGTCGTCAGTTTGATAGAAGGATGATCTCATTGGATCACTACATACCCAACCGAGATGTACTATGCATGGACTATAATGTGAATCTGACTCTTCACACTATATTTTAGAGAAGGGGTTGAGAGGGAAAGAGCGGAAATTCTAACGCTCAGTTTGGATAGAGAGATTAGGAGGAAGAAGAAAAGAGATTCGCATAATTATGAAGAAAAGGAAGAAAAAAAGATTTGGAAGGATTGAGGTATGATGTTATTTGGATACTAGCAAGCAAAAAGAACAGGAAAAAAAAAAGCATAACGTCCGTATCGTTTTAGGGAAAATTGTCCAAAAAGTCCTAAACCTATTGTATTTGTGCTAATTCAGTCCTAAATCTTTCAATTTTGCCAATTGAGTACTAAACATTTTCACACTTTGCCAATTGAGTTCATCCAGCCAATTTTGGCCGGAATTCACTGACGAGGACACCGGCCGTCCTACGTGGCACAGCCGGTGCTGACGTAGACAATTTTCATATTTTTTAAATATTTTTTTCCATTTTTTGTATCTTTTCTCTGATTTTTTTTTCCTTTCTTCTTTCTCTTCTTTGCCGGTGGAAAAAATCAAAAAAAAATATTAAAAATTATTCACATCTGCACCAATCATGCCTCATAGGACGATCAACGTTCACGTCAGCAAATTTTGTCCAAAATTGGCCAGATGGACTTAATTGGCAAAGTGTAAAAAGGTTTAGGATTTAATTGGCAAAATTGAAAAGTTTAGGACTGAATTGGCAAAAATGCAATATGTTTAGGACTTTGACATCTATTGTTCTATGTACTTATAAATAGATGTCAAAGAAGGGTACAAGTGTCACAACCTAAATTTCGTCGAAACCTAAGTTAATAGGTTACTAGGTTAATTAAATTAACTAACCTAGCTCGAACCCTCCAAAGTCCTACCAAATCGCAACTCAAGGTTTGATATTAACGTGCAAAAAATTTAAAACGGAGTTGCCACTAATTGTTTATGGTAGACCGATTAAAAATTTGCATTTCATTATATTTATTGAAAAAAGAATCCAACCGAATTGAAAGTATGACAAAGTAGCCTCAAAACACGAACACAGTTAGGAAATGAAATACTAGACTCAATAATTAAAACTGAAAAGAAATCCTAGACTCGATAACAAAACGTCTTGATCTATGACTTCAAGGAAGCAACTCCATCCTTCAATTGCTTGTACGCTCTGGTCATCTTCGAAGCCCTTTCTTTAGCTTGATCTAATTTGCGCTTGAGATCTTCCACTTGTGTCCAAAGAGTGACTATAGGCGGCACCTGAGGAATCTTCGGGCGGAATGCTTCCGGAATCACATGCTTTTTAATGTACTTGGTTGTAGCATGATGAGTCTTCTCATTGCCTGTCAATTCCTTTTGTTGGCAAATTAAGCTTCATCGATTAGCAAGCATCCCATAACAATCGACTGGTGATGATGGCTTGTTCGTGCTCTGGGGTGACATTCGAGAAATCGAGCTGGATGTGTTCATCGTCGAGAGGTGATGGTAGCTCCTAGACAACTCCATATTGTCGCTTCACTCGCAGAGGATGATACTCCTTGGCTCCAGTGAAACCGAGTAAAGGAACTGGCCCGGTACTTTCACATGATAAACAGGTTACCTTTACTTGGAACCAATCAGCGTACCATCGAAAACCTTGGGGAATCAAATCCTCCAAAAGACCTAACCATTCAGAAAAATGATAATTCAGGATTTCTTGTTGTTTATTTTTTAAAACTATAATGGGAGGACAAAATTTTTTGAGTCTATATACCATTACAAGACTTTTGTAACCCTTGAAGTGTGATAAAAACCATATTTGCAAAAGCTCTGTAAAAGCTTGTAAGGTTCTCCCATTACTCCGCTTATACTTAGTAAGTGAAATAAAAGTTTCAGCCAGTATTGAATTAATGAAATTTCTTTCTTCACATACCTACTGAATGAGATAAGGCAATTTTGGATTAACTGAATTTTGACAATGAGGAAATATCACTAATTCGAGAAAAGCTAACATGAAGATTTTGCCCTTTTGTATTGACGACGCCTGATTAAAACAGTCGGTCAAAAATGAGAAAGGGCAATTCCCATAGTTAGCTTTCAAAACCTTTTGAACTGTATCGATTTTAATTCTTAAAAATTTGGACAATAATAATCCGAGGTCTGTACCAATGTACGGGCTAACAAGTTTCAATTCTAAAGGCTTTCCGATGAGCACGCTATATTCTTCCAAAGCAGGGGTAAGTTCGTGCTTACCAAATTCGAAGGTGGAAGTATCGGGGGACCAGGAATGCACAATCGCCTGGATGAGGCCGGTGCGAGTATGGATCTCTAATAATGGTAGTAAATGCCCCAATCTGTGCTCCACGTACTCGCTTGCCATGCTGTCCAATTGAGTTAACCATTCACTCAAAGTTGACTTGGGTGTCATGATGATCCGAATGTTTTTACTTCCCATGATGTAATAGATCAAGACGTGACTCAACCTAACATGCCATGGACTGACCAAAATACAATATGAAATAAGTAAATTAAAAGGGAAAGGTTAAAAAATCTTACTTCACTTACAATATGAAAATTTCACAGACATCCGCATAACAGGTGCATGGTAACCTATTGTTAATTTTGTTGGGTTTTGTAGGGTAAAAATTCCGAGGACAAACCGTACCAACTTATATTGGTCTTGTTTAGTCCGCCTAAGGATTTTAATTAGGCCAAAGGTTCATCCCATGCCGTTCGATTACGGCCACGGTGGGTGTCCTTCAACCTAAAAATTCAGGATTAAAGACAGGATCAGCCATTCTTCTAAATTGAAGCTAGGGAAATTCCCATTTTGATACCATCCTAGGATTTACTAAAGGTCTGGGTTTGCGTAGTGCAATAAATTAAAAGGCATGCACAACAGTTTAAGTCACGCAACATTTTAAGTCTTGCAAAACAATTTAAACTACTAAACCCTGCAACACAAATGTTAGAACACATTACATTTATCCTAACCCTGCAAAAACATTTAACACACTAAAAAAAAATTAGTGATCAATCTACATCACCAAAACAAGGAGAAATTTCATGACAAAATTTAGGCCTAAGTCCACTTGGTTCTTTAATTTCTTTCTGAAAATTAAAAGACGTCCCCAGCGAAGTCGCCAAGCTGTCGCGACCTAAATTTCACCAAAACCTAAGATAATGGATTACTAAGTTAATTAAATTAACTAACCTAACTTGGATCCTCCCAAGTCCTACCAAATCGCAACTTAAGGTTCGATATTAACGTGCAAAAGATTTAAAATGGAGTCGCCACTAATCGTTTATGGTAGGCCGATTAGAAACCTAAATAAAGTATAGGGAGATATACTTTATTGCTACAAACTAGAGACTAAGTGAGTTCGAGGACTTGATTACGCTAATATTTCTATTAACGCCCTTTCGGTACCCATTTTTCATGAAAATTTCTTGATTGGCAATGTGGATTAATTTTTTGGGTTTTCTCTTATTAAATGCAATGCTAATGCAACTACTCTATATGATGTGGCAATATGACCAGCAATTAGGCAATTAAACTATATGACATGCATTTTTTGTTGTTGATTTTTTACCTTTAAGAAATGGAATTGAAAAAAAAAATCTCACATCAAATGACATTTAATATAACCTAAGAGATTGATTATCTCAAAATCTTAGATTGTACTAATTGTCATCTCTAACTCAGAAGTTTGCTTGGGAAAGAAACCGAACATGTTTTTTTGGATTTTTTTTTATGATTGATTATATTAAAGCAATAACAAATCATTTGAATAGAAATAATCAATCTTGCCCATAATATACCTTTAATTCCAATTTTCGATTTCACAGCATTCCCTTGAATTGGGGCCAGAAAGTAAATTAATTTATAGAATAATCATCGTCCCCAAATACATAGGGCAGATTTTGAAATTATCAACCCAATCCTCTAAATCGGGGATGTGATATATAATTTTCATGTGCGGGCACAATCATACTTCTGAATTGAAGTCAGATATTACCATATTACACATTTTCCTCGGGATATAGGCAGATGGGAGCATATATTATGAGCAAGATTGGTTATTAACGTGCAAATTATCTCATAATTATAAAAGGGAAGATTTCACGACAAAATAAAAGTAAAAAAAATCAAATCTCTTAAGATAATGTGCCTAGGAAACACAATAAAGAGATAACATTAAATCGATAGAATTATTCAAAATAAAATAAAATAACTACCTTTTTCGAAAATTTTCCAAATATGGATCGATCGAAGGACTGCTCAAGAACTGGTGGCTCGCAGACAATGGACTCGAGGTGTGTAAAGTGAACGACTAAAATCGTTCGGAATTCGCTCGTTGATCACAAGTAAACTTGCAAAAATAAATCTAAGTGAAGCAGGGAAAGAAACCGGGCGGAACAATGGGCTCAATTTGCTGGACTTCCACTTGAAAAGATTATTGCCATCGTTAGAGATTGTTGCTTGAAAATCGTCGAGAAGAACCAAAGGCTTGCTAGACCAACACCAGATTTATTGGACTTCGTGGAAACTGGAAATCCATGAGGGCTTCAATGCATGGAAACCATCGGAAATCCTAGCAATTGGATCGTTGGAAATCTAATGTCGAAACTCCTTAAGTTGCTGGAACTTGACGATGAACATCAAGCTCGTGACAAGTCCAAACAACTGCTTAGTGGGGGCAAGAGATCAACGTCGTCTTCGTCGTGGATGTAGAGGATTAGTGGCTGGGCGTTATTGGTCCACTTGGTGCAGCAACGAACGGCAGGGGGCAGCAACCGTCATGGCCGGTGTTGCGACGACTCGGTGATATGGTCGACGGCAAAGGGGCGTAAAGCCGCACGGAAGGGAGTTTCGGCCGAGGCTTCCTTCCTTCTTTGCTCTCTGTTTTTTCTAGTATTTCACTCTGAATTTTTTTAACAATTTCCGACCCCCCTTTTCTTGTATTGTTGTGGTTTCTTATAATGTCCATAGAATACATGGATATCTTTTGGCTGGCAGATCAAGAAAGATTTTTTTTTATGGCCTATTCTAATCAAGAATATACTGCCCTCTGTTTCTGCTCGTTGACTGAGAATTATATCCGCGAGATTTGTCTTTCTTTTGCCTTTTATGTGCCCATATCTTCACAAACTTGCTTTATCTGATAACAGAGAATATGGCCGAATATATGTTCTCTCCCGCGCACAATCCGATCGTGAATTATAGCCGCGCATGTCGATATTTTCCCCCGAAAGCTTAATAAATCATGAACTTCAGCAATGGGCTTGACCTCATTTCTAATCCGCGTGGGCTCGATTAAGCTCAGAGCATTCACTCGAGTCCACTCACTACCGGTCCGATAAATATGCAATTGATGCATGGTCTTAATATGTTGAAAATTAGTAAAAAAATGTTCCTAGACCTAAATGTAAAATAAATGTAATTATTAAAATATTTTTGGTAGGGACCGAGGTCGGTCTCTATTTTTTATGCAATTAATTAATAAATTCTAAATTAATCCTAAATTGGGGTCAAAATTTAGGTGTCAACAACTGCCCCTCTTTAAGCGGGAGCTCACAAAGGTTCCATTCAAAGACCAAATTGAGACCTAAATTTTGGCTATGCAATGCATGATTTTTTTTTAGGGGTTACCAATCCCAAGTTTTATGTAATAAACATGATGCATGAGATGCAGAAGGCAAACTATAAATAACAAATACCAAGGCTTCTTACTTCCAGTGGAGTGGTAAAAGAGACTTAGTATACAGATTGCGTAAAATGCATTCAAGTTGTTACTTCTAAATGCTTTGTAATGCTGACAATTCCCTTGTGCCCAAACTGAAAAAGTAAGGTTTTTAAGGTACGGGTTATCTATCTATTATCCAAGGTTTTCCCCCAGATGCAAAACAACGTAGGATATTTAAAAAAGTTTTGGAGGACAACTTAAGCCAATTAAGTGTCTAATATAAGAGTTGTGCTACCTAAGCCAATTAGGTGAACATGGAAAGGATGTGCCACCCAAGTCGATTGGGTGAACACAAAATGGAATGTGACACCAAAGCCAATTAGGTGAACACAAAAGGATGGGCTACCCAAGCCGATTGGGTGAACACATAATGAACATAACACCTTAGCTGATTAGGTGAACACAAAGTTGAATGTGCTTCCCAAGCCGATTGGACGAACACATAAATGAATGTGACACCTAAGCCGATTAGGTGAACACAAAAGGATGGGCTACCCAAGCCGATTGGGTGAACACATAATGAATGTGACACCTAAGCTGATTAGGTGAATACAAAATTGAATATGTCTCCCAAGCCGATTGGGCGAATACAAAAATGAATGTGACACTTAAGCCGATTAGGTGAACACAAAAGGATGGGCTACCCAAGTCGATTAGGTGAACACAGAATGAATGTGACACCTAAGCCGATTAGGTGAATACAAAATTGAATGTGTCTCCCAAGCTGATTGGGCGAACACAAAATTGAATGTGACCCCTAAGCCAAATAGGTGAACACAAAAGGATCTGTCACCCAAGCCGATTGGGTGAACAAGAAAATGAAAATGTAAAGTAATATTTTGAGAGATGATTAGGGAACATTTGAGTTTTTGACATATAGATTTGAAGGAATCGTACCCTTAAGTTGCTACCAGCAGTTGAGCCGACCGAACTGTACTTGCCTTTTCATTCAAGGAAGGATTTAAAACAACACATGCACATAGACAAGATGAATGCTAATGCGACATGTTATCAACAAATTTCATGAATTTGCTCACATTACGAGCTTCACTGGGGAAGTTTATCAACAAGGGAATTTGTTTCATCCTTTTGACAACTTGATTACATTGAATGAGGAACTTTCAATCAGAAAGAACTTTCGCTCACTCTCTTTTGAAGGGCTATTTGACCCGACCATTGGTGTAGGATTGAGAATTACTCAAAGCTACCTTCATCATGCTTGACAAGGGTCCGAACTTTCTCGCAATTAGTATGACTTGATGAATCTGAGGGGTCTTAGTTAAGGTTGTAACGTAGGCTCGGTCAAAGGCTCCAACAAAGGGGGCTCACATGAGCCATGCCCTTGAAAGAAATGAATATCTTCAGGTGTTCTAGGTTTACAAGTCAGAAAATCTATAGAATGAAGTAGAATAATCTTGCTCGCACTTCTTCAAGCAATGTTTATAAATATTTGAAGTCCTACGTTAACGCAAGTGCCTTAATCTGAAGAGACTTTGTGAGGAACGTAACATAGGCTCGGTTTTGGATTTTGAAATGAATGACTCATCTTTCCCAAAAGGGTGTGTAATTTGAGGAAATTGGTGAACATCTGATTCAATCACTGACTTTTTGTTCCTTTGCTTTTATCATTGACCCTCGATAGCTTCAAGATTCCATTTGGGAATTCTTTTTCTACTGATTCTTTTCAGGCAATTTTCCAAAGATCTTTCTTTTTGTGAATCTCCAAATGACTTCATTTTCGAGGGACCTTTTTGCAAACTTTCCATCGAAATTCCTCTTTCTTTCTTTTTTTCATTTTGCTCTTCGAATTTTTTTTATGTGAAGTATAATGCTCCAATATACTATGACTTATCTTCATTTGCCATGATATTCAGCGACAACTAGCTTTGCCATGGAGATGATCACCAATTGGGTTATAAGAAATGAATCCACTGCTCAAATTGGCTAGGCAATGGGTAAATTGTGTAGGATATAGAAGGAAATGCTCTCCGTCATACCTAAGTCACTTGAGCTATCGTCAAATTCATATGCAATAAATATGCTTGAAGATTGATGCAAGTGAAAGCAAGAAAATTCTAACCATTGTTAACTCTTAAGCAGTTGCCCCAATATGGGGTGTTTCCTTGACAGGGGTAAAGAGATAAATACGCCGTTCAAAGGGGTTAATCAAAGGATAACTTGCAGTGTTTGGATAGAGGAAATGAATGTCTCTCATCACTTTAGTCGTCATACTTTACGCGAAATAACCATTTACCTTGTGAGTAAGGAATTGTCACTTATCTAACTGAAAATGATGTTTGAGGACATATATGGAAATGGCTTGCCTTTCATTGTCCTATTATTTCTCATTCAAGATATTCATGCTGTAAGATGAGTTAAATTGCCAAATTAACACTTTTCCCCATTGAAGACTAGTAATACAGACGAAATATGCATGAAACTTTTCAGATCATGAGGGAAACATATGTAAAGTTTCATATTACGACTTGATTATTCAGAATCAACCAGGCAAGAACAGATCAAGCATAATATTTCTTTACAACATCAGAATTAACGAGCTGGGCAACTCATAACCATCCATCTCAACTAGGATTAGGGCATCTGCTAGGAGCACCTTCTTCACGACATATGGGCCACTGTAGTTTGGAACAAATTTCCCTTCTGGAGCAAGTAACAACTTGCGCAAAACTAAGTCATTTACCTGGAAATGTCTCGGTCGGACCTTTCGGTTGAAGGATTTAGCCACCCTCTGCTGATAGCATTGGCCATGGCAAAGAGCTTTAAGACGTTTCTCATCAATTAGATTCAACTTATTCATCCTCTGTTGGATCCATTCAGCTTTAGTCAGCTGGACTTGAGATAGTACACGCAAGGAGGGGATCTCCACTTCAACAAGCAAAACTGCTTCCATGCTGTATACAAGTAAGTACGGGGTTTCCCCAGTTGACGTTCGGATGGAGGTTGATACACCATGAGTGCAAAAGGCAACCTTTCGTGGCAATCACGATAATTCTTAGCCGTTTTGGCTAAAATCTTCTTAATGTTCTTGTTGGCCGCTTCGACTGCTTCATTCATTTGTGAACGGTAAGGGGATAAGTTCAGGTGCCGAATCTTGAATTCTTTGAACAACTCATCAACCAGCTTATTATTCAAATTCAATCCATTGTCAGTAATGATCACTTCGGGTGCACCATATCGAGCGATAATATCGCAACGAGTGAATTTCACCACATTTTAGGCCGTGACCGTAGCATATGACATAGCTTCGATCCATTTGGAGAAATAGTCAATGGTAACCAAAATGAATCGATGTCCATTAAACACCCATGGATTAATCGGGCCAATCACATCTATACCCCTCATTGAAAATGACTAAGGCTCTGACATTTGATGTAACTTATTCGGAGGAACATTAATTTTATCCCCGTAGATTTGGCACTTATAACAATTCCGGACATGTTGAATATAGTCACTTTCCAACGTGAGCCAATAATAGCTCAGTCTCTTTATCTTCTTCGCCAGCATGTGTCCATTATGTGAGGGCCACAGATTCCCTCGTTCACCTCTAGCATCAAGCGAATAGCTTCAATAGAATCAATGCACCTTAACAAGACCAAATCATAAGACTGCTTGTACAGGCTTTCTCCGCTCAAGAAGAACTTCGAGGCCATTTTCTTTATGTACTTTCGATCTGTCGAGGTACTCTCTTTAGGAAACTCCTACTTCTAGATATAGTTTTTGATATCAAAATACCATGGTTTCCCATCGGATTCACCTGCCACGGCCATGCAATAAGCTAGCTTATCAAGCACCTCAATCTTTAAGGGTTCTACTCCAAGTCCATTGGTGACCTGCAGCATTGATGACAACGTGGCCAACGTATCAGCAAATTGGTTGAGTTTTGGACAAATATTCAAATGATATATCATCGAATTCTTCCACTAACTCCCCCAAGGTATTCATGGTATGGCAATGCATCCTTTGTTTTCCATTCACCTACGGTCTGAAGAATGATTAATGTCAAATCCTTGAACACCTTAAGTCGGGCTACCTTCATCTCAATCGTGACTTGAAGCCTGAGAATGCATGCTTCATATTCTGCTATGTTGTTAGTACATGGGAACACTAATTTTGCTGCCACAGGATAGTGTTGCTCGCTTGGGGATATTAAGACTGCTCCAGTGCTTGATCCGGACAAATTTACTGCTCCGTCAAAGTACATAGTCCATGTATAAGAGTTGACTGACATAATACAATCTTCCGAGGAATCATTGCTCTCGCTAGCCCTAGGATTTTTGGCTAGTACGTCTGCGATAACTCATCCCTTGACTGATTTCTACGACCAATACTGTACATCAAATTCTGAGATGAGGATATGACATTTTGTCAATTTCCCCACCAGGGCGGGCTGATTGAGTAAATATTTAATGGGATTGCTCTTAATCATGAGGAGTATCTAATAATGCAAAATATAGTGCCATAGCATGTGTAGTACCCATACTAGTGCTACGCAGGTCTTTTCAGCCTCGAAGTAATTGAGCTCAAATATGGTAAACTTCTTGCTCAAATAATATATAGCGCGTTCATTCTTATCATCGGGGCTTTTATGAGCTAGCATAGCGCCCAAGGACTCACTATGGATCATGAGATAGACGATCAAGGGTCGTCCTGGTGTCGGCGGAATAAGCACGAGCAGGTTTATCAAGTGTTGCTTGATCTTGTCGAACGTGTTTCGCATTCATCATCCCACTTGATTGGCGCGTTCTTCTTCAGTATTTTGAAAAACGGCTTAGCGGCTTCAGACAATTGGGAGATAAACCGTGCTATATAGTTCAACTTGCCCAAGAGGCTCTGAACTTCTTTCACGGTTGACAAAGGCTTGATCTCACAAATGGCTTTTACTTTGGAGGGGTCAAACTCAATGCCTTTGCTACTCACGATAAATCCAAGCAACTTGCCTGAGGCTGCCCCGAACACGCATTTCGCCGGGTGAAGGCGTAACTTAAACTCTCGAAGTTTGTCAAATAGCTTCATTAGGGTTTTAACATGATCTTCTCCACTTCGCGTCTTTGTGATCATATCATCGACATAAACCTCGATTTCCTTATGCATCATGTCATGGAAGAGAGTTACCATAGCCCGTTGATATGTTGCCCCAGCATTTTTAAGGCCAAAGGGTATAACCTCAATTTCCTTAACGCACGAAATTTTGTTTGTTTGTTTTTTTATGGTTTTTTTTTAAACCATTTTTTGAAGAAAACTTTGGCATGGGAAATCTTGAAGAAGCCCAACCCTCAGTGCTTACCATAGATGACATGTTGTTCGGTCGTTGGATATCGTCATCGGGTTAGTTTGGTATACTTCAACAAGATTTCAAAAATAAAACTTTCGTATTTTTATTGATATAAACCAATGCATTACATCTTATTTGTCATGCCCCGAGCCCTCGGACACGCAACCATCCAAATACACTTATCCTTTGGGTCAATAAATGCGACGTCACAGGACGCGTCGGTGACCCATTCATTTTATCTTTTGAATTGCACATGTTGAAACGAATAACAACACCCGACAGAAGAGATATAAGGAAAAACAGCATAACAAACAGTATTACAAAAACACGCCTTTTTATGTATGAACATGTTAACTCTAGGAAGTCTATAATTACAAGCCCTTACTTACGAGCCACTTCCTACACGACCAACAAAAAGGGACCGGGGTCGGGTTAACCTATCTCCACTACGCTACGTGGTTAACAAAAAGAGGTCGGCCCTTCCAAGTCAGGCCTAGTTGAGGTACTCCTCCGGATAATCATCCGTATCAGACTCAGGATCCTCAACGGCGCCATCAGGGATCTCCATGGACGCAAAATCCCATGCTGCTCTCCAGGTCCACCTCTGTTAGGACCGTCAAAGCCCCTCAGTAGGCCAAGAAGGACATCTCCATGGCGCAGGAACCATGCCTTGAACTAATGGGGAACCAAATGCATTATCCCATCATCGACCCAGACGGTCGTGATATGAAGCTCGAAGAAGTAGTCCTTATCAGGGATCCGGTGAATCTTAATTTCAAGGCTCTAATTCGTAGGGACCCCGAAATGCACTATCCTCATATTCATCCTAACGATCTGAAAAATGGTTAACAACAACTAATGAAATAAAAATCTCAATAAGATAACAATCTAAGCCTCGCGCAGGGTGCCAATTCACTTGGAGCATACCCTAAACATGCAACTCGACATCGATGGCAGATCAATAGCGAGCGACTCTCGCTCTAAACAATCTATATCAAGTTCGGTGACTCTTACCAATCAATAGACAATTCACAGGCATTCTTACCTTGCCTTGGCACATGCACACGCCCTGCATGTTATCAGTTATGGCAGCACTTTAAAAATAATGCATCAGCCAAGACAATCAGAACACGCAGCACTATAAAAATAATGCATCAGCCAAGACAATCAGAATATGCAGCACTATCCCTCATGCATAATGCATCTAGGCGTAATCTAATTTTATGTCAAGACCCACGGATTAGTCCGCGCAAGACTCCCACCAAGATCCACAGGTCAGATCGCGCAAGGCCCCTACCAATACACACGGATCAATCTGCGTAATACACTACCAAGACACATGGATTTCTCCACGCAAGGTACTTCCGGCATGACCGGACATCGCCCCAAAATCATCAGGCGCAGCAACGTCCCCTCCCTATAGGCAGACGGCATTCTCGAAGGAGAATCGGTCTGGCCTCTACCACAATATGTCATCCGACCCTGTCAGGCATCTGATAGATCTTCACCGTCCTAGCCTTGTTGGAACCCGATCCTGCCCTGCTAGGACTTCGATCACACAGGCATCATCCCCAATCACCGTTGGGGGTCCGTACACTTTTGTGATCACACGAGCATACAGGCATTCAAATCTCATTTCTTCTTTTCTTTTTGTCAATGCACTCACGATACGTGCTCATGCCATATGTCATGCTCGTTGCCATTTTCACATGAAAATGCAATAAATAAATCACACGAACATGCTTTTCATGCCAAACTCCACGTGCCTCACTTTTCAAATCAAATACTTTGTTCCAAAGCATAACACTCAGCATTTCAATACGGCACCACAACAATTCTCATTTTCATGCCAAAATACATTCTTTTCTACTATAAACTCACAAAGCATATTACTCTTATTTTTCCAAGGCCATCTTTATCTTAAAAACTTACCAAACATATATAGAAAATTTAACCCAATCATGGTTAATTAACCTAACCATGATTAACTAACCCTATCATGGTTAAGTAATCTAACCAAGGTTAACTTAACCCAACCATAGTTAAAAGTCTAATTGCACCTTAAACTAACCATAAGCGCAATTAACAACATATTCAAGGATTAGGGAATTAACTCACTGTTTAACGGCGATGGCTACAACGGCGATGACGGCGGCACGACTTGAGGGGCGGCGGCGGCTTGGCTCGGCTAGGTGGCCGGCGGCAAAGCTAGGTGACTAGCTTGGTGTGGCTCACAGCGATGGACGGCAACGTGCAGCTCAAGCTTGGTGATGGCGACGACGACGAGCCTCACGGCGGCAACTTGGACGGCGATGGTGCGGTTGGCGGCAAGATGGGCGGCGGCAAGGTGGTGGTGGTGGTGGTGGCCGAATGGCAAGGAAAGAAGGGAAAGAGAGAGTGAAAATGAGAAAGATGGAAATGAGTGAAGAGTGAAAGAGAGAGGGTGTTGTCTTGCCTTATCTCATCTAAGATTGCATCATTGCACTTTCCAAAAATATCTCACTTTGCCTCTTGAAATATCAAGACAATCTTGGCAATAAATGAGACAAAGGAAGAAAGCAAGAGAGAGAGAGGGGGTGCATTCAGCCAAGAGAGAGGAAGAATGAAGAAAAACAAGACAAAAGCTTTAATTAGCTTTGTCTTAAGTCCATAAAGCCATCTTCAAAATATCT